>WUJK01000004.1:2400000-3000000 GCA_011317545.1 Coniella vitis | reverse complement strand
AGGGATGCAGACGAGGAAGAAGCCAAAGAACTACAAGAAGAGCTGCAGATTGAGCCTGAACTCAAGGCCTACTGGACGCTGTACATTGATGTGCTATTTGTCTCGCTGGACGGCAACGCGTTTGACGCGGCGTGGGCGGCTGTCTTGGCGGCGGTGAGGGATACGAAGCTGCCTAAGGCATGGTGGGATGCTGACCGCGAGATGGTGCTGTGCTCGCGGGCCGAATCGAATGCGCTCAAGACGTCGGGCCTGCCCGTGGCTTGCACCGCTGCTGTGTTGACGGATAGGGAAAAGGATGTTGCGCAGGATGGCGGCATATTGGCCGTGATGTTGGTGGATCCGGATCGGGAAGAGGAGAAGCTGTGCGATGAGGGGCTCACTGCTGTGGTGGATTGCTCAAGCGGCCAGACAAGAGTTCGTGGCATCTCCAAGGCCGGTGGAAGGACCCAAGGCCCGGATGAGATACGGCAATTGATTGCTATCGCGGAGAAGAGATGGGAGGAGGTTGCCAAAGTGCTGTCGCAATGAGAGTAGACAAGCAGGATTGGAAGTGTGTTCACACTGATTTGTACCACAACAGTTCGACCATGGAGTGTGATGGACACGGATTGTGGACTAGAGGAGTTATTATAGCATGGTATAGAGGATGCCGTGTTGACATGAACCAAATGATACCCTGAGTTGAGAGTCGAGACAAGATATCCATCGACTATACTACGGAGGACTCGAGAGATTAACCCAGCGAGATGTGTTGTGAAGTATGATAATCGATCTCTGAGCAGGAACTCAACGCCCAAAAGAGCCTTGCTCAGTCATAGCCTGATTACTTTTTGGGTACTTAGAGACACTGGTAAGGCTTTCAGTCTATCAGACGAGCGAAAGCATCCAGTCCCTGCTTAATTACAGCTATCTTCCATTTACAATCGTTCGCCGATTACATAGTACCATGAGCGAATCGCGGCCTGCGTTCCCACAAGTTTGAGTAGGGCACTACCGCGAATCATTCGCAAGCAGACCAGGTACTTGAATACAAGAAAAAGAAGGAAAATGTCTCGACCGTTCGAACCGCTCAAACACGTTTTCAAAAGATTCATGAGCAGTAGATACAAGAGGATTTCAATCTACCGCTCAACATGAAGCTGCCTAGTGAAAGGAACTCCGTTCAGAAATGGGTTGTCTATGTGGGTAAAAGGCAACTGTACCTGGTTGAGCGGGTGGTTGTTAAAGAGAGAAGAGAAGAGAGAGAGAGAACAAGAAAATTTCCAGCTAGTATTGAGGATAAAGGGCGAGTGTGCCAGGGTTACTCCACCCCTGGATAGCTAGGGTTAGTGGCCGAGGGGGAAGCTTGGACCAACCAGGAGCTGACCAAATTTTTGCCAAGCAGCAGAGCCTCTTATCCAAGCTCGGCTCAATTTTCAACCTCTCCCTTCCACAACCACCAGGAAAAAGGCTCTTTCTTTTTCACAACAAAGCCACCAGTCATGGAGTCCTTGAGCGACACCATCTGGGATGTGGTGATCTGTGGCACAGGGCTGCAGCAGTCTCTGCTAGCACTGTCAGTACTCCTCATTCTTCCACAACTTCTTCCCGCAAGCCTCTCTAACTAACCCAGCCTGTCGCCTCCGTAAAGGGCCCTCTCCCGGTCCGACAAAAAGATTCTGCACATTGACCCCAACGGGTACTATGGTGGCACAGAGGCAGCATTCAGCTTGCAAGAAGCTGATGAATGGGCTGCAAAACTAGCTAGCAACAGCAGCAGCTTAGCAGCAGAAGCAGCTTTATCAGAGGACGCATCTGCAATCTTCACCTCCACCACAGGCACATCAACAGGTCAAGCCGGCCTCTCGAACCCACGAGGCTACGCGCTCACCCTCTCCCCACAGCTCATCCACGCCAACTCTACGCTCCTCTCGCAGCTTGTGTCTTCGCGCGCCTTTCGGCAGCTCGAGTTCCTCGCCGTCGGCTCCTTTTTTGTCTTCAAGCCTTCCTCCCCTCCTACTGCTGACGCTGCAATCACTACACCACCCGCCTCCATCACACGCATCCCGTCTACCCGCGAAGATGTCTTCTCCACTACAGATCTCTCTGCGCGCTCCAAGCGGCAGCTGATGAAGTTCCTCAAGCTGGTCCTCTCATACCAAGACGAGTCTTCGCTGCCCCAGTGGCAGGACTTTGTGGCGCAGCCTCTGTCTGAGTTCTTGACAAAGAAGCTCAGCTTGGATGGAGAGTTGATCACGTACATAATCGCCTTGACCTTGTCTCTGGACGGCAAGATTAGTACAAAAGATGGGCTGCACGCCATACATCGGCATCTTACGTCCATGGGCAAGCTGGGTCCCGGGTTTGCGGCCGTTTACCCCAAGTGGGGTGGCGGATCGGAGATTGCACAGGTTGGTTGCCGCGCTGGTGCAGTTGGCGGTGGCATCTATATGCTTGGCACGGGCTACAAGAAGGCGACGGTGGCGGCGGCGGATGAAAGCGAACAGGGCCGGTTGTTGGAGCTGGAGCTGACAGATGACACCGTCGTGAAAACCAAGATGTTTGTTCGGGGACCTGAGACGATCCCCAGCGGCAGCACAGAGGATGTAGTCAAAGTGAGCAGGCTAGTAGCCGTCATTGGCGCGCCTCTTACATCTTTGTTTGAGACTACAATAGAAGGAGCGCCAACACCGGCTGTCGCCATCATTGCTCTCCCTCCTGGGTCCGTGAAAGCGGACGGACAGGTCGAGTCAGCTTATCCCATCTATGCTGTTGTTCACTCGAGCGAGACGGGTGAATGCCCTTCAGGACAATGTAAGTTCACCAGACCCCCATATACACATTCCCTAGATTCTGAATACGCTCCGCGTTTCATCATGATGAAAAACCATTCAAACAACCTTATCTACATTGCCTGAGCTTCGGCTTTGACGTTAACGATGGAATCTGACCCTTCAACACGACCCGTTTCTGCATCATACAACATTATTATTATTGTTTTTTCAGCAAGGCGTGCGCGACTAATCCGAGCTCTCCCTTTTTTAGGCGTACTGTATCTAAACACAATCTACACGGCAGAGTCAAAGTCACTGCTCGAAAAGGCAGTCGACTTGCTTCTTGTTGCTTTGATTCCAGAGGACGATGATGCCCCCCAGGCTTCTCTTCGATGCTTGTATCAATTGTACTACGAGCAAAAAGCGCCTGTCAATTCCAAGGTCACAGAAGACAATGACCAACGGACCTTGATATTTGCCCCAACGCCAAACTCGTTGACCTTTGACGATGAGATACTCGACTCTGTGCAACAAGTCTGGCAGAAGGTTATGGGCGAGGCGGCAGAGGCTGAAGATGTGCAATACATGGTCTTTACCGATCGTGAAGGTGTTGGAGATGACGATGAATACGAGTAAGACGTCTCGATCTGCTCCTGGTGTTCTATCTGAACTTCACACTGCTGTTGATGATGGCATGAGCATACGCGATGTAATGGCTAGCTAATATAATTTGATTCTGTCTCGATAATGATCTTGTGCCTGACATCTTCTCTTGATGTCACTATATGCGCGATACGTCTCCCCTCAAATTCTAATGTGCAATGTTATCTTCAGCTTGGCTCCTCGCTCTTGAGCTGGTAAAAGCAATGTCTTGTCCAAATATAACCCGAAAATGAACGCGGACCCGAAATTCTAGCAAAATGGTGCTTCAGTCTTGGTGACTTGGCACACGGTAAAAATAGCAAAACTTTGACTTGATCCAAGTCAACCAACACCCCAAATCTGGCAGCAGACATATAATGCAAAAATGAAAGAAAGTCAACCCAATACTGAACCAGTGGAACCTGATCCATAAGGTTTAAGAGTGTTGGCAAGGCCGATACGGCATCCCCCTTGGAAGAAACATGTCTGAAAGAGCCTGGCGCTGCGAAGGAGACATAATCAAACTTCCATCTCTTCAATACCGCCTCCGAGTTGGACCCTCTCCATTTCCTTAGATCGGAGTCCTTCCTGGTCTGTCTGCAAAGTTTGCAAAACACCCACGCGGATGCCTCCGAAAGGCTCGTTCTGAGCTACACCCTCTTGTTTGACTCGAATCTGGTTCTTCGTCGCGAGCGTAAGAACATGCAAAAATGCCTGGGCTACCACAGCTCTCGTCTGGTCCTGCGTTTCAAAGATGTTGTCGAATTGGATCCACGTGAGGTCTTTGTCTGCTTGATCTTGCTCTCCATGCTCGGCGGTGACCCGCTCCACGAAATCCAGGAAATTGCGCCCTTCTCGATCAAGGACTTTGCGCACAACTCGGCATGTGTTGGTGTCTCGCTGATCGAGATCTTCCATTGCCGAGAGATCAAGGGCATCATCAGGCTGTAGAATTCCAAAATCGTCTGAACCAGGCATCTCAATGCCGCCATCATGGAAATGGGCCTCGGCTTGCTGAAGAATGCTGCCTCGGCCGATCAGTGGACTGCTTTGAACGGCATGGCGGCCACCTTCAACTTTGGCGCTGCGTACCGAAGACGGAACTAGAGACGACGGACGGTTCCATGGAACGTTGGACGAGTGGCGGTGATCAGACAGCGCGAAACCAGGCTGCTCCCGTCCAAACTCAGGGGCATCGTCGTCAAACATCACCATGGGGTCATCAACAATCTGGGCATCATGTTGACTGTTTCCGGGCTGCTTGATCTGCTGTTCGTCATCTACACGGGGCCGGACGCGTCGGTTATCTTTGTCGTTGTCCTCGTCATCGGAGCCAAAGGCAGTAGAAGCGGACCGGCGACGATGAGAACCACGTGCATCTTCTTGGACTTCCTCGCGCACAGTGGCCAGGAAATCTCCCATGACAAGGTTTTGAAGTGCTTGACCCGCGAATACATCAGCGAGCTCGTACCTTATCCCACCACGGCTGCTGATTGTACCAGTGTCTCCAAGCCCCTTTCCAAACAACACGTGAAAGGCATTGCGCTTAGCCATAGATGAGGTGGTTTTCTGAGGGGTCTCGCGGGCTTCAGCCATCCGGATGAGGTAGTTATCGCCCCAGGCCTTGAATTCGGGACGGCTGATATGGGTGGCGGTATCAAACACAAGAGCCTTGTTCTTCTTGGACTTATAGCGTCGCTTCTGTTGCTGAGGCTGAACTTGGCGGGCAGAATCCGAGCTTAGAGGGTCTTGAGAGGGATGTGTTTTGTCTTGATTTGGTTGAGGATCTCCTGACGCACCATCGGCCATGGGAATCGGCGCTTCTTCATCGCCAAACATAACCAATACACCATCGTCATGTGGTACTTGTGGCATGTTCGCATCCTGTTGAAGCTGTTCTTCGCCCGCAACCACGTGTTGTACCGGATGAGGAGGCAGCTCAGGCTCTTCAATCAGATTCCCATCGGCATCAATGCGAATGGGGAAATCCGCAAAGGGTAGTTCTTCTTCTCCGCCAAAGGCCATTTGGAACATGCTGCCTTCCCTCAAGTTCTGGCTGCCTTTTCCGAAAGGTGAGCCGAAGCCCAGACTGGCATGGCTAGAGGAGTTGCGGAAGTCCAAGTTGATGAAGGGGGCCTTCTCGACAGAGTTGCTGCTCTCTCCGACAGGCGAGAACTGAGAATAGAGGTGCGACTTCTGGCTGAAGTCGAAGACGGGGAGGACAAGGTCGCCATTGTCGTCAAAATCCAGGGGAGGCAGAGTAGGGTCCGGGACGAAGCTGGGATCATCACCGAGGATGATCTGATTGCGCCTAAGTTCGTGTGAGCTCATGGTCCTGGCTACGCTTTCCTTGTCCTGCTTGTACGTACCTGGCCTTGCCGGCATTCTGGTCAAGGGTGTCGCCAGCAGAGTATTTGACATCGCGAAAGTATGCACGCATGCAGGCCCACACCTTCTCGACGTCGTTGAGAAGGTATGCGCCGTGCTTGTGATAGACTCCCGAAACGCCGTAGAGGAGACTGCCTTGCAGACGCAAGGCTATGGGTGCGCCTGGCGGCTTCTCTATAGTGGTGCAGGCTTGCGGGACATTGACGTTCTCGATAGCTTTGCGGGTCAGCTTGCGGCTGTTGGCATTGTGTCCCAGATTGGCGACAAGCCTGTAGCAGCAAAGGTCAGTATTATCTAGGCGCGAAAGGGCCCTCGTGTCAAGAAACTGACCAAACTGTTGCAACGCCATGTTTGGGGCTCGCAAGGACTGGAGACAACTGGTCAGTTACACGTCGTCTCTCTAGCAATTCAGAATGCGCTGCTTGTACTTGCTCTCATGAGAGTAGAACATCTCGGCCCTGTTGCCCTCTCCCAGGCAGGTGGTGGCAGTTGGGCAGTCTCAGTAGGCGTCCACTCAGCGGTGCGGTGACGGATGGGAGAGGGGCCAGCAGTGGCAGGGATTGAGAAGGCTGGAGGTACTGGTAGAGTATCTCAAAGGAGGCGTGGTGAAGATGAGATAAGGATGGGGTGGAAGGATAAGCTGAGGTGGGAGATGGGAAGATTTGCGCAAGGTGGAGGCGGAGGACAGAGAATGGTGGAGGAGCGGTTAGGTTGGGACTGATTTGAGATGCGCAGTCAGGTGAGGAGGAAGGTGCGACATGGTGGGCGCTAGGCAGAGCTCGCGATTTCTCTTGCACAAGAAGCATGCGCGTACTTGAAGTTTTAACCATGTCAGAGGCGGGCGAGGTAGGTGAACTGCCGCAGAGGCGTTTGTCCTTCTCTGCCGACTCCATTCTCCCACAATTGGCTCGTTGGCAGCCACTACACTGCTGATGGGATACACGGAATATCACAAAACATTCTGGTGCTAGTTTTAAAAAGTTCAGCACACTTCTCGTACACTTGGTTTTGATGGTCTGGATCGTGCCTTGCTTAGGATTCATGGACGGTGACTCTGCGTGCGTAGGCACACATGTACTTGGCCATATTCTACACCGAAGTCTTCTTGAACAGCGAGAGCCAAGCTTCGAGAGAATGCACGTACGATTTAGCCCTTAGTTTGGAAGTATCCTCCAGGACGCAAGACTCTACCGTCATCACCTCTCCGCATTGTTTCTTTACCCTGACATACAGCCTCAAATATGGAATTGACACATCATGCGACCACCAGTAGCAAATTCGTGGCAAAGTTACGGAAAATCAGTAAGCCCTGGTATAAATTTGAGGAAGCTTTTCCTCACATGGCTGTTCACAGATCCGAAAGGGAGACTGTCAAATGGGGCCCACGTTCTTTGTTCGGAGGGACTGTCTTCTCCTGTCCGTAGTCGCAGTTTCCAATGCTCTTCACATGGCTCACTCAGCACGACAACATCGATGAACATGAGCAACGTCAGACCTTGGAACGATACCCATCGCTTTTACAGTCACTTTTCAGAGTTGATGGCAGTCGTCATAGCCACAAGACTGTCGCAGAAACCTTATTCTAGCACATAGTTCTATAAAGTGGCTAGATCTTTGGCCGATGTTTCTTGAAGCCCATCTGGCCACCTGCCAGGCCTCTTGGCCTTTTGGCGGACCGAAACAGCCAAATAATGCACCGCTAAAGTGCTAGGTTGTGAATTGCACTTCTTTCTAGACTGTCAAAGGTCTATGACCCCGTGAATGTTTCTGCTTCCACACCGAAGGTAGCAGTAGTCCTTACAGGTAACCTGTGTAACACAGTTTCTCGCCGATTGTTCGCTAAGCCCAAAGCAGATCGCGACGGCCTTGGCCGGAGATCATGTGGTAAATTGCATGTACGGTTTGGGTTATGAGTGCGTGCCATGTAAGTATGTATACAGAAGATAGCGTATATCCTCAAGTTCATCTTCATCAATTGTTTCGACTCGCGAGATCATCCATAGCATATGTCATGGCCGCTTCCCTCACCACGTGCTATGGCGTCGACAGGACTGGGAAAGCATACAGAACCACGGGAAACCAAGGAGTAGAGTCACAGTTTGAGGTTTGGTATGAAGGAAATTAATTCTACTCACCATGTGTTACTAAGATTCTCTTTGGCCTACGTACGGTTGCTACTTACCTTTCTTTTTCTTTTTTCTTCTTTTTTTTTTAAAAAAAAAAAAAAAGAAGAAAGGTGGAAAGAAAGAAAGAAACTCCGTGACCTCTCATTGGTCCAGCGATTGTGTAAGTGGTTTCTGAAGTTCGAGATTCAACTCACGATAGCACGCGCAATACGACGAACTTGGCGGGATGCTCATCTGCTCGCGACTTCCACCAGAACCTATCATGCATTCCCGCCATCACCACCAGGATGTCTCTGTGTGAGAACTATGCTTGAAGCTTTCCGCCAGGCAATACACCCTGGTGGTGGTGGTCGTTTCATGAGGCTGGGATGACAAAGATCCCGCTGCTAAGCCCGTTGTCTCAGCCCAGTCTCGTCTCACCTGCCAAAAGACGAATCACTGGAAGATGGAACCTGTGTTTTCGACTCCTTCGCAAGCACTCCAAGGGAAAGGGGTGGTCGAAAAGGACAAGCTTCACCAAATGAGCAACTCACAGCGTGTGGTACATACCTGCAAGTCATGACTCTCCTTGCAAAGCGATTCAATCTGTCATACTCAACGCTGTAATTTTCTCTAGCCGCTGCCCGCTCCGCCCCATGGTCCCTTTCCCCTTGCATACCCGTGGCTGCTGTACCGTTTCTGGCGGTCGCTAGCTTTCCAGGGCCGTCCAAGGCGCTAGAACGCCATAGGCCGAGTGTTTGGTTGCGCCGAAGCCTGAAACCCCGGCAAACCACGCCATGGAACCCCCTGAATTGTACCGCCAAGCTTGCTCTCTCTCTTTCCCATGAGGCTTCGCAACATGGTCTCGTCGCAGAATATCAACGGTCTGGGTCCTTTCCCCTCTTCTCTTCTTCTTTCTTCCCTCGATCCTTTTCTCCTTCTTCCTAATTCGTTTCTTGGCATTGTGATTTCTATTGTCGTTGTTGCTTCTTCTCCTTCGTCTCCTTCTCTTCTTCACCCTCATTGTCGCCATCGATTGATTCTACCAAGCAAGCTGGTCTGCTCACACGTTACCAAGTAAAACTTACAAAAGAACCAAAAGAAAAGTCCATAACAAAAGATCCCGCCAAAATGAAGTTCACCGCCGCGGTCGTCTTCCTGTTCGCCTCTCTCGCCAGCGCTGGCGTCGTCTTGACCCCGGTCTTTGACAACCAGGTCGTTGCCACGGATTCGGGCGACTGTGCATTGGGCGTTACAACGCCTCAAGGCTGCGCGTGAGTATCTTCTTGCCCCTTCTTCGTGTCCCTTTTGCCCACGGAGGAATCATGAATCCACGCAGTCCTGAAATTCTTATTTCAATTTTTCCTTCCTCCTTTTTAAGGTTGTAGGCCGGCCGACATCTTTCAAGGAATATATTCTCAGCTTATCCCCTTCCGGTCACTACCGACCTTGGCCATGTTTTTCTGACTAACACGGACGAATTAGGCCTCTGAGAGGAGGTGCTCCTCGTAATACTGTCGGTCAAAACTGAGATTGGGGTCTTGGGATTCCCGTGACTGGAACTGGGACGCGCAGCTGGATCTCTTCGATGCGGAGGCCGGGGAACATGGCGCTCTATTCTGCGCTGCTACTACTGTCCTGGACACTCTGAGCAAGGCACCGAGTGAGTGAGTGAGGGAATGAGAGACTAGCTACAACGACTGAATCGGGCCCTGGGGAGCCTGGAAGCTTGCCCATGGGTTCATTTGTGGGGGCCGGGGGTAGGGGGTGAAGAAATTACAAAGCAGGGAATCTCAGTCGCTGAGCGTAATGGGTTTCGACAAATTCAATAATGGACATAATTTTTTTGTTTTCGACCTCAACAAACCTCAATCAATCATTAGAAAGAAGAAGAATGACGAAGAGGGCGGGCGGGGTGGTGTTCTGTTTTGTTTTTGTTTATCTCGTGGTCTTTCCCTTCTTGCCTCCTCTTATATGATTGACGGATCCGTAAATATAGAAAAATAAAGAGCCGATAAGAAGACCTGTGACAGATGATGCAGCCCTCGGAGCACGTGCAAAAGGCACATCCTGATTAAGGTTCAAGAAAGCCGTTGTCGGCATAGAGTATAAGTAATTGCGCTGCGTCTTCTTATTCATTGCTATAGAAAGTGGACACTAGCATAACCAGCCTTTTGAAAAGTTTAATTATAAGCATAGATTGGCTACTTGAATACTGTGGATGGATGAGAAATCAGGCCTATCGTGTACAAATCAATTAATATCCATGGCTATTTATGCCATGCCAAGAAGGTTGGCACAGCTAGCCATGCATTTTCATTCTCATTCAGTTCTGATTCGATATTCAAGGTAAGCTATCGACGGACTAGCGACTCAAACATATGAAAGAGAACAGAAAACAGGGTGTAAAACTCTCAAGATGGAGTGCTTGAAAGGATCAAGTTGAATTGATCTTTCTGTCCCTACTTAGAATTACCCAACACTGCTGCAATTTGCGCAAAAAGTGAAGTGACATGAGAGAACTGTTCTTGGCTTTGCTACCAACCAGGTCAAGCAAAACCACCTGCTTAGATTACGAATATGGTCGTATCCCACACCGTCTTACTATTTCGAATTCTCACCAGTCTGCTTAAATGAGAGAACCGAGCTCCCCAAGCTAAACCATTCTTTATCCCTTTCCCCCCGGGGCGTCAGCTCCGAAGCATGCGTCCCATGGAAAAGGGCTACTCTCTCATTTTACTCTAAGAGGTAGAGACAGGAGCAGGAAGCGTAGCGTTCGAGGGACTAGAGTCCTGCGTCGGCACAGCGACCGTGGGAGCGCTAAGGGAGCTCACGGCCGTCTGAAGCGCGACAAGCGCCGCCGAGAGAGCAGAAACGTCGAGTCCGGAGGAGACGCTCCCGCTGATGACCTGGTTGGCAAAGTCCACGAGGGGCCCTACGGCTGTAGGAACACCGGTCTGGACGACGTTTATCTCGGCCTCGGAGACTTGGGGCACGTTGGTCAGGCTGCTCAGGAGGGTGACGATGCTCTGGAGGGATGTGATGGAGTTGGCGACATTGTTGACATCGGTAGCGAGGGTGTTGACGTCGTCTTGGGTGACGGTCGTCGCGGTGCTGACGACACCGCCTAGGCCGCTTGTTGTGGCAGATGTCACAGTGCTCTGGAAGCTGAGGAGGTCGGAGTTGAGCTGACTAACGTCGAAGATGAGGTCGGCGACGTTGGTGATGAGGTCGACTCCGCTGGCGTTTATGACGTTGGTTGCGGATTCGTCTAGAGGAATGAGATGGACGGTTAGTATTTTTTTTGTGATATTGGGCCAAAGTAGTGGGCGTAGCAGCTTGTTCGTGAAGCTAACCAGCCAACAGAGGGTAGGCTCTGCTTGCCACGGAGAACGTGATAGTGCATAAGGGGGAGGACATACTGATGGCAGTACTGTCTGCTGCCAGCGCAGACTGCAAAGTCGTTGTGGCAGCATCAACAAGCGCAATAGCGGATGTGTTGCTCTGAGCCAATGACCCAGCCACCAAGCCCATGAGAACTACTGCTGCCGAGTGTCTCATCATCTTGTCTGTGAAATTCTTGGTGGTTCAAGTGGTTTGCCGAAACAAAAAGCTTGAGTAGGAGAGAGAAGACAAAGTGCTTTGCAGAGTGTCTGATTCCCTAGGATGCTGAGAAAGGCGTGAGATATTCCTGGATCGAAGAATAGTCACGATCTGGGGAAGAGTAGATAATTTATATGACAATAGCTTCGAGCACCATCGTTACATTCCTTGATTTGGCGTGATATTTCTTGGCTTCATAGAACGGCGAGGAATCAATTGTCTTTCCCTCATCATTGCGTACTGCATTGCCCTCGTCCGAGTCCAAGAGACCTGCGCCGGTCACGTGTATCCAGCCGGACGAGTGAAATGTAAAAGATCGTGAGACTTTACAGTCATGTTCATTCCGAAGGGTTCGTCCATGTCTGAGGCCCCCCTCACAATAGGGATCGTTTATGGCAAGTCTTGCCTATACACGAGAGCAAAGAGTGAGACAAAACATTCTTGTCAGTCACGATTAGGGATACTTAGCAGATTCCTGTCGCGGTTTGTGAATCCAGCCCATAATTGAACACGGCAAGCAAATAGGCGGCTTTTAAGATTTTTTTCTCGGCATTTTGAATCGATTTAGCTCACTGGCTCAATTTGCGAGCAACAACGATTGTCTTATAAGCATTAACCCTTGGCGTTTCAATGAATCCAAAGCCGAGAACCTGTGCTCAAAATTTTGAAGACGATAGACGTATTATCTGGGCAATTGACTAGGTGGCCGAATCCTTCCAGCAAGTGGAAACGTTTTTATAAAAACAAGATGTTATGGGCCGAAAGTGAGGGCTCTGAGGACAGGGCCGTTGGTTTTGGACCCTCGAGTCAGTGATCTTATCAGATCCGCCTTCCAAACTTGTATGGAGACGGACTCCATTCAGCGGCAGCTAGCAAGGAGCAAGAGGACTTTGTATCAATATCCGAATGAGCAGTATGTAGCCCTCAAGGTTATACCATCGACGGTAGGAGCATGAATTTGAAGACTGGTCTCTGTTCTTGCAAGCTGGATCGTGGGGTCTGGTGTGGTAAGAGAGAACAACTCGGAGACACATTGACGGTGAGCTCGTAAGCCGATCCATGATCTCGAAGACTGGCCCCGGAGCTGTTTTGCAACTTGAATCAGCGCATCAAGCTGGCCTTGTGACCCCGTAGTCACATCGTAAGACTAGGAAGGGAGGCCAAGTAGTTGATTGAATGGCGCGCTCCCACCACTGCTTCCGGTAATATCTTGAAGGAGCTCTTCCACACATAACCTTGCCCGCAGTGGTCTCGGACAGGTCGCAGCTCGCGTGTTCTCGTATTCAACATGGGAGAAAATGCGAGGATGGGTCTCGCAATTTTGAATTCGTGCCTGTAGCCTTCAACACCTCGAACACATCTATTGTCATTTGGCAGAGCACCCCCGTCACTGGCTGAAGTTGATAATGATGCCTCTTGCGAATGGTGCAACCGAGATGTAGTCAATAGGTCGACAAGCGCTCTGACATTCTGCTCCCCTCTCCTGGCGAGTTGTCGTTCCATTGAATCATCAAAGGGTAGCTCTTCGAAACATTCTGAGCTGTAACCAGTCCACAGCATCCCTTAATGTAAGGGAGCAATCGACACCCCTCTTTCGAACCAGAGCCGCCGGGCACATATAGAGCGCAGACCTACCCTTATGTTTCAAAAAGGGGGTGTCGTTTGTTTAATATCCAACATTGCGTGCTCATTTCTTCGGCCATGGCATAGCTGCGAGGAGAACAGCGTTTTGAGGTGTCCCAGTGCCCACTCCTGAAGCATTGTTTGGATGTGGAAGAGAGACTTCACACTGACGACAACTTACTATGACCTCCTTTGACGAGCTGTGCTGGCTGACAACGGAAAGTATCGTACGGCACGTGTCGCTCTATGGACAGTCGAGCTATTGCAGCCTTTTTCGGCAGATCCACACAACTGGTACAGAGTAATAGGCCAGTTGCTTGTGTGGGGACCGGCCGTTGAACCGAGATGCCCCCCGTATGTAAGAGCCCCGCGCTTTCTGTGGCTGCGTTGCCGAGTTTTTTTCTGTCTTTTGTCTTCTTTTTCTGCTTCATCAGGGTGTTGTTGAGTGACCAAGAAACGGATGCTGCTGTACATCAAGTCGATGGGCCAAAAGCAACGACTGCTACTATGTACACAAGTAGTAAGTAAGTATGTGATGGATTGTGGCTCGTTGTGGTGGCTTGTAGAGTGCAAAGCCACATACGTTTTATGTTATACTCTGTAGTACTTGTCTGCTTGTGTTCGGATGCAGGGGGCTGTCATCTTGCGGGCAAGTACGATCAACATTAGCGCCAGAGGGCCCACATCGCCTGCAGCCTTCACGCAACGCGGCACCACCCAGAACCATAGCATCTGCAAACTGCCCATGACGTAGTGGGGCAAAAGGACCCTGGGAGGCTGTGCTTGATTCTGGAAGCAAACAACCTATCAAGCCGATGTGACTTGTGGTGAAATGTGCTGTCTGCTAAACGGGTTGCCTCAGGACATAGCTTTGCTTGTGCCAAGTTTTATTTGGGTAACTGCAGCCAAAGCCTAGTCTCTAGCAGTCTAGGTAGCCACAAATACAAAAGGGGAAACAGCACCTACCTCTACTGACTGATTTACCTTTATAATTTCTGCCAAGCAAACTGCTTAAGCATAAAGTTCCAACAACACAAACAAACAACATACACACAGAGATCATCTCTCTCTCTCTCTCTCTCTCTCTTATACACACACACACACACAAAAGTTAACACCACCGAGATTATCAAAATGGCCAACGTGTGCAGTCTCGTCCTCCTCATCCTCATCACCCTCCTCTGTGAGTCTCATCATCACTCCCAAATGAAATCACGTCACCCACCAACCATTCTATTTCCTCATGCCCCGCGCCCAAGCCAACCTGAAAGTCACTTTAGAAACACCATGAACTAACATCCCTCAAACAGTTCCTCCCGTCGGCGTTGCTCTCGTGGCCGGCTGTGGCGCAGATGTTCTCATCAACATTTGCCTGACCCTCCTTGGTTACATTCCGGGCCACATCCACGCGTTTTACATTATCTACGTCTACTACTCGCGCCACGAAGCCGCGCGCGCCTATGACCGCGCTCCGGGCATTTATAGCGAGCGTGTGCAGACGGGCGGACACAAGTACCCCAACGATCCCGTTGCTGCTGCGCCCCCGCAGGGCCAGTACGGTACCATGAACTAAGAGGAACGCAAGGTCTCGATAGTGTGAGAGGGGCTGGACGGATGGAAGAAGCGGTCCACGTGCGGCGTGGTTCCTAATGCGAGCTTAAAAAAAGCGGAAGGTGGAAATGCATTGGAGAGGAAGCAGCGCACGTTTGCTGACATATGTTTCGTTGTTTCTCTCTTATTCTGAGAAGAAAGAGAGTCAAATTCGGGTTTTCTGATTTGGGAAATGGAAATGGGGATACCGAGCCTGGTATGGTTGTGAAAACGGGCACTTAATTTCATGATACCACTTGCGCGTGCATCTGATATGCTTTGATATTATGCCATCAAATCAATTTCTCAACTGTTCCCACTCAATTTCCGCACGTATGCAACCAGGCTGAGAATTTGCGAAGCCAGGCTTCTCGCCCACGCTTCCTTCCCACTTTGAATCTTAAGTAAGACATACATTCAGACGAGGATGGCCTTGCCAATCAGCATCGACGAAGCCGGTGCTAACATGTGAACAGCTGGGCATCAAGCGAAGTACGACGGGTGCAGTAATGCACAGCATGTTTACACTGTGAATCTTTGGTACAATATGAATCTACCATCCGTGCATACCAAGTGAAATGATAAATTGCAATCCTTGTCATTGTTGCTGTTACCACTTTGTCCCTTGTAAGGACATGCTAATTTGTATTCAACATGACACCACGAGTATACAAAACAAGAAAAAGGCCTTTCCTAGAGGAGCGTTCCTCCTAGCATAAGCATGCCTCCCGTGAGAGCGAGCAGCGCCACGCTAGCAGGAGGCACCAGGTTGCCCGCGCCAGAACTAGAACTAGAACCAGAACATTCGCCTGTAAATTTGCTGACGCCGGTAGTACCAGTGGGAATAGCCTGCACATTCGTTCCGCAGCTCTTGTACTGTGCTAGGCCAATTTGCATATTGGTCTGGTCAAACACAGCGTAGGCATTGCGGAGGAAAGAGTCGCCGAGCAGCGCACTGATACCAATACCAGACTCGATAGCCATGACACCCAGCACACAGTAACTGCCGTCCTGTAGCACAAAATCGCTCAAGGGGACGTCAATAGTCACGCCATCAAATTGAAAATTGAGCGTACCATCGTTTGCCACTGAGCAGTCAACAACCAACAGGCCTGAATCGTCCTCGATAGCGCCAATGTCTTCGGCCATAGCGTCAACAACAGCAGTGGGCAGCTCGCAAAGAGAGGATCCTGTATCAAGAACAACGTTGCTGCTGAGCGCTGAACCGTTGTACGTGGTCGTGCCGCTGCTGTTCGTGAGGCTGAGCCCGCTCATTGCCACCGAGTATCGCTGGATATCGCCTTTCGAAGGGCTTTGAATATCCAGAAGTCCTAGCGAGCCCGAAAATTTCTTTGTATCCACACCACCAAAGATAATATTGCCGCCCGCAGTGTCGCTATTGCCTAATGCAACAGACAAGGCCTTCGTGTTTGTCACACCTTGCTCCTGCAGAGCATCAACAAAGTTGCTGTAGTTGAGGTTGTAGCCCTTGCCGAATCCCAAGCCCAGAATACCTTCGTTGAGATCCTCCGAATTCGTCGCTGCACCGAATTGAACGTTTGTAAGGTTGGAGCTAGCACCCGGTATACCAATCGAGTCTGTATAGTATGCGATCACCACCTCACCTGATCCATAAACAATTGAGTTTGTCTCATCGAGGGATTGCGAAGTCGTAGATGTCGAAGGGTTATATGTGCCATCAGCTTCACACTGTTCAATTTCGCTGGTGGTAAATTGGCCATTGTTGCAGTTAGGGTCAACAAAGAGCTCGTCCGAGCCAGTATCAATGGCAACCTTGACGGCCTGTGCATTTGAACCAAATGTTACTGCATGAGACAGAGGTAAAAAGAAGGTCAGCAACAGGTTACAAGAGATGATCAACGGCATGTAGAGAGGGGTGGGTGTCTTGTAAGCCTACGTTCAATGAGGTAGCTTGTATCTTGCTCGTTAATCAGGCTTGCGGTTGCTTGGCGTCCTGAGAGAGTCTTTGTTGATGCGCTTCGTTTTATGGGAAAGGAGATAAAGCCTGGGTTGGTTTTGGCTACGCCATCGCGGGGCGCTGTGGCTGCGGCTGCGGCTGCGGCTGCGGCTGCGGCTGCAGCAGCGATCGCTGGTAAGGTAGATACCAGGGCCAGAGTCTTTGCCAGTGCGATGACCATTCTGTGCACGTATCCTTAAGCGGATGCTCTTGACTGATACCAACAATAAACAGGTGTGATGGCCGTCCGGATCAAGTCTGCGACTCAGACAGCGATTTTCCGGATCGTCAAAAGGGTTCTCGAGGGGCACTGGACGAATGACTACTCTGGCGGGTCTCGTCGACGGATTTGGCGAGAGGATCGGCGGTACAATCTGCAGGTTGAACTTGCTACAACCACGCGGGCACTTACCCACAGCAAATTAAAGAACTTCTGTGGTAAACAAAAATTGAGTGATAGCCAGCACACACCGGAAAGGAAAACAAGAAAGGAACAGAAACAGGAAAAGAAAGCTTCCCAAAGCAGGAAAAGTGCAAGAGGGCAAGTGTGGGAATCCAAACCGCCGCGGAGTGCAGAATGCGACAGGAAGAGGCAAGGCCCGCCAGGGGGCAAACCTGTACCCAAGCAGCCAAGCAGCCAAGGCAGCCAGGGGCAGGGGTTGTTGGTTGGCTTTAGGTACTGCTGCTGGTCGGCGGTGCATCGCAGGCTGTGCCTGTGTGTAAAAGCTGTGCCATGGCACTACAACATCATCACCGGCACGGAGGGACTTCGAATGTTGGTGCTCAAAGCCAGTAGCAGTAACACCCATGAAGAAGGTGCGCAGTATCTACATGAGAGTATGAGCATCATCATCATCATTATGGGCATTTGGGCGAGATCCACACCAAACAAGCCACTGCCAAATTAAAGTTATTAAGGTAATTATCTGCGGGTTTACTATGCCTAATTCAACCCTCCGACCCTTCCCAGTGTTCGGAGGGGCCATAAATCCTTCCGGCGCCGGCACAGGTACAACAGTACTGTACATAGAACATGACTTCTGCTTGGGATGGCAAGAACGAACGACCAAGTGTGCGGTCTTTATGATACCAAGATACTTCAAGAAACCGCGTCGCCAGCACCCGCCAACGCGGCTTGCAACGGCGCTCGGCTCGTCCCTTCCCCGTGAAGCACAGTGTCTCACCCTTCGACCCCGGCAAAAAAGTGCGAGAAAAGTCCAAGACATGGTCCTTTTCGGACTTGCGGCTCAAGGCTCCACTCGCTGCGCTAAGTATAGCGTTCTCTCCAATGCTTCTTGTCCCTATGCGCGAATGATGCCATAATACAACCTGATGAAGTTATATACTTGTTGTACTTCATATGAAAAGGCTTCTCTCCTTGGTACTCTTCATCTATTTCCACGTGCCTAAACCTCCCCTGATACTCGATCTGCTCCTCCTCAGCAGTACATAGTAGCATGATCTACATTAGAAGAATCAAAATATGCACCGAGGACTCAACAACTCAGCGCTCCCACTACTCGCACCCCTCTTCATACGACATCAAGCCCAAAACGATTCTTCACCGAGTAATGCACGATGCCACCACATCGAGGATAACGCATACTTAGGAGTCGCCCGTGACGCGGCGCTCTTCAGCTTCCAGCTAGCCAGGCGCATATGGTTACAGAACATGTTAGCAAACCGCTGAACCCAACCAACAACGGCCTGCTTATTTGTATTGGCAAACTACCGTCTTACTTATGCATGCGTGCATACTGTGATACCACTTCTTGCGCCACATTTGCCCTGAGCTGCAGGGCACGTGAGCAACATCCTCAGCCGCAACCTATATGTGTACATACACAATCCATCATGCTTGTGCACAAGTTTCCAGCATCGCATTCAGAACGCATGCCCAACCGCCGTGTGCTATCTTGTTGTCACCATGTGGCAGCGCTGCACAGCCGACCCGCAAGCCTTTGTCTTTCTTGGACCAGTCCGCACTTGTCCCGGCGCTGAGCACTCCAAAAAGCCCTGTTTACCTTCCTGCGTTGCTTGGCATTTGTCCAATTGTCCGACCTTGGCTTGGGCGTTTCCGAGATCTGCAACTGCGGCTGATGAAGCTGGAGTACAAGGCGCAGCATGTGGGTTGTTGTCCGATACATGGGCTGCGTCAGGTCCCGTCTGCTTGCTGTTTGACAAATCGACCCTTCCTGCATGCCAAAAGCCATGCGCTGAGGCTGACAGCTTCGCAGCTCTTTATGCTAGCCAAAGAGCAACCTGCGGCGCTTATTCAAGAAGATGCCCGCGCCAACAAATGATGAATACCATTGCACTTTCCAAGTCGCCACCTTTCTCGGCCCTTGGACTGCTTGCTGGTTTGGGTCCGCCCTGATTCCACGAACCCATACTTGGAGGCGGATGGCCATAACTCAACTCAGTTCATGGTTTGTCCGTCCTCCCCGGCACCTCGAACAACATCTCGTTGGTCGCAAAAGTAGTGACCTCTATCATTCATTGGTTTAATGTCTTTCGTAGTACGGCGTGACCTTTGCAGAGCGTCAAAGACTCTAATCTCATATGACTTGCAGGTCTGGGGCCACACAATGCCAATCTCATGACTGCCAATCACCACGCATCGAACCCATGCCACATGCTAAAAGAAATGAACAGATTTCGACCATGTGAATAAAACCCCAAAACGCCGACCATGCGTATAGCAAATATTGCACACATTCCCTTGCGACACCGAATGAAACAATTTGTGACCCGATTCTTCGCACCACTGTGGTCACACCCTGAGCTTTATGGCTCTTCTACGGGCAGTGACAGGCTGTTGTGAGCCTGACTGTCGGCGGCCGACTTGGACGCTTTGGAATACAGCTGGAATTGCCCAGCAATAATCATGTCCTCAGCAATAGTGCCCAGAGACCCCAGGAGCCACGGCAGTGCCTTGACAAGGTATGTTTTGTTCTGGGAGTATGCGACGAGACTTGCGCCGTATGTGAGGTTTCCAGTCAAGGAAAGCAAAAAGAAAAGCAAAGCAAGTCCTAAACTTGAATGTTAGCCTTGTATTTGCAGCAAGGGAACATCGTCTACAGAAAACAAGAGCCAGCACTTACCCTCAGTGGACTTTTCCCGCCAGTTCTTGATGATCTGCGGAACACGAGCGCACAGATAGCACAGCGCACTGAAATACCCAAGCGCCATGCCCAGCGCCATCAAAGGGTCTTTTATTTCGTCTCCACTCGGTGTATCGTCCCCAGGCACGCCCGCACCGTCATCGTCGCCCATGACCTTTCGACTGATGAACCACGCCGCCACGCCCAGGGCGTACACTGCTGCCAAACTCAGAGTGTTGTTCAACCATGCACTTCGCTGCGGTGTGTCATCGTCGCATGAGACAATCCTCTGCAGCGGGTCGAGCGCAGATGAGTTGCGGCGCATGGAGCGGCGGCGCTGACCGCCGGAGCCGGATCGTTCGCGCGAGAGTAAAGGCTCCTCTTCCGAAAACACCGAACCTTCTGTGTTTGTTGAAAGGTGGCGCTGGCGATTCCGGCGGCGGTGGGCGTTGATGGCGTTGTAGTAGAGGCATTGCGAGATGAGAGTGACGTCGGCGAAGCAAAAGTAGACGCCGATTGCGACGGCGGACGGGGCAAGATCGGTCACGAGGGCGCCTGTAGGTGGAGAAGATGAAAACAGGGAAAGAGTCAGCAACCGTGTGATTATTTTTGAGCACGAGGGATGGTGGGGGATAGGCTGGCGAGTAGCGGCAATGCCTTGAGGCGGGGTATGATAAGGGTCAAAGTGGTCTCGGGAAGCCACCCTGATAACATGTCGTAGGTCTCGTGCGACAAGAGGAATAAGACATGCGAGTGGCGGGATGCGCGCCGCAAGATAAACACATACCAGCTAGATTGGTGATATCACCTATGAGCCAGATGAAGAGGAAGCCCATGGACAGAGCGTCGGCGCTTTTGGACTTATAGTTTGCGATAAGCTGGGGCAGCTGTTTTGGTCCACATAGAAGGGCGGGTTCGTTAGAATGCGGCTTTTGTAATTATAATAGCAGAAAGAATAGGAAGGATTGAAGTAAACTGCAATGGATCGTACCAGCAGACATATCCAAGAGACGAGACTGATGCATCCAAATATGCCAGAGAGCGCTTTGCCCGTCTCGTTTGATTGTAGAGCGGCGTCCATGGCCGCGACGAAGCCGGCGTCGGCCATGACGCAACTTTTTGAACTTTTCGGGTCGCTTGTTTTTCAGGGTCGTCGCGGATCAGCGAGGGTTCAGAG
This sequence comes from Coniella vitis, assembly GCA_011317545.1. Taxonomy (NCBI): domain Eukaryota; kingdom Fungi; phylum Ascomycota; class Sordariomycetes; order Diaporthales; family Schizoparmaceae; genus Coniella; species Coniella vitis. Next base: position 2,979,037 of record WUJK01000004.1, on the reverse strand, counting down.
AGAATGCACGATATAAAGAAATTAGAACACAGATTGAAAGCGATAAACGATGTAATAAAATAAAGGGAGAAGGAAGGGAGAAAAAAACAAGAAGGAAGGAGCAATGGTCAGAAGTTAAGAGTCAGAGTTAGAGTCAGGTGGGCAAGTCTAGCAGGTGGTTGGGTTGGTGGTGGCTTTTTTTTTTCCCTTCCTACGCCGGGCTTTGCGGCTGCTGCGCAACGACACTGCAAACTCTCAACTGATCTGATCTGATCTGATCTTGTCAATACTATGTAGGTACTATGCACAGCGTTGAAAAAAAAAAAAAAGTTGTATCTAACCAATCAGGAGCTCTTCAACAGGCTAGGACCCTTGGCTTACCTGCTGATAAGAAGCGCAGAATGCTGTTAAAGAGAGGTGGAGAGATAAGGGACCCTCGGGTCCGGTGCGGCGGCCCCAGTGACGTATTTTTTGGCTGGGGAAAGCTCGCTGGGATGGTAGCGTCACAATGCACAGGGCGGCATCGGGGCGCCCGTCCCGTTCCTGGCAGGTGGATTGTTGGTTGGTTGGCTGACGGTGGGATCCATGGCTGGTTGGTGATTGAAATCGGGCAAATGGTGATTGGTTCATGCGTTTGGGTAGATTTGAAGTGCATTCCACGACGGATGGCGTCTATAATATTATGTGGCACGTATATACAATGTAAAGAGATAGTACTATGTACCCATATGAGATAACGATGAGCCTGTGTTATCCCAACATGTGCCAAAAGAATGAGCCTTGCCTGGAGGGGGGAACAGGCCGCCAAAGAGTCTGTGCAATACGTACTCTGGTACTATAGAAGCACGCCCACACTCCAATCAGGACCTACAAATCTGTGACGCTCTTTGATAAGAAACATGCACTTACATTGGTGATTAAGAACCTCGTGGTGTCCTTGAGAGACCAGCCTTGGCCGTTTGCAGTCGTTGTCTTGGGGACTGGATGCTCTGGGAATCTCCATTTACGGTCAGTGTGAACTGTTGAATAGAGTGACGTAATGATCTTTGTCTATGGGAGACCAACCATGTACAGAGAGCAAAGACGATGGTTTTGCCTTGCCCAGCCCAGCATCGCATATGTGATGGCATATCAAAGCAATAGACGGTTCTATCGCATATGTCCATCCGTTGAAGGAGGGAGAGAAATGTGGCCGTGCATCACACGTGGCTGCCTGGCTGTGCCACGACTGCCACAACCAGCCCCTGGGATGCCCCTGGAGCTAGACGCGTGAACGGATTGGCGCATCAACTGACCGCAAAGGTGCACTTGACGTGGCCCAGCTTTGCTTATCTGATCAGCACTCAGGCTGTAAATAGTAGAACTTCCACCCCTTCTTTTAGGCATTCATTCCGTAGCTCGCTCTTTATTCTTTCACTGCATTCGATTACAGCTCCAGGTCTACGCAATGAGATTATCCAACTTCCTAACGGTAGGCCTGCTAGCCGTTCCAGAGGTCGCAGCCTGGGGAGGTAAGAAACCGCCCCCTTCTTTCGCATGCCTCGGCAATAATAAGTATTCACACTCACATCTTTCCACACACTCAAGGCTTCGCCCACATCACCATCGCCTATATTGCCAGCAACTTTGTCCAGCCTCAAACAGAGGCCTACTTCCAGCGCCTCCTGCGCAGCGACAAGAATGACTACCTCGCCTCTGTCGCCACATGGGCCGACTCCGTCCGCTACACGAAATGGGGCCACTACACGGGCGTCTACCATTTCATTGACGCCAAGGACACCCCGCCCACTTCTTGCTCGGTCGAACTCGCCCGCGACTGCAAAGCAGAAGGATGTGTGGTGACCGCCATTCAAAACTACACCTCGCAGATCCTTGACCCGGACATGCCCATGTGGCTGCGCGCCCAGGCCGCCAAGTTTGTCGTGCACTTTGTGGGTGATATCCACCAGCCGCTGCACGACGAGGATGTCGAGCGCGGTGGAAATGGGATCCATGTGCGCTGGCAAGGGCATGAGTATAACCTGCACCATGTATGGGATTCGAGCATTGCGGAGCGATGGGTCGGCGGCGTGCACCGCAAGCCGTACGTCGAGGCTGAGAAGTGGGCGGGCGAGCTGACGGCCAAGATTGAGCATGGTCAGTTTGCCAAAGAGAGCAAGACGTGGTTGGACGGCGTGGACTTCGAGGATCAGGTCGGCACCGCACTTGAATGGGCAAGGGAAGGAAATGCCTATGTCTGCAGTCATGGTAAGAGGCTTGTGTTCTTTACTTCTTCCTTGGGTTCCCCCCCATATACTGCCAAGTTGGGTCATTCCTAGGTGCTGACAACAATACATCATAGTATTCCCAGAGGGGCCGGAAGCAATCGTAGGCCAGGAACTCAGCGGAGAGTACTACGAAAAGGCTGCACCTGTAATTGAAATTCAAGTGGCGCGTGCGGGTTATCGCCTGGCAGCATGGCTTGATCTCATTGCTGCGGCGGCTGCATCAAAGATCACCGAAGAGGAACTATAAAGAGGACTCGTTGTCAGTTTAAAGGTAGGATGTTGTTTGTTCATCACATGACACTTTTGAGATTCGGCATTCTAAACTGTAAGCCATATGGCATGCAGCAATCTCCAGGTATAGATTCGATAATTTGGGCATCGGAGAAGTATCATAGACAGGGAATAACCCCCTGCAGCTGTCCTTTATTGAGGTGCCTTAATTGTGGTCACAATCTGCCGTATCTCATTTTTAAGATGTCCTGTCTCGGACTCCTTGTTGACCAATGAGATTAGTAGCGTTGCTATCGATCTTCTTTCCTGTAGGCACTCAGCACCCTTGACCACAATACTAAGAGATTCATGGTATCCGGGCGAGTATTTATCTGTTACATGTGACATCAAGATCATTTAGATCGTAGACTCGATCCAGTATCACGCAGTTCAGACCCCCAGTACCTATGAACCGTGACATACAGAAGTCACAGTACATCCACAGAAAACACCGACTTAAACAGAAAAGCACAGAACAAAACATTGAGGAGTTTTGAAACAAAGGTCGGCGACTTGCAAAATCATACTCGCATTTTTTGCAACGTTTCAACAAACACACACGACGCACATATGGCTTCCGGGCCTCATGTGAACCATATGTCGTTCCACCCGCCGCAGCGTGCTGAAACTCTAGCTCTGATTGACTTGACGTGCTCTTGTGATAATAACCTGTCACTTTTATATTTCCTGTCAAAAAGAAAATATTGGCTCGCAAGCTCGTAGGAGTGTAGATAAAATATGACAGTTCCATGATGAAATACGTTGTTGGTTCATGAGACACGCTTTGTACGGTATGACTTGTCAGTAATTGTTTCAGATGTTAATCTTTTTATGATATCTGCCATTTGTGTGTTGTTGAGCAGAGGTTTCTGATATCATTCGAGAGTCCAGTCAAACTTTGGTAAGTGCTTACTATGTATCTCGTGCCACAACAGGCGAGGTAAAAAAAAAAATACTAAAGCCGAAGTGAACATGTTTTGTAAGCCGACGACAACAACCTCCGCGATTGGCTCGAGTTTAAGAACAGAGCTCAGGTAGAGGGGAAAATCGAAACATCCTAGTACAAAATCGATTCCCATGTCTTGCCTTTTTGCCCATGGTACTTCTGCATATGGATTTCGGGTCACTAGGCACTTGTAGATCTGCCGCACTCGAAACCAGAGTTGGCAGGAAATCCGAGCATGTTCACACTTGGCCTATTTAAACTCTCAGGTTTTTCATACTTGGGTAGTGTACTAGAGGCGGGGAACAGTGAGTTCTCTGATTGATTTCAAAAGCTGGGCTGGGCTGGGTTAGGTCATCGACGTCGCAAATCCATCAGAGCGCCGATTTAAGTTGTTCTCAATGTTCGGCTCAACCGAGAATAGAGCGATCGCAAAATCAGGCCATCTTTCAACTGTCAGTTTCATGATTCAAAGGTGCTTTCAATTCTTATTACATCGCAATGCCACCACTCACGATGATCCTTCGTAGCGCCTTGACAGGGACTCCTGCTATATTAACGGGAACATAGTATACATGGCTTGTGATATAACTCTTGAAACAATCTGTTTCTGCCCAAGCGTCAATTGTGACCCCAACGGTAACACGTAGAAAAGAGGCATTACTGAGTCCTTTGAATAATAGAATATAAACTGTTGTGTTTTGGCAATGCTACAACAGCATCCGTGGTGTAATGGTAACATTCCAGCCTTCCATCTTTGAGACTGATAAGCTTGAGCCTCGGGTTCGATTCCCGACGGATGCAATTGTTTTGGAGTAACATATCCTTGGCTTTCCTTTTGCCTCTATTATGCTAAGCCCGACAAGTCGTGGATATATTGAATGAATATTTTGCCAAGGTCAGTAAGCATCCGTGGTGTAATGGTAACATTCCAGCCTTCCATTTACAAGATCGATAGCTTGAGCCTCGGGTTCGATTCCCGACGGATGCATCGCTTTTTATTTTTCTCATTGTTTGGTGCATCGCTCCATGGATTCTTTTGACTTGAGCGAATCTTCGAGATGGACAATAAAATAATATTGACGGACCTCATTCGACTCCTGCCTGATGTACATACATAGCATTCGTTTTTGGGATTTGTTCTCTCCTCGACACACATCAACGCATTTCTGGCCTTTTATCTTCTTTTCTTTTTTTTTTCCTTCTTTTTTTTTTCTCTCCCTTTTTTTCTTTCTTTCTTACCTGAGTCCCTGATTCTTCTCCGTTGTACTTGCCAAAGACTGTATTTCGCCTTGATTCACCCCATTTTCATCGTCGCTTGAAGCTCTCCCCCACCCGAATGAGTCACCTTCTCTCTCTGCACCCACCTCCCACCCCCCCTTCTTCCCCTTTCCCTATAAACAACAAAAAAACGCATCGACGAATCCTACTTCCACAACTTGTTGGTGACAGCTGAAGGGAATGTCATCCTACCCGAGTAACTAATCCAATGGACCGATTAGTTTTATGCCATTAAAAAAATAGGTATATAATCTATAGTTTGATTTCAACTGGATCCCATTACCGCATTCATTCAATTCGTCTTGCAGACGGGATTGACTGTGTAAAGTAGATGGGGTAACATCAAATAGAAAATCGATTGGACAGTATGTGTGCTTGTAGAACAAAAAAAAAAGAGCCAGGAGGAGATCACGCATGGCAAGCCAACATGTTGAAAATCCATTCAACTTGTCCATATATCATGTACTCACCTGGCGGACTCTAGGATAAATCGCTTGCATTTGATCAATACTGGTAAAACAGTCACAGACGTATTGCAGTTCTCCAAGGGAGATGGCACTGAGAGCATCCAAGTACAAGCAAAAGATATCAAAAAAGGAGTGTACTGGGTATTGTAAACAACAAGTCAGACCTATGGAAAGTCCTCCAACCAAAGATAAAAAATGAAAGAGATATCTAAGCCCTTTACGCATATATATGTTTGTATGGAAACGAGGGAACATAGAGCCTGCTACTTTTCTCGAAAGACGAAAATCACAAAGAAGAACTCGGTTGAGAACAACAACGTAGGTGTTGCCTCAACGTGACGAGATACTGCCGATGAGCCCCTTCCCAACAACCCCATGGCATGCCTAACAATCCAGCTTCGGACTGTTAGCATTCAAGAAATAGAAGACGCCTTTCCCAAACAAGATATCCTGATCTGAATAACCTCAGCGTGCGCTTATCTTGATGTATTATTCCATTTTGTGCACCAAGCTTAACCACCACGCTCGCTTCTTCTTTGACATTACATTCGCCACCTAGTGTGAGTGCCGTGCTGGGTATTTGAGGTTTGAATAACAATTAAAGACAAAAGAAAATGGCATACTTAGACGCAGTTGGTCTCCTCAGCTGGCTCGTCCTCGTACGACGGGGGAGGGGGCAAGTCGTCGGTGCTCTCAGCCATCAGACCAGCCTTTTCCTCGGGCAAGGCAATCTCCTGGTGTAGAGACTTGCGGCAGCTGGACCGGCCAAAGCGGCGGCAGTTGTGCGAAGGGAAAAAGGTCTGTCCGCGGACAAACTTGCGCCAGAGACCGACCAGGACAGTGCCAACCACCATGCCGAGAATCGAGACGCTAACACCGGCCACAATGCCGACAAGGACAGGCAACAGGATGTGGGAGGTGAGCTTGCGGAAAAGCAGAGCCCAGCCGTGCGGACGATGGTGGAATCCCTTGGCACCGGCGCCATGGTGGCCATGGTGGCCCTGGGCCTGGTGGTGATTGTGCTGAGAGGCAGGACTAGCGTGGCCAAACTTGCCACCCATCATGCCGGCACATCCATGGGTCTTCATTTTTTGAATGGCGCCAGCAACGGCAGCACGCCACTTGCACAGAAGAGTAGTGCATTCCTGGTCATGCTCTCCCTGCTTCAGGTTGGTCTGCTCAATCTTGGCAATCAACAGCTCGTCAGTGGGTGCCTTGATGAGATGGATGCGGATATTTGGGAGACCATCGACGAAGACGGAGCCGACTTCGATGATTTGCAAATCAATCACAACAAGGTCGATGCCTTCATCGGCAGTCTGGATAATGGGTTGCACCTGGAGGCTGAAACCGAGTTGCTGCTGGACGGACTTGGGCTTGCCATCGTGAGGCTTGTACTTGCGGTGGCTCTGGACCTCCTTGGACTCGGTCTTGCCATTTTCCTTGTGCTGCTTGTGGTCCTTGTGGTCCTTGTGGTCCGTGTGCTCTTTGTGATCCTTGTGATCCTTGTGATCCTTGTGGTCCTTATGGTTCTGGTGATCCTTGTGACCCTTGTGGTGGTCCTTGTTGCTGACCTGGGGCGCCAGCAAGACATTGCTAAAGGGGTCTGAGTTGGGATACAGCTCGAAGCCGTTGACCATCAGCCTGTGGGCATCAGTGGTGAAGTCAAGTTCGAGGTGGCTAGTGTGCGAGCCATGGTGCTTGCCCTTGCCCTTGGCGTGATTCTTGGGCTTGTGCTGGAAGATCTGCGGGCAGCCAGGGCACTCGAGATTGACGGTCTGGGCCTGGGCAATGGCGACGCTCTCGACAGGGATGGACTCGAAGGCATCGACTTCGTGGGCGTTGAGCTGCGGAGCAACCAGAAAAGCGGTGGCGGCAGCCGAGAAGCCGGCAACAGCGAGAAGAGGTCGCAGTAGCATGGTGGCAGAGTGTTTAGTCGACAATGGCAGCGGTGGTGCGGCGGTGTGTCGACGAGAGGACTTGTATATGAGGATCGAGTGGAACGGGGCAATGCTTGGCGAGTTGGGTGGATGACTTATTTAGTACCCAAGTGCTGTTACCGAGAACGGGCCAGTGACGTCGGCTTGATCGGACGGTAGCGGCGGCTGCGGTACAAGTAAAGCGTACTTTGTCGATGGCCAGAAGAAGAGTCCTTGAAATGAAATGGATGGACGGACGCTGAGGTGGATGACGGCTCGTGGAAAAGCGCACCTATTTGACACAAAGACAAATGGGGTCGTGTTGCAGAGGAGGAGAATAGAAACAGAAGAGGAAGGGTCAAGGTTACAAAGGGCGTTTGGGATGTTTGGAAGGTAAGATGGCCGCCTGGGCCGCCCAAGCTCACGCCCACGCCCACGCCACAAGCCCGCTGTGGGAGGCGAGGGGCGGGTACGTAACGGCATGTCCTTTTAGGGTAGTTGTGTGGTAGCTAACAGAAGCTGCTAGCAGACATGGGCAGCGAGAACAAGTTGCCCTGGGTGCCCTGTCTGCCTGTCAGCACCCGCCGGACCCGTGCAGGGAGTGCTTGAGGGGGCGCAGTCTGATGAGCTGCAGGGCCCTGAAGGCCTCCAGGACCACTGGGGCAAGGGCAGGAGGGGTGCTGCACGATGTAGGATCGGAGTGTTTCGAATGGGCCAGCAACAGCCAACCACAAGCAGGCACGGGCGCCATCCCAGCATCCCCAGCTCGCAGCTCGTCATTGGAGCCCCGCCAGAATTTGCTTAAGCTTTCGAGGCTTGTATCATGTACCACTGTGCTCTAATCTCAGCGGCCACCGTTGTTGCAAGGCGTGCCAGGGTACGCAGGGTTGCCCGGCTTCTATGCTTCTGTTACAGCCAAGACACTGATAGAGAATGACAAAGATGTTCATCGAGATCAACACAGGTGGAGAGAGTGTGCCTGTGTTGACGTGATGTCAATGCCATGATTTCTGTCATGGTGATCAGAACAAATCCCACCACCCACTTACTACTTAGATACATAGTACGTCCTGAGTGGTACTCGACCCTTGGTCCGGCCATTTGCCAAAATAGGAACAGGGTCTTGCCATCAGGCCGGGTGGCTCGTGCTCCTGCTTTGACATCCGTCTTATCCGGGGTCGTGCTCCACAACCCTGCAGCATCTGCTCGTTTTGCATCCCGGCCCGAACTGGACTGGCTGGTGGATTGGCAGACTTGGCTTGAGGCTTAATAGCATACCATGGTATGGTGTTAGGCTTTGCTGACGAGATCTGGCCATGCCCCAAGTCCACTGCGCAAGCACGTGTACGTAAACGAATCAGCCGGTCGCGTGGCAAGAATCAAAGACCGGACCAGACGATCAGTACATCGAGCGGCGGCGCAGTCTGAGGAAAACCTCGCGAGTTCTGCTATCCACCACTGACCAAGTCGTCTGGAAGCTTTACATAGCATTGCATGGACCAAGTTGAGTCCAATCCCTGTATCGTGCGCCCCTTGGAAGCCATGTGAAGCATTAACACACCTGCACTATGTAAGAGAGACTGAAATATAGGCCGCCTCTGCTCATCCAATGGCTGCTGTGTGTGGGCAAGCTCAGTACTCACTTCACTGACTGTATTACTATTCATAAAACTACGACCTGGGCCTCGAGTCAGGACGGTGGCTGATGGCCGTCCCATCAACCGCGGCCTGCAAAACTTGGACCGCTGCTTCCAAATAGCACAGACGGTCCTGGGAGAGGCCGTTGCCATATTCCCTTGATGCAAAGAGAGAGAGAAAGAAGAGCTCTGTACCTGAACTACCGGTCTTGAGAGCCCCGTTGAGGTTTTCAACAAGAGTTGGCAACTCTTGTGGCTCTACTATTGTGCTGCAAATACTCTGACGTTGAGTCTTCTTTCCTTCCCTTGCCTTTACTTCTTCATTTCAGCATCACTGTAAGTCATTTTGACATCTTTACATTCTTGAAACTTGATGTCTGACAGCTAAGCTGCTGTCTTCAAATTGCATTTCGTTCGCTTTGATCTTTGATGACATCCCATCTTTCTAATAATAATGACCACAGTGATAACAGCTCTCTCTTCTCTCTTCTCGCCCGCTCAGGCGCAATTGCATCCACTCAAATGCAAAGCTAGGCGCCCTCTCGATCAGCGTCTGTAAGCCCTCGGGGTTGGCTTGTGCCAGATCCTCAGCGATGCATGCCACATACACAGCGAGCATGTTGCATAAATCGTCGCCTACACGCGTGTTCTCGCAAACATAGAGCACAAGATTGACGATACTTGCGAGCTGACTTGGGTACAACGTGAAGGCCTCGAGCGTGACATGCAACCGGTGCAGCGCCAGCTGTTTGAGCACGCCAACGTCGTACATGTCCGCCGCGATATAAAGCTCGGCATGGCAGAGAAAGATGTCGTTGTAGCCCTCGAGGCTGTTGAGGTTCGGCCGTGCGGTAAAAGGGATTGTTGCGCTGGGGTACCTGTCGTTGTCCTTGAACTGCCAGGTCAACGCGGTGCCTCTGCCAAGTCCTGTGAGAGCGTTTTGATTGACGTGTTTGCTGGCCCCCTCTGCCGCAGCCTTGGCCTCCTCTGCGATGCTCTTGGGCTCAGGCACGTCGTAGGTTCCCGTGTAGGCCCATTGCATGAAGCGGAGAAAGGTCTGCACGTTCATGTCGGGCCATTCCACCAGACCTTCCTTGGCCTCCTTCATCTCGCCGTTGAGCAGCACGTCGATCACCTTGGATGCTTTGGCGAGCGCTGCTGCGTGAACGGCGAACGACTGCTTTTGTTTACCAACAACAAAGGTGAAGACCTTGGAGCTCAGGATGCTGACCGCCGGTATTGCACGTATTAGCCAAAGATGGGACCAAACGACCCTTTCCCAGAGGGCGTGGGACTTACTCATTGTACAAAGCAGACATTTTGACTCCCTCGGATCTATGGCACGTTGTACGGCTTCCGATTCCCAATTCTCGTTGCAAAGAGGAGATCCGGTGAAGTTTGCGGCGTTGGGTGCGAATCTCTGGTCTATGCAATCCAGCAGAATGACATCGCACACACAGCGCAAAGTAAGCCAGTGCCTGCGCTCTTTTTATGTACATTGCGACCGGTGTCTGCTCTGTGCCTTCTACTTCGCCTTTTCCTTTTCCTTTCTTTGCTTTCGAAAAGCCATGCATACCAAAAGCATCAGCCAAGGCATGATGCCTTCTCTCTCCTTGCTTGAGAACAATAAAAGGGTTTTGTATCTCTGACGCTGTGTGGCTGCTGCTGCTGCTTCTGCCTGAGCTGGCCTCTTGCATATACTGACCTTTTAGGTGTGTGATCGCCATTCTTTCTACATACAGGCTGCCAATCACAACACAATACTGTCACCAACCGAAAAGAAGAACAAAAAAACAATGACCACCCTTATATCAAAGGGTGTCAGTGTCATTGCCGCTTTGCATAAGAAGATAAAGCCAAGTAGGCTTGGCAAAGGGACATTTTGTGCAACATGCTGCTGCTGCCTGGCTGGCTGGCTACCTCAACCTACTATGTATGCAAGTGCAATACAACGCAGCCTGCAGAAAGAACCACAACCAGCCACAAAACGCAAAACGGGCTGAAGGCTTGCTTACTCCGCCATAAATTTTGCAGAACGGGATTTTTGACAGGCCTCAAATATAAGGTGATCATCTATTTGGACGTATATATGCACGTGTTACTTATCCTCGAGAAAAGAAAAAGCACCTGCCAACGCAATCCGACCACTCCTACCAGCATTCCGATAGGCGACAAGACAACCCAACACACCCCAAGAATCAAGTCTGGCTTCCAGGCGACAGTTTCTGAGCCTGAATTGCCCAGAAATTTTGGAAATACAAATTGTTCAAGGTGTAGGGGTGTGCGTGTGTGTGTGCTCCTTGTATTGTCTTGAGCACATATGTGTGTGTACTTGTGCCAAAAAAAAAGAACCATCACCATCACAACGAAATCGATGTGCACATGCACACACATATAGGCTATAGCAAACCAGTTTCTGCAAGACACACAACAAGATTGTATATTCAACTTAAAACCAAAGAAGTAAAGAAAGGAGGAATGCAGACAGACTCCCATCCGATGCCGTATATGCATGCTATGCATTTCGTTTCAAAAAAGGAATATCAACCGTAGTTCATTGATGGTATGCCCACGCCAAAAAGAAAAAGGATTGAAATAAACAAAAAGGAAAAGAAATTTAACAAAAAAAAAAAAAATGAGGGTTCGGTATTTCAAATTCCAAACATCCCTTCAGACCGCTATAAACCCATAATGATGACGACGGCGCTGCGCGGCATATATGTACGTACGGTTCCATGAGTTCAAGCACAAGTTGCAAATGAGCCCCCCCCCCAAAAAAAACCCTCCCCAACGGACAATGGTAAAGAATGATGAATACTTCAAACGCCTATCACGCCTCCAAAAAAGAAAGCCGATGAAAAGAAGAAAATGAGATGCAACCACTGTCCTGTCATTACTGTCCATGGACGCCGTAACTTCATGAGAGGAAAGAAAGGAACGAGCAAAGCAATGCGGAAGGGAAATCAAGGGAAAGGAAAGATATGAACCGAATGGAGAAGAAAATAACACCCCACGATTGAATCCTTCCATACCCGTTGCCCTCAAGACAGGAACAAGCAGGCACAAAGGTAAGAGGTATGAAGAGGGAGCAAGAAAGGGAAAAGAAATGCCATCCACGCTGCCTCTGCTCCGCCCCGCTCGTTTTTCGCTGCTTTGAAGCATGTTGCGCTTTGGTGTGCGTCTGATCATCACACCGTATCGCATACCATCTGTCGGATATGCAATTCGTGTTCCAAAAAAAGAAAAATTGCTGTTATACGCACTGGGCCGTGATAATGGAACCCCCCTTCTCCTTCTGATTTTACTTGGCATCACAAGATAGCACGTCACTGCAGCTTGATGCCCTCAAAAAGCCTCAAATCCAAGCTCGTCACATTCTCTCCCATCGTCGGCGTGGGTTCATTCAAGATTTCCCACCGGCGGAACGTAAAAGTGCTAATCCTCTCGCCAGGAACACCGCCTGCGCCTGGTGGGATGGGAACACCGTACAGGTTTTGCCCTAGCGAGCCGACACCGAGGAAGCCTGTACCGCGGGGCCTTTGTTGTTGCTGTTGTGGATGTCCTGGGCCTTGGGCCTGTCCAACAACGGGTGCCGTTGCTCCCGCTGCTGCCCCTGCTGCAGCTGCAGTAGGAGCACTAGAACCGGATCTGTTCATCCCATCCTTGTGCACCAACACCAGATTATCATGAGGTTGTGGCGCATAGCTAAAGATGTACCGCAGTCGCTGGTCAAGCAGAGCATCACGAAGGTGGCGGATACATTGCTGCCGCGCCTCGTCGGGCAACGTGTCGACGAACAACAACGCCAGGTCAAAGGTGCGCTGCGCAAGCTGCGGAATGTAGCACGGTGGGATGGTACTGTCGCCATGACTACTCGTTGCGCTAGCAGTGGCGGCGACGGCAAGCGTAGAGGAGAGCACCTCGAGCTCTTGAAGAAGACCTGTGAGAACGAGCAAGGCACGGCCGCGAATCTCACCGGTTTGCTTTGTGTTGCTGCTGTTGGGCGCTTCCTGGACATGACCGTACAGAGCAAGGAAAGAAAGCATTAGTGGAAGCCATTTGCGGAGAACGGTAACCTTTGCGCCGTCGGTAATGACGTTGTCATTGGTCTGGTCAGGAACGGTCGAGGGTGACGCGAGGAGCTCCCATAGATCAGCGAGTCGGTCAACCACAGCCGAGACGAGCTGTGTCTGGCGGCCGCGGCTGATAGTTTCAATGACGGTGAGCAACGTCTCAGCAGCTGCGAAGCTTCCCTCGCTGGGCGTAGGATTCTTGATGGAGGGCAGCAGGCTGAATAGACGGGTTTGAGAGAGCGAGAAGAGATGCTGCATGATTTCTGTCGGCAACCAAGGGAGAATGCCGGTCCATGTGATGTTGCGCGTCTCGACGGCCCTGTCGAGCGCCTTGGAATACACCTCCAGCTGACTCTGGAGCCTGTCTTGTGGGGTGGCGCCACTGAATTCGACAGCCGACATGCACTGACTGAGCTTGAGCTGGCAAAAAGGCAAAGTGAGCTCGTTGGTCAAACTCAAGACCTGCTCAAAAGTGCACGGTGTTTCCGATGCCTCCTCGGGCAAGAGTAGCTGCGTGGTGATATTGTCTAGCATTGTTGCCACGACAGGATCAAGAGCCTTGACATTTAGCAGCTTGGGGACATTCTGCTGGTCAGTCAACACCAAGGTTCGCAAAAGGTCCTTGAGGCGATGCATGGCTTTGGGGTTTGACAACGGTAGTGCCATAGTATCCTGCTGGGTCTTAGCAGCACAGTATTCAGTGAGCGCATTGCGGACCAGGACAACCACTTCGCGAAAGTGTGTCTTGGGTGCCTGATTTTGCATGATTCGAAAGCGGTATAGCTCCTCTGCGGTGAGGAGGTCCTTGGCTGGTAGTGTGGATGCGGTAAGCAGGCCAAGGACTTCTTGGATATAAGTTGAAGGACGGGCACCAGGCTTGGCGGCGAGACTAGCTCTTCCAGGGCCAGAGACAGCATCCCCAGTGGTGGTAAGGATAATGGAAAAATTGAGACATCCAGAAATGACCATCAAAGGAAAGATTTGTGAGAGAGGTGGTCGGCTTTGCGGATTACGGATTCCCAATACCCACTTCGTCATGAAAGAGTCGAAATGCTGAGTATCAAAGTGTCGTAATCGGGCCAGCAGTGAGCTGTACGCCCGGAGCCGTTCATCAGCCTTGGTCCAGCAAGCCTGTATCTTGGGAATGATCTTGTTGAGGAAGCTGTTCATCGTAGTTCTATCCATGCTGGTCTTGTTGGCCAGCCTCTTTTCAAACTCATCGAGGAGCTCGCCTTCTTCATCTTGCATTCGAGCGGCCATATTGTCACTGACAGGTGACGATGCGTCGACAGCATTATTCCGGTCATTACGGATTGCTTCGTTGAGGTGGTTGACAAGCGCTTCTTGGCCTGGGATGCGTGGTGCCAACATTGCCATCGAGGTCAATAGAGGGCGCACAAAGATGATACCTTGAGTTTGGGTCAAGCTTCCAAGGCGTTGCACGAGGCTGTCAAAGAGATCTTTTGCAACCCCTAGTGCTCCAAAAGTAGGTAAATGGAGATTCAGGGTATCGGCGCAGGAAGACAGCATATCAGCATCACAGAAACCCGACATGGCCTTGAGGAGCTCGCCCAGAGTCTTGAAATCCTCGGCTGCCTCTAGGATGAGCCGTAAGGAGAGGAACGTCGAGGTTGGGAACTGGAGATCCTGCTTGTTCGCACTCTGTGCTTGGGCCATCTCCAGGACAAAGAGCTGCCTTAGACACTGACCAATCTCTGACTTGAGTGCCCGGCTACTCTTGCTGATCCTCTTGCAGATTTTCTCAACGGGGATAGCACTGATTGGTTGCGGCGCATTCGTCCAGTGGATGCCAAGGCTGTTCTTGACAGAATTGATGGCCATTTCTGTATTGAGGGCTTCATCATCCACACTGTACCCGGCCCGTCCGAGCATATTGGCGCGCATTGTCCGCAATGAGTCTGCAAGAGCATACACGGGAAGCTCCACAAGCAGGCGTGTGGTCGCTGGTCCATCTTGATCAACTGCGGTCGTGTCATAAAGTCCGCCGCGGGCTATTAGCCATTGGATGTATGCCAGGGGTTGAAAGTGGCCTGAGTGAAAAAGCTCCGATACCAAGTGATACAGCGCTGTCTTGCGGTCCATCTCCCTCAATGGATCCGATACCATGAACTCGAGGATGGCCTTGGTCGTGTTGAGGCCAAGAGCAGCCCAGTCCGTTAGCAATCGATGAGCAACATAGACTTTGGCAAGCCCTGGACGATACGAGGACGTGCACCACTCCAGCGTGATCCTGACGAAGGCATCCTTGTCCTTGGTGAGGTTCCAGCATTTGGTCGGCAGATCTTCGGAGAAAGGCGCCTGTAATGCAGCATCAAGTTGCTTGAGCAAAATAGCCCGAGCAGCAGAAGGTGCTCGAGCACACGACAGCAGCTGTTCGTTGCGGGCGCTGATGGCGCGGTAGGCGGCCTGGGCGGCCTCGTCGTCGGGGTGAAGAGCAGCGGCAAGTGCATCTTTGTGCTTGGACCAAGTCAATGGTGAGAGGAAGTTGACCGCGGTCGATGTTAGCAAGCTCCGAATGAGATGCAGCAACAATTTCGAGAGTGGAGCAAATATGTCGCGGTCCGGGTGGTTGTGAGTCTGTGAAATGTCAACATTCATCGCGTATCAATCTCCAACAAAGGAAGCCCTCCCCGGAAAGAGTATACTGACAGTCGTGTACTGGCTGAGGAGAGCGGCAACTAGTCGTCGGCCGTATTTTCTCAAGCGCAAAAGATCTTTCCAGTAGATTTGGATGATGAGGAGGTACATGGGCAGTTTTGCGTTGGGACAATTCTCGATGCTCAGCACAAGCCATTCCATATAATGGTCACGGTCTAGTAAATGTTCGGCATATAAATGGGATGCCAGTCGAATTCTGCGAAACAAAATCAAAGAAAGAGTGTCAGCCAGATGAGGAATCGGTGGATGTCCAAGGAGGGGGGAGGGGTCCATCATAGGACACTTTAACATACGCATAGTTAACCTTCCTCTTCCAATCAGGATCTCCGAAGGAAGCCACAACTCCATCCACGAACTGCTCGACAAAAACAGTCCAATCTCGGATCCATTTGGCCTCACCACCCATGACAACTGCTCCATTGACACCCTTGCGCTTAAAGGCCCTGATTTCATTGGCGCCCACGCACTTTGCCAGCCAGACGGCACGGTCAGCGGGCATGTTCTTATTCAGACACTGCTCGAGCAAGCCCTTGCCTCTGATGCCGTGTGGTACGGTCCTGCTCAGCCGGCGATGCGAGCTTGCCGGATTCGCGAGGTCCTTGAGCCAAGCTTCCCTCTTGGTATCTGTCACGGTCACGCGCGGTGGCGGCTTAAATGTCGAAGGAGTGGTGATTTGGCCGTTGTGCCGTCTGGCGCCGAGCAAGCCGGTGAAAACAGTAGAGAGCGCATAGAGGCCGGTCTTGTGCTTCAGACTAGGAAATAGTGCAATCTTGCCCGACCCAGTTTCTGCTTGGCCCACCGGGTTCTTGTCGAAATAGCCATTTTGTATAAAGGACTGGGTAAAGTGGTCCTCGGGTCCATCGCCAGTCCAAGGGTTGAAATCGGCATAACCCATGGGCGGCGCACTGGTGCTACTGGTTGTACGAGACTGAGAGTCCTTGCCTCCACCGTTTAGCAGCGACCACCGCGGGGCTGCGGCGGGAACTTCGATGCTATATGGTTTAGGACGAGTGTCCTTCTTTAGTGGCGGAGCTGGATTTGAAGGAGGCAGACCTCTTCGCGGATCGGAAACGGTAAAACGACACCGACGTCTGGGCATGGGCAGTGGAGGGTTGTGGTCCGCTAGGAGGTTATTGTTATTGTTGTTAGGGGGGTGGTTGTCGGCAGCCGGTCCACCTCTTGAAGCCCTGGGACTGCCACTCATCTCTGTGAGGTCCGAGGATTCGGCCGATATGGCGGAGGGTAGGATTCGAGAGGGCGTGAACGGCTTGGGAGGCTCGAAGGCGGCAGAGTTAGTGGGAGATTCGATGAAGCCCGAGTGGGTGATGCCATCATTGGCCAGCTCCAGCCTCAACCGCGAACCGCCTCGACGGGGCGTGCCATACTGAGCCTGGGCCGCACTGCTGGTCTGGGCCATCGCGGTGGGATCGGAGGCGTAGTCGAGGCCATTGCCGCTGCTGCTGCTGTTGCTGTTGCTGATATTGTTGATATTGCTACTACTAGCGCTTCCGGGAAGGGCGGCGGTCGAGGTCGTACCGGTGGTGGTGTTGTTGTTGCTGGTGTTGCGGACGGGCGAAGAGGGCTGCAAGTACTGCGACGAGAGGGCGCGCTGGTGAGCAGGTCGCTGCGACAAGGAGCCCGAGCCGCTCAAGGACCTCGAGGGAGGCTGTCGCTGCTGGACGCCTATCGAGGGTCGGGAGGACATCGCTAGGAAAGGCCCCGGTGCGCCATCTGGCTCGAGTCACAAAGGGCGAAACGGCAAGCGGCGGCGGCGGCGGCGTCTGCAATCGAGTGTGGACGCGGTTCGAGGTCGTGCGGTTGGTGTTGGAGGGCAAGGAGGAAAGAAGTGGACGGGATATCGCGAGAATGAATCAAAGGACGTCGAGCAGATCGATACGGTCGAGTGTGCGGCTGTCTGTGCTCGGTGCCAGCTTAGACTACTGCTGTTACGATTAGGGACGGGAAATGAGGCGAATTGGCTGCAGCGGGACTGTGCGGCTAACGCAACAGCGGTCGGAATGCTCCGAGACGCACAGAGACACAGGCGGCAAGCCGTAGAGAGCCAAGGACGCTGGGGATTGGAAGCGCAGGAAGCGCGGGAAGCGAGGGGAGAAGCAGCCGAGCGGGAGAGGCACAAGAGCAAAGCAAGGCGACAGAATGAAGTCGAGAGGCAGAAAAGAGGTGAGGTGAGGTTGGCGGTCGTCGTCGGCTGCTGCTTGTCCCATCTGAGGTTGCAGGTGGCATGGCCGCCCCCAAAATGCGGTGCTTGGTGCTGCAGGCGCTGGCTGGCAGACTGGCAGGCAGGCTGGCAGGCTGGGCAGGTCCTTGCACTTGCCCACGCCTGTGGCCCTGCAGTGGCACGTGTGGCAGGACCCTACTGTACGCCACCATGTACATAGTACAGTTTTCGTGCTCCCGGGCGCTGGAGCCCCCTGAATCAGGCCGAGGCGCGCCCCTCATCGCTCCCCGGCAGTACAGTGGGAACAGGGCCTGTAACACCGCCCTTGTCTCCCAGTTAGGCGAGAGAAGAGAGAGAGAGAGAGAACCCTGGACGGAAAAAGTGACTACCTGCCTACCAAGGTACATGGGATACTATGTGCATCGCTACTTGGAGACGTTTGATGGGGACAAAAAGACAACGACCTGGCTTGGCTTGGCTTGGTGGCAGCGTTGCAGCCCCTTTAGGAAGGAGAGCCTGCCAGCCGTGCCAGCCACCTGCAATCAGTCAATGGAATCCATCGAGGCTATCGACACGAAACGCGGGTGAGATCCGAGGAGAAACCAAGCCAAGCAAATCACGCAAAAGGCACAGCCAAACAGGCACCGCCCAAAGGCAAGGCAAAGCCAAAATCCCGCGCCCCCAACAGCAACCAACTGATACTGCACTGGGCAGATCGGTCGGTTCTCGGGCTCAAGCTGCCCGCCTTCCGACCAGCCCGTCTCGTCGTCACGACGATCTGATGTGAGCTTTCCGTGTTCCTTTTCGGCTTGTGTTTGATCCGCAATCTCTGCAAGTTTCTGACCTTCATGATCTGGTCTGATAGCACCGGTTCATGTATCATTGCAACACAAAGGACCGCGGATGCTGGAGAAAATAAACTCAAAAGCACAACCGGCGGCGTGCATGAAATCACCGCCTCATCTCGGCGCTTTTCCCCCATCGCATATCTCGGCCCATGGCAAAAGAATGTGTATCTTGTTAGTCAGTCGACTCGGTCCAGGAATCCACTTCATGACTGCAGTCGTTGCCAAGAGAAACTGGAAAAGGCAGAAGCAGCAGGAGAAACCTTGTCAGCCAGCGCTCTGCTCCCCGGTTCGAAACAAAGACACTCGCCGTCTCCAAGGAGAACCGCGGCGTTACACGGCCAAGTAGAGCCCGCAAGTCCAGGTCGGGATCAGGCCCAAGGCCTTGCTATGATTCGCATAATTGCTCGGTACGCTATCTTCGCATTGGATAGCAAACACCATGACCCCAATGACAACCTTGACAACCTTGACAACCTTGACAACCTTGACAACCTTGAAAAAACACACAATGCAGAAGAGATGCTGGCCATGTGCTGGTAGTGTACATGTATCGTCTGCTTGAGCATCACTTGGCACAGACGCTATCTACCTTTCACCTGACCGTATCATACAGAATCGGGCCCGTCCTGTGATACCGGCACGCAAAGAAGGGCCAGCTGGGCTCACATTTATCCCCGGCAGCAAACCCGCCTCTCGTATGTACTGGACAGGGTTTTGCTGTTGACGAGCGATCAGGATTGCGAATACCGCGCAGTGCTCAGTGCTCAAAGGGGCTGCTCTTGCTGAATAATAGTGCAAGCTGCTTTAGGTATCAGGGCTAGTAGCAGGTTCACCTCAGCGTCGGACCGCGACCAATATTAGGTGCACAGTCAATCAGCTCCCAAAAGGCCCAAAGGGCTCAATTGCCGATCCTGCCGCCGTCCGTCATCAGAAACAAGCCAACACCAACCGGACCAGAAGAGAAAAAGAGGACAGACCAGAAGCCTCAAATTTCGGTCACAACTCGGATACTTTATGGCCCGTTCCTCGGCTTTCTCTAGTTTGTTGAGGTCTCCGCCAGTTATATGGGAAATGTGCCGTCACTACAATGCTTGATCTACTATCCATGCGTCAAACGTGGATTGTATCTATAGCTGCAAAAGTACTTCTGTTCCAGGGCACAGACTAGGAACGAATGAGGTCGTGTCAGGAATGCCAAAGACAATATGCTGCCTGGGTTTCCATCGACTCTCTTTTCGGGGTTCCTACTTCACCTTCAAAGCTTGCCCAAGCGATTCGAGACTGGAAATGGGAACTGTAGACTGTATTGGTCACACGCGAAACAGAACAGCTTGCAAGTACTATGTAGCCACTTGGGACATTTTTCCTTTTACCAAGAATGGACCGGCCACAGCATACTATGAACTTCGTACCCTCAAATCTCGATGGGGCTCCCAGTTCGTCGATGCTGATCATGGCTCGCCCAAGAACACCGCGACTAACAGAAATCCAGGGGACCCACCAGCGAATATGTACTATGTAATCCCCAAAAGGGCGAAGAAGCGAGGTCTGACTTTGGCTATCGAGCCGTCTCACGAATGCAATCCGTCCTCCTCGGAGCAAAATGGGTGAATTGGCTTGGAAACTTGACTACTAGCTCCTCTCTGCTGATTCCAGGTATGATTTTCTGCTCCTCTTTGACTTACTGATCGTATGCACCATTGGTACTTGACAGCAAGTACTATGTACAAATCTGTGCGGGCTGATCCGACTGCAGATTTGCCCAACAAGAAGTGCACATTCACATACACAAGGCGATGTTCAAAGCCCGGAACCGTCTTTCTAAGATGGGAATGGGCCGCGGCCTCATGCATGATGACCTGGAGTAATTCAGCCTGATTTGAAATCCAAAAGTCAGCCAAAGAAGCTCATGATGACAGGTTTCGGCCTTAACAGGGTCGACAAGCGGAACAATATAGCTTTGCTACTTGTTCGGCCATTTGAACACCAAGATATGGTTTTCTCATTCGATTGCCAAAACGCTCGGTAACGTAATATCAATCATAAACAAACTAGAATGCCTATTACCGTTCAAATGTGCTCAAAGCAATGAGTCTCAGCCGCCAGTCCGACAATATATCGCGTACTGTACGTAACGCAGCCGCCCTTAAAACCGCGGAGTGACCGGAGAAACAGGGAGAACTGTGTTGACCAAATGCCTGCGAGAGCCACATATCCACAACGAATCTATACATGGTATACTGAGAGCTTTCTTCTCGGAGCCCCACGATCCTCAAGTCTGTATCAACATATTTTGGCTGAACCGTATACGGCCGGTATACAAGGGTACGGAGGTCGAGGTTCGAGCAGTACATACGGGTCACATGATTGCGAGCGATGGCAGAAGACTTTTAGGTGACTGCTTGTACTATGTACGTATGCAAAGGAGCTGCATCAAGGCAGCTAGCTCATCAGTTGCTTGGAAATGCCTTGATGCGTTCCACGCGCTGCCCGTGGACACTGGACAATACTAACAACCACACCACCAAAGACTGGGCTAGTTACTCGGATCTTGATATCTGTAAAGTCTTGGTCAGTTTGTTATCCTTTCTTGCATCATTTCCTCCCTTTTTGTTGGACAGCGACTATGCGTGCCGATGTACTTGTTGTCCGCTTAGCTGACGACGCACCCAAGATCCCCCATTAATCCCCCTTCCCTTCTCTTTCTGCCAGCAAAATGATGGATATTGGATGTGTTTTGTTGCGCATGTGCTCAATGAAGCGGCGAGGGAAGGATTTGACCACCGGCACATATGTACTTTGTGATATTGTGTATTTGCACAGTCACATCCTAGGAGATGGATTGTATAAGATTTCTTCGATGGATTTTGATGCTGGTAACAAGCTTGGAGGGCTTCAGGAACGGACGGATCAACAAGAAGTGATTGGGTCCAAGATTGAGCTTGTCTTTTCTCAACTTGAACATCCCACTAGGGTTTCGTACACCATCTCGAATGAGTGAAATGGCTTAGAGCTGTTGAAGGACTGAAAACTTTAGCTAGGAGAACGGTCTTTCGGTCTGAAGTCGAAGGTTGGCATTAGATATTCTGACAGCTTCATAGATGAATAAGTATACCCCCCATCCTACGATTTTGTGTCAAGGTGGGCTGCCATGAACAGGGTCCAAAACACACAAGACTTGCTAGATATGGAATCAGGACAGTTGCAAGCTGAAGGTTGGGAACATTGAACGTATGATTCACACTTTGTGACTTTGTTTTCCGGTATGAGTATTGATGAGAACAATGTCTGTAGTTCTGGGTTTCATATCCTTTACGCCGCTGTTTCCTCCCCAGTTGATCTCCGTGATGTTCAAGGTGAAAGTCGACGGCGATCCCAGAACGAGGCTCCTCGCGCCCATCTGGTGGCACTGGCAATCTATCGGAATCATGTCGAGACAGACTTCGACGGAACGCTAAAAAGCATCCAAGTGCCCCAAAAAGGTCCTACAGGTGGTCTGCCATCAAGGCCCTCGAGAGGCTCATTGAAGCAAACAGCGCCGCCGCCGCCACCACCACCACCATCACCGCGACGGACCAACCTCCACTGCGCTAAATCTACATGAGCGGTGCCCTTTCACAGCGCGACAGGGCCGAGGCCGAGAAGGTCAGGGCTCTGGCTGACAATCCTTTTCTGTTGGATTATAGTGTCATGAGGGTCAGTAAGCATGTCTTTCCCCGTGCCTTTGTCTTTTCTCTCTCTCTCTCTATACACATACTCTCTTGCTGTGTGCGTATGCGCTATACCATAATGTCTACCTTTCATTTCCCCTTTTTGGACGAGAAAGATCTACCCGAGTCAGGAAAGGGAAAAGAACCCCCTAAAAAAAGATAATAATAATAATAATAAAAAGGCCGGTGCCCCTTTGTGTGTGTTGTAACTGGAGCTTGCGTGTCAGTTTGGATATAGTTTCGAGACAGACGTGATGAGTTGGGAATCATAGTACCTATAGGGGTTGGTTGATTGTTCTTTTTTTGGGGGGGGGGGTATACTTTTGATATCTTCTCGTCAATTCTCTGACCATGTTTGTTGTTGCAAGAGTCAAGGGCTACAAGTACAAGTCCCACTGCTTCAAGAGTGCTTCGAGCAAAGTATACTTTAGCATGGATACAATCTCGTATGCACCAGCTCCAAAATACAGAGAGAGAGAGAGAGAGAGAGAGAGAGAGAGTCAAGGTGTAGATTGTATATTCAGAACAGTAATTTCACTAGACTTCGGACTATACCGTGCAACAAGCCCTCCCTCCGTTCTGGATGGGGTCAGAGCCGGGTCGAGGATCAGTAGATGCGTTACTATATCTACTACCTTGAAGAAGAGAGCACCAGACCTGCCTGCCTGCCTGGCTGGGGAGTGCAAACAATCTGAACAACATATATATATATATATATATATAATATGATCGAGCAACGAAAGTATAGCAAGACTGTATGATCCGATATACCATCACAACCTTTCCTTCGAACTCATTTTTCTTTTTTCAGACGTGTTTATACCGGCCTCTCACCATAATTTCCCAAACGGTTTACCAACAGAATTCGACAAAGATTGCGAAAAAGAATCTACCCTCATGAGAAACAAGGAAGTCGGCATTCCACACCGGTCATCTGCCCCGGTAGCCAATAGATAGATGATTCGGGACCGATGAAATATTGCATCCAAGCTGTCCATCCTGATCCATACTACATACATACAGCTTGGCGTATAGACAGCGATGACCCCGAAATGTCTGTCTATTCATGTGCAAAAAGGCCCCGAGAGAGAGAGAGAGAGAGAGCCATCTTTCCGGGGTTGGCAATAACTGCTTGCGTACTATACTTACTTGTCTGTACGGTGCAAAGACCCCTTCTTTTTTTTTTTGAAAGAAAAAGGAGATCGCTATAGGGCTATATAGGTCGCTTTACTATGTATAGCCATGCATGGATGATGGCCTGTTCTGTTTGATACACAAAGGCTGTCGAGCGATGCCATGGAGCGCCACGGGGTTCGGGGCAATACGATCAATGTAAGCCGGACAATTCAAAGCCACGAGACTCAAGGCTCTGCTCTGGATCAGCGAGGACTTGGGGTGACTTGGGTTCATAGCAGATATGTTGCGCTGATCATGGGCTGGCTGGCTACTACTACTGTCATCAGCCGAGAGAATAGTCGTGTGAAGAACCAACATGGCGGGCTTTTTCCAGCCCCCCCCCCAAGCTCTCAGCCAATGAGAGAAAAGAAATATGATGAAAGCAGTGCAGATCCAAATACAATAGTAGTACATATAGAACACAAGCTACTGGAAATCGCGCCTCTTTTCCCCTTTTTTCCTTATCCTTGTCGGAAAATCTGGCCGATGATTCAAGTAAGTATGCCACCCTTTCATATTTAATCCTCCTCTAAGCAGCCCCAGCCAAAAGTCCACACACCGTGGTTTTGTTTTTCTTCGTCTCTCCCTCCCAAGAACAAATACTTTTCTTTTCCATACTTTTCAGTGTCCATCTCTGGGGGGACAGCTGCTCCTCGTTACGCATCTACTCAACCCACCCAGCCAACTAACGATATAGTCGACCAAGAAAAGGGGGGGGGGAAGAAAAGAAAAAGAAAAAGAAAAAGAAGAAAAAAATCAAGCAGAGCCAGCCAAAGCCAGACCCCTCAGGCCCACAAAGTCATCCTCGCCACACGCGCCGGCGTGGACGACCTTGTGCGCGGGGATCGCGTCCACGGGCATCTGCAGCGCGACCGTCTCGGTGACGCCCGGGTACTGCGTGCGGTGGCCGGATGCGCTCACGTCGGCCGTGTCGGCGGCGAAAATGACACCGAACTCGCCGCCGGGCACGTAGGCTGCGGCGCTGCTGTTGGTCGGCAGGGTGATGTATGCCAGGCCTGAGATGAAGACGACCCATCTGTTTTTTGGTTTGTTTGATCAGTTGGGGTGTAGCATGAGATTTTTGTGATGAAAGTGTGGGTGGGTCACGAGATTGGGAGGCGTTTAGGCGATCGACACGGTGTATCTCGGGTGGAAAAGACAGAACGGAGGTAGATATGGTTTGTATTGGTGTGATGTAGTCAAGAGGACACCTGGAGGACCAGTACGATAGATGGGAGATGACTCACTGTGCGCGGGGGGCATTGTGAAGCCCTCCATCGAAACTCGCTGGGAGCACGGTGTAGGTGAGGTTGGTTCTGGATCGTGGAAGCACGTCAGTCAGTCAGTCAGCCACTCTGCTTCAAGTGTTGCTTGTTTTGTTTTTACTGTGCAAGAAAGTGCGCAATATGCAACCACGCCACGCCAAACACCATAGTTGACATCTCCGGGGCCCTGGGCACTTGCGAGACGAGGCGTTCGTCCACAGTGGTCAAAACGCCATGGTCTCTTGGATGGCTGGCTGGCCGTCGGGCCAAGGAAGCAGCAGCAGAGTGCGCCATCTTGCATATCCAGACATGCCCAAAACTGCCTGATGCAGACAAGAAAAAGCGGGTGAATTAGAAGGAGAAGAAAGCAGGCTCTCACGCCTCCTCCCCAGCAGCACGTCACACACAAGCACACTGTGAATTGTACAGCCTGCATGTTGGCGGCGCACAAACAGACAGACAGCCAGCCAGCCAGCCAGACAGACAGAGAGAAGCAGAAGCACAGGAAGAACAGACAAAACACTTACACATCGCCCAGGTCCAGAGACGCGCTCCCCGACGTGCCGGCAGTGCTCGAGATGGTAAAAGGGGTCGTGACCTGCCAGCACTCGAGGGTCGATGCATTGTTTGCGGCGCCAATGGCTGTCACGTTGAGGTCGAGCGCTTGAGCCGCCGACGCTGCATATGCCAGGGCCAATCCTAGTCGAGACGAGGCACGCATCTTTTTGAGGGGAACTATGGCCGGTAGTAGGGATGATCTTGGGCGCGTGCTTGGTGATTGGGTTGTATTGTTAGCAATAAGGCGTGGGACAAAGGCCGGGGAGAACCAAACAAAACCGCACGGTTGTGTTTTTTTCTTCTTTCTTTTTTTGTTTCCTCTTTCTTCCGGTTCTGTCACACTCGACCAGGAAAAGAAGGAAACAGACCAGGAACAATAAAGGAGACTGGCACAGTTACACGACATGGGCTGGGAAAACCGCTGGGCTGGAGGCGTGGTTACTCACAGATGGAGAGAGACTGATGAGACTGGAAAATGTGACAGGGCAACGAACGAACGATGCAGATCTCCCATGAGAAGCAAAACACAATGCTCAGGACTGTTGCAGTGAGATATGTAAAGGACTCAAGCCCCCCCTTTTCCACTGCAACCAATTCGCAAGACGGACCTCGTTTCGGAAACCCAGGCTTCAGCCTCTCTCTCTCTCTCTCTCTCTTTCTGACTTCCCTCTCGCTCCTCTCAGCTCTCGCCATTCTTGCTTGTCTCTGCCGTGGCCGCAAAGGATCCAGAGATGCAGGAGCCTGCATATCTCCGAGCGGGAGCGTCCGGCACGATATTGTGTGGGTGTTGCGTTGCCTCGGCACATCCAACGACAAACACCGCTGGTTTCGTTCAATGCCACCAGGCTACCTGAGAATCACAGTAGTATCAAGAGTACTCGCCGAGCCCCACATCCCGTGGCAGAAGGGTTGCAGTGAAGGATCGCGGGTCCCGGGAGGATCACTCTGCTCTGGTGCGTAGTGCTGCAAAACTTGCGAATGCAGGTGGGACGGGCCCCAGTGACGGCTTCGACGGCTCATATCCGCCGTGCCGGTGGTGGTAGTTGCAGTGGAGATGAGCAGGAGGAGGAAGAGAGGAAGGCAGGCAAAAGAAAAGACAAGGGAAAAGGAATATATGGAACAGGAGCGGCTTTTTCTTTTGGCGGGCACACCTTGGGAGTTCCACAAAACTATGTTACAGTACGCCGGTTACTACATAGGATGAGCCTGCTTGTGCATGTGGGATGGAGTGGACCAGGACTATTTTCATGCTCGATACTACATAGATAGCAGCCTGTATACTGTTATAGTCGCAATGGGATGAGAAATGCTGGCCAGATCTGCCGCAATACTTGCCCATCTCGCCACAACACGCAGACACACGGCCTTGCGATCGATGACTGGCCATAGCCAGACACTTGCCCCTTTGCTACTATTCACCGAGCTGGCGAAAGGATCATCCGTAGATGGCGAATTCGGACCGTCGCATTCACAACCACACAGCGCGACTGAGCTGGACCAAAATGGCCGCTTCTGAGCCTGGGGCGAGCATAGCAGCCCCACGTAGAGCGACGGCTAGATGTGTAGAAATGGTTCGAGGCCGTATCATAGAGAACAAAAGTGCAGATATTGCTTTTGATGCGGCAAAAAGTGACAGGCCTACGCGCCCTGGCTCGACCCTCTGCGCCCCATCAACCACACAAAAGCCCACGCCGTCTGGGAAAATCGGCATGCATAAGAGATCCAGTGGGTTGGGAACTTGTCGGGCCGGTGAGGAAATCGAACGTTCTGCGAGCCTGCATAGCATCAAGCACCAGAAGGATTGTCTTGTCGGCAAATAGCCAGCAGAATCCAAGCTCACCTGTAAGGGCTTGCTGAAGAACCAAATCGTTTTTTTTTTCCTTCTGGCTTTCCTATATGGGGCACGCTATGCAAGAGAGCTCTGGCTTAAGGCGGCTATGCGTTTCAATAAGGCGTAGAGGCGTTAGAATACGTACTATAATATAATTATACCATGTACAATCTGTGTATGCAAACGTGGTACCGAGGTATCGCGCAAAGCAAACGTCAATCTCTCTGCTACGGGTCCAGCCTTATTTTCTCTCGTATGCTGGTCGAATGTATACCAAGACAGTCCCCAGGGACGTCCGCCAACCTTTTCGGACTCCTCTTTCGTCCTCCTGCTTCCCATCCCAACCCGCGCGGCTGAGATCTTTGGCGCAACCCCGACATGCTGTACTGCGGTCCATTGCAACCGCTCTGTGCTACTGGGTATTCTTCCTAGTGTGCGCTATAGCAGCAACCTTGCAACCTTGCAACATTGGGCGCGGGCGTTGGGCGCGGGCGCCCTGTTATGCAGTTGTAGTTCAGTGTCGTTGTCGCCCCTGGATCTGAGCCCACTGCCTTGGCTTCAAGGCGATATTACCACCCACCCATGTTGTGCGCGAGAAGGCTGTACTTGCAGACAAAAAGTCACCCACTCACAGCTATCGACCCAATGAGTGCTGCTGCAGTTTAGTCCCTGGACGGCCTCCCCCCCCCTCCCATCCCTCTCCATCAGGATTCCATACTTATGGTGAGCCATCTTCAGCGTATCCTCTGCCTTTGCCTCTGCCCTTCATCCTCCTTGAACTAGTCCCCTTCCTCCGTCAATAATAAACGCCAAAACGTTCCCTCAAGTGTTGAACAATGTAAAAAAGAGAAAAAGAAGGACGTGTTTTGAACAAAAGATCTGACCACCAATCCGTCCACTTGCCTTACACGCACACAGACAGGATCCTTCCCAAGAAAACCCCCCAACTTGACTGTTTTCGTGAGAGCGCCACGGCGCCCGCTCCAGTCCAGACCATGGCACTACAAAGCGAATCCATCAGCTCTGCAGCGCGGGCGCAGGCACCAGTGCCTGCCAGCCTGACGTTAGGCTTGATGGTCTTGTTCTTGGTGCTTGTCTTTCTCATGACAGCTGCGCGGCTGTATACGAGATTTGCGATCCATCGAAGGCTGTGGTGGGATGACTGTAAGTATCCGGGGATGTTTGGGGAATGTATAGATAGGGCTTTGCTCGGGAGAAAGACTTGCTGACCCGAAACCAAAACCGCTAGGGAACACCATTATTGCCTTTGTGGGAACAGTTGCAGAAATCGTGACAGTTATCATTCTTATGCAACATGGAGGAGGAGTGCAGTGTAAGTTTGACCAAAAGGGGGGGGGGGAATCAACACGCTCCCCCTTTGAATGCTTTCTGTTGTCTTTTACTTTTCCCAGCACTGCATCAAGTCTTGACTTACCTTATGCCCCCCCGTTTACTCACATGCGCTCACAACAGACGACCATGTCCCCGCCGCCGACGTCAAAATCTTCAGCCTCGCTTGGGAGGTCCTCGAAATGGTCGCGCGCGTCGCCATCCTCTTTGCCCGGCTCGCGGTGCTGCTCCTCTACCTGCGCTCCTTCTACCCGCGCGGCGTCAACCGCTCCGCGCCCTGGTGGGCCATCCAAGCCATCCTCTGGCTCAACGTCCTCTACAGCATCGCTCTCATCCTCGTCGTGTGCCTCCAGTGCACCCCCTACGGCCTGCCCTTTGGCGAAACATGCATCGACGAATACCTCTTGCTCGTCCTCTCCTCGACCATCAACATCATCAGCGACCTGGCCATCCTGCTGATTCCGCTGGCGCTCATTCTCAAGTTGCAAATGAGCACGCGCAAGCGCTGGGCCATGTGGACGCTGTTCGCCTTTGGATCCCTGGCCCCGCTCGCCAGTGCCGCCAGGCTCGTGTACCAGGTTGCCACGGCCGACAGCACCGACAAGACCGTCGTGTACATAATCGTCGCCATCCTCGCTGTCGCCGAGCAAGTTGTGGCGATCATCGTCGGGTGCGCGCCCGTTGTGGCATCGCTGGCCATCAAGGTCGCGCGCGGCCGGTCCAAGGCCTCGAGTCACCCGTCCTCCTCGCGCCTCGGCCGCCTGCCGGGCCCTCTGTCGTTGAAGCGGCGCTTCGAGCGCGCGCCGGACCCCTTCCGCGTGACTGACTTTACGAGGCTCGAGGCGGGCGGGAGCCGGGAGCAGTTTGGGTCCAAGGCGAGTGCGTCGGATGCGACGACGACCATGACCATCCCGACAGGGCGGGATGGTGGAGGTGTGGGCACAGTCGTGGATGGCGGTGCTGCGGGGCGGGAGAGCTGGGCGATGGAGGATTACAAAAGGAGCGAGGATGAGAGAGCGCATGTGGTGCCTGGTCTCGCATCTTGATTCTTCTGGTGGTTTACAAAGCGTTAACGTATGTAATGTGTATAATGGCCTTGAATGATGAATGATCCCTGAAGAATACCGATCTGGTGTATCGAGAATGACGAAGCTGGGGTCTGTCTGTATTGCTTCGCGGTTTGGCCAGGTGTGTCGCTCAACTCTTGTCGCGACTCACTAGCCACTGAGTATCTGGAACAGCAATGATTCCCCCAGCTCTCGAAATAATTTCCGCTGTCAGAAGTAGACCAAGTAGCCTGGCATGTTTGCTTTTGCAATGGAACGCACCATTACCATATCTCACCCAATGGGCCGCCTGGAATGGTTGTCGATATTTGACGTGCTTGCAGCAAAAAAACAATACGATACTGATAAGTCAATAATCCAAGCCTTCACATCCCTGCAAACCTTCATGCGTCCTCTTAGAGTGCTGACCCGAGTGCTGGTGTGTCCTCCTTGGTGCGATCGCGCTGACTTGGAAGGGGGCAAAGTCCAACGCCACAAATACCACCCAGGCGAGGGCAGGTTTGATGTACAGGCGGCAAAGGATCGCGCTATCTGCTAGACAGGGCTTGGAGAGCGACGGACGGCCTCCCGCGCTCATCGATCTGGCTGCTATGTGCTCTTTTGACGGGTCAAAAAGTGTGCCGCAGCATGTGGGCGAGTTTGTTGATAGTCCGAAAGGGTGCGTGTTCCGTCTTTGAACGAGCCTCGAAGCCTGCGTCGAGACTTTGGAGACCAAGAAATTGGAGGACAAGCGACACAGCTCAGGCAGAGCTGAGAAGAGGCCACACCATGGCTGACATGATAGTAGGTGCGCAATGGTGGCCAATGAGAGAGGCACTCTTTGAGGGGGAGGAAGTAAAAATAAGGGTTCGAGGTTGAGCATCTGGAGACGGCAGCGCGACGATCACTTGCCATCCTTGTCCACAGCGAATCTATCAATTAGGTAAGCTGCCGCTCTGGCACAGGGATGGCCCTGCC
Source organism: Coniella vitis (assembly GCA_011317545.1). Classification (NCBI taxonomy): domain Eukaryota; kingdom Fungi; phylum Ascomycota; class Sordariomycetes; order Diaporthales; family Schizoparmaceae; genus Coniella; species Coniella vitis. The sequence goes on along the minus strand of WUJK01000004.1, from coordinate 2,948,581 downwards.
GGTCAGCACCGGGTCCCCGTCCCAGCTGCCCCAGACCGGCCGGCTGGCAACTTTACCTCAACGACGACCATCAACGGCGACGCCGCAACCTTCCAACGGCCACCCAACACCACTCCTAGAGTTATCAGTCTTTGCCGATCGACCGACAACGCATTTCGACACCATGGCATCCAAGAAGGACATGCGGCGCCCAGACCTGGGTACGAACCCTCCGCGTCGACCACTTCCCCGGCCCCCCGTCTGAGCTCTGTCAACTAACCGTCGCGCGCCGTTTTGATAGTGATTCCCTACCAGGAGCCAGTGGCCAAGTCGGACAGCCCCGATATGGGGTCGACTATGTCGCAGACGCTGCCTATGGCCGCCATCTTTATGCGCAACCGTTTCATAGGATGGTACGTCGAGTCGAGCGCATCCTTCCTCCCAGCAATCTGCCGCGAGAATTGTTCGAGCCAATCGCCCTTGTCACGACGCGCCACCCGAACACACAAGGGCTACGCGCCCCAGCAATCCTCGAATTAACGTACATGATGGAAAGCTGACGTTGACACATCAAATAACATAGGGCCGCGGTGGTTTTCAGCATACAGAACTGGCTGGGCGAGAGCGAGTACAGCAAGTCGACTTCGGCCACGCCTGGCTACTTCTCGGTCGGCATGGCGCTCATGTCGCTCGTCGTCACGTATTTGCCAATGTTCCTCCCACCGCCGCCTGGAAGCCAGGGATTGCCAACGGGAACCGAAGCTGCGCCGCCAGTTCCTCCATCATGAGAGATGCACGAAGAGAAATAGTCCGAGTCTAGGGGACGGGGCAGTTGAGATGTTGCGCGATTCATAACATTTAAAGAATAGGGGCGTAAAAAGGCCGTTGTTGATGGTTATACGATGATGCGGCGACGAATAATCACTTGGAGGCAATTGTATGATATCTACAGTCGACATAATAATTCAGTCGACATAATAATTCAGCGTTTCTGGCGGCTTGAGCGCAAGGCTCCACCTCTCAGGAATCGGTGGGCGTGCGATTTTGGTCGCCATGAGCCACGACAATTGCATCGCGTTCGGGTACAGCTGTCTGTCTCACGCCGTCTTGTGAGTTCCAGAGATTCTTTGAAACTCCTGGCCATCGATGGCAACGCCTCAAATCGACCGCTATCACAACGGCAATCGGATAAAGCATGCTTCAGGTGCAGTCAGCCTCAGAAGCGCACTGGGGCTTTTTTTTTTCTTTCAAATCTCCCCAATAAAAAAAGAATTACGTCACCCACAAAAAGGGCAGTGGAAAGCTTCATATCGAACAAGTTATGCACCCAGGAAAATTTATTGGAATTGAAGCAGCACGAAGCACAGCGCAGAGGGCCACGTCTTATATCGGTCGGGCCGCTGCGGCTTCGCTTCTCCACACCAAGAAGGTGGCACGCTCCGTGGAATTGGGCCTGGGCTGAATGGAATATATGGGGCCCAAATCAACCACAGAACCATACAACCCCTGCTGAACAGTCCAGTCAGTGGCTCTCACTTTGCGTGCCGTGTTCACGCTGCGTCCAGTGCACGACTTGTGCTGCAGGAGACGGAGCGCCGCCCCGTCGCGCCCAGGCATAGTAGCTAGCTGCCATGCAAATGCGTCTTGATAGGTGCTTATCGCGCTTTTGGGGGGGTGCCAGTGCTCTAAACACGGACAAAAGACATGCCCCTTATTCATTATCGTAGAAACAATCCAGTGGTGCTCAGTGGTTGGTGAACCTTGTAAGTGTTCATTTAGAGATAATTCAAGGTTGTCTCGAGTTGCAACCCTTCGTTTTATATCACATTACTTGAAAAGGAGGCTTGTTTGGGGGCAGGGGACATATTTGAAGATATTTTTGGCTTTGTTTCGCAGCCTTTTAAAGACATAAAGTACTGCACACCGACTTCGGCTGATCATACGTGAATATCTCTGCTCGCTGTTCGACAATACGCACAAGACTCACCTCAGGTTAGTTCCCAGGCGAAGGTCGTGAAACTTTTGACACAGCACATGACAACAGCCAGACCAATAATCTAATTGATTCTACAGAAACTCCAAAAGCGCCCTGGTCAGGACTGTCTGGCTTCGTGACAGCGTATGAAAGGCTGGCCTTAGCATACGTGGCAACGCAAAAAAGAAAACAAGACCAACCATCTCCGCCGCAGAAAGCTACACAAGAAGACACTTATTTACGGCCGTTTTCGATCTCGTTCCAGTCATCAATCCATCCCATCCACCTCTCCGGTGATCGCACACATACGACTTTGATTCGCCATCGCCAAACCAGTGGCACCACCCACCGCCATGCCGCCCACGCCTGAACAGGATGCGCTGCTCAACGCATACCGCCTGCCGCGCCCGCTGCCCTCGTGGACGTGTCCCGGGTACACCAAGCACATCGTCAAGGGCAACTTCATGGCGCTCATCAACCGGCCCAAGACCATTGAGCCGGGCGAGTGGGTTGCGCACCAGGTCGTCGAGCACTACCGCAACCTGTGGCACTTTGTGCGTATTGTGTATGAGAAGGAGGAGGACGGGGTGAGTGTGTGCAATGCCACGACGTGTCCTAAGATGACAGCTGGGCCGTAAGTGTAGACCGCTCTAATTTTCTCTCTCTCTGTCTGTCTGTCTCCTTTTGCTGTGTACATGGACATCCATCTCACTGGCAACGACCGCCCCCTTTTTTTTTGCCCTGGGAATCGACGCTGACGAACACATCTGTAGAAACCACTCCTACACATGGCTCAACAGCCGCCATGAACCCGTCGAGCTGCCCGCCTACGAGTACATCACCCTCATGCAGCGTTGGATCTCGGGCAAAGTCGACGACACGCGCATCTTCCCCACAGACCCAGCAGGCGTGTCGTACGCAGTCAACCCAGCCCTCGTCAGCGGCATGCCCGTAGACATGGCAACAACGACAATGAACCCCAACCCAGCCGCCGCCGCCGCCACCACCAACGATGACAACAACAACAACAACAACAACAACAACAACAACAACAACAACAACAGCGATAGCCAAGACTGGATAGGCCGCCGGAGCGGCTTCCCGCAGGAATTCGGCTCCATCTGCCAGACCATCTTTCTGCAAATGTTTCGCGTGTATGCGCACCTGTACCACTCGCACTTCATCGAGCCCTTCTACCACCTGAACCTGGAGAAGCAGCTGAACAGCTGCTTTTCCCACTTTTTGCTGACGGCCACGACGCTGGACCTGCTCAAACCGCATGAGCTGGAGCCGATGCAGCCGCTGATTGATCTCTGGGCGGCGAATGGGATTTTCCCGCCGGATAGCAAGGCGTATCAGATGGCGAATGTGAAGGCCGGGCAGACGCTGCTGGAAGTGGCAGAGTTTTGAGTCACTCCCGGCCCCCCGGGGGGGGGGGGGAAGGGAGTGGTTGTTGGGTGACAGACATGTAGGAGGGGGAAAGATTGGCTATTGGCCCTGGGAATCTGTATACGAGTGTGTGTTCCTTTCTGGTCAAGTTCTTTGGGTTGGTTCTCATCATGGGTAGAAGGCAGTTAGTACCCATCTTGCGCTGGAGGGCATTCGCCAGCTCCGGAGAGTGCCTATTGACGCGTCAACACAGCACATGTGCGCAAATAAATATGGTAAAACCAAGAAGAAAAAAAGAACACGGCGTAATATAGCACTGCATATACCCAGTCGCAACGTTTTTCAAGCAAGTGATCAACAGGTGAACAAGACCGGGCTTTTTGGCACTTTTATCTCTGCCTTGGTGCAGCAAAGTTCTGAATTCGGTTGATATTCGACCCAAAATAGAACTTGTCACTTTGATTGGGACTTGTTATCGATGGAAAAAACCACTTTTGCAGGACGCAGTACGGATGACTGCTATTCGGCGAATAGCTAAACGCCCATTTTATCAGAGTCTTTGTTGGCTTATTAGAACATATCGAATACTGCACGCGGTGTTAGTGGAGGAGGTTCTAATCAGGTCCTCTAACCCTGACCTCGCTCAGGTCGTACCACTACGAAAGAATGGAAGCGGCATTGTACAAACAAGGTGGAAAAGCCAAGAAAATCAAGCATTTCTCTGGCGCACCATGGCCCATGACACCGCAGGCTCGGCAGCGTCACTGCTAAAAGAACGAGTCAACGGCTGGCTGTCTGTATGTTTTCTCTACCATGTACTATGCAGAAGGTTTTGAAGATGCACACCATGGTACCTGAGCGATGAATTGACTGACTGGCCAAGGTACACACCAATTGCAGTACATAGTACAACCACAACAACATGACGACAAACAAGACGGAACGCCATTGGTCCAGCTTTACACGTGGCGCACGAAACATGACAAACGGCACGTCTGAGACATTTTGGTGGGGGGCAAGTGGTTCATGCCGTTGGAAGTACATGACATGTGTGCATGATCTGATGAAAGGGGTCTGTCTCTGTTTGGATGGTTGCTACTGATACTTTTCTTTCCTCTTCTTTTCTCTGTTTTGCGAACACGGACAGACAGACACCATGGCTGTGGGCCATATTTGTACCATGGCAGGTAGTCTTGAGGCTATTGTGTTTTAGTCGTAGTATCGTGGGGTTTTTGCTGATAGAGCTGGGATACAGTAAGCATTCCTGATATGGACTGTACGAACCGGGCTGAGACGCGGCGCAGAACACAGTGCGAAGACTGCCGCTCTCTACACCCAGTCTGCAAGTACCGGAGTAGCGAAGTGGGGGCTGGAACCGAACCGCGGATTGTGGTCAATGACTGTACCATGTATCCTGCTACCAAGAGCATAAACATCCCCATTCTTGGGGTGAAGAGCAATTCTAATACGAATAGAATGGGTTCACACTACATACTACGGTTGTCTAGTGTGATCAAGAACGTCAAAAGTGACCTACGCAGCGAAAAGGTTGAACCAGCTTGCTTGGTGTCGTGTTTCTTGCTAGCTACATAGTACCTATCCTTACATCCTGGTACACCCCTTGCCCCTTTCCCGCGCTTGCTGGGTGTGCCCTGTGCCCTCTACATAGATAGTACTATAGTACATAGTAGCCTGTGGCCTGTGGCCTGTGGCCCCTGCAGCCAGTCAGTAAACTGCAGTGTGGGCAGTCTGGCAGTTTGAGTTTGCCGATACATAGTAGATGTTCCCACTGCGCCTCGCTCCCCCCTTCCACATCACTTTTTGGGTCCCCTCTCGGCTCTGGTATTATGCAGTTTACATTGTACCGACCAAATCTGCTCGTTTCTGATCCAGACACAGACTTTGGCACAGGCACAGACACAAACACACAAACACAAGCACACCAAACTGTATCCATACTACACTTGTCACCCCCAACGAATCCTTTGCACACGGCATGCATGGTCTGCACAATGCGGGCGGGCGGCCTTGCGGCTGAGATGTACATAGTATGCTGGCAGTGTGTTAGCGCGGTCTTGTCAGTGGGTTGTGCCACTTGGGAGCGCGGTAAGAATAGCAGCACTGAGGCCCAGCAACAGGGCAGGGACTGGCTGTAATGCTGCCAATCGTGCTATAGTACTTACATGCCACAGTGGGTTGCCCCCTCCCCGCCCCCCCTGTGCCAGAAAGCAGGAAACCAATGGCGGAGCCCTGGACGGCCCTGTTCATCTCTCTCTCTCACCCAACATGGGCCTTCTCCACCTGCCGCCCCCCGCCGCCATCCGCTGCTTCCAATCCCAGCGCTTGCCTTTTTTTTTTTTTTTTTGTTGCCTGCCTCTTTGGCTGCTGCTGGCCCCAAACTCCCAATCCCACTCTCGACCTGCTGGCTCTTGGGCCCGCCCCTCTTCCCCTTCGCCAATCCGCCAAAACCCACGCGACGAGCCAGAATCCCCCCCGTAGCACCATTTTCGACGCTTCAATCTGCGGCCACACGCATCTACTGCCCGCTGGGAAACCGTCTGGACGTGGAGCCCGGCGCAGCTAGCAGCCATCGGCACGGCTCGACTGGTCGGCAGGCCAAGACTACCGAGGACAGAGAGGGACGGACGACGGCTCATCGACGCATTGATTCATTCCGTTGGCATCCGACTCACTGCGACCTGCGAGCGAGGCACGACGACGAGAAGCAAAGGCAACGGCAACGGCAAAGGAGGCCCAGCTGGTGCAATACACGCCCCCTTGACAACTGATTGCATCACGGTTATGAAGATTTCAATCCCACTTGCAATCGACACCGCAACCGCAACGCAACCATTGACGTCGCCTGCATCCGATCCAATCCCACACCACCACTTCACCGCCTTGCAGTTTGGCCCGGATATCTGATTTGCTCGCTCCCTCCTCTCTTTGCATCATCTCCAAGGCCGCGTCCTGGACAGTGATTCTCGGAACCCTCGTCTCCAGCCCGCCAGGGTCCCAGCCGCGGCCCTGGGGCCAAGGAAAGGACGCTTATTGACTTTGTTCACCATCGGTCATTGGCAACATCAGACATCAGCGATACCATCCTCGAGTGCGACCGACATGGCTCAGTCTCTCGCCATCCGTGACCATGTCATCATGGCCCGCGCCGCGTCCACCGGCACCATTGCCGGCGCAACCATTGGCGCTGCCGTTGCCGCCATCCTCATGCTGCTCTGCAGCCTGCCCTTTTTGCTGAAATGCCGCCGAAAACGACGACTTCGCCATCGCCAGCAGGAGGAACAGCTGGGCCCTGAAATGGGATTGGTCATGTCTCGCGGACAAACGCCCCCGCACGCTCTTCCCATGCACCCGGGCCGCCTCTCCTACATGTCCCAGAGTCGCCTGGCTTCAGCAGCTGCCACCTTGTCGGATCACGACTCCCACACTGGGAAAGAATTCGGCCCCGATGGCATCACCTTCCACCGCAGTCCCGCCCCGTCTCCGGCTCTGGTCGGCAAAACCCTCCGATCATGCTCGCCCGCTCCGAGTCTCGCCCTGGCTGCTGGGTCTGCCGCAGCCAGCCGCAAGAACTCGCCCGCCATCGCCCATGCGCCTTTTTCGCCGCCTCCTGAGAAGGATGAAGAGCAATTGCGAGGCCGCACGCCCACTTTTGGAACCCTGACGACCGAGCCCGAGCCGATTTCGCGATCCGCCACGGGAAGCCTGCATGGGCCCCATTCACCCTCCTCCATTGGCGGCGCCTTGCGCAAGTTCCAGGACCGTGTTTTGCACAGAGACAGCACTCGCTCGAGCGGCAGCGACTCGTTCAAGACGGCCAGCAGATCTGGAACGGCTGATTTCGATGGAGTGGGCCCCACCCAGACGGGTGCCTCTGCGCCGTATCTTGTCGATGAAAAGATCCCCATGGGAGGGGCAGCGGAGGAGTACTACTCGGGAGCTCCATTGTCGCCGCCAGAGGAGCTGCCGGTTCCAGCGTTTGGAGGCACCCAGCATTTCCTTGCCGCCATGGCCATGCCTGGGGCCGCTTTGGCTGGGGTCGCCGCACCGCACACTCATGTAAGCAGCCAGCAGCAACAGCAGCTGCTGCAGCAACATGGAGGACAACAGCAAAGGTCGCAGCAACAACCGGGTGCCCTCGGTAGCCCCTTTGGGCCTCAGGGCGCACCTCTTAGCCCGTCGTCGCCCTTTTTGAAAGAGGAGGATTTGAGCAGCGAGGAAGGCGAGAGGCAGTCATCCGAGGCAAAATCCAGTGCGGCGGCTCCTCAGCCACACGACAGAGGCCTCCACTCATCACCCAGCCCCAAGAAATTCGAGCCTCCGCCTAGTCCCTGCAACCCAGCCCCAGGCACGGTCAACCCGATGGATATGATGAAACCCTCAACAGCTGCTGAGCAGGCCGCCTGGGTCGATACCGAGTTGTGGAAAATGGAAAACTCGCCGCCGCCGCCGCTGCCGTCCCAACTTGAAAACCCACCCCCCGCCCAATTTGTATCGTCATCCTCATCCTCATCCTCCTCATCCTCATCATCCCAACCTGCACCTATACCTGTACATGCGCCTCTTGCATTCGAGTCATCGCCACCATCGCAACCGCAGTCTTACCAATTCAACCATTCCTTACCATACCCTGAGCCTTCGTTGCCATTATCATCATCATCACCACACGCAGCAGCTCAGCCAACTGAGCCTGAACGTCCTCAGTTTCACGCCGTCGTCCGCCACCCTACCGAAATGGACATTACCTCGAGCGGACACGTCGTCGTCACGCAGCACGAAGAGCAGGTCATCTCTGACACCTCCTCGCCTGGGCCCGAGTTCGATGCCTATGCATACGGACCCTCACCTGTCAACCACATTCCGTCGCCCGAGACCGGCTTCACCGAGTCGGCCTACACAGAGTCGCCATCACCGCGGTCGTCGATATCCCATCGCCCATCGAGTTCTTATAGCGGCACAAGTATGAATACCTCCCCTCTTGTAAGCCAAGCCGTTGTTATTGTGCTGATTGCTAATATGGTAATCTTTCCAGATTACTTGGGTACCTCGCCGGGCAACCACTCACGGACCTCATCACAAGGTGACGTCTCGCCAAAACCTTCGTCCTTTGCCTGCGACATTTGCGGTAGGACATTCGACCAGGTGCACAAGTTGAAGTAAGTCGCCAACCGACTGGTCCTCAAATACAAACAGTCTTGCACGTTCATGTACTCACATTACATCTCGCGTAGCCACCACAAGCGCTACCACGAGCGACCCCATCAATGCACCCAATGCGACATGCGATTCGGCACAAAGACGCATCTGGATCGTCACATTAATGACAAGCACAAGAAGACGCGCAAGTTCTACTGCACCGTACCCAATTGCAATTTCTCAAAACAAGGAGGCGGCAAGTCGTTTCCCCGCAAGGATAATTGGAGACGCCACATGCAAAATATTCACGCCGTGAACAACCCACCGGAACCGGTACCGGAAGATGTTACAATGGCTGAAGCGGCCTAGGCAGCGATGTCCCCTTATACGCGTCTGCGAGATGGCATATGAAAGAAACGAAGAGTCGTTTTTTTCTCTTTTTCTTTCTAAAAACAGCCATGATTCTGTGCCGACTCTGATTACTACATGAGCTTTATCACCTCTTGTGGTCAATAATATTTGCATTGGGCCTGCGGTCTGGCAACCGCACTCTTTGATGATTTCCTCAGGGAAAAAAAAAAACCAGACGTTGGCATATGTTCTGACGTGTCTTGCCCTGTCTTTGCATGAAGATAATACGAGGAGGAAGAGCAGGAAGGGCAACAATTGTTTTTGTTGATATTTGCCGTGGTGAGAGTTGAATAGATATACCAGGGCACACAGCGCAACTTGGGGGCAAATACATGATGTATACCACATAGCGGGCTAATCCCCCCCTCCAACCAATCCCCTTTGCAAAGGGGAGGAGCGAAATATAGTAAATAAACAAAACCAAAAACATTCCAATAACATGTTCCAGGGATGGATTGGTGCAAAGCCAAGTTGCGTTTTGGCTGGGGGAGTCTTGATGGGGGGTGCAGTGTCTTGTAGAAGACTTTGCTGGCGGTGGTGCGGTACCGTAGAGCCCACGGAGAGTCGTTCTTATGGTCTCTAGGTGATTGAACTTGATCTCGAGTATGTCAGTCAGTCACAGTGTTCGTATCTCTTTAAAAGAGCCAAGCGTCTACATTTACAACACCCTTATCTATCACATAAAGGAAACCCCTTTGCAGCGCTGCCCTTCATGCGCGGCATCATCCAAGAGATCGATTGCCATGAATCAAGACCAGCATGCACATCTTCTGCCCTTTTCAAAACCCAATTTCCGTCTATATATATATATATATATATATATATATGTAAACAATGTCTAGTAGAGTATCATATCGTCTCGTTCTATATCCATTGTCCTCCCCAAGAAGAAAAAGAAAAAGAAAGTTGACACAAAACTTTTGCATTTCTAAGATTTGCAATGGGATCCTACTTCTAATTCTCTTTTGCCAAATTCTTCGTTGTTCTTCTTCTTCTTCTTCTTCTTCCTCTTCTTCCCGTCTTTTTCGTCTCTTCCTTCTATTTCATTGTGATTCTTTGCATGCTCTTTTCCTCATCATTTCTTGAACAGGATAACCCTCCCCCCCGGCCCTCCTTACGCTAATTTTTTTCTACAATTCAACGTCATGTTTGAACTTTTTGCTTGCAAATTAAGCAGGAATCTGTCCCCTCACACCCCCCTTGGCGCCCACCTCGCGCGTCGCAACAGTAACGCTCAAATCAGCCAACACGTTTATCGTCACCTCCACCTTGGCACCAGCCTTGACGCCCCGTACAGCCGCCTCGGCAAGCGTGGAGCCAATCTTCCAAACCTTTTCGCGCTTCTCTTGCTCCTCGTCTTCGTCGTCGCTGAAATCGCTGTCGTCTTCGTCCTCGTCATCGGCATCCTTCTTGGGCTTCTCATCGCCGTTCTCCTTGGACTTGGGCTCGGGCTGCGTAACCTTGATGTGTGTGTTGCCCTCGACAATCTTGATCAGAACGTCGCCACCGGCCTTGGGTGCCTCGACGTGCACGGTACGGCGGGCGGGCACGGCTGTCTCGGGGGCAATGATGGGGGTGAAGACTTCCTCCTCGCCGTTCTTGGTCAGGACACCAATAGCGTTGGCAATGTGCTTGACGGTCGTGACGGCCGGGTGTATGCTCTGCTCAATGTCCTCGACGTCGAATTCCTGAATGAGGCTGGCCTGGAGGGCAGCGCCGCGGGCAGCGAGCTCGGAGGGGTTGACAGCGGTAGCGAAGGTGGAAGGGGAGAGGATGGCGGTCGACTCGGGGAAGATGGCGGCGAGGTTGGCCGCGATGCGAGGAGTGTGCGAAGTGCCACCAGACATCATGACCTCGTCAATGTCGAGGACATCGAGGCCAGCCTTCTTGACGACGCCCTCAATGAGTCGGTTGATGCCCTCAAAGACGGAGCGGGCAATCATTTCGTAGCGCAGGCGGTTGATAGTCGAGGCAAAGTCGATGCCATCAGCGAGGGACTCGACGCTGAAGCTGGCGTTTGTGCCGAGCGACAGGGCCTTCTTGGTAGCCTCAGCCTCGCTCTTGAGCTTGGCCAGGGAGCGCGCATTCTCGCGGGGGTCCGTCTTGTGCTTCTTGATGAACTCCTTGGCAAAGTGCTCCATGAGCACCTTGTCCAGGGCGAAACCGGCAAATTCGTAATCGTGCGCGGTAGCGAGGATGGTGTACATGCCACCACGGCTGGCGACAACGGCAACATCGCTGCGGGTGCCGCCCAGGTCGGCGACAACAATGATCTTGTCCTGGACATCGGCCGAGAGGTTCTCGGGGCGGGCGTCGTAGGCAAGAGCGGCGGCAATGGGGTCGGCAATCAGCTGCAGGATCTCGAGGTCGGCGTCCTTGGCGGCCTGGACAAGGGCGGCCTTTTGGGCCTCGCTGAAGTTGGTGGGGACGGTGACGACGGCCGAGGTGACCTTCTTGCCAATGTAGTCCGAGGCAGACTGGACAAGGCGGCGCAGGTAGCGGGTCGAGACTTCCGAGACGGACAGCTCAGAGGCCTCGTCGGTGTCCTTGTCCTTGACGGTGAAGGAGATGGTCGAGCCAGCCTCCTTGGGGTGGGCAGAGGCGTGGTTGTGGGTAGGGTCAATGGACTTGAAGCTGGATGTTGGAAAGGGTGTGTCAGCATTAAGCTCCTCCTCGTTTTGTAGTTAGATATATATATATATATATATATATAAGAACCTCAGACATACTCCTTGCCTAGGAACTCCTTGAAGTAGGCGACTGTGTTGGAGGGGTTGCGGACGAGGAAAGCCTTTGCCTGGCCACCGTAGTACTCGTCGCCGTCGACGTAGGAAAGAATCGTGGGTATTTGACGGTCTGTCGCGCCTCTGTTAGCACATGTAGTAGATCATTGACCGGCGCACGAGAGCAACGCACCTCCATCCTCGTTGGCTATGACCTCGGCCTTGCCGTCGGTTGTGTATGCGATGGAGCTGTTGGAGTTGCCAAAGGTGATACCAATGGCGACGCGCTCAGAGCCAGCGCTGGCTTGGTCGGCACCGTCTGCACTCATTGGGGCTGTCTGGGTTGTGGGAGGAAGGGTGGTGAGTGGGTATAGATGAAGAGGAAGAGCAAAAAAGGCAAGGAGGAGAAGAAATGGGTGCAAAGGCGAAGTTGTTCGTGTTGGCTGGAATTGTCTGCGATAAAAAACGGCAGGCGCAAGGCGGATTGAGAATCTTCCCAAAAAGGCGGATGAAATTTTTGGACCCAAAAGCCGGCCGACCCCTGTCCCGCCCAGGTGCTGGGAACCCCCCACTACGATGTACGTACATAGAAGAGCCGCTGTAGGCTGTGGGTACCTAGGCAGTACCTCTTGGCCCCCGCTCAGCCACGAAGTGTGCTGCAGTACATCGTCGGTACCTGCGATAACGATAACCAAAGCATACCTCATATTCAACTTGGGCCGGCAGCAGTTTTTCGAAAGCCTTCCTCACTCGTCTTCACCACTGACACCCCCCAATCCAGCTTCCCCAGCGCCAACCCACCATTCTCGAGCACCATGGTCGCGACACAGGGACCCGTCGTCCTTCCAGGCGATGAGCTGGACCCCTCGACGTTCCCTTCCCACCCCAAGAAGGCGCTGCAGCTGGGTCCTGGCTTGCGGCACATCCTGCCCAGCACCATTCTGCCCACCATCGCCGGGCAGTTCATGACCGACAAGAAGAAGAACTCGATATGGGTGGAGAGCAATGGAGGTCGCGTATGTTTTGCCTGGCTCTGGCTTGTCCCGCCAGCCCCTCCCCCCGCTTTCGAAAGTTGTGCTCACATCGTTCGTATCATGGCTAGTATGTTCCCTCGCAAGGCGACCTTGTCATTGGCCAGGTCCACCATGGCGCCGCCGACTTCTACTACGTCCAGCTGACGCCGCACACCTCCAACGCCCTGCTTCCCGTCCTCGCCTTCGAGATGGCCACCAAAAAGACGCGTCCTCAGCTCGCTGCTGGCCAGCTCGTCTACGCCCGCGTGTCTCTCGCCAACAAGCATATGGACGCCGAGCTCGAGTGCGTCAACCCGGCCACGGGCAAGTCCGATGGCTTGGGCCCCCTCACTGGCGGCATGCTCTTTACCGTTTCCCTGGGCTTTGCCCGCAGGCTGCTCATGCCAAAGAGCACGACGGAGGGTGGCGTGATCGTGCTTGAGGAGCTGGGCAACTCGGGCTTGCAGTTTGAGATTGCCGTCGGCCGTAACGGCAGGGTCTGGGTCAACAGTGACGCTACGCGTTCCATCCTGATTGTCGGCAAGGCTCTGCAAGAGACGGATGCAGGTCTGCTGGGTGCGGATGCGCAGAGGCAGCTTGTCAAGAAGCTCATCCGGGAGACGAGCTGAGCTGCTTGGCAGCTCTTGGCAGCTCTTGACAGCTCTTGACAACGGCCCAATTACACCCATCCCGGCATATCTGATATCGGGGCGCGTGATCTTGTTCCTCTTGGTTCAAGACAGCTTGAACATCGTCAGGTGGTCAGCCTCTTGACCGTCTGCAGCCGCAGCAAAGGACGACTCGAGCTGATACGGAAGCTAACTTCACCAATACTTATAACCCAATCGACAGGCGACTCCTGCATTGGGTTGGATATCCTTTCCGAAGCCGCTAAATGTGTCCGGCGTACCTGGATTCGGCCCTGAATCTGCAGGGTGTGACTCCTCGTTGGGTTCTCGGGATGGTGGCGAATGCATCGAGGAGACTAGATCCCACAGCCGCTTCTCCAGCGCGCCATGTCGCACCACTCATAATGTGTGCACAACGACGCTTTTAAGCCAACCTCGCATGGATTGTCAGGCAAGTGCTCGCAAGTGCCGACGCTTCCAAGGTACTACCTGGGTTGTCTTGAAGTGTTTTCAGCACTGATATTGTGCATACGGAGCACCATGGGACTGATAGGTTCGAAGACTATGCTAGCATGGATGAGAGGACCAGCAACAGACTGGCCGTTACATGCCACTGGTCATGATACAGGCTTGTTGCTCAATGGCTATAAGCATCAGTCGTCTCCTGGTGCATATCCATATGCAGAGCTGCTGCAGCCGGGGGAAAGCTTGAAGAAGCCAGCTTTACCGAGTGATAGGATGTCTACATATAGTAAGAGGACATAGGTAGTCTTTGGTCCCACCAATAAAATCTGCTTCATCAAAGAGGATCATATCAACGCTACATACATCTCATATATATTTATATACGTGATCTGCACGTACGTTTGATTCTAAAAGAGCGGCACAAGTGTTATGGTCTGAGGTTTCTTTTACTCACGCGATAACTTTACATGCAGCGAGCATCTTTGCGGCCCCAGAATATCAGAAGAGCAGCTCTCTAAAAGCCCCCCCAGCTTTCCCAAATCAGCTCAAGGTAGATTCGTTTATGAATATGAAGATCGTCACAGATTCCTGCAAAAGAGCAGTGCCGAGAAAGGTAAGAAGGGGGGGGGGCGCGCGCGGAGAATACGTTACAAAATCACAAATGGATTGAAATCAAGGAGGGGCTTTCGAGATGATCTCATCTGATCTCATTGGAACGTCTCCGGGTTGCTTTATCCGATATAAAAGGCGTTGTATATGGCGTTACGCCCCCCTGGGTCTGGATCTGGGGGATCGTCACCATTTGTTGATAGTAGGCTGGAATTTAATACACCGCCAAATACGAAGCGCGTCCATCCCCGGCGAGAGATCGCCATAGTAATAATATAATGTGGCATGCGAGACCAAAGGAACGCTATTTTGAGCATTTGACGCCAGGGAACCAAGGTTAAAGATGGCGGCGGTGTTTTTTTCACACGTGATGTTTGAGCGAGTGACGTACGTATAGTCATGCATTCTTGATCTTTTTTGTCCATAAGTGTGATGCTGTTATTCAGTTCTCATATAGCAAGAGAAGAAAAAAGGACCAAGTCACCAACCAACCAACCAACCAACCTCACTTACCAACTGCAAACGGTAACGACGGTTCAAAAGAAGAGTTACGCTGAACGCAAGAGCAGTCAGTAGTCACCAGCAGACCACCCTTGGGAACTTGATTGGCAAACTGCTGACTTGTAATGTTGTATCAACACATTTGTCTCCTATGCATGTGGTTTTTTTGTTTTTTTTTTTTTTTTTTTTTTGCCCCGCCTTTCACGGTTCTCTCACTCAGTGTTGTCCAGATCGGTGAAGGCGCAGTACCTACACATCGAAAGATATCTACAAACCCCCTCCCCCCCCCACATGCCGATCCTTGGCGTTTTTGGGACCCTGTATGCCGGCATTCATCAAGCACACCTTGAAGGGGTGGTGTGTGAGAAGGGGTGGCTTTCCCCCTCTTGTTGAGAAGGATGTCACCTCAAAGAAGAAGAGACAGGATAACCTGGAAATGGGCAGTTTCATGTTTCGACTTTTGCAGAGGCGAGGCTGCCGGTGGCCAGAGTGTGTGTGTGTGTGTGAATGTGAATGTGACTGTGACATAGAAAAGGTCTAATATTAAAGGAACTTCAAGTTTAGTGTTGAACGTGCAGAGCAGCATGCATGTATAGTTTCAGCGCGCCTCCATAAAATGTGACTCGCGTTCTCATCCGCCAGCCTCCATTTATATGCAGAGTGAGGGGGTAATCGTTGGTCTTTATGCTTAAGCTGCAAAAGCAACGACACGCGTTGGTTGGGGGGGGAGAAACACGGGAGAGGGGGAAGGAAAGACGACCGAAATATTTCCACAAAGAAGAGAAGAGGAAAGAAACGAGCATCGAAGGAGGAGGAGTGAGAAGAATGAGAAGAATGAGAAGAAGGAGAAGAAGGAGAAGAAGGAGAAGAAGGAGAAGAAGGAGAAGAAGGAGAAGAAGGAGAAGTAACAGAAACCTTGGAATGCCCAGTCTGTGGTTAATGAGTGGCACTCTACTCGCGACTTGACACCCTGTACATACTATATATTACTATACATGCATTATAGTAGATATTTTGACTTGTCGAATGATCTGGTCCAGACCCAACTCTGCGAGCACGCTTCCTCTTTGAAATATGAACTCCACGTAAACAGTCATGAGTGAGCCTGTATTCACCTTGGGTTCGATCAAATAGGAATCTGATTCTGGCCCTCCTTCTCAAAAAGGCAAGCCATCAGCTCTCCGTGCTGTGGCCAAAATACGGTAAGCTTTGCAAGCCAATGACAACCACGGATCGGAAACAGAAACAAAAAGAAGAGAAGTGCGTTTCCCCCGGTGGTTGTGTCTTGCAGAGGGTTCCTGTACAGCCAGCCAACCAGCCAGCCAGCCACCTTTTTTGCCTTGCTTCCCAGATTTCACCACCAATGTCATTCCCAAGGAGGAGAAATACAGAAGACGAAGACGAAGAAAGATCAAGGCTGCAAAGCATCCATGCAACCGCACTGAGGAAAAGCAAGCACACTTTTGATCTTCTTCCAAGTAGATTGTCATAAGCCGCCCAACCTGCATGTGTCAATCCTCCAGGCTGGTGAGCGTACTATGTACGGCCGAGGCCGCCAACAGCGCTTTTCGGCTTCTCTTCCGGACGGGTGTGACCTGTGAAGGTGGTGTGGACATGTATGTCTTCTTGCGTCCATGCTTGTGTGTGGTCTGACCTGGCGATTTTGCCTCGACCTTTTCCCTCTGATAGTCTAGAATCGTACGTCTTTTCCCCTCCAAACCGAATCCAAAGACGATGACACCGGCAGCAGAAGTTGGGCAAGCCAGACGCAAGACGTACGTACACCGATTGGAAGCAAAAAAAAGGCGAGGGCACCCGGGGAAGAGGCGGTGGCGGCGGCAGCAACAGCAGCAGCGTAAGCGTACATTGCATGCATACATACATACCGAGATGCCACCATGCATCCTCGTGCGTTGTTTGCATGTTCTGCATGAGCCGGTACATCACCTTCCGCTTCTATAAAATCTACATACATGTACTGCTGTTAGGGCGTTGTTCTCGGATGGAAGCCAACCAAAGCCGCTGCTGCTTCATATGAATGATACGACACCACGGACCCCCCCCCCGGCCCTCTCTCCCCCTCATTTTCCCAAAGAGAAAAGTAGGAGACGGAGAAAGTATATAGAAGAAAAACAAAAATGAAATAAAAGAAAAGAAAAACTTGATTCGCTGCGTAGGTGGCATTTGTGGCACAAGCCCGTGGTTGGACGCCGCGTTGCCGTACACACACCATCGAAGAAGGGGGGGGGGATGATAGAAATGACAGCGAGGCTCGTCTTTGCAAGGTTTGATTCAAAGAGAGGATGATTAACATCTGAGTAATCATGGGGGTGTCAAGCCGCCATTCAGACGGACGGTGAGTTGGAAGGAGGAGAAAATCACCCAGGAGGATTTCCTGCCCTTCAGCGTATTGGAAAGCGGCTGTTGGTTGGTTTTGGCATCTCTGGTTGCTTGCAAAGCCAGAGGTGGGCAGGTAGCAAAGCCAATTTGGTGGTCTATCGTGAGTCCTCTATACATATACACCCCGCCTCACTCGACGAGTATATAAGAGACCACAGGCGCCCCCTGAGAGTCAACAACGTCTTGCTTTTTTTGAGAAGACCAGAGCACCACTCACTCGTCGATACTCGACCACACCACTACTTTTAACACTTTTACTGCTCCAAAGGGTTCTCACAGATCCTCTCTCCTCTCCATCTCAACCATACGCAGACAATAGTCATAGTACGTCAAACCCCTGCCTCGCGCACCTCTCTCATCTTGCGCTTGACTTTATCATCCACTCTTACATTTCTCTTGAGGCCAGTCACAAGACCCGTTGATGCCTTCAAAGAACTAATTAGTCTCATTTCCCAGCCTCATCCATCTTCCTATCCATCACCACCATCCTCTCCCCCCTCGACCCTCTCGCCAAAAAATAAATATTGAAAAAAGAAAAAAAAAATGTCCCCCCTCACAACCACCCTCACAACCCTCACCACCTTGGCCGCCCTCACCGCAGCCGCCCCCACCGCCGTCACAGGCAACGCCTGGCAGCTTTCCTGCGGAAGCAGCTGCACGGACGTCGCAAAGGTCGCCGCGGGCGACTGGACCACCGACACCCAGACGTGCTACAACTTTGCGGCGGCGTACAGCGCGTGCTGGCTCAACATCACCGAGACGGCCGTCAGCTACGGCGAGGTCTATGGCTGGGTGAGCGAGGGCGCCGACTGCCAGGCGACGGCGGCCGAGGAGAGCACGTTTGCCGTGGGGGTGTGCGCGGATGTGACGGACTATGCGTCGTATATTGTGGTGTTTGAGATCTGAGGGTGATGTGGAATCAGGTAGAGAGAGAGAGAGAGAGAAAACATATGAGACAGGTGCTGAGGTGGGACAACCAAGATATCTACAGAGTCTGGATATATATTTCCTGAAAGAGGCTTTCTGACTGTTTCTAATGATCTGAGTGCTCTCTCAAGCATTCCGCCTTTGATCCCAAGTCGAAATTCATTCGGAGCCTTCGAAAAGTCACACATTATATCTCTTTCTTGCTTCTTCATGCCTCGGCAAGAGGGTCCTGAACAGTTGCGTGTTGACCAGTCTCTGTGATGAAAGTGATTGCAGTCATAAGTTGGAACCAAAGCGTCATTGGAACGAGCCACCTCTGCTAACTTGACCTTCAGGTATTGATACCTATTTGAGATTCTAACCGAAATACTTGCAGGCAATCGAGAATATCTATCTAACTAGATAAATACATGGCTTTTTTTCTTTTATATATATATATATCAAACCGAACAACAAACACCACCAACGCTCTCTCACACACAAACAAACCTACCTCAAAACCCCTCCTTGGTCAGCGCCTCCTCGACCGACTGGCCCGTCAACCGCTGAAAGACCTCCTTATACTTGTCCAGCGTCGCCTGCCTGACCTCCTCGGGCAAGCTGACGCCCTGCTTCCCCTTGAGGCCCTCGCGCGTCAACCAGTTGCGGATAATCTGCTTGTCGAAGCTCTCCTGGTCCCGACCGACCTCGTACTTGTCCGCAGGCCACATGCGGCTCGAGTCGGGCGTCAGGCACTCGTCCACAAGCACCACCTCGCCCGTCTCCTCGTCGAGGCCAAACTCAAACTTTGTGTCGGCAATGAGAATGCCCTGCTCGCGGGCGTGCGCCGCGCCGGCCGTGAAGATGGCCACCGCGAGCTCCGCGATGCGCTGGGCGTGCGCCGCGTTGCCAATGATTTGCGCGGCGCGCGCGGGGCTGATGTTTTCGTCGTGCTGGCCCAGCTCGGCCTTTGTGCTCGGCGTGTAGATGGGCCCCGTGGGGAGCGCCTCGCACTGGCGCAGGCCGGCGGGCATGGGCAGCCCGTGGACGGTGCCGTGCGCCGTGTACTCTGCCCAGGCGGAGCCGGCCAGGTAGCCGCGCACAATGGCCTCGACGGGGAAGATCTTGAGCTTGCGCACCTGCATGCTGCGGCCGCGGATGCGCGCGAGCTCGTCGGGCGTGAGGGCTGCCGCCGGGGGCTGCAGGGTGAGGAAGTGCGTCTTGAGGCCCGGCACGCGCTCGGCGAGGAGGCGGAACCAGAAGGCTGAGATCATGGTGAGGATGGTGCCGCGTCCGGGCACGCCATTGTCCATGACCACGTCGTAGGCCGAGGTGCGGTCCGAGGAGACGAAGAGGAGCGTGTTGGCGTCGAGGTCGTACAGGTCGCGGACCTTGCCCGAGGCGACCTTGGGCAGCGACTGGAGGTCGATGGAGAGGACTTGCGAGGTCATGGTGCGCGGTTGTTTTGCCGTGACGACCGTGGGTGAGCGAGCGAGCGAGCGAGCCTTCAAGATGGGCTGGAAGGAGGCTTGATAGTGGGGCTGCCTGTGGCAGACCGGCTGGGTTGAAAATGTAGAGACTGCAGGACGGTTAGCCAGAGTGCGATGTACAGATTGACCCAAAGGCAAGATGAGTCATATAATGGAGCACTTACTGGTCGGACTTGCGCGTGAAGTGAAGTGGGCGGGCTAGTTGATGAGAGCTTCAAGTTGATGAGCCTGAAGCTGCTGGAGCGCTGCCGAATCGGGGCCAGGGCCAATTGGGCCCTGAAAACTTTTGCGCTGGGGGGGTCGAGGCTGCCAGGCTGCCGGCTGCCCAGGGTGACGGCCAGCCATGTTAGCGGATTGGCCTGCCTGCTAGCGGCGGCTGCAGCCGCCAAAGAATGGCGCTTGCAGCCTTGGCCACGCCCACTGCCAAGCCTGCCCGGGTGCCCGCCCTCCAGCCTTGCTTACCTACTATGTAGACAGTCAGATAGTGTTTGTTGAGTGTCCCAAGATGAGCAAGTATAGACAGCAGAGGCTATGGTTGGAGAGCCCTATTTCTTGGCATCATCTGAGCTAAAACGAACGGCCTGTCCAAGATTGATTTGAAAGAGTTCATGTTGTCATTACTATTGCCATAATACAAGAGTATTCGGCAGAGTACGCACACAGCCTTGCCATAACTGGAATGCAGCCCAACCCCCCAGACTGGAATTGAAGTGAACAATCTGATATGTACTTGCAAAGCACTATACTGTATTGACTACACGGGTACATATAGTCGTGGGTTGGTGCTTGGTCCCCAAACAAGAGAAGAAACCGAACGGAGGCTTTTGCTAACACACTCACTGCTCGCGGTCATTCTGTGTATTGGATGAGCAGTGTTGGGTTATTGCATAAACAACTTATAACCACGAGAGTCATGACTATCTTCTAGGTTCCTCTATACGTCTGTGCTGTTGGAAAAGCACAGTCTGTATCCATACCGAAAGGCAGTGTGACAGATGCTGCAGCCCGACATTTCAACGTACAGTGCTTTGGACACAACAACGTCAAGACACCAAGAGAAGGGAGAAGAAACAAAAGGCGCCATCAAAGAATGTCAGCAAGCACCGTGTTGGCGGTTGGTTTGTGAAGAGTTGTTGGCCGGGTCTGGCAAGTCGTTCGGCTGCATCATCTACTCGCGGCTGTACATGGTAAAATACCATGTACGCAAGGTTATGATTATGCATACTATGTATAAAAATAAAGGCCAAGCCCCCGCCATAGCGCCGTATCATATCTTGGCAGGGTCTCTGCTGCCAGATGGTGCCGGTGTGGGACGCCCAGCACAGCGTTTACTATGCATCTACATAGTACTTGCTGTACCTGGCATTCCACCATGGTAGAGTGTATTTTTTTTTTAAATATATTTCTAGCAAGATCCCACAAGCATGCAGTATTGGCTGACATGCATTCGCACCCGAGCCATCAAGTGGGCAAGCAATTGAATCTCTTTCTGCCCGTTGGCCCCTCCGACAGTGCCGAGCAGCCGAGCCAACATGTACCCGTACTATACCGACGGGCTGACAGCCCCCAAGAGTCCCAAAGGCCTGCCGTCTCACATTGTCTTTGCTTTGCTTTGCTTTTTGTTTGGCCAATGAATAGTCCAGCCAAACAACCGCAGAAAGGATTGCTAGCATTTTGTTCTATAGTCCGCTTGTCCGTTTAGCGAGTGAGTGAATGAGTAAGTGAGCTGCATACAGAGTCGGGCCCCGTTTTTCCTTGTTCACAGTATCAAAGCCCCCCAACAACTTCTCGCCTCACTGTGTACATCCACCACCGCGCCCATAGTATTGGCAGCCTGCCTGGTGTGGCCCCAGGACGATCCCCGTTCTGGGCGTTCAGGCACTGCTCCGGCTCTGCCACTCGTGCCTGCAGGATGACGCCGAGGATGCACCTCAGCTGACATATTCGCACTTGTTCTTGTTTGGAAGGTTCCCTTCGCCTCTTTCGACCCGTTCGTTGCTTCTCTTGCTACTCGAGCACGCAGAAACCGAATCAGTAAACAACGCCATCACCTTCGTTTCCCCGTCCTTCCTTCCCCTGCGATCGGGTGGCAAAACAGCAGCAAACGCCACACCAGTACATCCCATCCAACGGCCTTTAGGCGCGCCACAAAGACTCACTCTATTTACAAACGACAGCCCCAGCTCCGGCGCCAAAGAAGTTGCTTGAAAGGGCAACGGGCGCCAGACTTGGCACCCCCCAATCCACCGACTGTGTCCAGGCCTGACCTCGGCCTCGCCTCCAGGCTTCTCTCTTGACTCACTTCCCAACTACACGCCGCGCTGGTTGTGTGACGAGGGAGCCAATCAGCCAGAGTCGGCGTGTAATCATTCTCTTGCTAGGCCCACCTTCATCCTAATAATCAGAGCGAGGAAGAAAGAGGGAAATAATTGAAAAGGGAAGCAAGACCCGGAGCCCACAGCCACCGCCAGGACAGACGCTCTTCACTGGGACATATTACCGGTCGCTAATTCTTGTGGCGGCTGCCTGGGCTGACATTGTACCCTTTTAAAAGAGACAAGCTTGTTCTCTCCTACTTGGATTACCCGCCGAGTTGACTTTTGCCTCTTGAAAACGACGGCGTTGTTTTTGTTTTTTTGGCTATCGCGAGCATCATCACCATCGCAGTGTTTGTTTCTCGACACATTGAAGCATACAAGTCTTCTCTTTCTTCTACGGCAGACCCTCTCTCACCAGACACCGACAACCCATCATGAAGCTCAGTGACACCGCCACCTGGCTGGCCCTGGCCACAACAGCCTCAGCCGAGGCAATCTCTCTCCCCGTTGCCCGCAATGCGGCGGGAGCAGCACGCAAGAGACATGCACGCCTCAGCAAGCGCGCCACCGTGACCGAAACACTCGTCAACAACATCACCGAGGGCGGCTACTATGCCTCTGTATCCGTGGGCACGCCCGGCCAGGCCATGACTATGGTGCTCGACACGGGCAGCAGCGACGCGTTTGTGATCTCGGCGGACGCCGACTTGTGTACGGAGAAGAGGCTGCAGGTGCTTTATGATGAGACATGCGGCGCAACTTGTGGGTGTTCTCCTTTGCCTTCGTTTTCTGTATCCGTCTGCCAGAATAAGAAAATTGTACAAGACTGACAAACCCACAAATTAAGACGACTCATCCAAAAGCTCAACATACAAGGACCTCATCCCAGGCGGGTTCGAGATAGAATACGCCGACGGCTCGACCGCCGAGGGCAGCTACATCACCGACGACTTTTCCATTGGCGGCCAAACCGTCAAGAACCTGCAAATGGGCCTCGCCAACGAGACTGCTGTAGGCACCGGCATCCTGGGCATCGGCTTCGAGCTGAACGAGGCCGCTGAGAAGCAGTACTCGAACCTTGTCGCCAGCATGGCCAACCAGAGCATCATCCCGACCATGGCCTACTCGCTCTACCTTAACGACTACGACTCGTCCACGGGTAGCATCATCTTTGGCGGCGTGGACACGGAAAAGTTCATTGGAGACCTCACCACCGTGCCCATCTTGAAGGACTCGGTCTCGGGAGAGTACAGCAGTTTTACCGTCGGCCTGACGGGCCTGTCGTTTACCTTTGCCAACGGCACCTCGTATACGCAGAGCCTGAGAACCGAAGGCGGCTCGCTGGATTCGATCCTGGACTCGGGAACCACGCTCATGTACCTGCCCGACTCGATCGCCACGCCGCTTTTCAAGGCCGTTGGCGCGTACCAGTACTCGGAACCCTTGTCCGACTCGACGCTGGCGATTGTCGACTGCAGCTTGGACCTCGACTTTACGTTCCGCATCAACAGCACGGCCTCGATTGTCGTCCCGCGCAATGAGCTTGTGCTGGATGTCTTGTCGAGTGGCGATGACAGCGACGACTTGCCGAGCTCAATCCCCTTTACGAACCCGTGCCTGTTTGGGATCCAGAACATGGGCGATGAGTCGGACGAGAGTGGTGATGGCGGCGACGGTAGCACAGCCAGTGCGACATCCTCCGACTATGCCATCCTGGGTGACACGTTTCTGCGCAGCGCGTACGTTGTCTACGACTTGACCAACCTGCAGATTGGCATTGCGCAGGCCAATCTCAACAGCACAAACACCAACGTGCAGACGTTGAGTGCGAGCGAATCGGCTTTGCCGGCGTTCAGCGGTGTCGCGAGCCAGACAGCGTCGTCGTCGACGAGTGGAAGCAGCAGTAGTGGTACGTCGACTGCTTCTTCTTCTTCTTCAATATCGTCTACCGGGACCGGAACGGGGACGGGGACGAGTGGAGCAAGCTGTACGTCTCAGCGCTTCTCTTCTTCTGTTGTTGGTTGTCTCTTGTTGTTGTTGCTGTTGTTTGCTGTCTTGTGATGTTTTGGAAAACGATATCATTGTGGGAAAAAGTTTGTGTTGATGATCATGGGTCAAAGTGTTGACCAGTGGTTATTCTCTACTTCTTTTGTTCATTGTTATCTCATTCTCCATCACTTTTCGTGCGTCTGTTTCGATCAGAAAGCAAGCCACCACACTCCACCACAACACGGCAAGACACACTACGCAACAGGACCAAGGGGGGCGACTACACAAACGGACGAAACAGTATAGACAAGTGTCTCGTCGCGTTGCAGCTGTTTTGGCATTTGAAGCTAAATTTGGTGGTCCTTATTGTGTCAAGTCACACTCTAAACTGCTACCTCATTCTTCCTCTCTTGCTCCTCCTCGTACCGATCCCTCGACTCTCTCTTTCTGTCTCCTATCCTCCTACCCTGCCTTACCTTGATTTCCTTTCCTTGCCCTTTTTCGTTCTTTTCCTGTACCCAATTCCTGCTTCCCATCCCAGTACTGTGAACGAGAGAGATCACCGACTGACACTATGTGTACAGCAACCTCGACCAAAAAGTCAGCCGCCACAGACCTCCACCCTCCTGCTTTGCAAGGTCTCCTGGGCGTCGTCAGCGTGACAGTCTTGTGCGCCTTGTCAGGAAGCCTGTTGTTTTGGATGTGAGAAGAAAGGGGTTGGAATATCGGTGTTAACAATAGAAGTTTGTCTGGAGATATCAGCCATTTATTTCATTTAGTTGTGCTGGATTTCTCAAGACTCTTTGTATAAAAACAAAATAACCTTATGGTTTTATAATTCCTATCTAGCTGTTCTCGGTGTTTTCATGGGAGCATATAGAGAGAAGGTAAATAGATCAGCAGGCCAGAGCATATATCGACAAACGAGAGTTCTGTTCTTGGGATTTTGTCTGTTATGCCATATAGTCCTTCCTAGCTCTGGAATTTCATGTCTGGCCAAGTTTGGGGTTCACCACCGGACCATGGCCCTTTTCACCTATTATCCTCGGCCGTAGAACCGGACCCATCGTCCCAGGTGCCTCCTCTTCGTTCTGCTGTCCTTCATCATCTTGCGCCTCTCCTTCTGTCTTTCTCTCGCTTCCCCCATCCACCCTCACACC
Source organism: Coniella vitis (assembly GCA_011317545.1). Lineage (NCBI taxonomy): Eukaryota > Fungi > Ascomycota > Sordariomycetes > Diaporthales > Schizoparmaceae > Coniella > Coniella vitis. The sequence continues at coordinate 2,923,470 of WUJK01000004.1, read as the reverse complement.
AACCGCTCCATCCCGGTTCGCCCGCCACACTTCCTCCCCATCCTGCCCGTCAAATCTCTCGAGTTTCCAAATCTCGGCGCGCGCCTTGACTTGCTCCAGACATTCCTCGCCTGCGAGCCAGGCTTCCTTGCGGTGCGGGGCGGAGACGGCGATGAGGATGCTTTCTTGGCCGATGGGCACGGGGCCAAGACGGTGGATTATGGCAACGGACTTGAGGGTATTGGTGGTGTTTGCTGTGGCTGAGGGAGAAGGGGTGGCGGTGGAAGTTGTGGTTGTCGGGAGGAAGGCGGTGGAGAGTAATTCTGTGGCGATACTTGAAAGAGTTTGCAGGGCCAGAGGGGCGTAAGCTGTGTAGGTGAGGTCTTTGACGGGGCGGGCGTCAAAGTTGTTGCGAGTTGTGCCTGGTGATGATGAGTCAGTAACGTGAAGAGGCTGTGCGAGACCAAGTAACAAGAAACAAATGTACAAGTACCTGCAAATAAGACAATAGCCCCTGCTTCTGGACTCCTCACACGGTCCATGATGGCTTGGGCGTCCAGGTGGCCGTGGGTAAGGGCAACGTAGAAGCCCGGCCCGTGCCGTTCCATACTGCTGGCTGTATTCTCCATGGTGTGTGATGTGTCGTTGTGACTTGTGACATATGAATTATTCCAATGAACCGTTCAAGTAATGAATATGATGAGATCTGCTCAAGAGTCTTATGAGTAAGTCATTGCAGGAGTCGTGGGCATTGATGAGACTCACTTTTGCTTCACTTTGCGAAGAGATGAGAAGGATCTAGTTCAACAGAATGGGTAACATAACAGAATTGAGCGGCAGTGATACAGATCTAGGAATAAATCTCTGTTTGATTAGTAGGAATGCAGATTCAAAAAGCACTCTTGAGATATTGAATGCTTGTGTGTAGATGTTCAAATGAGTTCATTGGTTGATATCGCAAAGTTGAGATGACGATTGCGGACGCTGTGGAGAGCCCTGGATCGGGCCGAACTCGGCAGGCGTGGGATACATTTGCTGCAGCTGCAGTTGCCAGTTGCAGCTGGTGCTCTATAGCGCTGGTCGCGCCTGCTATTAGTCAATTACAGCCCTGTAACTATAGTGGCCGTCACCCTCGCTTCTGGAACTTTTTGGCGGCAGAGCACCCATTCGCCTTCCTCCTTGTTCCAACACCCATCACGGCAACAGACGACCTCACGAAAAGGTCTGCTTCAGCCTCTCGGCATTCTCATTTCCATGTTCCTTTCTCCCGCAGACACCACCAAAAATGTACGACCAAGATAGACCCCGCTACCGCTACCGATCACGGTCTCGCGAGCACGACTACGACTTCGACTATGACGAGGGCAACTACCGGCGCGGCTCACCAGGTGCCTCACCACCACCGCGCGGCCGCCACGATCGCGAACGAGAACGAGAACGAGACCGCGACCGAGATGAGGGCGATCATGACTACTACCATCGCTCGCGGAAGGGTAAAGCCGCATCGCCTACAGCCGGCTCGCCTCTGGGCGCCCGCCGCTGTCCTTTGCTGTCTTGCTGTGCGACCTGGGGCTAACCTTGACGCCGTGTCTGCTTCTTCTCCCACATAAAAGACGACGACCGCCAAGATTACCATCACCACAGCCACCAACACCCAAGAAGGCCACAATACGATAGCTCCCTACCCTACGACGACGATCAGGCCGACCTCCACCACCCACGCGACCGCCGCCCTCGCTCCCGTTCCCGCTCGCCACGGCGCCATGCCCACAGTCGCCCATCCTCCACCATCATTGTCGACGGCCTGCCTGCCGATGCCACCGAAGACGACATTCTCGATGGCTTCGCGACCGCGTCACCCGATGCCAAAGTATTCCATGCCGATAAAATCAAGGCTATCAGGCTGCGCAACAACAAGCGCGGCCGCCGCATCGGCTTCGTCGAGTTCTTCCACGTCAACGACGCTGCGCATTTTCTAGAATATCACTTCCCCAGTCTCGAGTTCCAATTGGCACACTCGCGAGGTGTCGACTCGGAACCTGTCAGCGTGGGCATCAACTACAGCCGCGGGAGGGAAGAAGACGCTGGCAGGGACGAGCGGGCGCGTGATGATCAAGGTAGAGATGACCAGGACTGGAAGTGTCTCGAGGTGAGCACAATCTAGACAACGTCAATGAAACAGGCCTGGGTCACGTTTTTTTTTTTTTTGTGGGAAAGATTGTCTAACTCTGGATGCAATAGTGCACATACGTAAACTATGGTACGAGGAGCAGATGTCACAGATGCCGCGCGGCGAGACCAGGTAATACTGCTTTTAACCTGCCCCTTTGCGACCACATATTATTCTTGTTTTGATTTTGGCTGCACATCCGCGAATTTTGCAATGGAATATGTGACATATTGGTCTACTCATGTGTTTCAGAGGTTTCTGGTTGGGATCCTACATCTCAAGAGCAGCCCGATATTGTCTTCAAAAGCTTGACATCCAGAACGGAAGGGTGGCTAACGCTTGTTTTTTATTTCTTTTTATTTTAGACGGCTACCATCGTGCGCGAACTGACGACATCATGGCGTACGGCCCGCCTCTGACTGGTGAAACTGACGAGTGTCCCCAACAATTCCCCTCGCAGTATCTCGTCATACGCGGTCTGGATCCCACCATCAATGAGGAGCTGTTTGCAGAAGGTGTCAAAAAGCTCTACGTGGAGGCCAAGCCAGAGCCGAAAAAGGACAGCGGCAACAAGCTCAAATCGACTGCGCCTACGGCCAACACTGCCAGCTTGGGAGCAAAGCCGGACTCGCTGCGACGTGTGTTTCTCATACGCGACAAAAAGACCGACGAAGCCATGAGATATGGCTTTGCAGAGTTTGCCACGCTCGAAGACGCCCAGGGTGCCGTTAGCAAGTTTCGCGCTTCACCAAACATCACCATCTCGTCCAAGCCGGTGACGGTCGCTTTCATCCATGCGGGCGTCTTCATTCCCCATACGGGTCGTGTCACTGAAGAAAACAGTCGCCATATCTTCAACCCCATCTACAACCGCGACATCTTTCTCAAATATTGGGACAACCGCGTGTATCCCAGCATCCTGAGAATCACAGATGATGTCGATACAGCCAAGAGGCCCGGTTCCGATGCCGCTGACAGCGCCGAGAAACCCAGTGCTGCAGTCGCTGACGAGCTCACGACCGCCCAAGATGCTGCTGGCAAGAAACTCAAGAAGTTCAAGCTTGGCCAGTCTGCAGCGAAGCCTGCCGTCGCCATGGGCCCGCAGATGCAAATGTGGGCCAAGAAGCGCGCCGAGCTCGCAGGCCAGGCGCGAAGGGAAGTTGACGAGAGTGCCGAGTCGAGTCCAGGCCCAAGCGAACGGCCCTTGCCAACAACAAAACGAGCGGCCATCAAGGACACCTACACGTCCTTTAGCGACCTGGACAACCTGTCCTGCATGCTCTGTATGCGCAAGTTTGCCTCGCTGGTGGCTTTGCGCGATCATGAAGTGCTAGACAAGTCTCACCAGGTGAACAGAGTGAACAATGAGAAGCGGGCTGCTGCTGGAGCACGGCTCAAGGCAGCGGGTAAAACGCCCCAGATTGTGGCTTTGCGCATCCCTCGCGACCTGAGACGGCCTACAGATAGAATGTATACCTCGTACGCAGACAGGGACAGCCTGCATTGCCTGGTGTGCCAGCGCAAGTTCACCAAGCCGGGAATCCTGTCGCTGCACGAACGCGAAAGCGAAATGCACCGCCGAAACCTGGCGGACCAGAGCAATATTGAGCGTGCCATTTCGCAGCTAGCGCGTGTGGGCAAAGCGCCCCGCAAGATGGTGCCCAATCGACGCGGCGCACAATACCGAGACAGAGCGCTGGAGCGGCGGCGAGCATACAACCAGCCCAACGCGCCGCGGCGCAAGGCTGCACCTTTGGACGCCCCGTCTGCAAGTGACAACAAGGAACAGCAGCAGGCAACGGCATCTGCCACGGACAAGGCGGCTGTGCCATCCAAGGGTGCAGCACTGCTGGGCAAGATGGGCTGGACTGCGGGTGAAGGACTGGGCGCAGACCGGTCTGGACGGACGGATGCCATTGCTACGGACGTCTATGCTGCGGGTGTTGGGCTCGGGGCCGAGGGCGGCAAGCTCGGGGATGCAATCACAGAGGCAGCGAGAAAGACCAAGGACAAGTATACCGACTTTGTGGAGGTTACGCGGAACAAGGCGCGGGAGAGGTATGAGAAGATGGGCTGATTGGCCAGAGGGCGGTAGATTCATTCGTCTTTGTGAGTCTGATCTCTGCTGGGTGATCCGTCGACGCGCGTTTTCCAAAGTCCCTTACTTCCAAGGCTGCCTTTTGATTGCTATGCTTACTTGAACAGTGAGCGACCAATGTCCAAGTATTTGAATGAAGAGAATTGTTATCGCTATACTATGTATTTGTTCCATTATTCCTTTTTCGGGAGCATCATGATGCCCTTCACCGTATCAGTCACCGGATTTGCGCATAGTTTCCAGTGAGACACGATCGACCACAGCAACCAGACAGTTCTTGCAAGCCGGACATTGTTTTGCAAATGACTCGATGCATACACAGTATTTTCACATTTGCATTCAGAAGCACGACATTATCAAAGTGTCGCCCTTTATCAGCTCGCTTGCGGCACATGCACATGAACAGTATAGCCAGGCCAGAGACAGTGTGGTACGCTACGAGGAACCCTTGTCTGAAGATGCAGCCCGCTTCTTATCGTGTCGTCTCGGGGCCCATCGCAATGCCAGAATATGCAGGCCTTTGGCTATATGGGGTTCCAGTAACCGGGTTTGCAGCCGCTGCTCCCCAATCACGGGTCACCACCACCGGGCAACGCCCCCCTTGGGCGATAGTACCGTTTTAGGCAGGTCGTCGACCTCTTCGCTCCGCTGAACGGTCCATGGACGACTGCGAGCACCGAGATGGTGGTTTTGAGGGTGGACCAGCCATGCGAAACCGTCGTTTTTTTTGGGGGGGGGGGGGGTTTCTTTGCCCGTGTGTCGCGTGGCTAATCATGGGTGTGTCTGACTTTTGACCTGGAATCTAGAAGCATATGCTCTTTGGCTGACTTGACAGGCGCATGCTGCTGCTGGCATGGCCGGATCTTCATCTGGAGTAAGCAAAGTGAAGCGTAGTTACTGCTTCCACCCATCTGCCTGATCTCGCACGGCCGGCCTTTTTCACGTGTCGAATGCCGATGAGCCATTGCAGACGGGGAGGTGTATCCTTGATCCGCCGCAGGGTGGTAATAATCCGTCCTTGACTCGTTTGCCCTTTGCTCAACACGACATTCTTGCAGGAGGGCAGTGGTGGAAGATTGGGAGCGAGCCCTTTTTCGAACAATTGAGCCCGACTCTTGTGGCTGTTTTTTCTCGCGTGCTTTTGCTCTTCTTTATACTACGTTCCTTTTCGAGTTGCCCTCTTGGGAGAAAATCACGCGGGGTGGGTCTTGAGCCTCCGCCACCCAGCACACTACGAGGGAGAAATCGACAGGTAGAGAGGTTCGATTGTCTTGAGTCTCTGCTGCATGACACAGCAACGGAGAGGCTTCATCATCATCATCATCATCATCATCATCATCATCATCATCATCATCATCATCATCGCCACCACCACCCTCACTCGCCTGTCCTGCCCTCGGGGCACAAGGGCCGGCCCGGATAAGTCACCATGAACGTCCTTCATAGGATCTTCAGGCGGCGCCATGGGGCCGAGATTGTGGCCTTTGACGTCGCGATCGCAGAGACGTCCTCGGAGCGTGAAATCCTGCGGTCGCTGGGCGTGGCGTCGTTGAGACAGTTTGAAAAGATGCATCACCTGGATCCCAACATGCCGCTGGACGAGCTGGAGCAAATCGACGCTGCCATCAAGCAGGAGAATGCGGAGAAGGGCGTTGAGATTGAGCATCTCATTGTGGAGGACAACTCGCCCTACCCAGAGGTACGTGTGCGCCAGTGTTTTGCTCTTGGCAATGTGCATGAAGTGGAAACGAGGCCAGGAAGGAAGAAAGAAAGAATGAATGACGGATGACTTGCAAGATTTTTAACACACGCACCCGTATACGTTCTAGGTCCGCTCCACGGTGCGCAACTACGACGTCGACCTGCCCGCCAACACCATCCGCGCATGGGTTATTGGTCTCTTGCTCTGCACTGTCGGCTCCGGTATCAACATGGTGTTTTCGCTGCGCAACCCAAGCATCCTTGTGACAACCTACATGGTCCAGCTGATCGCGTACCCGGTCGGCCTGCTCTGGGACCGCGTCTTCCCCGACCACACCTTTGAGTTGTTGGGCGGCTGGCTGCGCTTCAACCTGCGCCCGGGCAAGTTCAACTTCAAGGAGCACGTCATCATCACCGTCATGTCCAACGCAGCGTATGGCGGAGGCGCGCTGTACGCAACCGATGTCATTATCGTGCAGCAGGTCTGGTACAAGCAGTTCTTTGGCTGGGGGTGGCAGATCCTCTTTGGCATCACGACGCTGTGTCTGGGCTATGGCCTGGCCGGGCTCACGCGCCGGTTCCTCGTCTGGCCCGCCGCCATGATCTGGCCCAGTAATCTTGTGAGCTGCGCGCTCTTTTACGCCTTGCACGACGACCATTCCAGCTCGTATGCGACCACTAAAGGATCCTCATCATCACCGTCGTCGTCGTCCTCGTCGTCCTCCTCCTCCTCGTCTTCAGCCACCGCCCCCGCCACCGCCGGTGACGCCAGGAGACAGGCCGTGGAGCTCGAAGAGTCAGCCAGCTCGTGGCGCATCGGCCGCTACAAGTGGTTCATGATTCTCGCCTCGTGCTCCTTCGTCTGGTACTGGTTTCCCGGATGGATCTTCCAAGGCCTCAGCTTCTTTTGCTTCGCCACGTGGATCGCGCCCAACAACGTCCTCGTCAACCAGCTCTTTGGCGGCGTGAGCGGGTACGGCCTCTTGCCGCTCTCGCTCGACTGGACCATTGTCTCGGGCTACCTGGGCTCCCCGCTCATCACGCCCTTCTACGCCATCGCCAACACCATCAGCGGCCTGGTGGTCTTCTTCATCGTCATCTCCATGGCCATGTACTACAGCGGGTTCTGGTACGCGGGGTACATGCCCGTGCAGAGCTCCGAGTCGTACGACAACACGGGCAACGTGTACAATGTCTCTGCGATCCTGGACGCCAAATCCGTGTTTGACGAGGACAAGTACTATGCCTACTCGCCGCTGTACATGCCGACGCAGTATGTGATTGCCTACGGGCTGGCGTTTGCGAGTATCTCGGCCATGATTGTGCACGTGCTGCTGTACCATAGTCGGCAGGTCAAGGCGCAGTTTCAGCTGGCGCGGAACCAGGAGGATGACAGTCATATGCGCATGATGAAGAAGTACCGGGATGCGGATGATTGGTGGTATATGTGTTTGTTTGCCGTCATGTTGGCCTTGTCGTTTGTTGTTGTTTGTGCTTGGTGAGTTTGTGGTGGTGGATTCTTTTTTCTTTTCTTTTCTCTTCTTTCCTTCTCTCTCTCTCTCTCTCTCTCTCTCTCTCTCTCTCTCTTTCTTTCTCTTATGCTATCAATGTGCCCTCAGCTGGCTGGCCCAGCCCAGCCCAGCTGGCTGATCGTTCACAAACTAAACATCACACTCACACTCACAAACAGGCCAACCGATCTGCCCTGGTGGGCCTTCATCGTCTGCATCCTCATCGCAGTAGTCTTCACCGTGCCCATTGGCATCATCCAAGCCATCACCAACATCCAGCTCGGCCTCAACCTGCTCACGGAATACATTGTGGGCTACCTCGTGCCCGGCCGGCCCGTCGCCATGATGATGTTCAAGAACTACGGCTACATCTGCTGCTTCCAGGCGCTCGGGTTTGCGCAGGACATGAAGCTGGGCCATTACATGAAGGTGCCCCCGCGGAGCATGTTTTGGGCGCAGCTGGTGGCGAGTGTTTGGTCGGCGATTGTGCAGATTACTGTGATGAATTGGGCGTTGGTGAATATTCCTGATGTTTGGTATGTTGTTTTTTTTTGTTGTATCTTGTTTTCTCATTTTCCACATTGCTCACACTATTCATCGCCAGTTCCGATGACCAAGCCAACCAATACACCTGCGCCAACCAAAAGGTCTTTTACACAGCCAGCGTCATCTGGGGCGCCATTGGCGCACGGAGGATGTTTAGCACGGGAGCCATGTACAATGGCTTGCGGTGGTTCTGGCTCGTGGGTGCCGTGGCGCCGCTGGGGACGTGGTTCTTTGCGCGCAAGCATCCGCGGAGTCTGTGGCGGTATATCCACATGCCGCTTATCTTTGGCGGATCGGGCTATCTCCCTCCTGCTACGACGTATATTTATTTGTAAGTTTTTGTTTTGTGTGTGTGTGTGTGTGTTTGTTTTTCGAATGGAGGCAGGGGGAATTACAACAGTTTTGGCCTTTCGCTTGTTCACTCACTTTGTTTCCTTTTTTCTTTTCTTTTCTTTCTTTCTCCCTGCCTGCCCAGTTTCAGGTTTATGAGCACTTGGACCTTTCTAACAATTCACATTTCCAGATGCTGGGGCCTCGTCGGCACAATCTTCAACTTCTTCATCAAGCGCCGCTGGAGCGCGTGGTGGATGCAGTACAACTACATCACCTCGGCCGCGCTCGACTGCGGCCTCATTGTGGCGACCGTTGTCGTCTTTTTCAGCCTCTATCTCTCGATGCTCGACCCGCCCAACTGGTTCGGCAACGTGGGCGCTCTGCAGACGGCCGACTACACGGGGACGGCGGTGAGGTCTGTTGTGCCGCCGGGCCAGACGTTTGGGCCGAGCACGTGGGTGTGAGGGGTGTGGTAGTTGTTGATTATGATTATGATTCTTTTTTTTTTTCTCTTTTTTTTTTCTTTTTTTGTGTTTTGAGCGGAGTGTTATGTGGATGTGGATGTGTGTGTGTGTGTGTGAGTAGGGAGAGAGAGAGAGATATATATATATATATATTTATATGTATGAGTTGTTTGTTTTTGGGACTTACAAGGTTATAAGGGAGAGAAGGGGATAGGGATAAAGATTGGGGGCGTTTATGGAACCATGGTCGGTTGGTATAGGGTTTCTGTGTACGATGGCAGGAAACGGTCCTCAGGCTTGGGAGGTCAGAGGTCTTTTTTACCATCTATCCAATTCATCCCCGGATCTACAGTACAAAAATGTTATGGCGCTTGAATATCCAAGCGAGAGCCTCTGGTCTATTTTCTTGCTTTGTGCACGCTGGTGTCGCCAATGTACTTTTTTTTCTTCGTTCTTTCTTTTTTTTTTTTTTCCTTTCTTTCCCCAGGCTATGGGAATTGTGTCAGTAGTAGTCGAGTGTTGTTGTATTATCCAGGCTATTTTTTTTTGGACATATCCAACTGGGCCATATGCTCGCTCTCGAGGCTTCAAATGCAGGTAGGTGTGTGGAATCTCAACAACGGACGCTGGGAAAAGCCACCTGGGCCAACAAAAGCGTGCCGGAGAAGGGAAAAAAAAAAAAAAAAAAAAAAAAAAAAAAAAAAAAAAAAAAAAAAAAAAAAAAGAAAGAAAGAAAGAAACGATAAAGGAATAACAAGAACCGGGGGGTATAAGACCTGGGCGACATACAACAACAACAACAACAACGCCTCAAGTCGCAAGCAAGAAAAGAAAGAGAGAGAGAGAGAGAGAGAGAGAGAAACGGGAAAAAGAAAGAAAGACAAGAAGAAATAAAAAGGACAAGACAAAAGCAGGAAAAGGGGGCCTTTCTTTTTTTTTTCTCAACGTCATCCACACAACCCCTTCTGACATGTGCCTTTGCTTTCTTCCATTTCACGCTGTTGGGACCTGTGATGGCGCCGTCGATCCTTGGTTTATACACCACGCCTCCTTTTGGTCCGGAACACAAGCATTCAACAGAGGATATCAAACGCCAACATATAAACACACACACACACACACACATATATATATATATATATATTTACACACATACACATACATACACAGAGGGAAACCCTTCAAGGCACAAAAAAAAGAAGAAGAAGAAGAAGAAGAAGAAGAAATAAAAAAACAAACAAAACTAAAACTCTACTGTAACAAGCCTTCCTTACTATTCCTCGTCAAGAACGCCCCCCGATCCGGACTCCTCAGCGCAGGCGACCGCGTCCGCGTCCCGTCAAACGGCAAATCCATCTCCCCGGGGCTGCCACCGTTGCTTCTGCTGCTGCTGCTGCTGCTGCTGCTGCTGCTGCTCTCGTCGATACCATCCAGGTCGTCGTTGTTGTTGTTGTTGTTGTTATTGTTGTTGCTATTATTGTCGTCGGTGTTAGTCGTCGAGCTGCGGCCCAGATCCCGCATCATGACGACGACCTCGCCTGCCTTGGTGTGGTGGTGGTGCATCGGGTCGCTCGAGATGGCAGCACTCGCGCCCAGCGTCAACCCAGCGACATTCTTCTTCTTCTTCTTCCCCTTCCCCTTGCCCATCATCCCTCTGACCACCCGTCCGGGGCTGCTCCCCATGCCTGACACAAACGACGACGGTGGTGGTGGTGGTGGCGATAGTGGTGGCGGCGCGGGCTCCCCGACCATTCTGTCGTCGTTGTCCAGCCAGGGCGTGTACGCGGTGTGGTCGAGTTGGATGGCTCCTCCTCCTCCTCCTCCTTGCGATTTCCCCATACTGAGTCTGTTTGTGTTTGTGTGGTTGTTGTTGTTGTGATTGTTATTGTGCATACTTTGTTGATGACGACTCTCGACAAAACGGTGCTGCTGCTGGTGCTGCTCTGTGACCTTGATCTCGACCTCGTGGGTGATCATGATGCGGTCGATGTTGCGGCGCAGGTAGGGCCAGAAGACGGGCAGCGAGGCCATGGTGGTGGCGATGTCGACCTCGATGATGGAGAGCACGATGGCGGTCGCGCCGTACCAGGTCGGGTCGAAGCTGGGGTAGGTGGCTGCTCTGTGCTCGACGATGGAGACGAAGCGGTAGATGGAGCAGACGACGGAGCTGCGGTGGTGGTGATGGGTCAGTCAGTCTGCTTGGTTATATAGGGAATGAAGGAAAGTGAACAAGTGCCGTAGAGGAGAAGCAGAAGGAGAAGCAGAAGGATAGGAAAGAAGAGAAAGAAGAGAAAGAAGAGAAAGAAGAGAAAGAAGAGAAAGAAGAGAAAGAAGAGAAAGAAGAGAAAGAAGAGAAAGAAGAGAAAGAAGAGAAAGAAGAGAAAGAAGAGAAAGAAGAGAAAGAAGAGAAAGAAGAGAAAGAAGAGAAAGAAGAGAAAGATAAAACCAGAAACATATCAACAGAAAAAAGAAAAACACTTACAGAACGCCCAGCGCATACAACGACAGCATGGCAATGCGAGACTGCCTGGCCCGCCCGGCCGTCGCCCACATGGACCGCGAGAACAAGGGCAACGAGAAGATGGCAATGTCAATGGCCATGTTGCACGCGCCGTGGACCATAAAGGTCTCGGCAAAGGTCTGCTTGTCGTCGGTGCCGTAGCCGTAGCGCGTGGCCGGCACGGTAAAGTCCCAGTCGGCGTAGACGGGCACGCACGGCACCCACGCCAGCAGCGAGTAGACGAGGCCCCAGGCCGAGGTGATGCCGAGCAGCGCGTAGATGGCGAGGCGCAGCAGCCGCGGCTGGGCACGGTCCGAGTCGGGGTGGTCGGCGAGGAGGCGCAGGTACTGGAAGAGGAGCGACAGCTTGATGGCGGCCATGGACATGTTGTAGCAGGCGTTGCACCACCAGAACATCTAAGCCAGGTGGCGGTTCATTCCAAAATCAGCATGCGTGGACGACTGAGGACAGGACCCAAAGGAGGAGGAGGAGGAGGAGGAGGAGGAGGGTCTGCTGTCTGCTTGTCTGGGGCCGGGCCACGTACGTGGATAAAGTCCTCCATCTCGGCGAGCGTCAAGAGCGCAAAGTGGCGGCCCAAGCCATGCTTGACGACTGCGATGCATGGAGGCCATGGCAGGTCAGTCCGTGTCCGCAAATCGCGAGCGAGTGGCTGGTGGCAGCGGGGGCACTTACGAAAGAGGGACCCGACATTCGTGACCCAAGTCAAGGCCTGTGTAGTCGGCGCTTCATGCATGAGCACTGCTGTCCCCACGAGAGAAATCATGCATACAAGGACCGTACAATGATGAGGATGATGAAGTAGTCGTCCCAGCCGGGGCACCGCGAGACAAAGAAGCGAACGTATAAGCGCAACGAGGCGGAAACGGACGAAATAGCCTGCACAAGACCACAGTCAGCGCCTTGTTCGCCACGGCCCAGCACCGGCAGCAACAAGAAACAAACAGCCAGCCCTACCAGTAGTGTGATGATGAAGCCATAGATGGCAGCCTTGCGCGTCCAGAAAGGCGTGGGCTCGTCGAGGTTGTCGGTCGAGATGGACTGGAAGAGAGACATGACACTGTCCACACAGCAGGCAGAGCAGGGAGAAGGAGAGAAAAGAGAGCAGAGAGGACTATGTGATGGTGGTGAGAGCGAGGCAGAGAAGTATGAACCAAGAATAGAATGAATAATGAATAATAAATAATAAAAAACAAAAAGAAAACAAGGGAGCCCTTGCTGTCTGCGTCCCGTTTGCAGGCCATCCCTCCTGCAGAGTATCTCTCTCTCTCTCCCATCCGTCGTCCATCGACCCATCGACCCATCCATCCACTCCTTCTCTGCCCATCCACCCCGTCATTGGAGGCTCGTCCGCAGTCTAGTCGAACACTCCCACGTGCGGCCGTGCCCCATCACCATCATCTGGGCTCTGCATGCCCCACAGCTGCTGCAGCATTCGATGCAACCCAGTCTCCCCGTTGCAGATCTCAAAGTGGCCCGTCTGGGGTCCGAAAGGGTATAGTGTCCCCGGCACGTTGTTCCCCTATTTCCCAAAGAGAGAGAGGGAAGAAAAGAAAAGAGAGAGAAAAAGAAAGAAAGGAAAAAGGGACCAAGGGAGAAGGAGGAGAAGAAGGAGAAGGAGGAAGAAGAAGAAGAAGAAGAAGAAGAAGAAGAAGAAGAAGAAGAAGAAGAAGAAGAAGAAGAAGAAGAAGACAGAACCCACCGAAGCAACACTGTCACGGCTTGTATTATTATCCTGTCGTACCGTCCAGAGGCAACGCGTCTGCTGCTTTCTGATTCCTCAACTGCTCCCCCGCCCTCTCTCTCTCTCTCTCTCTCTCTCTCTCTCTCTCTCTCTCTCTCTCTCTCTCTCTCTCTTGCGACGACACATCACCCAAGACGCACTGCGACCCTGTGGAGGGAGGCCTGCATACGAACGAAGCACCCTGCGGCTGACTAGCACCTGGGGGATCGACCTCACGGACTGGTCTGTGATGTTGTCTGGTGCACGGCAAAACAAAAACCAAAAGAAGGCCATGCTTCTTTCTACTATAGTATTGCGTTTGCCGCCAAGCCGCAGGCCGAAAGGAGACTCCACTCCACGGCGGAACTTTGCGTGCCATGAAAAACAGAAGAGAAAAAAAGAGAGAAAAAATGGAGCCGAAATCATACTCTCCGTGGGCAGCTACTATTATACTATTCTGTTTACCATGTAGTAGAGTACAAAGCATCAGGGGAGATGGACCGAAGGACACACACGACTGCTGACAAGTAACTATCTTTCTTTGCTTGTCCTTGGAAACAAAAATAGAAAGGCAAACGCACCAGTCATGGGCATCCTGGGTCCAAGGAACCACCACTTGGTCAGTCCTGTAAGCACTTGTCAGTGCCAGGGCCAGCTGTGCGCGCAGACAGGATTCTTGTCACACATAGCAACACATTCCGGATCCAAAAGATGGATCGTTGGACGGCTCGTTATCCGACAGGCACGCTCGCCGCCGCCCTGCCCTGATCTGCGCAGAGGCAAATCTGCCCAACAAACCTTGGAAACGTGACTATCCATCAGCCGTCGCTCTGCCCGCGACCATACCACCACTACCATGTACTTGGGACAGATACTATCCATGTGCTATGTACTGTATACCATAGTACAAAGTCAAAGCTCGGAGCAAAGCCTCAGTCAGCTAGCAGCGGAGCTTATCGCGCTCAGATCCGCTTATACTGCCTAAGCGAGAGCTGCCTTCGGAAATTCAGAGTACTACTGGACGTCTTATTGGTTCGTCCTCGTGGAAAACGGTGCCGTCGAACGAAAATACTGCTCTGTTCGCTACTCGACAGTGATAAGCCTTTTTTTTTTTTTTTTTTTTCGTCGGTCTCTGTACTCGTGCGCTGCTGCAACAGCAAGCAGAGGATCAAGTAGAAGAAATCATATATATATATATACACACATATATACAGGCCAATAAAGCGCAGACACCTGCCCTAGAGCACACATACTTCAGTAGTCCAAGGAATACTACAACGAGGTCAACGCTAACGCTTTTTACTATTCATCATATACGCCGGTGCGCACAGGGGCAACCAACTCCCAGTCCGCCATCTCTCGAGAGATCCCTTTTTTCTTTTTTCTCTTTTTTTTTTCCCCCAGGAACCGGCTCGAATAGGCATCTGTTTGCTTTGCTGCAAACGGACCACCAGATTCACATACTATTGAAAATCCTTCCCCTTCCTTGCACACAGCCAGCCAGAAAAGAAATGGTCAGAACTCGCTGGTTCTGGTCTCGATTCGGGCGCACTACCCTCAGTTGGAATCTTTTTTTTTTTTTTCCTTTCCTTTCCTTTGCTGTACTAATGTAGAGGAACAACCCGTCCCCCCCCCCCGGCCCCGGCTTCTCTCTCCCCTGCTACGACTTACTATGACTACTACGTATGTCGACAAGGAATAAAAAGTGCCGTCGATCCCTTTGAGGGGGGGGGTGTGCTCTCGAGCCCAGGATGGGGAGAGCGGTACTTACTTGGTATAGTATACGGTGGGCTTTTTGGAGCGGGAAAGGATCAATTCCAGGATCTGGAGCACGGATACACGGGTTGAGTGGGAATGGGGGATATCATGACTGTGAAAAAAGAGCAGCGTCGCAAAAGAGTCTACTCTGCTTCGTCATAATACAGGTACACACTCACTCACTCACTCACTCACTCATTCACTCACTCAAGAGTCAGAGTCAGTCCAAATCTTGTATACGAAATTCCCCAAGACCCTCGATACTCAATCCAACCCCCCCCCTCCCCCCAAAACCCACGTGCTTGTTGCTTTCGCTGCTCCATTTTTAACAAGCATTGTGACTCGGTTTTCCATTCGTACCTTACATGACCACCCACCCACCCACCCACGCCTATCTATCTATCTATATCCGTGGAAAACCCCCAGCAGGCCTTGCCAGGCAAGGAGGGGGACCTTCACCTCCGGCTTTTGCCAACCTGCATATGAAAAAGCCCAGGAATATGAATGATATACAAAAAAAGATTCCCACAGCATAACCTACATAGTTAGAGGGGGAAAAAGGGGGGGGGGGTTTCTGATTGGGTGGTGGGAACTTTTCTTTATATCATGGTCAACTAATAATAATAATAAAAAGAATCATCTCAAATACAAACCTCCCATCCCATCTATCTTTCCACTGTAAAGGTAAAGTCGGGCTCAGCCAAGCCCCATAGCGTCCGCAAACTAAAACTACATACTAAACCCTCGATAGCCGTCTCTAGATGGACCAAAACTCTCGGCTAGATCCGAACATGCCCCAAAAAGACTCATCAAACATTGACAACCGCAACACACCATGGATTCATCAACATAACAAGAACCCTGTGGAAGAAGGGGGGGGGGCAAGAAGAAAAAAAAAAGTGAGAGAAAACGCTTGATGATGAGAGACAAGAAAGAACCAATCATCAGTTAGAGAATCGCAACCTGACGTTTCCTTATTAGACACATGCATATAATTTGCATCATCAGGCTCTCCTTCCACAGCGCATGTGGGGATAGGTAATCTGTGGTGTTTCTCGAGGGAAAAAAAAAAGAAGAAAAAAAAAGAGAGAGAGATGGGAGAACAAGATAAAGAGAAAAAGGGTCCATTGAAAAGGGTGCTGGATTAACACCACGGAATTCAGCATAGGCCCAGATTTATGTACCCCGGGCAGCCGGGTACGCTAAAGAAGCGTAGTTAGTGGCTACAATGTAACTATAGTATAGTACTTAGTACATAGTACGTCTCAAAAGGGAAAAGTAGAGAACCAAAGAAAGAAGACAAGAAAGAAAGAGGGAGCGAAAAGAGAGACAATCCAGACAAGATAAACAACAAGGCACGGACGGATGCGCGTAGGGAACCACAAGTACCGCAAGGCGGGCCTTTTTCCCCGGTCTGGGCTTCAGGGTTTCTTTTTGGCAGCTATCTGTTGCTAGCGGTGACTGGTTGTGGATATCATCATATAAATGTCTGGATGACTCGGCACGGAGGACGACCCGAAATTCAATCGAAAATACCATGTATAATAAGCAACAAATCAAATACGCACTGCCGAATCCGGTCGACTTTGAATCCCAGGCGAAAAGTAAAATCTCCAAAGTTCCAATAGCATCATTGGGATGGGCATGTATGGTAGAGTTAGCAACGGCCGATTTGTAT
The DNA here is from genome assembly GCA_011317545.1 of Coniella vitis. Classification (NCBI taxonomy): domain Eukaryota; kingdom Fungi; phylum Ascomycota; class Sordariomycetes; order Diaporthales; family Schizoparmaceae; genus Coniella; species Coniella vitis. Next base: position 2,906,991 of record WUJK01000004.1, on the reverse strand, counting down.
CCATTGATTTGTATTTTCCAAAACCAAAATGCAACCCTCTCATTCCTCTTCCAGGACGATGGGTTCGCTAATTTACCCCTGCAGCAATAGATTCACCGTCGTGTATATACTATACGGTCAAATGACGCGTCGTGCTGGCCACGATGTGGCTGTTGATACTGGGCATATTGTTCTTGTAAAGTTAATTTATCATAGGTTTGATCAGGACCCTGCTACAGTCTCATGGCAATCCGACCATCGTTCAAAAGCTCATCATGGGCTGTTTCTTTCGGCAAAAGTTCTTCTGTCTGCTTCTTATTTTTCATTTCAAACAACATCCATACGCCAACTTGTACAGCATAATAACAACAACATCAACAACCAGCAGCCATGCTCTTATTCAAGTTTTGGAACCGACCAATGCTAAAAGTGAATACCAAATGCCCAGTAATGCACAACCAAGCGACCAATCGCCTGTACAATCAATCACCTCCCCAAAAATCCCTTTGCCACCTTTCTCTGATCCCTTCTCTCCTTCATCATCAACTCCCCTATCAACAAAAAGTCTTAACGATTCATGACCTCATATATATGTGTATGTATATATATATGCATATGCATGTACGTTCTTGTCATCATGCCTTAAAAAAAAAGAATTGAAATATGGAAAACCAAAGTTTTTGACGCATCAACTGATGATGCCAAGCAGGAAAAAAAAAAAAAAAAGGCCACACGAGTGCTCTTTTCATCTCCTTTTCCTCATCTGCCGGGCAGGCACGGGTGTATAAGCTTTTTTCTTGTTCTTTTTCTTTTCTCTCTTTGGTCAAAATAAACAGATTGTGACAATGCGCCAATCGGTCAACCTTCTTACAAACGCGTATGCCATATGTAATGCTGTGCAAGGCACACCAAAAATGACCAAGAGGCTTCAAATACCTCCCCCCAGAATAACGACAACCTCTTTCAAGAGACTATGCAATGCTGTGATCTCCTTTTCCGTTTTCTATCCGCTCGCTTTTCCGACATGCCTACTTTGACTTCTGCGTCCCGTTCATATAGTCAATCCCTGGGTGGTATTTCTTGTTGCTGCGGTGGTTGCAGCGCTGTTGCTGGGACTGAAGCTATAGGCTGTGTCGCTTCGCCCATCGCAACGTCGGCTTCTATGGCTTCCACCACCGCAGAGGAAGCACCGGCAGCACTCGGCGTTTCGACGGCCCGCTTCTTTTGCTCGACTTGCATGGCCACGACCCGCATCTTCTCAATCAGCTCCGGCATGCGGTAGGGCTTGATGATGACATCATCACACCCTGCAGCCTTCGTTTCGAGGATCTGCTCCAGCCGCGCGTTGGCCGTTGCAGCAATGATGGGAATGTGACCACCCAAGATTTTGCCTTGGCGCTCTAACTCACGGATCTGTTGGGTGCAGGTAAGGCCGTCTTGAATAGGCATCTCCACATCCATCAAAATCAGACTAAGCGGAAACTTTGTCGGCGTCATGGTGGGCGTGAACAAGTCAGTCGTAGTCCCAGGATTGCGCGCATCATGGACCACTGGCGTTTGTGTGATACCAGGTGGACCATCGTCCGTGTTTGCCATGGCGGTATCTCCTAGCCAGAGAGTCGAGGCTCGAAGTTTCTCCAGAGCTTCGATGCCATGGTTGGCAACATCTACTGTGAAGCCTCGGTCGACCAAGCCACGACGCGTGAGTTGCTGATTGATCATGTTGTCCTCGACAACGAGCACTCCTTCAATCTTGGGTGGCTCAATCGTCATCTCCATGTCCAGGTCGGGTGACGTGACCAGTTGGTCCAGATTCTTGTTGGGCGTGCTGCTGAGGGGCACCTCTACTGAGCCTATCTGTAGAGACTCGGCCCTCTTGGTAATTGGAAGGCTGTTGGCCTGTAGCGCTGTTCGAGCCGAGGCTTTTGCTTCCTTCAAGGCCGTTGCACTGGGTCGGTATGTTTCGACATAGAAGGCAAAGGTCGACCCGACGCCAGGCTGCGACGCCACGCCAATTGCACCATTGTGCATTTCGCAGAGCCTTCTGCTGATGAAGAGACCCAGTCCAGACCCTCCGTACTTGACATGTGTTCTGGCTGATGCCTGCTTGAAACGCTGGAACAGTGTCTTCATTTCCTCTTCAGTAAGACCCTGCCCTGTGTCCTTGACCTCGATGATGAGATATACGGGCTCTCCATTCTTGACGTTGGTAGGCTGCTGGTATTCGACGCCCTGCAAAGGCGGTATGAATTGGACGGAGCAGCTCGAGTCGGTCGGTTTCGCCTCTGACGCGCTAATGGTGATGGTGACGGAGCGCGTCGGGCCAGACTTTGTAAATTTCAGGGCGTTCGTGAGGAGGTTAATCAAAACCTGTTTGAGACGCGAAGGGTCGAGATCGAGGTATTCGAGTCCAAGCTCTTCGTAGGATGGGTCCACTTTCATCTGCAGATCAATGTCGACCCTTCGCGCTTCGACTTCAAACATCTTGAGTGCTTCTTGGGAGATTTGAATGGGATCGACGGTAATTGGCGTCACGGCCAAGAGCTTGGAATCAAGCTTGGACATGGTCAGGATATCATCCACGATTCTCTTTTGGTGCTGAGCGCCTGCAAGAAGACAAAAATCCAGTCAGTACCAACGAGCCCAGCGCAAACACACAGACGAGCGAACAGAAAAGGAGGTGCGCCGAAGAATAGACAAAACTAACATGCTATGATCGTCTCAGCATTCTCGACACTGCTCTCCATGAGGACTTGGTCCTCAGGTCGAACATTGCCGCCAATCATACCACCACCATTGACCATCGCCGATGATTGTCTGCTGAGACTCTTTTTGGGCTGTGCAACGTCGAGCGCCTTGGACAATGAGGCAATGACGGCGTCGGCGCAATGGATAATCGCGCTCAGAGGATTACGCATCTCATGGGACGTCATGTCGATGAAGTTCTCCTGTTGTCGCTTGGACTCGAGTGCCTCCTCTTTTCGGAGTCTTTCCCGTTCCAGCTGCCACTTTTGCAAGGATACATCACTGACACACCCGCAAAAGGATTGCGTCGTCCCATCCGAGCTCTTGACTGGCATGAAGGTGCCATGCACCCAGCGAGGAGCAATGATTTCAGTATTGTGGCTGTCCACCACCTTCCAGGGCAGCTTGAGTCGTACCTCGCATGTCTGGGGCAGACCTTCGTGGACGACCTTGCTCATGGCCGTCTCAAGCAGGGGGATGTCCTCCTCGACAACGCACGTATGCCAAGGCTTGACCATGGTCTCGTTCGAGTCAAACTTGTCCTTCTCCAGACCACACATTTGGAAAAACACATTGTTGGCCTCCACCAGCTTGCCCTCCAGATCGATCTCGTACATGCCCACAGTCGCCAACTCTGCCATGCGCTTCAGGTTCTCGGCTTGGTGCGCCCGTCGGATGGCTTCTTCTGCCGTTTGCTTGTGCAGAGTGACATCGGTCAGACATGTCAGAATCTGTCGCACCTTGCCATCGGGGTATCGTTCAGCCCGTGCGGCTGCATAAATGTGTCGCTCGACGGCTTGATCATCGATGCCTTGTAATTCGACGCCTGCTTTCTCGAAGCTTGGAGATTCCCGTGTAGGTGGCGGGGGGGAGTTGATAGTCTCTCGTCGGATGAGACGACACTCAAAGGTAACGTTATCCTCGCGATCCAGCCGCTCATAGGCTTGTGCAACACCAGGACGGTCCTCCCTGACGATATAGGACAAGAAGTCCCGTAAAGCTATCGATGGGCCAGTTTCTCGGAGGGGATTGCCGGTAATGCGATGCCACGCGTCGTTGGCATAAGTCAACACACCCTGGGCGTTCTGGAACGCCATGCCGATAGGTATAAAGTCTGTGATGGCTTCAAACTTGCGCTCAGACTCGGTCGCCTCGCGGGTACGATCAGCCAGCTTTGCTTCGAGCTGTGCCTGCTCAAAGGCTGCCTCCCGGACGGCCGTGGAGCCTCTTTTGGCCTCTTCCTCCAATAAGGTCGTGGACGCGAGCGAGCTGGCAAGCTTCTGGTACATGAGCGACACAAACTGGCGATAGTCAGCATCATATGGGCGCCTCGGATTCACGCCCAAAAACAGGAAACCGCGAGCATGCTCTCCTTGCGTCGGCCGAATGGGGAAAACAATCGCACTGCGGCAGGGAATCCCGAATCCCCTCCACTGCAGCCCTGAGATGAGATGAGGAGTGAGGCTTCCATCTTCGGTCTGCAGGATCAGAGGCTGCTGCCTGTAGAGACATTTTTGGAAGATGGAGCCCATATCGTGGTTTGCGTCTCCGATTGTGATGACCTTTGTAGCAAGCAGGTGGCCTTCCGGCACACCAAGTCCTCCCTCGAATCGACATGTCTTGGGCGTGTATGTCACAGTGTCTCCTCCAAAGACCTGCGATTCCGTGTGGACAGAGTACACGGCTGCTATCGGCACGTCGTACTGAGGCGAGGCGGCCCCAAGCGCTTCAATCAGCTTGGACCAAAAGCTGGGGACGGCCTTGACAGTGACAAGCGCGTCCCCCAGATCAACCAACAACTTTGTGCGTCGCTCCCACAAGCGCACCGAGGTGGTGTCGAGTATGGGGTGCAGGAAGCCCAGGACTCGGTCATGCTCCATAATAGGGACCATGGTCCACTTGATGTGCAGCTCCTCAAGGAGGTCATGATCGCGCAAAGTGAAAGATGGCCATTCGTTGTCGACAACCGTTCGAGGTTTTAAACTGGCCATGTCCATGAGGCTTCTCAATCTCGGTCCAATGTCTGGCCAGGCAGCTTCTACCACTTTGCCCAAGAGGCCTGGCTGCGGTAGCTTGCAGAGCTTGCTGAAGGCTTCATTGTACATCAAAACGTACCGAGGACCCCAGTACATGGCGATGGGCCGTGTATCGGCCAGAATCTGCTGAAATGTCTGTCTAAGGAGCGGTGACCAACTCTCGAGCGGCCCCAGAGGAGTGGCGGTCCAGTCATGCGTCGTAACCACGTTCAAGTAGGGCTCGTGGTCATGGGTCAGCTCGGTCGTGATCCATCCGGAGTCGACTGACAGGAGCGGGGACGTCGAGCTGAGAGAAGCCGCAGCCGCAGCGGCAGAATGTCTGGAAGGGTCGGCGGCGACGGTATTGGCACTGCCAGATACGCCAAAGCTGCCTTTTTGCGAATCAAGGCGGACCTTGCGCGGGCGGTCGGCCAACGAAGGCTGCTCGTTGGCGCCGACAACGAGCCATCGCTGCTGGACTAGGCATTTGCTCCACTGGGCATTGAGATAGTAGAAAGAGGAGGCCGGTGATTCAGACGACGATGAGCTCCTGACCCTGGTGGGACTCGTAGCACGGAAAGAAGAAGTAATCCATTCCCACAGGGCAGCATGCTCGGTGCGGGCATCTCCGAGGAGGCCAACCAAATCGTCGCAGGCGGCTAGAGCAGGGTTGTAATAGGCGACGACGGAGCCCTGGAGGGAGGCATCGGTGGCCTTGGTCTTGTCGACGATAAAGGTCGGGCGAGGATCAGCCTCGAGCAGATCGACGATGCCGACAGCGCCAAGTTGCGGATGCATCCTAGAAATTGCTGTCTGGGGGGTAAGATCCGGCTCACGAGGTCGGCATTGCTGGCGCGGGGTCGGATCGACGGGTGCAGCGCGGCGTGCAGAGGGACAAGACGGACGGACAGAGGACGGACAGAAGTCGACCGTCTCAAGAGAGCCCGGACGATCGTCGCGTGGCTCTGCCTAGTAGCAGAGAGGTTGGAAAAGGGCGGCGCAAAAAGGAAGGGGGGGGTGTCAGCTTGCGCACAGAAACCACGGCGAGGCGGGCGAGGAAAAGGACGGTTGCGACTCAAGGCTTGCGGGATTGACGATGAGCCGAAGGGGGGCCGCGAGTTGCGAGCGGCGGGTTGCGAGTGCCGTCGTGGTCGTAAGGAGAGAATGCTGGCCTGTGGTGGCGCAGGCAGGGGAGTCGCTTCGGCACGGCGCCTTGGGCAGGCGGAATGGGCCAGCCGTTTTGTTGCAAGAGAGGGTGGTTTGCAAAAGACGACCAAGACCAGTGTCGAAGTCGAGGTTGGCAGAAAGAAAGGTTTGACTGAGACGGTTCGTCGGAGATCGGCCATGCGCTGCGCTGGCGGCACATGTGGTGGGTTGGTGGGTTTGGGTATGGTGGGTTTTAGGTGGGCTGGCCGACCTGGTGGGTGCGCCAAAGCTTGGAGAGCTTCCTGGTGTCCTGTTCCTACCACTTGCCCCCAGTAACTTGCCGCCCGCTACAAGGTACTTGCGGGAGGCTGCCAGGTGCCACTGCGCTGCTGCCAGGCTCGGTTCGGACGTGCTGGCAGGGCAGGTGCTGCACATAAGCAACAGGTTGCAGCAGGGCCTTAGCAAGGCTGGCAGTGGCAGGCTGGTTGGCCAAATGCAACGAGCCGAGCAGGCCCAGCCAGCACGCGGTTAACAGGGTTGATGACTTGGTTACCAGTTACGTAGGCCAGGACCGGGAGGAAGGGGGTGGCCCGGGCAGGGGACAGGGGTGCAGCCTGCGGATGGGGGACAACGAGCAGGAGCGAAAGGGCAGGATGGCTGACTGGAAGCGATCAAGAGAAGACGAAAAAATCCAGCATCAGAGACCAATCAAGGATGACGAGCGCAAAGAGGCATCGCGCGCACAGCTGAACGGACGGGTGGGGGTTCATTCCCAATGTTGCAACTGCAGATGCAATGCCTGTTTGCTCGCCCTTCCACTGCCACCCTCATACTCGTGTAGTCACTGCACACTGCAACCACTACAAAATACACACATGCTGCTACTGCACATCACTGCCAAGACGGGGTTTTCGTGGCCGCCTCAAGCAATCAAAATGCTCGCAACGTGCGGCTGACTAAACGGCAATCGCACAGCGGTCGACTCGGGAATGCGTCAACCGCAGCCGCCGTTGTCGACGTCGGGTCGTCACCCAGGCCCTACTGCGACCCCTCCCTACATAGTAGCTACTATGTATCTGGCCGCTCTCGTGCTTGACGTCTTGGGCCATCTCTCGCTCTCTTGTCGGTGAGAAAACTGCTTGATCCCCCCTCCCCCCACGGTCGCTGAGCGCGAAAAGGCCTAGTTCGTGCTTGGTTCGATTTCCTCGGCCCCGTGGTCGCACTGGCGCACTGGCGCAACCGCCACAGGGCTCTGGTGGGATGAACCTTGCCCAGAGAGGGGCCTGCAAAGATTGTGTGCCCTTTGCTCGGCTGGAGCCGTAGCTTCTTCCGTGCTTCTAGTGGCGTGGCAAGCAGGCCAGGGGCTAATCACGGTGTGAGCGTGGTTCCTTCGGCTCGACCATCTCGATAATGCAATCACGGTACAGTCTTGGTTTGGATTTTATAATTAACTTTTTGTTGCACGATAGAAAGGAAAAAAACATTCCGGGACAGCCGTCCACCCGCATGCTCTCTGCTCTCCAACAACTTTGCCGGATCCGAGACCGAGGGTCAACCTGCGCCGCAGGTGAATACTAGTACAAGGACGAGCGCAGCAGGGTGCTGTGCTCCTCTGGAGCAGAACAAGAAGGGGGTTAGATTGCAGCTCCGTTCCGCGCGGATATTACAGAGCAAACTATTGCATACAAACATGTACGATTTCCTGTTATGCGCGTGGAGACTCCGTGCACGCATGCATCCGAGGATCCAGAATGTGCACCCTTTGCATCCTCATGCTGGCTGTACTATGGTATGGAAGTCAACAGGTATGTGGTGCCATGTACCTCTTGTTGAGCCATCACAGACGTCGCTACTATGTGTACATAGTATTCGCTGAGCTTAGCTGACTGCCAGGTGCAATACTACCTTGGGTGCTGTTAACCGATCCAGCGACCCAGCTTGGGAACGAGTTTTCACTGGCAAGAACGAGGGGGGTTCGACAGATGTAGCGGCTTTGCTTCAGACCCACTTCTTATCCCGGTGCGTCCCTATGCTCCACCCGGTCCCTTCTGTTTGGGTCAAAAGTGATGTCATGGCCTCAATAGGTGCAGCATGTATCGGGTACTTATGGTCAGCCTCGCGCCTCCTTGCAAATGACAAGTGGAAACAGTTCCCTCTCGAGTCTTTCCACCAGGCAAAGGCGCCCAATTGCTGCTTGCTCAAGACCACGTCTATTGCTATAACTTGCCTGAAAGGGCACAGAGAGTATTGACATGTCGTCTGATTTCGTCAAGTGCTGTATACAGAGTCCCCTGGAAATCGTTGCAGCGGTTTAACGAGTCATGGCTAGCGCACCAATCCGTTGCTCCCCGTCAGTTCTCAAGAGGGACCTGGAGTAGGGGGTTGGTCCATCAGTGCTGTGTGCTATGTACTACAGTACGCCTTCGGGGCCATGTTTGACATGCATGCTAGGTACTAGGTGCGCGGTACATCGCAGTACTTGTGCTAAGCATTTCCCACCGAACACCCGTACATTCAAGTATGTCGAGTCAAAGTTTTCGCAACGACATATTATAGAGTTCTGGGTTTCCACCACAGCAAAAGAGGCTGCCGAAGTGGTAAAAGCCTTCCACAAAACCGTTGGAGTCGTCAAAACGCGTTGCCTCTTGGGCGCCAGGTCTTGTAGGGGCGTGGGTTTCAGCACGCCACGTGCCGAGCAGGTATATCTACTTCCACTGTAATTTGTACTACTATGTACATACTATGCAGTACTTACTAGGTAGATAGGACCGCGCTGCAAGATGCAGCGTGCCCGTTGGGTACTTGCACAACCCACTCCCTTTCTCATATACTTGATTCAATGTACGTCTGCGGTGAATTTGTTACTATTCCCAGATAATCTTTTCGATAATTATTTCTACTCGCCATCTTGATCAGTCCTCTCTTCTCCAACATATCCTACCAGTGCAACGAGAATGTGCATGCTATTAGAGACATTGTAGATACTTAAGATCCCCCCAGGAACTTACACATGGTAGAAGTTCTTTGCACGTACACAGTAAGTACTTTTCCATTGGCGCACTGACGCAGCACTGCAAGTACTATGTAGTTCACGCTGCAGAAGGAGCCGCGCTGCCGTACATAGTACTCTGATACAAGCCCTGTCCCTGCTCCCTGTCTGTGGAGCATTCATTCACAGTGACGTCTTTTCTTTTCCGCCCTCTTTTTTTTTTTTTTTTTTTTTTTTTTCCTCATTCTCCTTCCAGACGTTTTCTTTTTTTTTTTTTTTCCGTTCCCCCCCCTTCCTTTCCTATCCAGTCATTTCAGTCTTCTCCGCGGCTTCGGAAACCCGTTCGCGGATTAAACCCTCTCCCGTTTCTGCCAAGTTAACCTGTTCAACTATATACTTCCATGCATGTCCAACGCGGGACAAGTCCGCGGTGTGGAGAGTGAGCGCGCACGAGAGCCAGCGTAATGAGCCCTCGTAGGAGATTTTGATGGGTTTTTGGGTAATTTAGGATTGCTACTTCTTGAGCTAAGGTCAAGCCACCTGAGATGCTAGAAATGCCAGAAACGAATTGGGCGTGATTGACGGGGCAGCACGTGGAAAGCCCGGATCGGCAGGGGAAACGAGGAGTTAAGTGTCGGCGATACATTTCTTGCCAACCTCGCTTGGTTTGACGGTTAATTTTTTTTCTCTTCTCTTTTTCCTATAATCCCCCACCTCAAGACCCCCCTTTTTTATACTATATATATTGTACAACAAAAGAACGCAGATGAGCCAAGAAGAAAGAGAAATACTAGGACAGCCAAAACAGATATATGCTTGGGCCGTCAACAAAATCGTGTCACTGAACATGTAGTGTATTTGCCCTCCTTTGATGGGCCAGAATTGATTGGGACTCCAGACCTGTTGGATTTCAGATCTCGCAATATCACAGCGGGGCCATCTCGTGGGTAGAAGGTGCCTACAGTTTCTTGGCTCTCGTTCTATGTCTTTGCTTGCCATAGCCACTCACTAGTCTCAGCCGGTTTTCTAAGCGCAGAGACTGCTTCTTCCGCGGCCGTTCGATGATACACACAAGTTTGCGACATTGTTGATCATGAGACTTAGGTGTATATACATAGTATATATATGTGGGTGTGGGTGGAGCAAAAGTACTATGAATACAAGTCTTTGTGGCTGAGCCTGGGCTGAGTTAGAGACATGAATGTCACATGGAGTGTGCGCAGTGGTAGAGGGGCATCGCTGTCCACTCCAGCATATGTTGACTTCGTCTGGCTCAATTTACTAGGTTCCCATCTTTAACCCTTCTCTAGAGTCCTGTAGCAAGGCTGGATACTTCTATGATACTTGAGGTTTGCTAGTCTGGCTCGCCGAGATTTCGGAAATTGCTGTCCGCTCATTAGACGCGTCAACAACTCTGAGAAAAGGCTGTGAACGATCCAATATCGTTCTGGGACTGTCAAGGAACTGTGGACTCTCAAGCTCGGAAGCGTGGATGGCTACCAAAACTAACGAACGGCTCATGACCCACAGGCTATACACTGTAAGCTTTGTCTGCGTGGCTATCATGTTTCCTTGATCGAAGTAGCCGGTATTTTACTTTGATGCGGCAATCTCCACATCGCTTGAGGCTGCATCTCATGGAGATTACAACCCATCTTGATATAAACAAGACATTTAGGTACATATAGATAGAACAGCCTTCCTGTTCGTGTAAGCTTTCAAGATGAAATATTCACGTGGACCTGGATTATCTATCATCTTGTCTGCCTTTTCGAGTCGGATTCCTTGCCAAGACATGAGGGTGCTTTTCCTCCTTCCGACAGATATGTACTTTTACATACGCATAAGAACGGAACCGGAAATGGAGCCCTTCTTACTACCCTACACTCACACAATATTGACCAAAAAGGAATGAATCAGAATGGTCCTAGCTGCCAGCTGGGCAACATGACCCACTTGATATGTCACAGGCGACAGCAGTCCGTTCACTCGGTGTGCGAACCCGAAGGGGAGGGGAGCGAAAAGTGTGAGTGGCACTGCCGGCGCCAGGCTTTGCATTCACAGACCACCATTTGCTGGGCCGACTTGCTTTTTTTTTTTTTTTTTTTTTTTCTTTTTCCAATTGTAGGGTTGTTACGCTAATTCTCTGCGTCATTTGTTTGAGCAAGCGCCGGTGAGCATCTTCAGCGGGCGGCGGGCGGGCGTGTCACGTCGTGAGGAGGGGCGTCGTCACGGAGAAGTTGTTTCTATTACACGATAGCATCACCCAATGATGTGCTGACCACATAATGTAACATCTGTTGAGGAGCCCATCTCCTCGGGCTGGCTCAGTGTCTCTGAGGTGGTTGTGTGCAGAGTAGTTGCTGATGCGTTGTCTCTGGACAGCGCTGGAGCACCAGCCATCTTTGACAAGCGTTCGATGCAAGGGGACTGACTCATTTCTCGAGATACAGTTGTTCATCTCCCGCAGATTCACTGCACGATGCCCCTCATCCTTTTGCGGTTTAACCGGAGTCCACTACCACCTAGCCGATGCCGACCAGTTCCTATCTTTGAGCAGAAGAATGTCGTCAGCCTTGTGTCCCGAAACTGGTCGTGTGATCAATAACGCGCTGCATACACCTCACGGGGACGATGTCGAGAACTGGCGCTCGCTGCAAGCGTGATTGTCGTCTGAAGTCCACCGTCTTGCGATCAAGCGAAGCGAGACTGATTCGCTAGGTCACCTGGGCGGTCGATATCGTCTCGTTTCCGGCCAGAGAGCAAGGGTGACGATACAGGCCAGGCCAGGCCAGGCGGTCTCGCCTTCAAAGTCGAGCGCTGGTCGAATCTGGTGTGCAAGTGCTCGGGAACTTTAGGCTTTGATGCCTGGTATTTACTCCAGGAAGTGGCGAGGGACTCCTACTACCCACTTTTGAATCGGACAAGACAACGAAGGAAGGAAGGAGGATGGAGGGCCCTCCGTGGGGCTGCCTTGTCCTTCATCCTTGTCTTAGTTTTAGTTCAGTAGACTTGCCAAACTGAAGCTAGACTTTTCTCCCACAACCTTGAATCGTTCCGTCGTCCTTTTTGGGCCCATCCCAGAGTGTGGACGGGACACTGAAACTCCCCGACAACGCGTGATTGGCGTCCATCTCGTATCGACAACTTTTGCTACAGATTCACAACCTGGTCCATCTCGTCACCCAAGCCATCGTCGGTTCTCCCTCCTCTCACTCCGTGCAAGCCTGCCCTGTCACGATCCAGATCTGAACTGGCGAGGTCAAGGTCGGAAAAGACAAGGCCAGCTGCGAATGAGAAGAAGCGAAAGACACTGCGGCTACACGACACACGATAAGGAAGGCCAAGGGCCTGCAAGCCGCGTCTTGATATCTGGTGACGATGGCTTGAGTAGAGCAAAATCATGGCCAAGTGCAGTATCTCCCGACCCTCGAATAACAAATGACAGAGACGTTTCTGACTTCTATGACTTGTTCTCCAAGGTCGCTATCTTCGTGTCACTACTTCCAAAGACTTGCGTATATCAGCCTCTTGCCCTTGAATGACTTTCTTGAGTGCAGCGTCACCCAGTTGTCGACTATCAAGATGTCCCCGCGCTCCCACACAAACGACACGGCCAATTCGTTCATGATATCTTGACAGGCGGCCAAGATATCTGCATCCAGAGAGCTGCCGTCTCCAAAGACGACAGCCTTGTGCGGATTGTTGCGTACGTCTGTCCATCCTGTAAAGGCCGCGACAATGCTATTGAACCAGGACGTCTTGCCGGTCCGAGGATCTTGCTTGACAGCCGGTATAATGGCGGTCGTTGTCTTGAGAAGATCCTGATCCAACCACTGTACTTGCATACCCAGCTCGCGGCTGACGCGTTCGGCCTCCTCCTGTGTCTCCACACCAAACGTTGACTTCCACCCTCTGCCAATTGCACTGGTGGGATCATTCTCTTTTGGCAACACCCGTACATATCTGACTCCTTTTGCCTCCAGCTCCTGGACAAAGTCGGGAAACCTTTCCTTCATTCTCTCGTACACCAAGTTTGATAAGACGATGGGCGTTTCTCCACCTTCGTCGGGTGGCTGCATGCAGTAAAAGAGCAATGTCCCTGGATGTGTCTTGCTCTGCGCCATCTCATGGTGGAAAGGAATCAGTTGGTCTGCTGGAGACTCGTTGGCCGTAAAAACGGAGCCCGTGATGACGGACCGCGGTGCAGCTCCACCGATATAAGGGAACTCGGCGAGTCCGAGTGCCTTGCCAACGGTGTCGAAGTCGACGGCTGTTGCTATTGGCGGGCAGAATCCACGGAGCAGTATGGCACCGTGTGTTTGTGCAAGTTGGACAAGCTTCTGCTGGTTGCGCGTTATCCAAGCCGCCACGGCCTCGGTACTCTGCATGGAGGCTGCGTGCTGCACCTCTGAATCGTCAAGGCCTGGTGTCACGACAAGCGGGAAGGTAACCGTATCTCCGCCAATATCGAACCTCTTCTGCGCTGGGACGTGACCAACCGCAGCCGGTGCCAGGTCCGCAAAGGCCGAGTCGCCTGAAGATCCCATCGAGAAGAGTATTATGTGCAAGTGTACTGTGACCGATTTGAGTAAATGTACGTGCCCAACTGTGGACGTTTCGAATAGGCGAACGATGAAAGTCACTTACACAAATGCTCAAGAATGCAGTTTGTTTTCCGCGACGGCAATGTAGAGATATGCAAGAGCAGCAGCAAAGTTTGGGGAAAGCGCTTGACTTTCAACAATGTCATGTCACCACTGGCCATGACATGAATCGCGGCGATGGCCTGAGATGTTCTCGGTCTTGAATTGCGCCATCACCCATGAACCCGATATTTACTCCGGGTTATCCTTGAAGAGCCTCATCGCGTCGTGTCGTCACTCTATGGTGCATACTCGGTGGTACTCGTCTGGCAGTCATACATTCTCTTCCAAAATCTGCTCCAATTATATATAGTATACGTTTCTCTTTTGGGGGTTTGCCTCTTTTCCACCTGACATGATGTTCCAGCCTCTTGCCGCGGGTGCGGGGTGCTGTTCGAGCATTCGCGTTCCTGGTCGACGCATTTCCCGCGCTCGCGCCTCAACCCGCACTTCGACCTCCCGAAATGGGATTTTCTTTTGTTTTGATCTCTCAAGAACGACTTTCCAGGATGTCAGCCCCGCTTCCGCTCAGAAATCGATGGTATATGCCTGGACTTGTGGGCTGTGGCCTTGGCCATTGGTATGCAGGCCTCAGTCGGCTCCAACATCGCGGGGCGACTGAGTGACTCGATTGTCTCAAGCGTAACTGTGTAGCATGGCCTCACGTCGCAGCGCGTCAAGCCGCGTCCCACTGATGTATGCGCGCTTCTACAAGGCGCATTCCTCCAGCATTGTTGTCGATGGGTCGAGCGGTCTTAAAAAGGAGGTTGTCGATGCTGCTGAGGGTTGAATCCTGTGCCCAAGAAACTTTTCTTTGTGGTAACAGTTCCCCAAATCCATTTGCAGGCATTACGTTGTCCATATTCCTTGTCGATACACTGTCGGTCGGACCAAGTACTATGGCCATCCAGCTCAAAGGCACGGGCTCGTCAATCGCGCCGCCCAATACCCGGTGGAGGTCGATCATCGTGTCGACTCTGCTGGTGCTGGCTGTCCTGGGCAGTCTGTATAGCCAGACGTTGATTTTCGACGAAGACCCTTACCATCCCGTTCGCACATCCCAGAAGCTGCACACAAATCAGGCCATCTTCGATCCTGCCAATGGGCGCGACCGACCATTGATACTGTTTGCATACGCCGAATCGGACAACGCTCGAGACAACCTCAAGTTCTTCTTGAAACGAGGTCTACACGCTGCAGCCGACTTCATCTTCATTTTCAACGGCGAGACCAACGCCTCCGACCTCGTGCCCACCAGACTCACCAATGTCAAAGTGGTCAAGAGAGAAAACACTTGTTATGACATTGGCGCCTTTGGAGAGGTGCTGGCCAAGGATGGGCTGTGGCAGAGATACAAGCGCTTCATCACGCTGAATGCCAGTGTGAGGGGGCCGTTCCTGCCAGTGTGGAGTGACGAGTGCTGGTCGGATGCCTTCTTGAGCAAGCTGACAGACAAAGTCAAGGTAAGTCGACGTCAAGCCAAAAAGGGAGGAGGATCATGAGCAGTCACGATAAACTTGTCAACCCGCTACATCATGTTTGGTACTGACAAGAAGTGGTAGCTTGTTGGCCTCACCTATCACTGTGTACCCAATCCCCATGTGCAGTCTATGCTCCTGGCTACGGACCGAGTTGGGATGGAGATACTGCTGAATCCACGATACGCAGACTCCGTGCCCCTCGATACTCTACCATGGGGCAGCGCAGAGATCCCCGTTGGGTATTCGGTGTGCTATAATGACTATGTAGAGGCGGTAGGTTGATGTTTTCCCTCGTCTTCACGCTCCTGGCGCCAGTGTCCGGCTGTTGCCCTGGCGTATTGACAACAAGAGAGACTGCTTTCTGCAAGGAGAGGCATCGTACTGACAGCGCACGCTAGGTCCACGGCGAGATTGGCATGGCACGCCTCATCCGGTCACAAGGCTATGATGTGGATGTGATGCTGACGTCGGTGCACTCATATACGCCTGCCGAGTATTGCGACAAACTGGGCCCGCTGTCTGATCATCTCAGCCCCAACAATTATTTCGGGTCGAATGTGCATCCATACGAGGTGATCTTTGCCAAAGCGAACCGCGGTATAGAAGACGACTTGCTCGGCCACTTGACAGAGTGGCATTACCAGATGAACGAAACGAGCTGGGAAAAGTGTGGATGGTAATCGAGGGAGCATGAGGATTGCGTGACAAGTCTTTTTGCGTGGCTCTGTAACAACAAAAGTACAGACGGGCAGGACAGGGCGGCAATAGCGGCCTTTCTTTTGTTGGATTTTTGCTTTTTCTGGTTCCCGGTTCACTCCTGTTGATCCCATCCCCCCTTATAGCGTGATAAATCGATTGTATATACTATGTAACGCTTTGCCGCGTGCGTTTTCGAACCGGTTGTTTTCTTCTTTCTTTTTTTCTTTCTTTCCCTTCTCCAGAGCATGGAGTTGAACAGTAGGCAGAGAAAAGCCTCCAGCAACCTGGAAAACAACAAGATAGGAAATTGTAAAAAAGGTCAACAAGGTATCTCTACCGTGACGCGTGTTGCTGTGAAGCGGTTCATGACAAAGATACAGTGGTACGGCCGACACGGCCTACAAAATCAGACGCGACATCCAAGAAGCTGGTTCGCAGAGGAATGGAACGGTAGCCTGGTCAAATTTACTTTTTTTTTTTTTTTTTTTTTTTTTTTTTTTTTTTTTTTTTTGGAGCACTATACCGCACGTATGCGGGTTGTCGACAATACCATGTACATAGTATCGATTGTTAAGAAGATCGCTTGGCAAAGGTTTGCCAAAGGGGACTTTAGACGAGCGGATTTCCCAGCTGTCTGTTATGTTTCCGTACAAGGTCGGTCTTTTCCCCCATATATTCGACTCGTCTTTCGCTCTCCTTTTCACCGTTTATTCTTTTTTCTCTTTTCTCTCTTGCTTTTCAGTAGTAAACAATTTCAACATCTTGCAACGCCACTATGGTATAGCGGTGTGCCTCTTTTTGCGAAAACGCGCAAAATGCCTTTACGGGCTTTAGGAGCCTGCCTCTGGCTTACTTACTGGCTCGACTTTTTGGCCCTTTCCATGCACATGATCAGCCAGTCCGTCAGTCATTGCCGACCGTCCCCGCGCCCGTTCGTCCAATCAACCAGCCCAGCAGCCCAGCAGCCCCAACAGAGCCTCCAAGCTACATTCCCAAGTTCATCGTAGGATCCAATCATGTGCTGCTTGATGAATGGCTGGCCAGCACAACAGGCGCATGCATGCGTGCATGCTCCCCACCAGGATATACAAGCCAAGTAGAGTCTAGAGCAGGCGCAGCCCTAGAGAACTGTTTGGGCTTATGTATAATAAGAAGCCTGGCTGGTGGTGGTGAGAGACTCCGGCGCATCTTGGTCTTGAAGCGATGGCTTTTTGTTTTCTTCTCCCCTTGGAGCTTGCTTTCGCGTTTGAGTGCTGCTTACCTCGAGACTCTGATCGTTGTTTGGTGTACATAGTAGTGTACTCGACAGCAAGTCATCCTCCAATCTGACTTGGATCCAACTCCGTGGTGGAACGGTGAACAGTGAGCACTGCCTTACCGCCTTTATCACTTGCGCCCAGCAGAGAATC
Source organism: Coniella vitis (assembly GCA_011317545.1). NCBI lineage: Eukaryota > Fungi > Ascomycota > Sordariomycetes > Diaporthales > Schizoparmaceae > Coniella > Coniella vitis. Next base: position 2,889,882 of record WUJK01000004.1, on the reverse strand, counting down.
GAGGATATCGCACTTTACGCTTCCCAAACATGGCAACAGAAGTAATCAGCCGTTCATTTCCGCTCCATGGCTATGGCGACACCCAACAGCAGCTACCTCACCAACCACAACCCACCACGACGCGGCCCATCAACATCCCCGGTCGTGGCCCATCATCATCGAATGCAGACCTTTCCAGAGGAAGAAGAACACAATGTCTCTTGTCGTCCTCTGCGCCCGCGAATCCCGACGCGATATTGTCGCGGTCCTTGATGGAGCAGTGTCGCCTCGACGACGGTCGTGGGGTGAATGAAGGAGCACTATCATTCGGTATCGCTGGTAGTCCACGGGCGGGCTTGAAGAGAGCTGCATGGTCTACCGACTCTTTGTGTACCGCTGGAGCCTGCAGGGGAAACGAAAGCTGGAAGCAGCCATCCGCGCAACTGCCCTGGCCATCGTCATCGTCATCGTCATCGCCATCGTCAACGTCGCCACGCGGTTCCCCTAGCGTGCTGATGCATCGAACCGCCGCTCAGACTCGACGCCCGCCTCCCTTTCAATCTCACTTTACGCAGGCGGTTTATGGTCCATCTATCACCGTAGTCTCTCCCTTGGTGTCCTCGTCTGAGCCTTTCTATTACGCGAAGATAGAGCCGCCAACAATCGTGCCGTGGATGGCGACACATACAGCCAAAGCCAATTCCATGTTATCCCCGGCTTTACAAACACAAACTTCAGCCGCATTGGAACCTCATAAGAGTCAACCTGCTAAGACGGGTGGATTTCAAGCGAGCGATGAGACTAGAATCAACCTCGCTACCCTCAAAACAATGCACTTAAGAGAGGAGGAGGCAGCAGCAGCAGAGCGAAGACGCGTGCAAAATCGAATCGCACAGCGGAACTACAGTGAGATTCCCATTTCCTTTGCTTCTTCTCTTCGATCGGTCTTCTTTTGAATTTCAAAAGACTCTTGACAGCGCTGGCTGACTCATGAGATTTGCGACAACGTCCCCAGGAAAGAAACTTAGAGAGCGTTTCCAACTGCTCGAGATGAAATTTTCGAGTGTGGCCGAAGAGGCCAAGAAGCCGCCCTCGATTGCTGTTCCTTGTCTGAGGCTTCCGGAGGCTTCTCTCAATCTACCACGGTCGCCGACCCCGTTCGATGGAAAGATTGAAGCGTCCTCGCCCACGAGCTCAGATACGGGCAGCAGCGCCATTAGTAGCTCGACTGATTCGGCGGTGATGAACTCGAGCCCCAGCGACGCCGGTGACGAGAACGGCTTGGGTTCATCACAAACATTTACAGCACGGGCTCGAGCGTCAATTTTGGATCGACTCATGGAGGTTTTCTACTCATTGCCTGTTTATGATTCTTCCCCTCCGCTACGGGAAGCCACTGTCAGTCGTATCTTATCTTGTATCGATGACATGGATATCGGCATCCCGCTCGCCGACGCCGCTAACGGAAACGTGAGCGAGTCTGACTGTCACCATGACTTGTCTTCAGAAGGCGCTGGCAACGGACAGCGCAATGGCAAGCGGCGGGCAAGCCGCCAGTGCAGTGACCGTCCACACGGGGACTGGAGCCAAAATGAAGACAATGATGATGGTGAAGATGACGGTGACAAGCATCCGAGACAGAAGAAGGCCAAGGTTGGAGACGGAGAGCCGAGCAACAAGAGACTCGCGTGCCCGTTCTTCAAGCACAATCCACAGCGGTACCAGGAGGAACGGTCGTGTGTTGGGCCCGGCTGGAGGACGGTGCATCGATTGAAGTGAGTCTTTATTTTCTTTGCTATTTTCCACTTTGTCACTGTGCCTTTCTTATGGGTTCATTCCTACTGTTATTATTGTTATGTTGTTCTTATTCTTTTCTTTGGTGCCCCGTGTTGTAATTTCGCAGGCTCTTGTTTAGCCCGACTCTTTTTGCTGTGTTAATTCATACGATTCTGATTTTGCTTTGCTGCTTTCTCATCATTGACTTGATCTTGCTTGACCAATTTATTATTCTGGTTTATCGGGTTTCCAATTTGCGCATTCTAGGCCTCTAAATTATTTCTTCGCCAACACCTTCCTCGTTTTCTTTCATAACCGTTGTTCAATACTCGCCGCTTCAAGCCGCTGTTCCATCCTCAATACGAGGTTTTCAGACTTTCAAGATTACTTCAGCTTCTGATTATCGGGAATCTTGATGCTGTACCCGTCGCTATCAGAGGCGAATACCACTAACACAAAAGCCAGAGAGCACATCTACCGCTGCCACACACTACCGATCCACTGTCTCCGGTGCCACGAGATCTTCGCTAGCGAAGAACTTCTCCGTCAACATTCTCTTGCTGACACGCCCTGCCGAAAGATGACCGAAGCATCCACAGCGAAAAACGCCAGATCGACGCAGCCTGCCATGGAAGGCATAGGACAGGCACAGGAGCGAAGACTACGGAGCCGCAAGCGCTCAGACAACACAGAGGCGGAGAAGTGGGCAGAGGTTTGGAGGATATGTTTTCCGGAGGAGCAAGAGGTGCCAAGTCCTTGTAAGTTGATGGAATCGAACGTGGATAGTAGGAATGCTCGCAGCTAACAAGACTGCTTCGAAAAGACTATGATTTGCCGACGCCGCCCACAGAAAGCAACTCCTGCAAGGGCAATGACAGCCCATCGGAGCTGGCGCAGTATGAGGCCTTTATGCGCGCACAATTGCCCAAAAGAGTCCGACGGGAGCTTGAAAAGCGTATCGAGCAGCAGATGGCCCCCATTGAGGAACATCTCAAGGCACAGCTTGTTGATATTGTGCGGGATCTCCAGTTGAAGTTGCTCGAGGAGTTTAGGAAACCGAGTGGTCCAGGTACAACAACGAATCAGTCCAGTTTGGACACAGATGTCACCGCCATCTCCTCGTCCAGATCTTCACTGGAGATGGTGCACCAACCGTCACTGGCAACGAGCACCAACCTGAAACAGACCGAACCAGCTGTGGGTAAGCTGCCCGAAAGCTGGCAGGCACCTTGCGCCCAGATTTCATCTACCAAAGAATCAACTGGATACGTTCAAGAACCAGTTGCCACGAAACAGTCAGAACGGGCACCCAGCCAGAACACAATCCCAGACCATGCCTGCTATGCCAACACTATTGGGCATGAGAGGCTGGACAGGTGGCACGATGCCTGTACACCCTCTCAATCCGCAACGCACGGTTTCAATGTTGGAGGCTACGCTTCTTATCCCCCTGCATTCCAAGAAGGGCCAACACTCCCGTTTGACCAGCACGAGGATTACGAGACGGAGAACTGGATGAATTTTGCTTCCAACACTGGCAGTCTGCCGCACGAGGATGGATTTCCTGCCCTGTACGCCACGTACGCCGGCATTGATTCTCAAGCTGCTTCCTCAATGATGACGACAACAACGTCGCCTTGCTCAACGCTTGCGAGTAGTTTAGCGAGCAGCAGCGCCAGTGCCAGCGTCAGCACGAGTACCAGCGGCAATGGCTTTGTGTTTGGTCCAAAACAACAAGGAAGAAATGGCCGGGAGGAGCAGATGGCCCGCGGCGTGGCTAGAGGCACATCGTGGCCGGATGGGCTGGACGACGGCCCACAGGACTCGAATTGGTATGATTGGCCTATGAACGAGGGGCTCTAATGCTCTGGAGGTACGTACTGTACTCTACTGTGTGGTCAAAAGTCGAGGATCTACAGGCGCTGATGCGCTGATGCTTCCCTCACAGGCATGTATCTACAGGGGCTCTGGGCCCTGCTCTCGCGCACTGTTGGTGTAAGTGAGCGCTACTGTAACCATAGTAGTATTATTGAGCAAGTCCGGCCGCGGGTTGCAGTCCCGGAGCCGGGTTTCCGACGTATCGGGAAAAACTGGGGCTCGGGTCCGACCAGCGCAGGGGCCCCCCGCCTTATGTAAGGCTTGACCTGCTTGGCTTGCTTTCCCTCCACAATTCTGATGTCCACCGTCTGCCATTGACGTGCATTCTGCATTATGATCTTGATTCGCTTATTCTGTGTAGTAGTCCTTTGTACCTGGCGTATGGAGAGTCTCTTGGTGGACTTGACCGAGTACATAACTAAGTCTTGATCCTCCCAATTATTTACCACTGCATCTGGTGCTGACTGATGTCTGGCAGGCCTCCGGAGCGAGATGAGATAGCAGCTTGTTACGCCTCGATTCTCCTTGAACAGCTCTGCCGAGTGGCTTTTTTCCAAAGCCTTTCATGGAACAGGATCCCCCCAAAAGCCGTCCACCGACCCCCCCCCCCATCTTTTGATTTTGCATGGCAGCAGAGGATGGCTTGTCCTGTCGCTCCGGACAAAGACAGACGAACAAAAAGCAAGACGTGGAACAGCCAGCCTGTGATGCGGTTCCCAAAAGATGTCTATCTACTTTGTATCCTCGTGATAATCCTTGTGGTCATGGTGTTTTAACCCGTATATATATATATATATATGCTATTTAGCGCTCTCACTGACAACCGTTGCGCAAGTAGTTCATCGGTTTACCTTTTGCTCTGTCTGGGCTTTGCGTTGGTGTCTGTGTCCTACTTGAACAAGACTGTGTACATGCGTAATCATGCCATTGACCATCTATCTCTTTGCACAATGTGCTGTGTAAAGATTAGATAGATTGCCTCCCGTGCTGATTTCCATGAAGGGGAATATACCAGTATATATGCTCAATGCCGTCCATTCTCTCCCTTTCTTAGATCTGTTTTCTGTTTCCTGTTTCCTATTCCTTTTTTTTCTTTTCTTTCTTCTTTTTGGCCCCTTCTTGTGAGCCCCTTGGCTCCACAGTACAAATAATCCAACCGCAACAAAAACACCAACACCACCAAATCAAAGTCTCAACTCTATTCAATTTACTTGCCCGCCCTTGCCACTCCAGAACCAGCCCCGCCCATTCCTCAACACCCTCTTTTCCTCCCGTTCCTCCAGCGGTAACGGTTCGTCCCCCTTCAGCACCGTCCTCCGGTGCCAACTACCAGCAAACATGCCCCGGGGGTCCGCAGCATCCCGCACCCTGCGCCACTTGTCGAGATCCTCACCGTACATGTGCTCGAAATCAGCCGTCGTGACCGTGGTGAAGTTCTTGGCCCAGTGCGGGCGCCCGTCGAGATCCCGCATCAGCCACTCAAAGGCACGGTAGTACGTGTCGAGACAGGGCGGCTCGAGGTCGTAGGGCCGGTAGGTGGTCGCGTTGAGGTAGAGTGTCGGCTCCGTCTTGAAGGTGGGGTCGAGAAAGGGCCGCTGCTCGGCGCCCGTGCCGTCCGTGTGGGCGAGGAAGCGCGACGAGTCGGTGACGCGGACTTCAACGGGCGCGTGCACATACAAGCCCTTGCTGGAAAAGGGGATCCCGTGCTCGCAGTAGTCGCGGTCGCCGGGCTGGAGGTTGTTGAGCCAGCTGGAGAGGCGGCGGAGGGCCTCGGGGCCCTTGCGCAGGGGAATGGCCCATTCGTTGACGTATTGCGAGTAGAGGCAGTTCATGAGGAGGGCTTTGCGCTGGGGCTGCACGGCGCGGGTGGTGGTGCCGTTGCGGAAGCCGTATTGCATGCCAAAGACGAACCACTCGACGGTGGGCAGGATGGAGGGCACATACTGGGCCAGCCAGAGGAGGTTGTGGTAGACGTAGTAGCCGAGGCTGCCGTCGTACCACGACGAAGGCTGGTCGTAGTGGGCGGCGGTGGTCAAGTTTGCGCGCCAGATGACGGAGCGGCGCGTGTAGGGGAACCACCAGACACGCACAAAGTGGCCGCGGGTCCAGAGGGTTGAGTCCCAGTCGCGCAGCATGACGGCGTCCGAGTCGATGGTCTGATGCCACTCGAGCGAGTAGGCGGGCACGGTCTGGAACTTGAGCTCGACAATGATGCCCAGGGCGCCCAGAGAAATCAAAGCGGCGCGGAAGAGGTCATTGTCGTGGGTGCGGGAGCAGGTGCGCAGCTGGCCGTCGGCGGTGACAATGCTAAGCTCGACAACCGACTGGGAGATGAGAGCGTGCTCGAGCGAGGAGCCGTGGGTGCCCGTGGAGATGACGCCAGCGACGGATTGCTCGTTGATGGAGCCGAGGTTGGGCATGGCAAGGCCGATGCGGTCCAGCTCTTCGCCCAGTTGCCACAGGCGGATGCCGGCCTGCAGGTGGACAATGTTGGTGGCGGGGTCGTGGCCGTAGACTTGGCGCAGGTCGTCGAGGTTGACGAGCCATGCGGAAGTGCAGGTGATGTCGGAGGGCGAGTGACCGGATCCGGTGGTTGTGATGCGGCGGCGGCACACACGGGCGAGGTTGACGGCCTTTTGGACCTCCTTGACCGACTGGGGCCGGATGTAGAGCTCGGGCGAGCAGGTAAAAGTGCGAGCCCATGTCCTGTGAGCGTGGCGCGTTGAGGCGCGGAAGGGCACGTCGTCGTGGGAGAATTTCTGGATGGAGTCGAGGACACGCTGGTCCAGGCCAGCCAGGTTGGAGATGGAGGCCATGGTGGTGCGGCGGGTGCTGAAGTGACGACGACGACGACGACAATGACAATGATGCTGGTGACCAGAGACGGATCTCAGGACACGAGGGCGGGAGGCTTTAGTAGCATGCGAGCTCTTGGAGGCGGGGAGTGAACGAGGCCAAGGGGCCAATGTTTCGAGGCTGCTCCACTTGTTTGTCGCGGGTTCTATTCTAGCTTCACGGAACGCAGGGCGTCTCACTAGCAGATGAAGGCGGGCGGGGTCCAGACTGGCAGTGGGCGGTGGTCTTTTTTGGGGATGGCGAAGATGGAAGAGTTCACGGCAAGTTGGGACGGCGAGAGAAGTCGTGATAGCAGGCGATTGTGGTTTTGGCGGGGTTGCGCTTAGTATTCTTTGTACCGTACATAGGTACTTCTACTTCTTGTCCACCTAAACTACTGCCTGCGAACTTGCCATGCTATGTACAGGTACCTGGATACTGCCGCCCCAACAGGGAAGAGACCACCAGCGAACGGCACACGCTTATAGGGCATATGTATTTTGCCACTCAAGACAAGGCCGCCCAAGAACAGCATCAGTCCGGCATGCCACCTTCTCTCCTTATCGAAAATGTATCGTTGGTGAGGGAAAAAGAAAAGAAAAAAGAAAAAAGAAAGGCATTGCGTCGTCGCTGTACTAGTACAGTCTCTTTGCAGTTCTACTCTGTACAGCCGAGAGCGGCGTGCGACTGCGACAAGACCCTGCATGTTACGGAGTACAGTGCGCTCAACACAAATCTACTTGGGTACATAGCAAATAGCCTCTGCTGTAGCCCCGCACCGCCAGCGAAAAAGTTGTCGACACAGCAAACAATACATCTTCTCGTTTTCACGTTTGCTGTTTCTTCTTCCTGGATGGATGCTCATTAAAAGTAGCGGGGGTGAGAAATACGTTGCATTTGCCTATTTGGATGCATCCCCCGCTGACTGCAGAAAATAACCGACAGGCCGCACTTGCACTAAAAGACATGCTGACATGCTCCTATATAAGCCAGCCCGCTGCTGGCGGCTGCAACCACAAGCTCCCCCCAGCAACCAAGCCTTCAGCACACTCAGCACACTCAACCCGCTGAAAACCGAAATCATCCACCGCTGCATCATACTTACTGCTAGCCATGGCCACCCCGTCTTCAGCGCCCTGCCCTACCACTAGCATCCCGCCTGTCCCGCGCAACCAGCCTGCTGTCATCGCCACGGCCGATCCGCGGCCAACCCCAACCCACGGCCCAGGCGGCTCCTTCTCCATCATTACATCCTGCTCCATTGCCGCTCCGCCAGAGACGGTCGCCTCGGTCATCCTGGACCACGCAGCATACGTGGAATGGAACACCTGGATTCCAAAGTGCACTGTGGGATCGTCGCCGTCGCCATCCCCAGCCGCGGCAGGCGAGGCGTCTGGCCACAGCCCATTCAGCGACCCCAAGTACATCCAGCCCGGCGCCGAGCTCACCATCGAAGTCCACCTCGACCCAGCGCGCGCCTGGCGAACAAGCAACCAAAACGTGCAAGTCACGGCCCTGGAACCATACAGCCCTTCTTCCTCGGCCAGTGGCTGGCGCGTCGCCTGGAAGGCAACCTCGTACCCGTCCTACCTCCTCCGCGCAGAACGCGTCCAGGAAATGGCCGACGACGGCCACGGCGGCACAGAGTACACCTGCTGGGAGACCATGTACGGCCCGCTGGCAGGCGTTGTGCGGCTGACGACCGGGGCGATGTTGGAGAAGGGGTTTCAGCGGTGGGGTGATGATTTGAAGAAGAGGGCGGAAAGTCTGGCCTCTGCGCGGGCGGCTTGAAAGAAAGTGGGCGGTGGGCGTGCAAAGGGGGTCTGAGAGTGCAAAAACTGGTCATGAGCGAGGACCATGGACTGGCAGACGATGTGGAACTGTCCTTGCTGGCTTTCTCCATTTCCCGAATACGTACATATGGTACACATAAAAACACACAACCTCATCGCGTCTCTAACCTCTCATCCATCTGGAATCCTCCCGAGCTCATCCAGAGCCGACATTTAAGCATGTGTCTCATCCATGCCGGGCGCGCCCTCAAAGTAGACGGTCAACGGCGGCTCCTCGGGCCCCAGCTCACGCACCAACTTCTTGAGATTGGCGTGCGCAACGCATTCGTCATCATAGTACTTCATGTCCTCCATGCTGCGGAACTTGGAGTGCGCCACGAGCGTGTAGCCCTTGTGTCGCGGGTCCTCTGGGTTGGACAGACCGGCGCAGAGGTAGGCAATGTATGGCTTGCCGCCCTTTGCGTGTGGTGATCTTTTTGTCAGCTACTTGGTGCAAACAACAACAACAACAACAACAAGAAGAGGAAGAAGAGAAAGGAGGCTCAAAGAAAAGCGAAAGTACCTTGTTCTGCTCCTTTGCAAGCGTGTCGTACGCTGCCAGCAACTGCGATTGCTTGTCGGAGCCAGGCAGCTTGAACATGGTCACGCGGTGGACGAGACGAGACATTTTGGTGGTTTGTTCTTGTTGCTGGGTTGTGGTGGGGTTGCTGGTTCTCCGTTCTGTTCTCTGCGCTCTCTTTGTCGGCGGTGGTGATGTTGTTGGGCTGAGATTCCCAGCTTGCGGCGTCTCTCGTTGTCTATTTCCCCGTGGGTATATGGATATAAAGTATATAATAACTCGCTGATGGAATGGGACTTGGTGGCTCAGGTGAAACAGGCGTTGAAGTCAAGAAACAAGACGTGCTTATATATCGCGACCTGTGCCGTAAATCTTGCTCTAGAGGTGCAGAAGATTGAGCAATCGCAACAACCATAGTGGATGGGTACAGTACCCCCATTTTATACTGATCCTGCAATGCTACGTACATGCATACAAAGTACATATATACATAGTAAATTATAGTACAAGCCACCCGCCAAACCCCCCGTAGCATAGCTTTGAAATCATCGTGGCCAATCCTTTTGGAACGAATCAGATTCGCCTGGACAAGTCAGTCATGTCACTGTGTGGACCCCATCCATCTCTACATGGTGCCCATTCCAAAAGAGGACGCTGTCGGCTTTCCTCAACTCCGTCCGGCAAACGTCGAACTCTGTACTATATGTGTTCAGTCATCATACAAAAGAGTTAGAGGTTTCGGAACTGTCCATCCATCCATCCATCCATCCGTCCGTCCGTCCTGTCTATGTTTCCAAACGCCCCCCCCCCCCTTTTTTTTTTTTTAAACCATCCGAATGCCCCGACCCGTGCATACGTGCGTGCATCATCCATCCCAATATTCTTTTGGGGCAGCGTGTCTATTCTGCGTGCGTGTGCGTGTTCGATATCTCTCTCCTGTGTATTCTCCGAACGGGGCGGGGCTGGGCTTGATATGTACGTACCTACAGCCCTGTGATGATTAAAGAGCATTCAAGGTTAGAAAAGTCTCTATCATACCTAAACCAAACCATGAGTTAAAATTTCACAACCTACATTGGTATACCATACATAGTATACGCACCCAAAAAGAAATAAAAATAAAATAAAATAAAATAATAAAAAACAGTGAGAAGGGGTGGAGCGTATTGGTGGGAAAAACTGAGATAACCCTTCAACGCAACCCTAAACATACTAACATACTTAGTAGACTAAGTACCCTTTTTTCTTCTCTTTTTCCTTTTTCCTTTTTCCTTTTTCCTTTTTCCTTTTTCCTTTCCCCTTGGACCACCTTCCAATGATAAAAGTATCCTTTTGCGTTGCGTTGCACGTGCGTCATCCCGTGCCGTCATCCCCCCCCCCGTCCTCGTTTTCCCCGTCCGTACGCTAGTACATAGTTCAAACAGAAAAAGTCTACCGTGAAACGTCCCAAAGCGCCGAGGAAAGGAAGAAGAAAGTGTCACCCCCCCAAAACAAAGTCAAGCTTTCTTGGAGAGTTTTCGGCATCGAAAGCTTAATACGTTTACCTTTTTTCTTTCTTTTTTGTCTTTTTATGGCTTGTACCCGGACTACAGGTATATATGCCACGTGTAGAATGGCGTTTGACTCGGATTTTTAGTCGCTCGCTGGTCGGTAGTTTTGTTTCTTTTATTCTTATTTTTATTTTATATATACATAAATACATTGTCCGGTCTAGCGTCAAAGAGTATACTCACCGAATGCCAGTTCTAATACCACTCATAAACGGCAGCAGATAGGCTCGTGCTATACTTTATATACATTTATATGTGTCCACTCTACTATGCGTTTTCTTTTGTATAGAAATGTGTGCCGGTAATTGTATGTCAAATGTCCCTTCTCCTTCGTCTACTTGATACTTCCACGCTAGCCTGTGAAATTTAATCATCACTACTCGACGCCGACTGTCAAATCCTATTTACTTTGCACATATATCTCTGAATATACACACACTTCCACGTCCGCACCTCTCTCCGCACCGTCGAGCTGACTTTGGGTTTCACTCCAACTCGTCATCACCTCGCCAGCATGACCCTAACGGCGAAGTCTTCTATCGCACGCAACCCCCCCCCCCTCCTCGTGCTACGTTGCACTTTTCAGCCCTTCCTAGTTCCTAGCCTTTCTCAACCAAGCATCAAAACTTCGGATCCGGACTGCGCAATCAGCCGGTTGACCCGCCTGGTCGATCGCAACGCATCCATTTACGAGCTAGGCACCCAGAGCAGAAGGGCCTTGTAGTGACCCTCGGGCACATCCTCCTCTTCACCCCCCCACACGTAGTACCAGAAGTTAAGAGCATCGGTTTCCGTCTCGGGCAGGCCAGGAATGTCATAGTACTGAGAGTTTCGGGAGCAGGGTCAGCCACAAAACTTTCTCCTGATCTCCCCGGCAAAAAGAAAAAAAACAAAGAGGGGGAGGGGGGGCTGATTGCACAGAATGAGACGCCACTTACCAGATCAGCATCGCCCGTTCCCAAGAAGTAGTAGCTTGTTCCTTGCTGCATTGCGTTCGTCAGCATGGCTATTCATTGTTTATTCAGACCTCTGTCTTGTTCTCTTTTGCCCATTCCTGCAGCGTCGTGTCGTGCAATTGGTAGATTGCTTCGAGGTCGGCAACCGGCGAAGGGTTCAAAAGCGGACAATGGGAAGCAAGCAAAGGCAGCAAAGTGGTGACATACGACAGTGTAGAACTCAATGTCCGTGTTAAGAGACGGGGTGTGGTCCCAGCATGCCAGGGCATGAATATTGGAGCCGTAGACATCATCGCTGTTGGTCGGCGAAGACGAATTGTCAAACGAGCAGACACCAGCCGTGGTCTCTACAAAGTACGTGTCGACGGGAGTGCTACACACGAGAGTTGGTAAGCAATGTTTCCTCGGATTCTTCGTCGAGGGCTGCCTGGAGTTGTGGAACGGCAAGAGGTGAGCACACTTACAATACCGCGCAGTCGTCGAGCGTCACCTTGCCGTCGGCATTCAGACAACCCACCGCATCATCAGGGGTAGTCGTTACATAGCTTGTAGTGCCATTGACATCACCGCCGGTGCCAACCAGTACCTGAAAGGTTCCAGGGCTGGTGAGGGGCCCCGTAGTGGGAGTCGTGCGGGATGCGATCGCAGCCACCTTGCCAGCAGCGGCCAAGGGGACAGCCAGAAGGCCAAGGGCAACAGTAAGCGTGGAGACCATTGTGTCGACTGCTGGTGTGTTGATGAGAGAGTTTGCAATCTGCTTTCTGAGCTGAGTAGATGAACTGACGGGTGAGGCTAGTGAGAATAAGTGCTCGTCGAATTTAGCGACGTCGGGGAGACTGGCGAAATTTATAGAATATCCGGCATCCAGTATAGATTCGTGCAGTGCAAGCTCTGGTATACCAAAGTCGGTGGGTGGCCCCTCAATCGGATATCGGTGAGATCGTTGTCAACTCTAGGCATTCATGGGTAAAATCGAACGGGGGTCCACGACCTGGTAATGGATCTCGAACAGCACCTGGTGCTTCATGGAAGGATTCGGTAAAAAGGATCCATTGCCGGTGGTGAACGTTTGGTCAAATGCTTTGGGATTGTAACGGTGCCACCCCACATACCGAGACATTCGACCCGTACGATCCTGGCAGAGGCCCCATTAGCTGGCATGTATGCTCGTCTGGTCGATTCTTGATCGCCCATCCCCAAAGCACACTGCTAATACGTACATATAATGGGACTTGTTGTACAACATCCTGTGCCCAGGCTAGAGGCTTTGCAAGCGTTCGTCGCCGGGTGGGTCCACTGTGCTTGTAGGCTGCCGTCTGTGCATGTTGAAGGAAGAAAGGGAGTGGACCGCCGAATCCTGATGCTTCTACCCGGAAGAGAAGAAAGCGACGTCTGAGTACATAGTAGCTGCTCTCGTTGCCAACAGGCAGGAATCACAATCAACACGGGGGAGCAGCTCGTACCATGGCCTTCAATAAACAATCTACTCGAGTTCGAGTCCCGTGAATGGGAGCGAGCCCGCCCATTGAGGCTTCTATGGGACAGGACTCTGGCCCATTGTCTCATTGCGGGTTTTCAAGAGATCTAAAGCTGATCCAACAGCCTGGGCCGCTCCGAGCCCCTCTCCGAATAGGGCGCTTGAGAGACCAGCTCGGAAAGGCTCGCGGGCTCCGTGCACCCGAAGAGAATCACACGGCTATGGCCGCGGCTCTCGACATTATGATTATTGCTCCTTTTTGATCGTATTGACAGTGCACCTGCTTTGCCCGATACATTGTCGACGCCGGTGGTTTGTGATTGTAGGGCGTATGCAGGACAAGACCGTGGCCCGCAATTTGGGGCGCCACCAAGCGAGGAGCCTGGAGGATGCGACTCGCGAAGCTTCAGAGCGTCGCCGTAGCATGTGCTTGACTGCCTTGGCTGGGATATGCTCTCCACTTTGATGCGCCTCACAGCGCAGGGCGCCAGCGACGAACGCCTTTCCGCAGCTTGCTATGGAGTCTTGCAAGTGCAGGGCTCTCGAGTGGCGTCGTATAGGTGGCTGCTGATGACAGTGCAAGGTACGATCAAAGTCCAGACATCCACCCGATGCCGGTATTTGTGGGCAAGCTGAGACGGCAGTCGCTACTCTGACAAAAACCCTTGGTAAGCAAGCGCGCTAAGCGCAGTTTGGGCCTACGGTTCCCACAGCGATGGCACCGGTCTTGTGGACAAATCAGTAAAAAATATGCCTCATATTGTTATGTAATTTCAAAAGTTCAACAAGCATCCGTGGTGTAATGGTAACATTCCAGCCTTCCATTCTAGAAATTGATAGCTTGAGCCTCGGGTTCGATTCCCGACGGATGCATTCATTTTGCTTTCCGTTATTATTCTTTCTTTCTTTTTTGTTTTTGTTTTTGCTTTTCTGTTTTTTCGATTGCCTCTTATGAGCTTCCTTTTAATCTTGTCGTCTTGTTGCACTCGTTGTATGGTGCTTATCTACTATGAAGTGCCATCTGCACATTTGTTTTTCAGTACCGTGTGGACCCAACACGGCTGTCGCTTGTTGCGTAGCAGTGATCCTCAAAATCTGTTGTGGGACAGTGCTTGATTCCTTCGAACCTGTAGCCTGGAGGGCAAATTCCACATAGTCTGCCTGCAGGGTACAATTGTAGCAGCCATGCGAATTGACCGACGCAATCTCGAGCAAACGTTGATTGAGCGCCAACAAGTATATAATCAACTCTATATAGTGAAGCTCATTAGACACGTAACGAGTCCTTGCTGAGTGGCCCCTGGACAGGGTTATGGGCGAACCGAACCGAACCGTCTTTGAAGCCAAGGTCAACATAGGCAAAACCTCAATCTCATTTGGGTGGCTGCCTGTCTGCCTGCCTGTCTGCCTACTGTATACTAAGGCAAGGGTGTATATAATGCGTCCTCTTGGAGAGGACGGTTGTTCGGTCTCCAGTCCAATGAACCATAGTACTTGTCATATTGAGGCCAGCGAAGCATGACACCAGCAATACTGTGATGTATGTATGCTGCGCCTTGATCTAGCAGGTTCTCGGAGGCAGACAAAAATAAAAAATCAAACTGGCGGTATCAGGAGGGTCGGCATGTCGATGTCGATAGTGCTGTTCAAGCGCACCACACGTGTCCGTCCAAGCCTCTTGAGTGGAACCGGTGATGTGATGTCAACAAAGGGATCCTTTTTTTTTTTTTTCTATCTTGGTAGTGCGTAGGCATTTTTGGACGGCACGATGGGAACTCCCGTGCTCGGGCCGCTATAGTGCCAAAGTGTCACTCCTGCGCTGGGATTCTAGAAGTTGATAGCGTCAATGTGGTACTATGTACAGGGACCAAGGTGTTGGGCAAAGCAAAAGCACCGCGCTGTCAGCGTCAAGGAGCTCCACCACGCCGTTTGACTGCTTGTGGGACAAGACCCTGGGAAACTGCCATCGCATCGTGCCTTTTCTGTCCCTGCCTTCATATTGGCCCGACACCAGATACTCTCGTAAAAGGCACTAGAAAAACCTCCCAATCATGTCTCGCAGCATGGTAAAGACGCAGAATCCCAGGGGCACCCATCGCCGGGACCTGGCGCTGGCGGCGCTGCGAACTCTGGTTGGCCTGGCTTGGATGCAACAGAGCAGGGAAGGCAGGGTGGGGCTTGGTGGCTGGTGTCGTGTTGACCCAACCACCGTCATGGCGCCTTCCTCACAGCCCAGCCTCCCAACGACTGGCGTCATGGGCAGCACATTAGCCTGGTAGTACGAGAACCGACGAGTTTTGCGCTCTGGGCCGGCAGGCGCTGCAGGTGAAGCGTCGCCAACCACAGCACCCACAAGGACCCTCGCTCATCCTCTCCCCTGCCCCGTTCTTCGCGACGAACCCACGAATGGCCCCTCATTCTGCTCGTCATAATGGCCAAGCATGAACCGCAACAGCCTCCACCGTGAACATGCTGTGGGGCCCTCTGGTGAGTGGCATGCTTGTTCTTTCTTTTCTTTCCATTTCTCGAATTGTTCTCTGCATCTGTGACTTTTGCTCCCTCTGAACTGCTTGGCTAGACATTCAAGAACAAGAAAAAGGAAGCAAAGAAAACAAAAGCAACATTGAAAGGCCCCAAGACTCAGAATATCTTTTCCTGCAGGCCACGCTTGGACACGCCGCAGAACACCTGCCTCAGCCTGGCACGACGGCAACACCAACAGCAACAATCCCTCTGCCACGCCCAATTGCCATGGCACCCTGATGTACCCTCCAGAGCATGCTTCACTCGACGACGCCTCTCTCTCCCCGCAGCCCTCCCGCGTCCGCTTTGCTCCTAGCCTGTCCTCGTATTCGTCGTCGCGCTCCTCTGAAAACATCTCGGGCCTCGAGCGTCATT
This sequence comes from Coniella vitis, assembly GCA_011317545.1. NCBI lineage: Eukaryota > Fungi > Ascomycota > Sordariomycetes > Diaporthales > Schizoparmaceae > Coniella > Coniella vitis. The sequence continues at coordinate 2,874,181 of WUJK01000004.1, read as the reverse complement.
ACGGCCGCCCAACTCACCACAACCCGCCTTCCAGCATGGCAAACCCGCCGAGCGGGGGCCCAACCTCGCCCCAGCAGCCTCAGTATACGCCTGAGCAGCTGCAGGCCATTGCAATGGCCCAACATCGCCGCAACGACCCCGCCATGCCCGTCTCCAGGCCTGTGGAGGAGTTCAGAGATCCGCTGGCCCTGGAAGCTGCGCGTGTAACACCTGGCATCGATGACACTCCATACATACAATACGCCATTGAGCAACTGACACGGGAGCGCGAGGGCGAGTCCTCCCACCCGTCCACGACTTCGGATGGCCAGCCCTACGCGCCACCATCTGGCCGCGGCTACCAGCCTTCAGGCAGAGGCCCGGCCTCCCCATCACGCGCAAGTGGCCAAGAGAGGCCCAGCATCGACCAGACTGCCCCATTGCTAGCCGACAATGGAATGAGACCCGCGTCGCCGAGATCGTCCATGTCAACGCTGGTTAAAGGAAAAGACCAGAATGCAAAGTACTCTCAAAGGAAGCCAGCTCCTGACGCCTGGGAACCTGTCAATCCCGAATTCTTTATCGATGGACGAGAAAGGATTAACCCGCGCCTTGTATTCAAGCCCAAGATCTTACGAAAACCCTCCATGATACTTCTGTTGGTAGCATGCATGGCGATGCTCGCCGCACTGGTCTTTAGCAGCGTGTATTCGCGACAGCACACAGGTCTCTGGGATTATGCAGGCACTATTTATAGTGGACAATATTTCGTCTTTCGAGTGCTTCCGTCCTTTATCGGAGCCTGGATTCTGTTTTGGGCGCAGTACATTGTCATCACCATGCTTCGGATTCGACCTTTTGCCAAACTCGCATCGACACATAGAGCGACCTCACGCGACGCTATATTTGAAGACCTCTATCCGACATCCTTCTTGCGGCCACAGCTCGTGGGCCCGTGGCACGTTTGGGTGCCAAATCTGATTACATGGCTCATGAACTTCACTCTGCCTTTACTGAGTTGCCTATACACTGTCATTTACGTGGACGGTCACTGGAGGTGGGCAACAGTCGAGGGCGTTGTATGGACACTGGTTGCCCTGTACTCGCTACTCCTTGTGGCGGTTATCATCGAGCTGTTCTTTTGGCTCGTCGACAAAACTGGCCTATTGTGGGACCCCCGCTCGATTGCTGATGTTGCCGCCCTCATTGCCAACAGCAACTCATTGGCCGACTACAGAGGCACCGAGATTCTGCGCACACGTGAGCAGATGAGGCGCATATTATATAAGAGAAGGAATGATATGCTCTCGTATTGGCGCTTGGCCGAGCGGGATCGAGTTGACGAAATCTGGTACACCATTGGCCAACAGGGTGACTGGGATGGCATGGCTTCGGACGGCGATGTCCTTGATGAAAAGGGTCGACCACGCAGCTTTGACAGCCGAGCGCAGCCAAAACATGTCGAGGATATCAATCCTTGGGGAGATATCGAGGTTGAAGGTCACGCAATGCACCCCAGAGTGCGCTACCGCTATTTGCCCTTCTGCCTCAAGGACTGCCCACTCATCGTTTTCATCATTGTCGGGTTCTTTCTTCTGGTTGCGCTGTTCGTTGTTAGCTTCATCCCGCCGACCCACGTTACCTCTAATGGCTTCCTGCCCTTGCTCTCTGCTGCACCAATCGAAGGTGCCTTCTCAGCGGCCGACTTCCTCTACAGCTTCCTTCCGGCATTGTTGGGTATGGTCCTCTTTGTCGCTTTCCAGGATCTCGATTTGCAGCTCCGCATTCTTCAGCCGTGGGGCGAGCTGTCGTCTCCACCAGCAGGTGGTGCTCGGCCCGAGACGTCGATTCTCGCAGATTATGCTGCTTGCTACCCATTTCAAGCATCTTTTCACGCCATCCGCAACCGACACTGGCGCGTCGCCTTCATATCCCTCTTCTCGACTCTCTTTGTGCTCATTCCCGTGTTTGCGGGCGGGACGTTTCTTGCCCTCACACCAGCCGACAACATTGTGCGAGTCTACCCTCAAGTGGCCTTCTTTGCAATCACCTTGGCCTTGGTCGTCATGTACTGGCTTGCTCTCGTGTCGCTGTTCCCGCGACGTCAGCCGTTGCGGCTTCCACACGCTGTGACCTGCCTAGCAGAGATTATCAGCTATGTCTCCAACGACGACTGCGTGCACGATGAGGCCTTTTCTGGCATGATTCGCAGCAAGACATCGCTTGTGGGTAAGCTCGGTGTGGACAGGCGCGACGATGACAAGCCTCGCTGGGCGTTGCATACGGGCGGCACCGGCGCCCTTGATGAGAGGTTAGGTGTGCGCAAAGTGAGGCGATACGCCGAACCAGAACCCGTCCGAGATCCCGCGGCCGCAAGGCTGATGGGCGGCGCATCTCCCGATATGAGAACGTACGCCGGGATTCCTGCTTCATCTAGCCTTGGCACACGGACAATGGGCGACAATAGTCGAAGGGAAACGAGGATGGGTGCTAGGGAGGGAGCGAGGATCGGGCCTCAGTATGTTTTTCAAGCGAGGGAGGGTTGAAAGCGGGCATCCACTCTTTGGGTCTCGAATCTTTGTTTCCCTCCTTTTTGGTTCGACATTGCATCGGCGGGGCGTTCTGCGGGATTACCAACTTTGATGTTTATGACATTGACTTTATCTGTCCTTTTCCCTTTATCGGGGCATTGATGATTGTTCTCTTTTTTTTTTTTTTCCTTAACGGATGATGACGAATGACTATGATAACTAGGTAATACATGAGGTCTCGATATGGGTGTAATGCAAAAGTCATGCATAGAAGCCAGGGGGGGGGGTGTTGAGCGGTTCAGGCCGAACAATTTACGGTAGCACAGCACAGCACAGCACAGAAATCAGAAACAAGGGCAGACCAAAACGAAATAGACCAGATGGTTGGTTACATAGTATATGTATATAAGTGTGTGTGCGTCCCTGCGTCCCTGCGTCGGATCTGCTTTGCCGTGCCGTGCTCATCATCGCACGTACATCTATCTCTTACAACAAGCCACTACAATACCATATTATTATGTATTTTGGTATCGTCTCAGCTATGTACTTATGCACTAACATGGGTATCTAAGATCTGGCATGCAGATGAGGTGCATTTCCGTGCCGTGTGTGCAGCTGCCGACAGCTAGTTGGTCTTTTTCTTTTCCTTCTTTTTTTTGGGGGGGGGGGCATCATGTAGCATGAAAGAGTGCATTTCGGAAAGGAAAAAAAAGAAGAAGAAAGGCGGCAAAAGGGGGGGGGGGAAGAATGGTGGCTAGGTGACATTTAATTGCAAATGCCCACGGGTCTAGTAATAACAGCAGGTCGTTGAGCAAGAGGCCAATCCAATCTTTAGAAAACTATATATATAAGCGGGCGCATCGATTGTATGTGTTTCTGATCGTGACATGTAAAGCCGGCCAAAGAATTTCGAAATTCAGTGGAAGAAAGAGACTTTCCTCTGCCATTCAGTCAAGGCTGATTTGTTTGTTTTCCTACTTGTTGTTGTTGTTGTTGTTTCTATAGTTACGTAGGATTACGTTTTTTTTGTTGTTGAAATCTTTGATCTAACTGGAAGCAAAAGGAGGCGGGTCTCGTCACTATGACAGTAGTAGTTCGAGAGCACCGCATGACAGATTCTTTGATCACCATGGGAAACGGGGGGGGGTCGGCCCGATCTAGCACTGGAATGGCACGGAAGGGCCAGAAGAGCGTCTATCTGAGAAGAAGAAGGAAAAAAAAAAAGAAAAGAAAAGAAAAGAAAAAGAAAAAAAAGGCCCGGGGGGGGGGGGTTGGGGAAGAAACCGTTATTCATAATGGGCAGTGTAATGAAACAAGTAGGGGAAATGGATGGTGTGGTTCATATATATTGAAGCGTGTTGTTGTCGTGCTGTGAAGTCGACAGGATCAAAGGATTTGTTGGTGATGGTTACAAAAGTGCTGATCGACGTTTGGGAGTGCTCTGTTGGTCTACTTACGTGATTCCCCGGTGATTGGACTATTGACTACTTGAGCCCGTCACAATCAGAGGAGAATAAGGCTTCCTGACTGCAAGAGTTGATAAAGTGTACCCAGAAGGGCTCGCGTTCTGATTCCTTGTTCAGGTGTAGGATTACATCCTCACTTCAACATCTCGGATGACCACTATGGCACGCTTTATGCTTGTCAGAACAAATATAAAAGAAAAGTAGTGAGCTTTCAACTTCTCAGTCCAATATTTTCCTTCTGATACTACAGAGCCGGCAGTGGATCCAAAAGAGTACTTGTGAGATTTCAAGTCAAATAAATATGCAGACCGCGAGACGCGACTCATCTATCTCCAGCCTGTTACAAGGCAGGTCCTTTATCATGTCACAAAAGAGCTTTCTATAGAAATGGGATTCATTTGTCTGGCTTTGCTGTTTCTTGGGCAACAACGGCCTTTTGATCCTCCGATCCTCGAGCGAAGGCCAGATGACGTTTGTAGGTTCTCGTGTTGGATCTGACAATCTGCTCGAATACTGGATTGGGTATGGGCTGTTTGTCCCGATATCGATTGCCATTCCCTAGTGTTTTTTCCTTTTTTTCTTTTTTTCTTTCTCTTATATACGTAGTAAGCCCTTGATGGAGAGCATCACTGCTTCAACATCGTTGTGTTCCAAAGAGACAGTTTTCGAGAACTTGACAGTCGATAATGCAACTTTACAAGCACTGCTGGCAGAAAATCAGGTACGTATATACCATGTATGGATCACAGTAGGCTTCGGAAAAGCAACAACGTCCAGAGAGCCAAGAGGCCAGTGCCCCCATGCTTCCGGGCTGTCCACAGGTCTCGGTATTTGCTGCCCAGCAGTGTGGCTGGATGGATTATGAAATCTCCACACAAGATGAGAACCCCGTCTCACGTCTTTTTTTGAAGCCCACCCTTCCTTCGTATTCACCAGCAGTCCGCTGCAGTCGAGAGAATGAATACCTTTGACACGCAAAAAACAGGAAAACTCTGCCTTCCTGGGTGTCTCACAAGGGGGGCCGTTTCGGATCGTCTTTCTGCCAGAGTCTGTTTTTGCTTCGTGGTCAGATTCTCAGTCTTTTGTCAGTTTGGTGGCGCTGGTTTCTATCTGGTGACAGCCCCCGTTGAGACCCATGACCCGATCTGTTGCGCCATCAGATTTCAGATCTCAGGTTTTAGTGCACGACCGTCGTCAGCGGGCCCCTCCTTTCCTTTTGGCCATTGTTTCTTGTTGGAACAAGAGGGCTGATCGGTACGAATCGCCGGCACGTTGAGAACTTGGAGCGGACACGAGTTGAAGAGGAAAAAGTGAGTAGACGGTATTTGCGAGCGGCTGCTATCTGTAGCACTATGTATTGAGAGTCTGCCGGTCCAATCTCGCGCAGACATATTGCCAGGCAACTGTCTGGAGCAGATGTATCTTGGTGGTTAGTCAAGAACTGCATATCAACACATGGTATCACCAAGCCGTTCGGCAAAGAGGTGAGACCGGGTTACTGGAACCTGTGCCGCCCCTCTAGAGGTCAGAAGCTTATTTACAGTGCTTGTTATGGCGAAGGGGTTGGCATCGATCACGACGATGATGCCATGTACACGGCGCCTCCTTCAGCAGATAAATGCATTATTCCGCCAATGATGTCTGGATACTCACGGCACCGTGGAGAGTTCGGATTCAGGGCTTTGGGGACGGAACTGGCGTGATGCCTTGTGGTAGAAGGAAAGGGAAAAAGAGCGAGAAATACATGCAAAAAGAAATCCACTCCTCAAGGTGTCTCAGTGCTCGGTTGGCAATAGAACAACTCTTGCAGACTTTTGTCAAGGGATACATAGTACCTCGCCATCACAACATGACGATGCACACTATGTAGGGTCTCCATCTCATGTCTGTCTTGTCCGTCTGTTGTCTCGTAGCCCCGCAGACGGACAAGACAAACGCGCTGGGATATTTCTGGATTTCTGGATCCCCCACTATCACTCGCCTTCGCTCGTTGGCTCTCCATGCAGCGTGGCATGAGCTTCCCTTCTTTCTTGCTGACTGGGGCCCTTTTCTTGCCATCGCTTGCCCGTCCTGCGTGCTTGCTTCTGCTCGCCTGCCGTTGCCCACCGCCGGCGGGAGCATGGGGAAGAGCATCCGCTGCATCTTGCCGCTTGCCCGTGCATCACTCCCGCTCTGCAGGTTTCGATTGTAGACAGACGGATCTGTCGTACGAGTATGGGACAAGCTGGGCTGGGCTGTGGGTGGCTTGGAGAGGTCTCGACAGAGAGGAGCGTCAAGGGGCAAGCCGATCAGCTTTGACTGCTTCAGGAGGACAAGACGAGCCGTTTGATACGGCCATCTGGTGATACGTGCCCCGCGTTTTCTTTTTTTTCTTTTTTTCTTCTGTGGCTGCTCGTATGCTCGCTCCTCCTGCCGCTCTCGTGACAATCATGGCTGCCGAGGCTCAGAAACCCACATGGTGTTCTCCTCCTTCTGTCAGTCCTCCTCCCAGCTCAAGTGCGTGCTCGCCAGCATGTGCTTTGCTGCCCGTGCAGGTACCTGTGCCATTGCATACGATAGTATACTATGTAACTGTTGACTCTTGGTTACTGTGACCTGGCCTGCGCAGATGCGGTTGACATGAGATCACGGACACGGTCCGCACATTCTTTTGTTGCGCGGCCAACATTTGTCGATGCCCAAGCTACGGGCACATTCCTCAACCTCTTCACCCATTCCTCCCTCGTGTGTTTGTTCTTCCTCTTTTCCTCCTTTCTTTCCAGGTGGCTTGCCCTCTCTGGCCGAGCCACTATTACTATTGTCCAGTCCAACGCTCGGCGGAAAGCACCGAGAAGGAAACAAAGAATCTCCCACACTTCAACTGCGCCAACGATCGGTTCCCTTTTTCTTTCTCCTTTTCCTTCTTCCTTGCTCCCTCCCTTCCCGGTGGTCCCGTCCTCGGCTGTCCTCGCTGCCCGACCACCTCCCACCGTGCTTCGTAATAATACCACCCGCTGCTCCTCTTGAAGAAAAGAATCCTCCCTGGCTCCCAACGGCTTCCGTCATATCGTCCACGAGTCCTTCGTCATACCCTCGCGCCCTTTTCCAAGGCTCCAGAGACCCCAGATCTCCCCACCCAACGCATGAAGTAGGAAAACCCACAAGCAGACGTGCATCTCCGTCGTTCTGCACTCCCGCAAACCAGCAGCCCAATCTCATCTCGACGAGCTCCCACCCAGACTGGAGAATCTACCCCGGACGTGTGGCAAAGACAGCCAGCCGTTGCACAATCGGAAACCTAAACCTTTCTTTGCAAAAGCAGGTCGATTCCGCCACAATCACCATGGACACCAGGTCCAGCAAGTTGACAGACCTCAAACTTGTAAACAAATACTACCCCAGGCCTAGTATTGCCAACTATTCGTATCCTCACAGCGCCAAATCTTCGGAGCAAGCACTAGCCCCAACACCAACAGCAGCAGAACCTTCTTCTTCTTCTTCTCCTCCTCCTCCTGCTGCTGCTGCTGCGGCTGCGGCCGCCACTGCTTTGGCAGGCCGCTCCTCGGTCGGTTCGGAAGCATCTGTGCCTGGAATGGTGCCAGACGACCGCGACTCCATCATCTCCGTCGACCTGTCCCTGTCCCCCCTGGATGGCACAGAACGAGACTCGTACCACTCCTCGGGGGCCGTGCTCTGGGATTCCTTCTGGGAGGACCCGTTCTGGGAAGCCAGAGTCGACGAGGACGCCGGCGAGGCTCAGGTGGAGGGGGGGCCCCTCTCGCAACGCCTCATGGGCAACAGCAGCAGCAGCAACGGCAGCTATCCAGCCCTGATTCCCTCGCCAGACGAGGAGGGCAGCACTGCGCGCAAAGACGGCTACTTTGCCAGGATCGATTCCTGCAGCACGACCCCAGCCGCTGCGCATGGTCATGGCCATGGCCATGACCATGGGCTGATGGCCGGTCCTGAGCCAGCGCGGGAGCCAGCTGAGCCTACGCAGAGTGAGCGACAGCAGTCCAGCAAGACGAGTAGTCCCAAGCGTGGCCTCGCGTCGCAGTCTGCCACGCCCAAGGCAAACACAACGAGCACTTACTCTCTCTTCCCTCCGTCCGTCCGTCCAGCATCTGCCAAGGGCGCCAGTACCTCTTCTCATCATCATCATCATCGTGAACAAAACACCTCTCCTGTCTCCAGAAACACCATGTGCTGTGAGAGGACGACGACGACGACAACGGCGGCGTGGGATGACTCGCTGATGATACCTGCGCCCTTGTCACTCCGCAAAACACCAGGGCGCACCACCGCGCACCTGAAGACTGCAGATGCCACCACCACCACCACCACCCCCTCGCTCGCTTTGCGCTCAACATGGACGCACTCCACGCCTGCACCGGCCGTGGTCGCTGGGCCGCTGGCGCCTCCGCCTCCACTTGTCGACTCCTCCTCGTGGAGGGACTCGGCTCAGTCCATGGGCCCGGCACAGCGCCTCCCAGTGCCAGTGCCAGGGTCACTATGTAGAGCGCGTTCAGACACAGTCATGTCCACCTTGTCCGTTGCTTCATCTTCTCATCGTAGAAGTGGCCTCACTCAACAACAACAGCAGCAGCAGCAGCAGCAGCACGAAGTGGCGCCACGCCCTCTTCCGCTCATCCCCCCTCCAGTCCCACCACCACCACCACCAGCAGCAGCACGGCGTCATCAGGTGCGGCATTCCCAGCCTGAAGTCGCCGTCTCGCCGCCTTTTCCGCAGCTTGCATTGCAAAGGTGCATGACCGAAGGCCAGCGGTCTCAGATGGCGCGCAATCAGGGTCCTCCAGTGCACGCTTCGCGGCCTTGCTCCACGGCATCTTCGATGATGGCGCCGCCACCGCCGCCGCCGCCGCCGCCATCGACGGTGCTTGTTGTCACCACCACGACGCGCCAAGTGCTCCCTCCAGCGATGCCGCATCCACATCTGCCCGTCGTCTCGGTATTCGAGGAGGACTCGGAGGACGACGAAGACGACGACGGCGGGCGACAAGGAGAGAGAAGCTTTGCGCGGCGGATCGCCCGCAGTCTCACGACGAGCAAGCGCTCGCGGAGCGCCAGCGCCAGCGCCACGGCCCGTTCGAGAAAGGGGTACGAGCTGGCCAAGGTACAGTTGCGGCGAGTGCGCGTGGGTGGCGGTGCGGGGGCCCCACAGAGTGAGAAGAACTACGGCGCAATGACGACGACGACGACGACGACGAAAACGACGACGACAAGTATGCCAGTGCCACAGCCTCCCACCACCCCGAGCGGCGAGTATTTGGCGAAAACCTGTCGAGATGGAGAGGTGAGAGGCCCCGATGCACGTGTGTTGCGCAAGCAGAAAAGTGAAATGTTTGGGAGGATTTTCTGGGGGTGGCATTGAACCTTTTTTTTCCCTTTGGCGGTTGTTCTTTTTCCTACCTACTCATCTACCTTTCCTTTGTTTGCGTGATGGAAAAGCAAGGAAAAGCAGGTTGTTCTTCTTTTTTTTTTTTTTTTCCCTTTTTGTTTTCCCGCTCCCGATAGGGTGTTATGTCTATGAGTGATGGTTGATATTGATCGATGAAGTATACGATTCTGTATCGACGTTTTTTTTTTTTTTTTTTTTTTTTTTTGGCATATAAGCTAGCAAATTCACATGGCGGCATGATCTGGGATATTTGGGATGTTCAGAGCAAGGGAGTTCTTCAACGATATCAATACTTGAGCATGGTCGGTTTGGCAAAATAAAAACAAAAATAGATACCTTAAAAAAAGGGAAAAAAGAGACGAAGAAGAAAGAGAGAGAGAGAGAGGAATATTGTACGCCGAGTAGTCTGGCTGGGTTTGTATGTCAAGGCAGAAATGTGAATTATCTTGGGATTGACGACTTGTGTAGACTGGCCTAGTTGGCTCACTGCGATTTTGTGATGACCCCTCTTCAGACGGTGAGCCTGTTGTTACGAACTCACTGACTGGCCTTGTGTAGAGAGAGTACCAGCGGAGAGCTAAAACAAAAAGAGAAAGAAAAAGGGAATAGAGAAGTAAGTGAATAAGTACTGATCCTTCGATAATCTCTGGCACTATTTACTTCTGTACAGAAAGAGATACTTTTTTTCTTCCTTTTTTTTGGTAAACATCCGGGGGAAAAAAGAGCTATCTATGGATGGGTCCATGATTATATGAGTTTGAAGCAATAAGCATAATATGGTTGGGTCGGACCCAAGAGCGCTCCGCTGGCTGAAACGTCATCCACGATGAATTAGGACCCACCATCGAAAGAAGATAGCTGGTGGAGAGAGCTATGATGAGACCGGCGCAGAGAGAATATGTTCTTGACTTTCTTCCTGTTGGACCATTAAACGAGTTATAACTATCCCGTGTTGTGACAGAATGAGTATCGTGAGACTCAACCTTGTCCTTATCCTACAGGGTAGTCAAGGCTGATGGTCCATGGCAAGAAGTTCCTTTCTAAGCAGAGCTTTTACCAGACCGTGTAAACAATATAGTAATAATGAATAGAACTCGCCCTCTCGCCAGAAACAGTGAGCAGTACATCAAGACCAGTCCAAACCCGCTCTATCCCTTGTTTACTACCTATGCTTGTGAATTGCGCATGGAATAAAGCATCTTGTTGCTGGTTGAGAATACATGTAAATTCTTTGCAAGGCCAAGGTTGAAGAATGAATGATAGTATTGGATCGATTGACTGGATACAGACCATTTTCTATGTACCGCCGAGCTATATGACTAACTTCTACAAGAAAGATCTTGTATCTGAGGGCTGAGGTTGCAACTCGCTGCCTTTCGAGTTTCGAACGCAATCATTGCCAGCTCTTTGGAGCTCAAGCCCATACTCAAAACATCAGCATCACCGTTGGGAGAGGATCAATAAGAGTTGATATCCATGCGGTAAATCACTGCCCTCATTTACAACCATACTTACAATGCAATCTACATTTGCAAGTCTTGTCAAACCAGGAGGACAAAGAAGAAGAAAACGAAATGAACTTTTCCATCTGCAACATATGCCTGCGGCTACAGCATCTGTGCATATATACTCAAATATTGCCGAAAGAAGAGTTTTGTGACGGCGTCGGTCAGATGGTCAATGACAGACAAGTCAAATACAAATACATTCTCCGAGTCTACTATTCAGACCGACAATGTCGTGCTTCTCAGTTCGGAAACAGACTCCCTTTCTGACACTGCCTCGTGACCTGGCATTGCAGCAGGCTATTGCTACGTATACTCTTCCTCTCGCCACTGCGGGACCAGAAAGGAAATGGGGACACAGAATGCTGGATACGAGCAAACAGGCAAATACAACCAGACGCCACTTTAACAACAAGGGGAAAAAAAGTTCTCAAACATCCTAGCAGCAGTGTGACAAGCAGTCAAACCCACCGCAGCCGCAGCTGTGCTATTTCAAAAGCACGCAGCGCAACGAACCCCTTGGGGGCGAACAGAACGCTGTGGCGGCGGTGGCGCCAGCCACAGTACCACCGCTTGAGTACCAAGACTCAATAGCACAACCAGTCATAGCAGCGTCCAGCATTGCTACTACGAGCACTAGCAGTCAGCTCGTACGATCCAAAACGAGTTCAACCAAAACCTCAAGAGGCAGCGCTGTTGCAGCAATTATTCGTTGGTGAGCCATGTGTGTGATGAGGGCGGCGTCATCATACATAAACGAGACCTCTGCCAATCTTAACGCAGCACCAAGGAGATGAGAGGGAGTGGAACGCTGACAAAGAACGGCGCATGAAGATCTCTCTTTCTCTTGCTACCTTTCCGTCGCCAGCCGGAAAGTATCGAAATGAGACACTGTCAATATGAAACACGGAACAGCATGTGAGCAAGTCCTGGGTGAGACGAAAGTTGGTCAAGACGAGCAGCCGTTTGATGGAAGAAAAATGAAGGTAGCAGGGATGATCGTGAGTCCATGTTGAACGCCAGGAGATTGAGCGAGGCCTGACGGAGGGGACAATTGAGGGCAGAAGTGTCTTGGCACTTTGAGTCTATCGCTGCCAGCCAAGCCAACATGCCAATGACCGAGATAGCGCGCCCGAAGCATGAGCTGGCGTGAATTGCTCGGCTAGGGGAAACAGTACTAGCATGGGAGCAAAGAAAGCAGCCGAGTTTGGCACTTGCATGCGGCGGGGCGACGGCGATGTGGGGTTTCTAAATAAAACTTGTCATGATCCGGGCTGTCGCGAGGAATTTGCACCCAGCGAGCAGGGTCGGCGACGGGGCTGTCGCGGTACTGTACATAGTATAGTGGTGGGAGTCAGGATTTCTGGCTGTTGACGCACTCTGCAGCCCGGCGTAGTCTATATGAAGACGGCTAAAGTTGTCAACGGGCCCACTTCGGTTCTGGGGCCCGAATTTAAGCCAACAAATGCGCTTGTTCAGAAGAGGTCGTCGAGTCACCTGTTCCGCCCTCTGGTCTCTGGGCGTGGGTCCCTGTTGTTGTCCTCTCAGACTGTTTCGTGGTGTTTTGTCGCTCGTTGGCCCGACAGTCGCATGCGCCAGAGCACGCCAGGGCCAGCCTCGCCAACGGCAAACGGCAAGGGATGCCAGCCCTCATCGTGCTCATCCTCGCTCTCGCCGTCGTCGTGGCGCGTGGCTGTGGCTGCAGTCAACAACGGCGGACACACGTGGGTTGGCGGTGGGAATGGCTTGTGGCTCTTCTGCGTAAGCCATCTGTCCTGCCACGGCTCCTCTGGGATCGTTGAGGTGGTGGTGGTGGCAGTGGTGTCGGTATTGGCGCGGTCGATGGTGGTGCGCAGGAAGCAACTTCTTTGCTCAGGGGCCGTCTGACGTGCATGGCGCCACCCGATGCTCTTGCGCAGCTACATAGTAGAAACATGCACATGCTGCCGGCTGGTAAACGAACGTGTTGATGTTCTCGAATGCTGTGACTGCCCTGTCGCGGGATTTTGTGGGAGAAGCGGAGAAAAGAAGCCAAACCATGCTAACATCATCGACAAAGGGGTAGAAAGAAAGCAGGTACGTAACGCCTGCTTCAACCCATTGCTTGTTACATCGCAGTTCCTGCCGCACGAACCGGATGAAGGATTCGCAAGCACCCGCAGAGTACACAGTACATGCTACGATACGCAGTGCACACCACAGTAGAAGTACATGCTACCTAGGTATGCTGTTCTATGGTAGGGTGCACTGGCGCAGCATTGGGAAGGCGCGCTGCAGCCGAAAGCCAGGTACTGTCATAGTAAGGAAGTACTTGTGTACCTTCCCCAGCCCGCTGCCCGCCGTTACTGCAAGAGTTGCGGTGAAGAAAAATAAAAGGTCGTCTCGGCGACACTCACCAACTCCCCAATGGCAGCACACTCGAGGTCCGCCAGTCTGCAGCAACAGAATGATGCGAGGGTGCACGCTGGCATCCCCCAGGAAAAGGTGTCTACAAGCAGTAGGAGCACCGTAATGATCGCGTTCCTGAGAACCCACCCATGGGCCTGAGTACCTATACTATGTATACTATATGGAGTATCCAGGCACTTTTAGTGGATCGCAGTACCTGCATATGGCAGCACGACCCCTGCCGCCATGGAGACACGAGCGGCACCCTGGTCCCCGTCAACGCCATGGTACCTGGGTACCTGGGCAGAGTGAGGTCCGCCCCCTTTGCCCGTCCCGCAGGTCTGAAACGCTGCAGAAGCCTTGCACACCATCGCCTTGTGTCGTATTCTGTTCTGTCCTCGCTTGGCCGCACTGCTCTGCCTCTGGCTTCCCCGCCGCCGCACGATGGCTGCGATTACACTCCTTTGCTGCGCAGTTCTGCTTTGCGTGCTCGTCTCCCCTCTGAACGAACGTCTTTGTTGCTGCGCAGCGCCTGGCCGCATTTCCACGATCCAGTTTCCCTCTCTCCATCGCGCCGATGCGACGGGCCGAGTCCATCGCCAGCTTCGACGCAGCCTGACATCGCTCTTCCAAGCCGCAATTCGAGTCCACTTTCCTGTTGCTCTTCTGCTTACGGTCTTTCCTGATCGACTGGACTCGCTGCGTATCCACCGTACTTGGTGCCCTCTGGCGAATTCTCTCCGACTTACCGGTTGCTGCCAGCCAGCCAGCCAGCCAGCCAGCTAGCAACACCAATTGTACGTTGATGATAACCATCCAGTACTTTGCCCATTCGACTACGATATCGAGCTTGCAGTTCCCCGCTGCTGCCCGTCTTTTGCCCGCTCTGTTTAGCGGCGTGGTCGCCGTGTATGCGGCCTTCCCGCCCGACTTGCTGGCACACTGCTCCTCTGCTGCCTTTCCTATAACCAGGCCGAGTCTTTCAGATCGAATCTGTTTTGTTTGAACTTTGGCGTGTCTCAATCTGTCGCACGTGCATTGTGTTTTAGCCTTGCTCGCGCACCGCTTCTGCGTTGTTGTGGTCTTTTTTTCTTCTTGTTGGCCATTTCGGACACGCAGTCTTGAGTCGACTCGTCTCCACCTCTGCCAAATCCTGCGACACTTGCATGCACCGCACGAACAAAAAGCACTGTTGCACCAGGCACTGACACTGACTGAAGTGAATCCTTTCTTTTACAGAGAGACAACCTCTGGTGGACCGGCCCGCCTCCAAGACATTTTGCAACTCTCCGTTTCGTCCTGCGTGGGATTCCTCGCCTGTTATACTTGTTCGCTTCCGCTTCGCCACTCCAACGAAATTATCATCCGTCTCTTTCAAGCCGTCATTTGCCAGTGACCGCTCAGGCAATTTGGCCCTGGCCCACTGCGCCTGCGCAACTCGTTAATTAGCCGGCTCACCACTAGCAGCTTCAACCGCACCACTGCTCTTTCAGTCCTGTGATTTGGCGTCGAACCACAGACCACCCGCCCAAAAGGAAAGCGCTACACCAGACTACAGAGAGAGATTCGATTCGCTAAAAAGAGCATTTCATCACGTCTGTGGTTCCGCCGCGCCTTCGACCTATCGTAGCCACTTAGCCGCTCCAGTTCAGTCGGTCGTTCCACTCTCGGTTCCACGCGATCTCTCTGCGCATGCCATCACGCAAACGACTCCACCTGAAACAATTGTGCTGTGGGATAGGGAATAACGAAAGGGACTTGCTGGCTCAGAACAACCCTTGATAGCAACGTCGACCGACTACGCGACCGTCATTTCGTTCTTTCCTTGTCTACCTTGTATCCTGGCACGTGACGCCTCATGAGTCGGCCTCAATATGGGAATACCATGGACCGACCGTCGACATCGGACATCATCAAGAGGGCCAGAGAGCGAGCAGAGGCTGGCTTGCCCCGGGAAGACTACGAGACCTTTCGTCGCCGGCAAGCGGCACTGAACAATGACAGCGCTGCTTCCCCAAGCACGCCAGACATTCCTCCCAGGGCTCGGCCTCCGCCCGGATCGCCAGATGGTAGCCAGACTAGCGAGACTAGCCAACCGAGATCGCAGAGGCCACAGGCCCCCCCCGGCTTCCAAGATAAGGACGGCCAAATTGCGCTGCCAATCTCTAGGCCTGCCCCAGTCCCACAATGGCCCCTAACTGGTCCCCTGGCCACCCCCACGTTTCCTCCAAATACCCAGGCCTACCGGCCACCAGCCGGTTCGCAACCACCAACGAGGCCACCACGGCCCAGCCAGGTCCCGTCGATTCTCGACGCCTCGAAGCTCCAGGATCCGACGCCTTCCTTCCAATACAAACCTGCCACCGACACAGACTCTGCAAGACTCGCGTCTTCGGTCCCAGAGACTCCCTCGACCTTCTCACGGCCGTCGACCTACTCATCCGTAGCGTCCATACCGGACTTTCCTATGCCAATACAGCTTCCCATGGCAGCCAACGGTCTGGCACCGCGTAAAAGCGTCAATTTGGGCCCGCCTCCCTCCGCTAGACGCGGAGCCTCGTCCTTCTACTCACACCTGTCCTATGTGTCGCCAATTCCCGAAGAGAGCCCGCGGTCGAGATCGCATGCCTCCTATGCCTCGAGCGCAGCCATGCCTGACAGCTGGGGCACGCCTTCGCCCATGAGTAGCCCCAGGGACCCAGAGGAGTACCTCGACCATGTTATAATCGAGGAGAGAAGCCCAAGCCCTTCCGAGGGCATGTCTGTGCGCTCGGTGCCCGATGACGATGGCGACGAAAGCAGGCTCGTGAGAAGCGCGAGTATTGGTCGGAGAGGACGCGCCAATCTCGTGACAACAGCCTCCAGGAATCTCGATGCAGAAGGCATTTCTCCTCGACCAGGCGCATCGCCAATACAACGAAACCCTTTTGCGGATGGCACCGTGCTTCTCGAGCCGACGCCTGAATCGTCCACGGGAACGGTGCCATCTGCTCGCTCGGCGGGAACGCCTCCTGTCGGTTCCGCTCTTACTGCCGATGCAATCCTCAATGCCTATGATGCGGCATCTGCGGTGGACCCAAGAGCTTCTCGGAGGATGTCGTCCATGGCCAATGCCCAGACTCCTCGCGGCTTTTCACGCCTGTCTGCGCTGAGACGGCCGCCAAGACTCAACATGGATGCAGTAAGGGAAGCAGAACAAAGAGGCAGTCTGACGAGTCTTCCGGATCTCATCAGGCGAGCAACAAGGTTGGCCGCAAGCTTAGATCGGGGCAACAGACCAGCAAGTCGGTTTGACATGGACGACTATCCCGTAGACATGATGCTTCCTGCTAGGACGTTCAGTGTCGGAAAGGAGGGTGGTAAGCACAATTCTCACGGTGTTTAAGAGAGACGCGTTTGGGTGACTGACTTTTGGCAATTGCAGAATACTATTACGACAAACATCGGTCTGGTCTCTCAGATATGCTTGCAGCGTTTCCACCACCCGCACAAGCCCAGAGTCGCAACGATATGCGACAAAGCATTCGTGACTCGATCATGTCATGGCCCCTGCCTCCTGCAGATCGTCGCTTCAACAATGAAGGGGCTCCGCCCAACGGCTCTGCGCCCGACTTCCCAAAGCAAGGCCGTCGCCGTTGCTGTGGCCTACCTTTGTGGGGATTCGTCCTAATTGCTATAGTACTTGTTGTACTCATTGCAGCCGCAATCGTCATTCCGATTGAATTCTTTGTCATTCGCAAGACGAACACCACCTCGGCGAGCACAACAGCAGCGGCTGAGCAGCAATGCCAAACTTCCCTTACTTGCGAGAACGGGGGCACAAATGTTGTCGTGAGCGGCATCTGCTCATGCATCTGTGCGAACGGCTTTACCGGCTTTGACTGTTCGACATCTGACACGGCCGGCTGTACTAGCATCACGGTAACTGGTGATGCTACTCTCAGCAATGTTACGGTTGGGGACGCCATCCCTCGCCTGCTAACTCAGGCTTCGAGTAATTTCTCCGTGTCTTTGTCCGAAACAACCATCCTCTCCAAACTCAATGCTAACAACCTAAGCTGTTCGTCCCAAAACGCCCTGGTGACCTTTGACGGCGAGGACTCGCGCGTGGGCGCGGCTACCGATACCGTGACAGCGAGCACCTTGGATTCAGTCATAGACGTCGTCGAGAAGCTGGATGTTGCTACTGTTACCGTCATGGCCGGGCCGTCAACTACTACCACGCTCACCGTGCAAAGCGGAACCACATCCATCCCGCCAACCACGACTGTCACAATCACCAAGACTTTGACAACCGACTGGTCGCCTTCAGCAACGACAAGCTCATCGTCTTCCACCACCGCGACCTCCACTTCGACGGCTGCAACTGCGACATCAACATCAGCTTTCACCGTGACACAGGAAGTTCTTGACTTTGCAAGGGTTGGCGTGCTTTACGTCTTGCAGCAAGAGACACTGAGCAATGCCACGATCGCCCAATCTGCTATCGAGAACTTTTTGGTATCCAATGAGCAAACGATCACCGCGGCTAAGAATATTTCGCTGTCGGGCTCCAACTCGATCGACCTGGTAAACTTCCATGTCGACGTGGGCGCAGGATTAGTAGGCAAGCTTGTGGCTTCAACAGCGGCAAAACGTGGCCTTGACAAACCAGTACCAAGTCTGTGAAATCACGATCAGTGTATCAGCCGAGGATATCCAAATACGTACGCAAACACCATGACTTCCATGTCGATGCGCATTCGAGGGGCATTACTTTCCCCGTTTACCCAAAAGTCACTCCTGCCGGGCGTAACATTGCGCAAAATGAGGATGTTAAAAAACCACACCCACATCACATCAACAAACGAGCGATTTGATATTCTCCCTGAATCTTGTTACCTATCCATATTCGGATACTCTTTTTTTTTTCTAAAACTTAATTCTCACTGGCGGAGAAGGAGACTGTACATTTACAACCCCTCGAAAGCCAGCACTTTTGATTTTCGTTTCTGGGAGAAAGTGTTTGACCATACTTTTCCTGCGCTTTTGCGAGTTCTTCGGCCTTTGGCTTTGCTTTCTCCTCTTTTTGCTGCATTCATGGTCAGCCTGCTTTTCTTCTTCTTCTTTTTAAGATTATACCACGATCAACACCCCTGTACAACTATTATGCCGTTTTGGTTAGGAATTTTGGACCGTTTCTGAAATTGTGTTGCACTGCTTTTTGCGGGTGTACCGCAAGCCTCCTTTCGCTTTTTTTTTTTTTTTCCTGTTTTTTCCCCCCTTGCTCCAGTCAATCAAGGGACAAAAGCGGTGGATGTGCATATAGACTGTAAGGTCTGAGACAAAACGAAGCAGCGACGAACATAATGGGAGAGGAAGCACGCAAGAAAGGATTTGATTCAGACGACATAAAAACAAGACTGAAGAGGGCAGACTTGTACGTATGGGGAGAACCTGCCCTTGCTGGTTGGAGGGGGGTGCCGGCACATAGCAGAGCGGATCATTGAAGCTGTGTCTCTCTCATGGGATTGTGATGAATAGGGGCGAAAGTTGTGGAGAAAGAGAGAGAGAGAGAGAGAGAGAGAGAGAAAATAAATAGATGATGCAAAAGGAGAGATAATCAATCATCTTGAGCAAGACAATTCTATTATATCAACGAGAATTACTCAAATGTTTCGCATGGGTTAAGCAATACCCTGCGCCATCTTCGAAACACAATTTGCATTGCTCGAATAGACGAGTTCTCTCTGCAGAGGGCGGTTTACGAAATGAGCCATTGGTTGATATATGATATCGTTATTGATAAGGAAACAACATGATATAAAGACTTACATGCTTCTCGTAACCTCTGAGTTTATACACACAGGAATATGTTTATGCTTCCGTTGGTGCTAGTATACGCATCCCGATTAAACATACAAATTCAAAACAGGTCATTTTAGCCGAAGTCTCGGAAGTGAAACGGCTTGTTTTTCATACACGACAAGAATCACCCTATACTTTTTGGTACAGTGACATGGTTTTGCTCGCTCTCACAACACATAGTAAAGACTTTCTGTAATTGTTCATCATCATACACAAAACAAACAAGACGTTTCATCGTCGCCAAACACTGGCGTCGTCAAGGCTAACCAAATAGTCACAAAAACCCACATTGCCGCCTTTGCCATAACAGAAACCACAAGTCGTGCCACAAAATAAGCTGCTCAAAGAAATTTCTGACCGCCCGTTAGACAACGACTGGATTCCCATGAGGCGAAGGTGCGCCGCGTTGTTCTTGAGCAAACCCCGGCATCCCACTGGCACCTATACTGACAGCCAACTCGTCGAGTTCTGTATCGCTGCCACCTCGACTGCCACTTTGTTTGTGACAGGAACTTGCGGATCGGCCTTCAACAATAGCCTTCTCGTCGTCGTCGAGCTGAGTCGGATTATTCTCCCAAGTGCAGGCGCTAGCGACGAAACCAGCGACTGCAACCCAGAACATAACCCAGACCATGCTTTGGAAAGACATGGCAAAGACGGTCTTGACATCCTCGGCCGTATGTCCGCTAGTCCCCATCAGGACCAACGGCGAGCGGTGTAGCGCGTCGAGCTGAGAAGAACTCAAGCTATCCTTGACAGCCTCAATGTGAATATTGTATATCACATTGCACACCACCAGTCCCACAGCGCCACCCAGAACCCGAACCTGCGCCATCACTCCTTGAGCCACAGCGTGATCCCTCCCCGCGGCTTGAATCTTGGTGAGAATAGTAGCAGACGAGAACGTCAAACCAACTCCTAACCCGAAAATAGACTGAAAGCCAAACTGTGGTCCCAGTGGAGAGGATGGCGAGTCAAAGGTTGTCAATAAGCCCAATCCAATGATCTGGAAACATGATGCTGCAACCAGGGTCCTCGAGGTATTGTTCCTCCTCTTGGAGAATGTACCTCCCAGAATTGAGCCTACTGCCGTTGCTCCAAGCATGGGCAGTAGGTGCACTCCAGCCATCAAACTCGTGTCCTCGTTGACAATCTGAAATCGTTCCGGAAGGGTGATGATAATCGCCAGATAAGAATAACCAGACAGAAACATGGATCTATCAAAGAATTAGGTGTCAATTTCAGACAGACTTTTTGAGTTCAGATAACCATGAGAAGATATAGGACTTACATGACTGCGGCCATGTAGATTCGATGATATACTAGTCGAACTGGGAAAACCGGCTCAACTTGAATGGGCAGCTGCCGAAGTACAAGTTGCCAACCCCAGAATAGAGCCCAGCATATGACTGAGCCGGCGAATGTTGTAACAAATTCAACGCTGGTCCACGCGAATATCATCGTCCCAGCCTGTTGCAGACTATAGACCATTAAGACGCATGCAGCGAGAATTAAAATATTTCCCACAAAGTCAATTCTCCAGAACTCTCTCCATGGGTGTTGAGGCTTGCCAAAGCCTTGTGGCCACAGGACGCAAAGGCCAAACATGCAAAGGAAACCGGCAGGAATACTTTGATGGTTAGTGTTATTTGCGCCTCTTGGGGGGGGGGGACGTGTTCTTTGAATACTTTCAGGAATCATGAGTAGCTGCTATTGTACTTACTTCATGTAAAAGATCCAGCGCCAATTGCTTGCCGAAATCGCGCCGCCGAGCAAAGGGCCAAGAACAAATGAAACCGCCAGCGTCATCCCAATGACCATTCCAATCAGAGCGTTCTTTCCATGGGGAGCAATCTCAGCAAGGGCAATTTGCGATAGGCTGTAGAGACCAGAGCCACCGACTCCTTGCAATGCTCGAAAAATAATGCTAATTGTCGACAAACGTTCTCGTATTAGTATTGCCTCTGACCCGGGTTCAACCAGTTGAGCGGACCGCAATACTCACAGTTGAGACATGGTCGTTGCGAACCCACAGCCGAGCGAAAAGGCTGCAAATAATAACCAGGACAACAAAAAGATGGGAAGACGGCCGAAATGGTCAGCAAGCTTAGCAAAACCTATGGCACAGCCTATAGTAATCTTGTGAGCCTAATTCTCGCATGCTCACGGTCCTATGTAGAGGCTGCTCACCTATGTAGGATAGGATATATGCCAGGACCACCCAGTACATGTTTCCGAAGTCTTGTAAATCAGTTGCGATGCTGACAAGGGCTGTTGAAACGATGGTCGTATCCATAACAGAGAATAGAAGCCCACCGAGCATCCTATTACCTGTCAGCAAAACTGTGCCTCCAACTGAACACTCCCAATCCATTTGCAGGTCCGTACGCACACGATGATAACCACGGCAAGACGAACACCGCTTATCACAGGCAGAGGCGCGGGGCTAGTCGCGTGGAAACTTTCGTTGAGCGGTGTTGCCATCGCGTGTGGGTCTCTTTGGTTTATCGAGCCAACGAGGAGATCACTATTGGATGGAGCTGGGCAGAACTCAGGCTCCTCTAATGGCTGCGGGACGCTTGACGGAGAATGAAGATTTGAGACTGGCGCCGAGGAAGCAGATCCAAGTGGTATCGTGTCTTGAAGTTGAAAATTAGACCGAGCCCATGTTGAGGCGACATCGCCTTCTCCTCTTGCTGTAGTCTGTTTTGCTTTGTTAGAAGCCAGCAATGGATCCACGTGTCGTTCCATGGGCCATTGTGTATCGCCCAATGCCTCACGGCTCTGTAATCGAATCATGGAGTTTCTGGAGCCCTGGGGCTTGGTACGAAGTAACAATAATATTTTCAGACGTATTTCTCTTTCAGCTTGTCTTCGGTGATGTCCCAGGGGAACTGAGAAGCGGTGACGGCCGGGTTTTTGCTCAATGACCGAGTCCTGGAGATCGTGATAGACTTATTCAGAGGCTGTCTTTGACTCGAGGCGACTTTTGAGTCTCGTCAAACGTGAGAAGCAGGATGAGAGGCACCAAAATGTAAAAGGTCGGAAAGGAGACTGCGCCTATGCAGGCCTAGATCGCAAAGGTCTTCAGACTTTTTCAAGCAGCCCCAAGGCAGTTTGAATGGCGGTTCGATGACTGCAGGTCGTAGCGCAAGGTGTGTTGCTGCTCAGAGAGTGGCACAGAGCGTTCAACGGCGTGTAACGTAGGAAGGATAGCTCATTGATATCAACAAGCTGAAGTATCAGAAAGAAAATCAAGACGCGAAGACGGGCACACTCAGATATGCGGTTAGTATGTTCCTGGCTCCTGCCACTTCTACGATGCTAGTGCAGGGCTGCAGGCTGCAGCAGTCACGACCACGAAGTAGCAGCCGACAGGAGGCCCCATCCTTCCTTCCATTGTCTTGTAGCTCTTCATCCTTCTCAGATTGCGCTTTTTTTTTAATAAAAAAAATAATCTTTTTTTAATTTTCCTTATTGGATATCAACCGACGGCCAGCCCGTGATTCACAATTGCAGGCTGCTTTTGTGCAACTTCTACAGCCACTGGCTGAAGGGCAACACAAGCACTGACGCACTGCCGCCTGTCTCAAGCTTGTCGGTACTCAAGTCGTCTAAAAGCCTGTAACGCCGGTGCAGTCATAGAAGGGCACAGGGCTCGCAAGAGTAGTGGCGAGGGCAAGAAGGCACCAAACATCGCGAGACACGGCAAATCTACGTCGAGCAGAGGTGGCACGAATTCGAGACGAAGGTGAGTCTCCATGGAGCCATACGAGTTGGATTTCTATCGTTGCTGACCCGAGACAGGTTCAAGCAGAAACCCAAGCATCCAACACCGCTGTATCAGGACCCGATACCTCTACCCTCCATGGCTGTTGAATCAGAAAAGTCCAGGGGAGACTTGATCGGGCCAGATTGAAAAGTCGAGAGAGCTCGTAAGATTCTTATATACACGTCCAAGTCTGGATCCTCCAGTGACGCCAATGCTTTTAGACTTAGTTCTCTGAATTTAGCTCGCCCTAGACCATGTGGTACCAGCAAACATCTCTTCTCGAAATCCCATGCAAGCAATCACGCGGCCTTCGTTCTTTGCCACACAAGATGCCTCCCTCAGTGTGACGAGATGCAACAATCCTTTCCTGTGCGACTCTGCTGCCAGACATTGCGGGTAGCACGAACGAGATACGGCTGGCTGGTGAGCAACAATTGCCCACAGGATCTTTGGACCATCAACTTGCATTGCAGAAGATTTCCACTGAGATGGGTGAGCACAAGCAGTGCGCCGTCTCATGCGTGACCACGGCTCAAGTCCCTGTTAACCCGCCTTGTCTCCTACACTCGCTAGCAAGCGTAACCTGTTAATGCACTACACGAGTCCAGACAAATGGTTCGAACAATACATAGGAGCACGGATGCCAGGTTCTCTTCAATATTTCTATGATGACCCCGCCGTCTCTGCAATTCTTGTTTGGGACAGCCATTGAAGGCACCCGAGATGGAGTTCATATGACCGCGATCTGGATGCGTTACCACCATTGTCCGTTCGTCCTTCCGGCAGTATTTTCAACTAAATATAGACTTCTACTGTGAAAGCGATTATCCAAGCTGAAATCAGCTCGAGACTACCATTGTTGGTGGTTTATTGGTAGAATGGTACTCGCCGCCCTTTCCAAACACAAGCTATCCCAGATGCTGCAGAGGTTGTTAAGCTTTCATTTTCAAACAAGCTTTTGGAAACCACTAAAAATCGTTTTACAGGATTCATACGATATTGAAGCACGTCAATGTCTTGGGAATGGATGAGATGCACATACGCCACATTCGTCGAGGCTGCATGCACATGGTCGGGTAGTATTTGAGCATTTATGCCTTGAATATTTGCCTGCTTCCCGACGACGTGGTCGTTAATCAGTGGTCGCCTCTCTGGCTTTGGTAAATATTACCGTATTCCGATCAATCCACAAAAGCGTCCCATTGCAACCAATTTAGACTCTCGTTGCGTTTTGGGTACCCAATGGAAGTAGAGCATGTAAAGTGGCGCCTTTGGATACCCAGCGAGGCCAATAGGCTCTGAATTGTTTGTTAATATTCTGCGCGCCAGTACTAGGTGTTCTAATCATTCGACAGTATTCAAAACACAAATATTTGAAAAAATTGATATTGCGAAGAATTCAAACGCGTGTTTACCATTAACCTTCCTCCTCTGTTCTATGATGATTACATGTTCATTACCCACGCTGATAAGCTTGCCCAGAAAATTTCAATAAGTTGAGAATGTATAAATTCGCGGGAACAGGCAACGCTAAAACATCACTCTTTCTTATTTAGTCCTCTGGTACTCCTTAACTATCTCCAAACTTAGCTGGCAAGTAATCTCGTTTCCTAGCAGGACGCGCCACTCTGAGACTCGGTCTTGCTCAACCCATGCCTCAAGCCGGTGGATTATCCCAACCACTCGCTCTCTAATGGTTATGAACGGCTCCTCAGCAACATGCATCCGGAGGGAAATTCAACTGCTCCAGACTGATGGCGAGTCCAGTCTGGCAGTACACACAAGACGCTTGAGAATCGTCATCTCTGTTGACTATCGTGCGTCCATTTCTGGAGCTCACGAAGTTGTGATGTTGTCGTGGTCTGCGGCCGACTTTGGAAGCTTTCAGGCCGACAAACACTGTACTAATCATCTCGTTCGCAAATCGAGCCTCTCCCGACATTTCAACCGTCGATGACTGTTCAAGTTCTCTTGGCAGGATTTCCAAAGAAGGATCGCGGAGATTGTCTTTGGCTCGATGGGAAGTGCGCACATGGCAGGGAATCCAATATATACCGTGCTGTATTGGTTGACCCCGCGTATATTCGGGATACAATCCAATGGTCACGGATCCGAGGGCTCATGGTTACGATTCCTCACTGTAAGCCCTAACGTGCAATCTACTTGAGGTTGTTTGCATCGTACACAAGGTACTGTTGGTAAGATCATGCTTTGGACACAAAAAAGAGTCTTGATCACCAGATGACACAATTACATCATTTGCCGCTACACTATGCGCCTATGCAGATATGACCGGTGGCTGGGTCTGGTGAGCAGTTGCGGACATTTATGACTGCACCAGAAATATATAAGAGAAGGCATCGTGAGAATTCCAGAAGTCCACGGGGAAGATAACACGAGATCTAAGCCTACTAGCGCTTATACTTCCAGACTGGAGGCTGCTTGTCGCGTACCCACCGTCTGCGCTTGTGGCCAAGGCTTACTTTCTGCGTGGCTGGATTGGTTTGTAAGAGAAGGATGCTTTTGTCCCTGCCAGCCCTTATCCGGCTCCTGCGTTTGGTTTCTGCCCTGCACCTATCCTTACATTCTGTTTATCCCATTGCACTACGAATGGATACTATGTCAGCATTATTGTGGGGCACCTTTCTGCCTAGCTTGTCCATGCATCTTTGGGTCTTGACCATAAACAATCCTTTGATGGTCCGATTGGTTCGCGGCATTTGCCAAGGTGAGCTAGAGGAGGGATAGAGAGATGGCGGCAGCAATAGCACAGCTGCATATGTGTATTGGAAGTCGTTTGCATGTAGAACGATGTGGATCTCTTTCCATCTAGGTAGTGCTATATCGTAAAGTACTTATATAAAGTAGAGCCCGCGGAAACCCAATCGACCTGACCCTGATCCTAATGTCCGTCTATTGCTCAACCAGAACATTGATGCTCAGGAGTGCATATTCATGATTGGCCCATAATGTGGTGCTTGTGCTGAGAAACATCATGGAAAGTTCGTGCAGACACGCTTTCTAACATCTTCTTCCTTTCCTTGCCATGATATTCCAGGGAATTTTGGAGAGTTATTTGGTGCGAAGCAGCTGTCCAGCTTACCAAATCCTTCCACCAACCTGGAGGGAAGCAGTGTTGGGGATGACCTAATAAGTCAAACAGGTACATCCAGCAGGTACACTCTTGAGTCGCCAGGCCCGTGCTTATCACATGATTACCTCGAAGCCAGCCTTGCGAATACGCGATTCTGATTGGCCAGTATCGACTTTTGCTGCTGCTGCTGGGTGGCAGTGAATGGACATCTGGAAAATAGCTGAGCAGGCCAGTGAATGGAGACAGCTACTTTTTTGCTGCTGCTGCTGCTGCTGCTGCTGCTGCTGCTGCTGCTGCTGCTGGTGGAGCTGCCACACCCTTCAATAACAACAAACTGAAATCCGCCGCCTCCTGCTTCCCATCCCTTTTTCTTCTCCTCTTCCCACCCACTATAACACGCGCTGCAAACTTCGTTCACAGATCTCTGCAAAGCTATTTGTCCCACGGTCAACTTTACTTGGCCAGACTTCTGATCTCTTTTCTTGCAAACCTTGCATCCGTGATCTTTCAGCTTTCTTCGCAATTCTTCATCCTCTCCTGTCTCTCCCCGCACAACAATCCCTTTCTCGACGCGATCTCGCGTCAGATCTCGCGCCAGTACATCGATAGCAACAGTCGACTTCGGCTGCCAGCTACCATAGTACGCTTCGACCAAAACAACAACAACAAGCTCTTGACCTTGCCCGTCACTCAACTCGACCTACAATCCAGCAGTCCAACCACAGACTGCTCCAGGTTTAGTTCAATCTCCTGCTAGCACAAAGCCCAAGCACGCTTTTTGTCGTTTTGCCCCAGGCTCCTCTACCTTCTTGCAAGTTGCAACGCATCCTGCCCAGAACCTGTACTCCCCCACCACCTGTTGGCCATCGCCATTTGTCGCCTGGCATCAACAAGTCTGCATACCTTTTGCCGTTGTCTGCCTCCTCTTCAATCAGAAGCATACAAATCCCCATCTTCTTTACCCCAAACGCTCATACCACGCTTGTCTTTGTCGACCATGTCAGGAAGCAGCATGCATCAGCACGTTGATCAGGACAAGGTAGTCCCCATTGCCATTGTTGGCATGGCCTGCCGATTCCCTGGTGAGGGCGAAGATGTGGAGTCGCTCTTCAAGATGCTTGAGAAGGGCGAGAGTGCCTGGTCGGAATTCCCTGCCGATCGGGTCAATATCGACGGCTTCTACCACCCCAGTGGTACCCGTCAGGGCTCCATTGGCTTCAAGGGAGCTCACTTCCTGAAGGGCGACATTAGAGCCTTTGATGCCGCCTTCTTCAACATCTCGCAGACTGAAGCCCAGGCTGTTGACCCCCAGCAGCGCATCCTGCTCGAGACCACTTACCAGGCTCTGGAGAATGGTAAGTCCATTGGCCTGCTTGCTCTTTTGGTGTCGCTCTGGCTGACCAGACCTTTGCAGCGGGTTACTCCAAGGAGTCGCTCAGTCTTACGGAGACCTCTGTCAATGTCGGCACTTTTGTCAAAGGTAAGAACCAGCAACCTGCTTTTGCACACCCACCCCTGTCATGAATTGCGTGCAGACTTACTAACGCATTATCCTCCACAGACTACGAACAGATCGTTCTGCGCGATCCTGACTGGGCCCCCCAGTACGCCGCTACTGGCACCGGAAATGCGATCCTTGCGAATCGCATTTCGTACCAATTCAACCTGCGAGGCCCTAGTCAAACCATTGACACCGGCTGCAGTGCCAGTCTCGTCGCCGTGCACAACGGCTGCCAAGACTTGCGCACTGGACGTTCCAACCTTGCCATCGCTGCTGGAGTTGGAATGATCCTTACCCCTGCCACGATGATGCCCATGACTGCCCTCAACTTCCTTGGCAAGGACGGAAAGTGCTACACTTTCACCAACAAAGCTGAGGGCTATGGACGTGGCGAGGGAGTGGGCGTCGTGGTCCTCAAGCGTCTCGATGACGCGCTGCGTGACAATGACACGATTCGAGCCGTCATTCGCGGAAGCAGAGTCAACCAGGACGGCAAGACTCCAGGCATCACCATGCCCAGCGCTGACGCCCAGCTTTCCAACATCCGTGCCGTGTACCAAGAGGCTGGCCTTGGTGTTGACCAGACTGCATACGTCGAGTGCCATGGCACTGGAACGCGAGCCGGTGATCCCAAAGAGTCGTTTGCCATTTCGCAGGCTTTTTGCGACGAGCGCGATGTCGACAAGCCCATCTACATAGCCTCAATCAAGCCAAACGTTGGTCATCTGGAGGGTGCCGCCGGAGTTGCTGGCCTGATTAAGGCCGTAATGTCCGTCGAAAAGGGCTATATTACCAAGAACCTGTACTTTGACGAGTCCATCGGAAACCCCGACATCAAGTTTGAAGATTGGAAGGTCAAGGTAAGTGACATCTGGACGAGGTGACGTTGGGGCAATGCTTATGTAAAGAATTGAGGCTGACTGACTTGTACTACCCCACTCTACCCAGGTACCCACCCAGCTCACACCCTGGCCCATGGAAGGCCTGCGCCGAGCAAGTGTCAACTGCTTTGGCTTTGGGGGCACAAATGCGCATGTCATCCTCGACGATGCTGGCTCCTATCTTGCACAGCGCGCATTGACTGGCCACCACCAGTCTGCACCCACCACTGAGAGCATTGTCCAGGACACTGCCACGACCTTTCCGCAGACCCAGCTTTTTGCCTTTTCGTCGCACGAACTTGAGGGCATTGCTCGCATCATCAAGGGCCATGAGTCCTACATCACCGGCCATGCTTCGGACTCGTCTTTCATGGCCGACTATGCCTACACCTTGTCTCGTCGTTCAGTCCTAGAGTACAAGTCTTTTGTGGTTGCTCAGTCGCCTGATGAGCTGCTTGCCAAGCTGGCTGACCCCCACAAGCTCCAGATCCAGCGCTTCGCCGTCGAAGACACCGATGCTCCCAAACTTGCCTTGGTGTTCTGTGGCCAGGGAGCTCAGTGGTATGCAATGGGCCGTGAGTTGATGGCCTTTGATGCTTTCAGAAAAAGCTTGACTGAGGCATCCAAGTACCTGTCTCTGATCACCAGTCACACGTTTGATTTGCTGAGTGAGCTTCAGCACGACAATCCTCGCTCCAGCCACATCAACGAGCCTAGGTCCGCTCAGCCTGCAACTACAGCTATTCAGATTGCTCTCGTCGACCTGCTCAAGGCTGCCAACGTTTCCCCCGAAGCTGTCGTTGGTCATTCTTCTGGAGAAATTGCTGCTGCTTATGCTGCTGGCTACCTCGAGCGTGAGGATGCATGGCTCATTGCCTTCCAACGCGGACTTTGTGCTACAGCACTTGCCTTCACCAATCCATTCGTCCGCGGCCGAATGATGGCAGTGGGCCTTTCCGCCGCAGACGCACAGTTCTTCTTGGATGAGCTGCAGGTTTTTGACGTGACGGTTGCATGCGAGAACAGCCCCGTTTCTGTTACCTTGTCTGGCAATGAAGAGGATATTGTGCAAGTCGGCCGCCTCCTTGCTGCGCGTGACATTTGGCACAAGCTTTTGGCAGTCCAGACTGCTTACCATTCCTCCTACATGCAGCTGGTTGAGGCCAACTACCGACTGTCAGTGTCTGTCATCACCCCGCTTCGAGATGGAACAGGCATCAAGATGTTCTCCTCCGTCACCGGCGAACTGGTCACTGACGGCACCAAACTCGACGCAACATACTGGGCCACCAACCTAGTGTCTCCCGTTCTATTCAACCAAGCATTTTCTGCCATGTACAAGGCTGTCAAGCCCAAACTCGTTCTGGAAATCTCTCCTGCGGTCACCCTGAGTCGTTCCTGTATGGAGATTGCCAACTCCATTAGCCCCAAGCGGAACGGCTTGAACTGTTTTGGACTTCTGAAGCGCAACGAGGATGCTTTCCAGACTGCACTTGCAGCTCTTGGTGAAATTTGGGCACGTGGTGTTCATGTCGATTTCACCTGGGCGCGCACCAACTGCCATGGCGGCCTGCCCCGTCTCCTTGTCGATTTGCCTCCTTATCCCTTCAACCACTCCAAGGGATACTGGTTCGAATCCCACTTTGGCCATGCCTTGCGTTTCCGCAAGCACGGCCGCGAAGATCTCATCGGTGCTCCTATCGCTGAATCTACGCCGCAGGAGCCTCGATGGCGCGGCTTCTTCAGAATCGGAGAGAACCCGTGGCTTTTGGATCACCAGGTCCAAAAGACTATCGTTTACCCGGCGTCGGGCCTCATTACCATGGCACTCGAGGCTGCTCGACAGTGCCGCGACACAGCCTACGCTGTCCAGAACTACCAGGTCTCTGATTTCAACATCATCAAGCCCGTTATTATCCCCAGTTCAGAGCACGGCCTCGAACACATGATCAGCGCCAAGATGATCAAGGTTCCCCCGCCCGATGCAACGCACTGTTCCGTCATGTACGCATTCACCATCTTGACCAAGACGGAGCTGGGCCCTTGGCAGGAGAATGCAGACGGTGTCTTCTCCATCTTCTACTCTGGCAAAGTCTGCAGCGAGCTTGCGGAAAAGACAAGCGATCAGGATGCCGAGCAAGCTCTTTACCAGTCCCTGATGACGAAGTGCGGCGAGAAGCTTGACACGCGTCGTTTTTACGAACACCTCGACGGCATCGGTATGAACTACGGACCTCTTTTCCAGAATGTTGTTGAGGTCTCAAAGAGCACAGATGCATGCGTCAGTGTTGTCCGCATACCCGACACAAAATCCCAGATGCCGGCACAGTTTGAATTTGATCATCTGATCCACCCCGCCACACTCGACGCCATGTTCCAAACCGTCTTTGCAATTGGCGACGCGACTATGGTGCCGTCACGCATTAACAACATTACGTTTTCGCCAAATATGGTCCGCGGAGCTGGTGCCCAATTCAACGGATGGGCCAAAGCACGACGTGTGGGCTACAGAGAGGCCGTGGCAACTATTGTGATGCACGATACAGACACTTCGGAGCCGATGGTTGCGATCCGCGACATTCAATTCATCAAGATCTCATCCGATGCGTCTAGCTTCTTGAAGAGCAACGGTAACCTGTGCAGCCAGATCATCTGGAAAGAGTTGCGAGCAGTCATGCCACTGAACAACGGCGTGCTCACCTTGAACCACGATGAACCAACTCTTGTCCTGCTGCCCGATGTAGACATCTCGGATGCTTTGAAGACGTTGCTCTTGCACTTCGACGCCACCAACCTCGAGTTCGTGCGCGTGTCCGAGGTTACCGAGGAGCACATGGGCAAGCCCTGTGTCTCTTTGGTGGAAATCGACCAAGCTCTCATCTTCGGGCTCTCGGAAAAGGCATTCACCATTGTGAAGAAGCTGTTGACGTCGACGCCTGGCCTTCTCTGGGTCACGCTGGGTGCTTGTGGGTTGGCACCAGACCCCTTGAAGGCGCCATTCCACGGACTGGCTCGCACCATCCGCTCCGAGGATTCTTCAAGACGCATCGTCACGCTAGATCTGTCTCGATGCAAGAGACAGGACGATATCGCTCTTTCTGCTTCTGCTATCCAGGATGTGTTTGACTCGTCCTTTGGTGCACTTGACCCCGACGACATCCTTGAGGTTGAGTATGCTCTGTGCGGAACCACCCTCTTTGGCGCCCGTTTGAGCCCCTTGGGTGCTTTGAACAACGTGGTCGAGAATGGCCTCGACGAGGCGATCCAGACTCGACAAGTCGCCGTGCGCGACATCAAACACCCCTTCGGCATCAGACTCGGCCACGTAACTGACATGCAGAGCACGTACTTTGTGCCCGAAAACGAAGCCGAGGCGCCATTGAACCCGAATCATGTTCGTCTGCGGGTTGTGTGCACACAGCTGTTGCCGATCGATCTCGACACAATCATGGGCAAGAGCAGCGAGACTGTCTTGGGCGCCGACGTCCTTGGCATCGTCACTGCGCTGGGCAAGAATGTCTATGACCTGCAAGTGGGTAGTCGCGTCATTACCCCGGCACGCAGCACCCTCAGATCGTCGGTCGTTGTCAATAGCGCTTACTGTCAACTTGTGGCAAATGACAGAATGATGCGTGGGGTGAGCCCGTCTGCCTTGATTACCGCCTTCCATGGGCTGGTCAACGTTGGGATGATCGGTCCAGACTCTACCGTTTTCGTCGATTGTGCCAAGGGCTTGTACGGTGATGCATTCATCCGTCTGGCTTCGTTTACAAAGGCCACCGTATTTGCAGGCGTCCGCACTGCCGAGGAGCGGAACTTCATTCACAGCAACTACCATATCCCCGGGCATCGCATCATTGATACAACAGACGACAATTTCCCTTTGCGTGTCAAGGAGCTGACCGAGGGGGCTGGGGTCGACATATTTTGCACCCCGTCCACGGAGCGTCTCGAGCTCAAGGCCGCCTGCGTTTCTTCGATCGGGTATCTCTTCCTCCTCGTCAACACCTATGGAGCGCCACAAACCAAGACGGTTGCCATGCCATACAATTTGAATACTTCGATCTGCAAATTCGACTTGTACGCGGTCGTTTCCAAGGATCGTGGCCAGTTTCGCCAGGCGTGGGAGGATGTCTTCAGACTGCAGTCCATGGGCAAGCTTGGAATATGCCCCCGGGACCTCATTGTTGAGAAGACTGTCGACAACATCGACAAGCTGTTTGAGAGCATGGCCGCCGCCCCGGGTCAACACATGCACATTGTTCGCTTCAAGGACGAGGCCACGATTCGCATGGGCACCAACCCCATCGAATCCATCAGACTGAACCCGAATGCGACTTACGTCTTGGCCGGTGGTCTGGGAGGCTTGGGCAAAGAAGTTGCCAAGCTGATGGTTGCCCGCGGTGCTCGCCATCTGCTCTTCCTGTCGCGGTCCGGTGCAAAGGCAGAGGATGCTGACTTTCTCCAATACCTTGTGCAAAAGGATGTCGAAGCCATTGTATTGGCCGTTGATATCTGCGACGAAATGGCCCTCAAGGCCGCACTGGCTT
This sequence comes from Coniella vitis, assembly GCA_011317545.1. Classification (NCBI taxonomy): domain Eukaryota; kingdom Fungi; phylum Ascomycota; class Sordariomycetes; order Diaporthales; family Schizoparmaceae; genus Coniella; species Coniella vitis. Next base: position 2,841,269 of record WUJK01000004.1, on the reverse strand, counting down.
CCACACAAGCCCCGCCAATCAAGGGCCTCGTGCAGTGCGCCGCTGTCATTGCCGATGCGGTCTTTGAGACCATGACGTTTGAGGAGTGGAGCATTGCCACGCGCCCCAAGATGATCGGTTCCTGGAACCTACATACCGTGCTTCCGCACGACATGGACTTTTTCGTTTCCCTCGCATCAGCCTCTGGTGTCATTGGCAACCGAGGCCAAGCCAACTATGCTGCCGGCAATTGCTTTGAAGACGCGCTTGCTCACCACCGCAACACGCAGGGAATGCACTCTGTTTCCATCGACTTGGGACCGGTCATGGGCGCGGGAATGCTGGAGAAGGACGAAAAGACCTACGCCATCCTCAAGGCCAGCGGGTTCTTCATGGTCATGATCGAGGACTTCCTCTTCCTGTTGGAGCTTGCCATGTCTGGCCGCCGTAGTAGCATTTTCTCACTCCCCCCGCAGGTCGTCACGGGCGTCGGCACAGGTGGACTCATTCTGCAGAATGGCGTTTCTGATCCCTACTGGACCGAGACCAAGATGTTCGAGATCCTCAATCGCATCGACCTGCCCCAGCAGGCACTCGAAGGCACCACCAGCTCGAACCCGTCCAAGAAGTCCAGCCAAGCCTCCGGACGCAGCCTGACGGCATCCTTGAAGAATGCCGACAACATTGACGACGCCACTGAAGTTGTTCTTGCCGGATGCATCAACTACCTGTCTTCCTCGCTTGGCATGAACCCCGAGGACATGGATCCAGACAAGAGTCTTGCAGCGTACGGAGTGGACTCGCTCGTGACATCAAGCTTCCGTAGCTGGATTTTCAAGAATGTCGGCGTCAAGATTACGGACTTGGAGGTCATTGGTGCCGCGAGCATCTTTGAGCTTGCTCACTGCATCGCAGTCAAGTTTGGTGGTCCTGTTTGAGACCTGCGCGGTTCTTCTCATGCGGTAGTCTCCTGTTGATGGGGTTTTCTGGCCGAAGCAGTGTTTCCATTGGCCGGTGGACCATGCAGGAAGGATGATTTTTGTGTTGCCTCTTCTTACTTTTGCTTTTGATGGATCATTGGGGGACGTTGTGTTAGTTGGACGGTAGATGGAGGATGGTGGATGTGGACGAGAGGTGGTGGAGGGTAGCAGATGGCGGAGAGGGGGGGGGGGCATCATTTGTTGTTTGGTTTGGCTGTTCATTGTTATACTTTTCTCTCTCTTTTCTTCTTTTTCTGACGTTGTTCAACATCACTCTCAACGGAACTAATCAGAAAGTGTTTTTGTACTGTAAATTGTGTTCCCGTGCAGCAAAACCTGAGTGCATGTGCATGATGGATGTAGTTGCAGTGTCTTCGTGATCCAACAGACCAGGTTGCTTCTTCGACTGAGCCCTCGAATGATGGCTTGCGGTATCATATCCTGCTCGGGCATAGACCACAGGTTTCAGCGTGTTTGCTCGATCGATCAGCTGTCATTGGTAATTGAGGCTCCTGATTACACAGCATGCCCGCAAGAGAGTGTAGAGCGGCACAATCAATGGATGCAAGATACAAGCAAGCACGCCTTCTTTCCTGGCCCTCATACACACGTCCTACCGGGATTTTCAAGAAGAAGAAAGAATATATAATAACATAATTTACAATACAAAACCCAACACGCCTCCAGAAAGGAAGATAATCCTAGCTAGATACACGACATTTTCCTCCCTGTGCTAAAACACCGCAAACGGCTTCCACCCAACCATGCACCACTTGGCCGCCCCAATCGAGGCAAACGCGCCCGCGTACAAACACCCCGTGAAGACAATCACACCCCAGTACTGGCCCCCATTGCTCGTCAGTATGCCGCCCGCAAGGGGCACGCCCACCAGCGTCGCAAAGCTGACGACCGTGTAGCAGGTCGCATAGTAGCGCCCGTACTGCTGCGTCTTGCACAGACGGCCGACGCACACGGGGGTGATGCTGATGTTGCTCCCCGACGCGAAGCCAAACAAGAACGCGTAGACGACGAGGCCGGGCGTGTACGTGCCGGCTGGGAGCCAGATCGCGAGGCAGGACACGATGCAGCCGACAATCATGAGCATGTTCACGTTGAAGGGCCCGATGATGTCGCCCCACCAGCCGGGCAGTGCACGCCCCAACGCAGACCCGGCGTTGAGAATCGGCAGGATCTGGTAGCTAAACGCCGTGGAGAAGCCGTTATCCCGCGCGTAGCTCGAGATGTACGTGACGGGGATGAATAGCGCAAACTCAAGAAGGAAGATGCCGATGGTGCAGAGCAAGAATGCGCGGTCGCGAAAGATGCGCAGGTCGGGGTGCGCAGAGGCATTGGTGGCGGGAGGCAAGCGGGTGCGAATGAGGCAGTTGGCCAGCGCCGTGAGGCCCAGCGAGAGGAAGCCGAGGACGCGGATGGACCAGCCCCAGCCAAGGCGTGGGAAGAGGGCCTCGAGCATGAGGGGGAAGACGATGCCGCCAATGGACCCGCCTGTCGCGGCGAGGCCGGTTGCGAGGCCGCGGCGGCGGAGGAACCAGTGGCCTGGTGCGGCAAAGGACGGGGTAAAGAGGAGGGAGGCACCGAAGCCTGTACAGAGGCCAAAGGAGAGGATGAAGTGCCAGAGTTCTGATTAGAGCCAAAGCAAAAGCAGGCTGTGGTCAGCGATGTTGCAGGCGCACACAGCAAAGGAGGGAGCAGTGCTTCTACAGTTCACTATTCGAACCGTTCCAGCCAAGAGTCATCTGATTTCTTACCTGTGGAAATACTAAAGAGCATCAGGCCGAGAACATCAAAAATGGTCCCCACAGCAACGATCCATCGAGGCCCGTACTTGTCAAAAATCGGGCCGGTGAACAGACCAACACCAAACACGACAAATGGGAAGAGGGAAAAGATCCATCCGACTGAGCTTTCGCTGTACTTTGAGAGCTGGTGAGTCGTCAAGTAGGTCTGGAAAGTTGCCAGTGTGTTGAGCAAGCCCGACGCTGCCACAAGAGAAAACCAGCAGCCCAGGACAACAGACCATGCTTTCCAGCCGCCTTCAGGGTAGCCCTCCGCATCTGTGCCGGCTGTCGAGGCACGCTGTAGCTGTGCTTCGGTGTTGCTGGGGATGGCCAGCAGAGGCGGCTCGGTGGGCAGACGGTCTGCTATGTCGTCAAGAAGCCCCTTCTCACGAATGCTCCGGTCGTGCTTTGTCGCGAGACCACCGTCACCCTTTGCTTCTTCTTGATCGACCTCTTGGCTGGCGTCAGCTAGCTCCTGCTTGATCGGCTTCTTCTCGACCTTCGAATTGCTTCCCGAGTCACTGCCACTTGCGCTGCCGTTGCTGTGTCCAAGGCCATTGCCGGCATCATTGGGGCTTGTGCGGTGGTCGAACCTGTTCTTTGCGTCCGCTTCCTTGGCCATGTCAGTAATTCCAGCGATTCCTCCAACCAAAATATGCCTGCGCACGTCACGGACTCGACAAAAGCCATCGTGTCAGCCAGACAGACGTTCGATGACCACCGCTACTATGTATATGGACCACATGGCGGGGATGCGATGTACCTAGTAGCTGTTGCCGGCTTGTTTCCGCTTTCCGGAGTAGTGGATTGCCCGTGCGTGTCAATGATTCAATAAGTCAGCCGACCTGACGTCTTGGTCTGCCACCTTGCCGCGCGCTCCCATGGGGCACTTCATTTGGAAAAGGTCATCTTGGCGAGCTCATGGATGGATGTTGGTAGTCGCACATTATGTCTGGATGCCGAGTTACGAGTTGATTGGAATAAATTGCCAGTAAAAATACGGTCCTATGTGACATAGGATAACTAGCTAAGTCCATAGATTGGACCCCACGTATCAAGCCTGGGAGACACCCTCCGATGGGGAAAGGGCTATTCCAACCCACCATGGCTCTAGTAGACACGGGCAATCGCAGCACAGATGTATGTTTCTCATGGCTTTTGTAGGCTTCTTTTGACTCTCTGCTGTAATCTGGTTGCTTTTTAAGCTGAGGTCTGAGCTGCGCAACTCGCGTTTGGGGATGAATGCTATATACCACATCCTAGGGATCGCGCCCAAGCAACCGAAATCTGATCAATCTCCGAAGTTGTCCTGCTCGGTGAAGGTTCACTGGTAGGAAAATCCGCATTTGATTTGCCAACCGCGTCGAGGCTGCTGCTTCGACACGAATAGAAAGCACAGACGGATGCGTTGGTGTACTGACGGCACAAGTAGTTCGGTGTCATCTATAGCAATAATCGCTGCTGGCTGCCTATTGGGCTGCTGGCCTTGCTATCTTGGTGATCCAGTGTAGAGGCAAGGCTCTGACTATAGACTAAAAGGACTGATGGTCAGCCTAGACCGGTAGGGTTCATGATGTTTCCATGACTTACCAACCAAAAAGGCGCTGTCTTTGCATGTGCCAGTACGTTCCGATATCGGAAATGCAAGAGTGGCAGCTTGCGAAGTAAGTGTCTGGACGAGTCCGACACACTCGTAGTGAACGGGCCACATTTGTTTCTGATCCGAAATATGCGCGGTATCTCTTCACTCGTCATCGTCCTCAACCTCTTCCAGGGTGACATGTTTGGAAGCCAGTGCCGTATCCGTATCCGTGTCGTGATTTGCGTGGGCTGTGGATTTCAAGTAGCCCTGTTGCTCCAACCGATCTGCTTCCTCTGGCTCCATCAAGCCACCCTTTCCTTGACTCTTGTCAAGCTTTTGTCTGACAACAGTGGGCACGAAAGCGGCTGCCTCTTTCCTCAGATCTCTGACTATAGGTTTAGCTTCATAGACTGTCTTTGCTTCGACGACCGGCGCTGGCGCTGGCTTCGAGGCTGCATCATCGCCTTCGATTCCCTCCCGGCCAATGCCTCTATCACGGCCTAATGGCTCGGTGTTGGCATTTGCATTCCTCTTGGCCCTCCTCTTGGCCCACCACTTGTCCATCATCTCCTTTGGAATCGGCGGTGGTGTGTCCCTCGGCATGGGAATGGCCTTTACGTCCTCAGGTACTTCGCTATCGCTGCTCGAGTCGGCGTCGTTGAAATTTCGTCTCCGCTTGCCCAAGACACCTCTGTCATTGTCGCCGTCGCGTGGGGGGCCACCGCGCCTGAATTGAGGTGCCGCATCGCCAAGTGCCTCTCGTGCCTTCTGCACTGCCTTGAGCTCCTTTTCCAGACCTTCCAGAACCTGCTCTTCGTGTCGCGTGAGCTTGCCGCCGCCAGTGCCAATCGCTTTCAGGTCATCGATTTGCTTCTGTATGCGCTCCGGGTTGCGCTTCGCAAGGCGCTCGTTGCGCTTGGCTGTGACATCGGCTTTGCCTATAGGATCCGAGTCAGTCAGAGCAATCGTCAGATCAGGCAATCATGAGAAAACGCACCTTTTTTGATGGCCTTGGCCTTGTCTGCCTTACGCTGCGCCTGCACGGGGTTATAATTCTTCTCCTTGGCCATCGTGGTTATTGCCTTGCTTGTCCAGAAATCAGAACTCCCAAGGCCGGTTCCTTGCTCAAGCATACCGCATGCAAGGGTACGTACTTATCGTTCTGCTTATCTAAACACCGAAAAAGGTAGGGCACGTGATTGCCACCGCTAAGCCATTTCAGGCTGGCCGGCCGCCCACTGTCGGCGGGGGCAAACCTCAGCAAATCCACCAAGAATTACTCCTACGACTCATCACTGTCCGACAACCCATTTCAGTCGTCCCACCACAACCGCTGTCCCGACAAATCGTCAATCACCATATCGACAGTCAAGCAATAATCATCGAAAATGGGAAAGGTTCACGGATCTCTGTAAGGACCACCAACGCCTGGAGGATTTTTTTTTTTAAGCATTGGACGGACGGATGCGAGCCGCCGCGACTCGAACGAAATTTTCTGACATTTTTGTCAACACAGCGCCCGTGCCGGCAAGGTCAAGTCTCAGACCCCCAAGGTTGAGAAGCAGGGTGCGTAACCTCGAAATATTAGGAATATTTGGAACTAGAGAAGTTGTGTGCTGACATAAATCCCGAATACAGAGAAGAAGAAGCTGCCGTACGTTTGATCAACCCACACGTCCTTCCCTTTCATCACGCGACAATCGATCGACGAGCCATCAACATCGACTCCGCCGCAGCCGTGGCCGACGACAATGGGCCTCCAAATATTCGAGTATATGCTGATGGTAGTTTAGTAAGGGCCGTGCCATGAAGAGACTCAAGTACACCCGCCGTTTCGTGAACGTCCAGCTCACTGGTGGCAAGAGAAAGGTGAGTCTTGGGCACAGAACAAGCGCGACACGACAGACAGGAAATATCCATGTCTGCTCTTTGAGATGCCATATAGCTAACACAAGAACAGATGAACCCCAACCCCACCTCCTAAGTGCACCTAGGTGCTTTGGCGGGTTGAACAGATAACGGTCGGACATCGAGACACTATGGATTTGAGGACCATGCACTCACGGGTCACGCCGGTGACCCCGGAACATATGGAAAAAGGGACGGAAACCCCGAAAGGGAGATTCTTGCACGGCGTGTTCACGGCTTGGGGCATCATGGACCATCGCAATCTATGAGTTTTTGCCACACTTACGGCGTAGGGGGTCCTTTACAATCGGGCGCCCGAGGACGTCTGATACAGTCTTTGCGAACGTCTACAAAAATCCGATGGACTGTCTGGTATCGAAGATACGAACATATTTTGCGTCCCTAAATGTGACGAGCTTTCTGTGTGACTATGAGAACAGGGCGGGACTTTTCACGAATCTGAAAATCATTGACAAAGTGATCGATTATGGATATCCTGAATTGTCGGAGTGAAGCAGCGGTTCAGTGTGGTAGTCTTCCGCTGGTTCCCGGGCTTCACGCCATCCGTCTGGATGTTGTGCCCGTTCAGTGTCGACATCAGCTTCCAACTCCACCAGCCTTCAATCTCTCGGTTTCGTTCCATTAGCTCATCCAGAATACGCTCTGTAGACAAGACCGGCCCTTTTACCCTAGAGTCTACTGAGGTATCACTAGATGCCTGATGCTTCAGCCCGACAATTTCTCTTCATACCAATGCACTGTTCTGACGTGGTGCCCATCGTGGATTCCCAAGGCAAGGTTATGCTTTGGAGATCGCGTATGTCGTGGATTCCTTCACTGGATGACCTCCCGTCAGCACGAGGCGGCTTGTCTCGGGTCGGCTTTCTGATACTTTCGCGAGGACGTGGAACGGTAGATCATATCTTGTCTCCAGCTTACATTCTAGATTGTCTTTTGACGGTTGACTTTTTACAAATACGCCTGCTTTGCTGATAGTATGGTCGAGGTACTGATACCCTATACAAATGCTGCGATTCGGACGTGACCAAGTCCTGTGACCTGACCTGCTGGAATCAGAAAGTACTAAATCAATAACGATACTACCGTCCGTACATAGTAGAAAGCAAGCAAGCCTGCCTGCCCTGCTCTGCCCTGCCAAAGCGGTGCCCAGCAGTTTGATGGACATATTGGCAACAGGGAGTCACTTATTAGTGTGTTTCGGCAGGGGCGCCCTGGGACTGGACCAGGCCTTGGAATCCGCTGTTGCTGGACCAACGCCAGGCCTTGTTTTCAGTGCACTAGCGGACTGGGACACGCAGCAAACATTTGTTGGCAGAGCGCACCTGCCAGTGCAGCAGTGCAGTGGATCATCAATAAAGTGGGCTTGTCGCTTCGCCCTCGACCAGACCCATGCCTGGTCCTTGCATCTGCATGCCACATTCCCATCATGGCCCAACAAGCCTCTCACATGCCAGCACAAGTACTTACTTGACCATAAGGGTGCGCAGATATCATCTCGTCAGCCTCCTGTCAGCTCCTCCAGCTCTATATTCATCTGCTGGACTGCTGCTGCCCAACGCAGCCTCAACCGCAACAACGCCAACGACGCCACAACAAAGCGCCCGTCGCATCAGGCCGTCGATCGATCGCAAGCAAGCAAGGACCAGCCCTTCTTGCACCTTGGTAGACAGGTCGTATTCTACACTCCACCGCTTGCTGCAGCCTCGTCATCGCTGCGTTGCGTCTGTGAGTAAAGTGAGTGAAGTGAGTTGTGCGTGCGCCTGCCTGTGTTTATCTACCCCGCGGTCACCGTCAGCCACGCTAGACTTGGGGCGCAACAACGCCCTGTTCCCTGGCCTGGACCACACATCCAGAATCACATCTGAGATATCGACGCGGCTGCCAACCCAGCTCTCCATTCCATCACAAACATGGCCAGCTTCATGTCCAACGTCTTTGCAGCAGGCGGCAAGGACAATGGCAGCAAACTCGACCTGGGCCGCCCCGAAACCCCCATCAGAAACACCTTTGTGGAGCCCGCCCGCACGCCTGTCGGCAGCCCTAGCAAAAGATCATTTCCTCCTGGTGCCCACGAACTCCCTCAAGCTCAAGAGCCTCACCCCAAGTCGAACGCCAATGTTTTCGATGCGCCCATCAGGCTGGGTCGCCCCCAGTCTGTCGCCCACACGCTCTCTCCCGGCAAGGGCAACAGCAGTCTCCAGTCCTCGGACGTCGACATGGGCAACAGTACGATCCTCAACGACTACTCACCACCAAAGGCCACCCCTTCTAGCCCGCGCAAGCATCAAGGCCAGGAGAACACCCCGCCTGCCGCCTCCAAACTCGGCGGTCCTACCCTCTCGGCCCTACCCAGCCATGCTGCGTTGTCGAGACAAGATATCTATCAGAGCGCCCGCGCGGCCCCTCCTGCCAAGAGGTTCGACACTTCGCGCGGTCTCACGCCTGAGGAGTTGGAGATTCTACAGAAGCCCAATGTGAGGCGTATGGTCAACGTAACCCAGCTTTGTAAGTTAGGACGCAGTTACGGGATTGCAGGGGAGGCATTGGAAGTTTCTCTGCTAATAACTGGCGCTCTATTTGCTCAGATTTCCTCGACTACTACTTCGACCTTCTTACCTACGTCGGCAACCGCCAAAGCCGCTTGAACGCTTTCCAAGAGGAGTTCCCAGCCCCTCCAGCGACGGATGAAGAGACGTACAAACAGTGGTGGCACAAATACACTGGCCGTGAGCGAGCCAATCTGCGCAAGCGGCGAGTGCGGCTCCGACAAGGTGATTTCCAGATCCTCACACAGGTCGGACAGGGTGGCTACGGTCAAGTGTTTCTGGCCCAGAAGAAGGACACCAAGGAGGTGTGTGCCTTGAAAGTCATGAGCAAAGCACTACTGTTCAAGCTGGATGAGGTTCGCCACGTTCTGACGGAGCGAGACATTCTGACCACTGCCAAGAGTCAGTGGCTCGTCCGCCTCTTGTACTCATTCCAAGACGACAAGAATATCTACCTTGCCATGGTAATTATTCCACATTCCATCCTTTGCGCCATGACAAACTAACACATTCAACAGGAATACGTACCTGGAGGTGACTTCCGTACCCTTTTGAACAATACTGGTGTCCTTTCGAACAGGCACGCCCGTTTCTACATTGCAGAAATGTTCTGCTCCGTCGACGCCCTACACCAGCTGGGTTACATCCACCGTGATCTCAAGCCCGAGAATTTCCTTGTGGACTCCTCTGGCCACGTCAAGCTGACCGATTTTGGGCTGGCGGCTGGATTCTTGGCGCCGGCCAAGATTGAGTCCATGCGTGTTCGCCTAGAAAAGGCTTCCGAGACTTCTGTGCCTTTCGGCAAACCGATGGACCAGCGCACCGTAGCAGAGCGTCGCGATGGATACCGCTCGATGCGAGACAAGGACGCAAACTACGCCAAGTCCATTGTCGGCTCACCCGACTACATGGCGCCTGAAGTCCTGCGAGGAGAAGAATACGACTACACAGTCGACTATTGGAGTCTAGGATGTATGCTTTTTGAGGCTCTGACTGGGTTCCCTCCATTTGCTGGCGCAACGCCTGATGAGACGTGGCGCAATTTGAAACACTGGAAAGAGGTGCTGAAGAGACCAGTCTGGGAAGATCCAAACTACTTCCTCTCCAACAGAACGTGGAGCTTCATTACCACCTGTATCAACTCGCGTTCCAAGCGCTTTTCCAACATCAAGGACATCTACTCGCACCAGTACTTTGCCGAGGTTGATTGGGATGTCTTGCGCGAAACGAAGGCGCCCTTTGTCCCAGAGTTAGACTCGGAGACGGATGCTGGCTACTTTGACGACTTTACCAACGAGGCTGACATGGCCAAGTACAAGGAAGTCCACGAGAAGCAGACGGCGTTGGAGAAGATGGCTGAACGCGAGGATGACATGGGCAAGTCCCTGTTTGTGGGCTTCACGTTTCGTCACCGCAAGGCAAATGACGACGACGAGAACGGTCCGGTGCGGAAGCCCATTACCTCGGATGGACTATTTGGCACGATGCTGTAGGATCCGCAAGCAGGTGCTGCTCAGCAACAGCTATAGCGGCAGCTCGATATTGAGCATATAAGTCTTTTGGCGATGGTGGTGTTATTTGTCGGTGAGTGCTGTGAACGCTTAAAAAGCTCTCTCATTTGACGGGCCTGGCGCGACTATTGTTATGAGTTATGTTGCATTGATGACCTATACGCGGTACATGCAAAGCAATACGGTTCGCAAGAGAGCGAATAAGCGAATGACCTTGATTGATCCTGGTTATTGGGGAACGGTATACGTTGATGATTATGCTGAGGCATAACGAAATGCAATGATCAAGCAAGCCACTGGGAGAGTGGCTTCAGCAACTGGTTGTTATAGACCTGATGACGGGCTGGGCCGTATGAGTTGGTTGCTGTGGTAGTAATGTAGTATTGTTCCATTGGGAAGCTTGTATAGCATAGTGCGGTGCTGGGCCGATTTCTACGAGGGTCCTGGGCGGAGAAACGAAGAATAGAGCAGATAAAAACAACGAATGATGTGTTTTCTTTGTCTGAAACGATAGGATAAGGCGTGGAGGTATGTGACGACGAATACCTTCTCACTTACTCGCGATTGGTCACCCAACCATAACGAGCAATCTAATCTAATCAGATCTAATTTGCCCAAGTAACAGCTACCATGTACATAAGCAGAGACAACTCGACTTGTGAGGAATACCCTAACCCCCCCCCCCCCCCAGCCATCTTGATCATTACGACGCTGTTGACCCTTGTCAGCCCCACTCTTGCACTTCTCGGGCCCGGAAAACCTTAAAGTAACCTCGGCCCGCCGCATGTTCAACGTGCGGCGTATAAGTGGCGTTGAATCCCAATCAGCCCAATCCAAACAACTCAAAGGAAAGAAATATATGGGGGGGCAAAGTAGAAGAGAGAAAGCAATGCTTGCATAGTCTCATAGGAAGCGTGGGGTTATGATGTCAAATGCTGACGACAGTGACAATGCAAACGGCAAACACTCACCGGCTGATGAATTTATTGTTCTTAAACTCGGTATGTCACTGTTAGCGCATCGGAGGTTCCCCAAGGGCTTTTCCACCTGTACACATGTCAGCAATTAAAGGCCTCACCCCCTACCGGACGAACGAAGATGAGTACAGGAGGTTGTCTGGAGACTGGTTAGTGACAGATCGACAGCCAGACAGGATGAATAGACAAGGTGGTCAGAGAGGGCTGTGCAAAGACCGCGCAATCGATCTGATGGAGGTTGATCCATGTATGTAGGTGTTGTGTTGGCAGCCAGCAGACCAAAGCGCGATAATGCGTCGGTCAATCAAGTTGAATGGAATTGACGCTGTTGCACAGGATAGTACACTTCTTCGGAATATGCATTGCGCGGCACGACACCATGTTCACCTGAATGAGAGTTCGCAGCTTGTGTCTTGTTTATCTACTCTTTTTCCTTTTTTTTTTTCAGCTTCACTTGCCTCGCCACTCTGTGTGTGGTAGAAGAGATGAAGATTTATAATTGTTTGTAGCATGCGGGTGAAGGTAAGGAACACACGTGTTTGGATTTTACGCACTTTACATAATCAGACATTTTGCCTTGGAGTCTGAGCTCATGTTCACACGTCTTGATATACAAGCAAGTCAGGCAACCGTTTGGAACAAGCCAAAACGATGCTGTGCTTCCTCTTGGCATCGGCTTTGGGCTGCTCTACACACATATTTGCCTCTTGTGGTGGGAAGAGGCCGCGTGGACGGTGTACGTCGTCAATCTTAATGTTTCAGCTTGCTTTCGGCTTGCATCTGCTATGTCTGTAGCTTCATTATGATGATGATGGCTGAAGAGCTCTCGATCTTTCTACCTGCATAGTAAGCACCTGGACAGGCAAAGAGGCCTCTCAACCTTGCACTCACGCTTGCACCCACATCCTCCAATGATGGAACGCACCGACTCCCGCCAGCTCAGCCCAGCCCACCCTCTTCCGGCTGAGGCAACCTTGGGGGATTCGGAGATTTCGTCGTGTGGCAATGCGGCCATGAGCCAAAGAAGACCCCGAGTGGATCGACCCGGGCCTTGCGGGATGAACCTCGAATGTGTAAGTGTGCGTGTCTTCCATGTAGCTGCTGTGAGTACAACCCCTTTCCTTTACACAATGACACAGCAGCCAAGCCGCCCACTGCCCATTCTTCTCCTCGGTGCCGTGTGCAACCAAGCTGTCATCAGCTAGCTCGGCAAGGCGTCTGATTGTTCCTTGACAACTAGCCCGCTCGGTCCCGTTGGAGATGGTCCCGAAGCGCAGCCCAGCGCAGCCCGCCCTCATCCAGTCCCATCTCGTTTTCGTTCCTTTTTGGTACCAGGCTGACGAGGCCCTCCCTTTCAACCGTTTGTTCTAGCGCTTGCAGTTACATACCCCATACACTGCCATATACAACCGACCCGTGTATTCCACTGCTGTTACTCTTGGTATTTTCTTTCTTTTGTCTTTCTTGGCTCTGTCCAGCTGGCGGCGGAGGCAAGTCAAGTGACGCGTGGAGCAGACCGGCACCTGCACTAGCTCTGGAAGTCTGTTTTCTTCTCCGTGTATGTTTGGTTTCTCTTCGCTGCAAGTCGTGTGTGTGTGAGTGAGAAGAAAGAAGTATTACCGCTAGGAGCTCGAAACAAGCCGTGTCTGTCTAAGCTTTGCTTGCGTCTTCCTGCGTGTCCTGATTCATCCCTTTGCTCATCACTTCACGGGCTGGTAAGGAAGGCTTTTGCGTACCCTTGACACACTTGGGCTCTAGTCTCTCGTGTGTCACCGAGCACAATGTGCCAAGTGTGTCTGTTGATGGTGCCTCGATTGTCCTGCCTTCCCTGCCGCGTATGGCTATGGGATCTGACTATAAAGCCAACGTCGTTCCAATGCCTATCCACCCCCCTTAGTAGCATTGTTGGACACTGAACAGCTTTGGGCTTGTTGATCAGCATACCTATCGGGCCATCTCCACGATTCTCCTCTCAGTCGACCACCGTCCTCCTCCTTATCGTCTCCCATAACCGCAGACATACGGACACACGCACACAAGAAGTACACCGCAATGAAGGGCTTCGCCTTGACGGCTCTAGCCGGCACCGCCGCCGCGCAGTGGTGGGGAGGAGCGCCGACCTGCGCCGTAAGTACCCTCACCATGAAACTTTTCCCACCAAGTGGACACGACCCATTTTGACGATTGGAAACCTCGCGCTGACTCTTTTTCTTTTTTGGCGCAATCTAAATTCAGCAATCGTGTCTCTCCTCCGTGTACGCAACCAGTACCGGCTCATCCGCCTGGCCAACCCCCACTGCCTTCTGCTCAGCCTCGCCCTTTTCCGCCGTGAGCTCGTGCCTGGTGTCCGCCTGCGCGGCAACGCCGACGGCCGTCTCGAGCTACAGCAGCCTGGCCTCGTCGCTCTGCTCCCAATATTCCAGCTGTGCGGCCGCCGGCTCCACTGGCGTGTACACGCTGCCCTGGCCGCCGGGATCCTCGGCAACCACGACGGCTGGCTCTGGCACAGGCGCGTCAGCCACCTTTCTCAGCGGCAGCACAGGTCCCACCACCGCAGCCGCGCGACCCAGAGACCCGCAAGGCCAGGGTCTAGGCGGAGGCGGAGGCGGAGGCGGAGGCTGGGGAGCATGGGGCGGAGGTGCCGGGGATTGGGGCAGCTGGGGTGCTTGGGGATCAACCTATGACGGCGCCAGTGTCACGGTCACAGGCTGTGCGTGGGACGGAAGTCCGTGGGTGGGCGGCGCCGGGGTTTCGGGCTGGGGGGGTTGGGGCGCCTGGGGTGCCGGGTGGACGTGGAGCACCGAGACGCAAACTGTCACGGAGACGGTCACGGCCACGGATGGGAGCTTGACGCTGAGCACAAACGTGGCGGCCGTGGCGTTGGCTGTCAGCGGCAGCGTCACCAGCACGACCACGCTTGCGGCCAGCCAGACAGCGTCCGCAAGTGCGACTGCAGACTCGAGTGCTTCGGCTGGCGCCAAGGGACCTATGGTGGCCTTTGGTGCGATCGTCGCTGGAATTGTTGGGTTTTTCTGCTTGGCATAGACGGTGGACGTGGGAATTGTCTGGTGATATGGTGGCTTGACAAAATTCGCCGACGGATATTCTGTTTTCTTGTTTCTCCCCGGTTCACACCCTCCGTTTCTTATTTCCTTCGCTCATCTTTCTTCTTCTCATGTTGGGACTCTGTCGCTTCTGCTCGTTATAATGACTATGTGAGAATGATCTTTGTCAACCATTTTCTATGCTTCTATATGTGGTACATAAGGTGATACACGGTTTGTTCGCGATCAGCATGCTAAAATGCTTCAAATCACTCCACATTGGGTCGACTTTCTACACCTGGTCTGAATGAATGTTATCATCATCATCGTTATTATTGCATCAATGATGGGGTTCGAACTTTTTAAACTTTTGAGCGGCTGAAATAGAATTGCACACAATGAGACTGACGGCTATTCACTCCTCTGAACGATCCCTTGTCTGCCCCCATCCGGCGGGAAAAGAGCAGACAATTTCCGTCTGTGCCATGCTCGTTCACCCAATCCATGGTTCGGTGCGATTCCAGCTGGACGTTGCAGATTGCCAGATAGTGTGGCTTGTGAACTGTGCTCGTTTCTCGATCCCAACATTGTTTGTGTCCGTGACATCCTGGGTGTCAAAGGGCTCTCAAGCCCAGAACGCCACTCTGCCCCTGTCGCTTCACTCATCTTGTCTGTACTTCGAGAAGCAAGGGTAGGTTTTCTAGGAGTCGATGCGTCCGATACGACACCTTCGAATTGGACGAGGTTGAGTCTGGGCGCGGTACCTGCAGACAGGACGTCCTCCTTTCTTCTGTTCACAACCTCAACTGCGTGGTCGCAGGCTACATCGCTATCCAAAGCGGCTGTTTCCTGGGTTGTATTGGCAGCTTGGTTGCGTCGGACCCATCGCTTTGCAACGGCAAGGATCAACAATACAGCCAGTCCTATGCCAGAAAGAATCCCTATCGCGACTGATGTCGACCCATCACATGTATGAAAGCTTGTGTTGCCGCTGCCGCTCTCGCTGGTGGTCATCATGGCGAACGGAACGGATCGCGGATCGGGAAGAGGACGGTATGTGAGTGGCCGTATTGTGTGCAACGCTGCGTGTTGTTCAACATACATAAAGCAGCAGGACAAGAATGCTCTCGTCGTAACAGGAGTCGGCGCCGTTCGTCGGGCATGGCGCGTCGCATACTGCATGTGAGGCTTCGAGAGCGGACAGTTTGAGAGTGGTGCTGCAGTAGCAAGACCGGGGTGTTTCTGCAGCGATTCGTTGCAGACGTGAAGCGGCCCACCAGAGCATTGAAGACGCCTTCATGGGGCTCGTCGTGTGCAGTTCCGAGACTGTCCGCGCGGGACGCTGGAACACTATCCTCGACGGTCGATGCACATGCATCCAGACAAAGGGCAAGAAATGGGGGCGGCAGATCCTATCTCGACGTAACGCGGTCCCAGAAGTCGTTCGATAGCTTGAACTTTCTATTCAACAAAACATCCTTCGAGGGAGTTCATGATTCGTTAGGCTCTTGTTGTTCGAAAACATAGACATGTCGATGGTCTTGGCGGCGATGGCTTCAAAGTTGACACGAACAACAGCTCGCTACCTGTGTCGGTGAGTACACGAGGCACCTCCCTGCTACCTTCCCGGGTACCTAGTTAGTAGACGTTGAAACCATTATTGGGCTCTGCTTAAGACGGCAGGAACCAGCTATTCCGTGTTATCCTCGCGCCTTCCTCGCCCACCACAGAGGCTGCTTGCCTCTCATCCCTCCGGCGGGTGGCACGCGATCTCGAAGGCTTGTCAAGCTTCCAGCAAAATTGTGTCATCCTCGACTCGGTCGTCCCCCAGTGGATCTTCAGGCCTTGTTAGATCAAGCCCTTTTATTTTCCTTGTGCAAGCCGTCTCATTCTCTGCTTTTGTTGGAAAAGAATGCCGGGTCGGTCTGCTGACATTGTAACAGTTTTCAGGTGCCTCAAGTCCTTTATGTTTATGGTTGCCAGCACCGTCTCCGAAGCTGCGTAAGTGACGCTGATCCGCGCTCGGCCTAGGTCTGCCACCAATACGTTCAAAGATCAAGACGGAAAGACAGAGAAGAAGAAACGAAACCGAGACGAAAACAAAGCACGGGAAGAGAAAAAAAGGAAAGGAAGGCAAGGTGTAATATTGGTTTTGCGTCTTTTGTGGTGGGCTGTCGACGCTACGAAGGGTCCAAATGGCATCACCATCTCAGAAGCAATTCGTCATTTGCGCAACTGATAACGACACGGCCAGAAACCCAATCACCCGGCTACCGACGAGGCACCGCATGCTGTAACGTATGGCTGGCTGTATCAAAACGCGGTCAACGTCCAATCTTCTGCACAGAGACGCAAACGAAAAACAGACATAGCAAGGCACATGGAAGGAACAAAAGGGCAGGTGGTCGGCCTGCTTTATCAGTCACGTCAAGGTAAGCCTGGCCTCCCACTGGCAGATGAGGATGCGCAAAACGGAAATCCCAAGGCTTCCTTCAGCCTTATCATAGTGCATGAGTAAGTTTAATTGGCTTGATAGCTTGTCGAACATGGTTTTGACGGTCTGGGGAATTGACATCTCCGCGGGCATCACCAAAGATAAGGATGCCTTTGCAGAATGTATATACGTTCTGCCTCTCCTCTAGGCACAGCCATTCGCAAGCAGCCCACTGAACTTAACTCCTCAAAAGTCACCTCAATGAACAACAATACCGTGCCCTTAAGCCGGTGAAGTTTGCTTGATGCTGTTCATGGCGTCTGTCATTGATACATAATTCTCTATGCTACCAGCAAGCTGCAAGATATAGATATACTACAGCTTACACTTCATTACCAGCAAAAGCACTTCATGCAAGCCATTATCGTTCCTGATATGAGATGTGCTAATCATATCTACCTTGTTATAGGACACTGTCATTTACATTCGACATTATGTTGCCTTTTGATGTCAAGAGTCAATCACCAAGCACCTACTCTGTGCTTCCATGCTTGCCGAAAGTGGTCGATCTCACCAGCACCAACCTCCAGAGAGGCTCCTAAGCTGTGGGGAAAAGCAAAAAAAGAAAAGGGCCGGTAGATTGTTCGATCTGACCCAGAGCACATCCCTAAAGGACAACAATGACTTTCATGGTTGTTATCAAGATTGCGCATCCCGTGGCCGTCCTCGAATCAGTCGAGTCTCCCTAGTCGTTTGCCTTGCAGGGGGAGCCGATAAAGAGATAGTGAGAGCGATAGAGCTGGGCTCACCTGCCTCATCAGTTTCATTATCTTCATTCCTGGATTGTCTTGCTACAAGTGTGGATCAAGGACAAGCGCAAGCGCCTTGTGTTTCGCTGAGATTTGTCGTTCCTACAAGAGATAAGAGCAAGTCTCAGCCCATGTATATAGCGAGGCTGCATCCCTCACATATGGCAGCCTTTCTTCCTTTCTCTCTTTTACCTGAGTTATGGCTGCGAAAGACGTGCTACTCCTTAGCCTCAACTCAACAACAGGCTGAGACTCGCACACACCAAAAGAGCCACATTCAAATTCCCAGAAACGACTTGAACGACCGGCTCCGAAATGCAACGGGAGATCAGGATGCCGACCGATAGTTAGGGTCGTCTTGACCTACTCGTAGCAGCCGATCGACCAACCAGCCAACAGATGGGCCAAGCTCTTCGCCGGGTCTTGACATGACCGCAATCCTCTGCACCACCATGTACTACAAAGTACAGGAAGCTCCACGACCGACTTGCGCCTCCTCTCCTACACCTTTAGACAATACACATACAGTACTTGTGTCCTCTTCCTCTCAAAATACGATTCAAATCGGGGCCTCTCCCCGGCCCCCCACCCCGCGGCCGCGACGCCGTTCGGCCCCTCCACCACGAACCCCAGTGACGCCACACAGCACACGACAGACTCCCTGCCCAGCTGCATTACATAGTGTCCCAAAATGTGCAACCCGCAAGCCACGGGGTCAGCATGAGCGTGGGGACTAATGTTGATCAAGCGGCGAAGAAAGCAACGGTACAACACTTGCAACAAATCAACAAGCAAAAGAGCAAAAGCAAAAAGTGGGTAACCAAAACAAGCGTGGCAATGAAGCCGTTTGCTTACAATACACAACCCCATTCAGCGGCAAATTGATCTTCCCCGCAAGCCAAAAGAGACCCGCGTAACTCTGCAACCTCTCGTCTTCCCATTTTCAAGTCG
Organism: Coniella vitis; assembly: GCA_011317545.1. NCBI lineage: Eukaryota > Fungi > Ascomycota > Sordariomycetes > Diaporthales > Schizoparmaceae > Coniella > Coniella vitis. The sequence goes on along the minus strand of WUJK01000004.1, from coordinate 2,822,728 downwards.
GGAAAAGATGAGCGTGGGTACGGCCAAAAAAATTGAAACTCAGTACTATGAAAGCAAAAGTAGAGGCGCAAAAACACACGAGACAAAAGATCAACAATCGCTGGGGGGGGGGGCAGAGAGAGCCAAACCTTTCCCATTGCCCCTCTCATCATCCTGTGATTTCCCTCCGTTGGGAAAGCGACATAGTACAGGCAATGTACAGTACAAGACCCCCGCGCACCTCTATACCCACCACCTTCATCCGCGACACGCTAGCAATTGGGCATTGGCAACCTACACGGAGGTAACGGGCGGTTGTCCCCGTGAACAAGCTGTCCATACGGTACGAGGCACGATGGCGGCTGTAACCCCCACGCGGAGCAATTTACATTGGGGAGGGGGCATGATTGGTTTGTGGCACCCCCTCAATATAGTATGTCCATCCCACTTCCTCCCCGCCGCAAAAGAATATGACATCTCATTTCTCGATGGGCGTTTCCCTGCGCTCGCTAAATCTCAAAGCCTCTCTTGCCTGGATGGGCCTGCCAAGGTCCGCAGAAAGCAGAAAGTATTTCAAAGCAGGCTACGTAAAGCAATGGCTTTTCACAGATGGCGAACCATGCCTTGCTGCTCACTGACTAGAAGGTCCAAAGTGGTGGGTAAGTATGAGCAGTGCGTACATGTGTATATGCGTCGGCTGCCATCCTCGCATCTGAAATGACATATTCAAATACGCCCGGATTTTTCCGGCTTCGCTGTCCCATCATTGTAGCAGCTAAGAGCCGGATATACGGCGGTTCTTGCTGCAGTGAGCCGAGTCCGTCTTCTGTTCCAGTACTATGTATGTGAAAGGGCCATGATGAATAAGGGTGAGGAGGAGTGCTTCTCATAGGAATCTCAAGGCAACAGAGGACATTACGTTCCAGGGCCTTTCCCCCCCCCCCCCACCGATTCACCAAGTAGTGCACTCCCCCTATGCCCCTCCTCTCCAACCTTGACCAATTGACAACCTAGTAAAGATGGAAAAAGTCGACGCAAAAAGGCTTCTAGACGCCATAACTTCTCTGCCCCTGACTAGAAGAACTGCCTCGTCGTCCAATCCGTGACGCTATGCACATGCTTGGTCCAGAAATTCTGCAAAAGGTGTAATAAAGTTGTGCCGAGTGAACGACCGACTCCAGTCCAGTCCAGCCAGCCAAGGCCAAACCTGCCGACCGACCAACGGCTGCGACGAGACGCATAGACCACATGGGCCTAGAATTCGGGTTCACCCCCTCGCGGGGTCCAGATGTGTCCAGACAGCACACACAAGTGAAGTACCTAGGTAGGTACGCAAGGTACGCAACTACATAGTGCGTACCATGTGTGTACAGGCACCTTTGAGCGAACCGCGCCAAGCGAAGCCTGAACCCTCGCAGGCCCCCTTTCCCTTCACATGCAAAGAGCAACAGCGGAGACACCCATCGCACGCACGCAGCCATATGTGTATCGATCGGCTCAGTCACGAGACCTTGACCTCTGCGCAGGACCATGCAGGTCTCCAAACAAAATACAACCTGGCCAGTAACCACGAGAGGGATTCTTTGTTTTCCATCCCAAAAGGTTATTGCTTTGGTTCGAGACGGTTTGACCAGCTGCCGCTCGGGCATCTGCCGCTTTCCACGAATCTACTACTGTGGTTGTATACAGTAGTGCAAGCATTCTTTTGTCCTTTCCTCCCGGGTAGGCATGCAGGCATGCAACGGTGGTGAAATGCAGGGAAAGCTTTCCCGCCGTTATGGCTCTCGATCCACATAGTAGTTCCCGGAGTGATGTTGCAGCATGTGTCCGTGAGATGTTTGTCGAATCCAATAGCGTAGTAGCATAGGTAATAAGTAATCAGGAACTGTATCAGTGTACGTATGTGTTTACCATGTGCTCCAGAAGCACACATTGGTCTGCGGACGAGGCTGGCTTAGTGGTGGCAATAGCGGCACTAGTGACGCAACAAAGAGCCAATGACCTGTAACAACGAAGTGCGTGTAAGTGCCGTCCAGAGCTCGAGCTTCCTCTTCAGTCGGGCCGATCGGATGCAGCCTTGGCTGACGAGGCTGCTCGTGGACCAGGCGGAGCCCAAGCTGGTTGTGAGGGCGGTATACAGTAGTGTTGGCGCTACAAAGGCATGCCCAGCGGGTATCGGAAACGGTCTGTGCAATTTGGTCTCCATCATTGTGGCATGCCCTGAATCAATACGCGGTGCGATTCACGATATCACTGCTTCGGACGAGCTGGCGTGTGGGTTGATTTTGGCCCAGCTTCTTGGCCTTCGAGATCGCTGCAAAACTGACCTAGGTGTTTTGTACCTGGGTTAGACAGTTCGTTGGCCGTCGGCTGCACGGAATTGAAGGCCCACAAGGGCGTGTCTGCTCGCCTCGTTTGTCAGTGCGGTCGTGATGACGAGCTCCACTGAAGCTAGGGGTCCTTTTGCTTCACATTGCGTGGGTAGCCAAGGCACCGCGAAAGTCTGTAACGGCCATTGTATTTATGTCTTGGGGCAGGTAGATGCGCAGTCTGCTCCCTCTCTGACTTAAAAAGAGTTGCCGTGCGGTCGGTAAAGTTTTAGCAGCCACTGTCAAAGATGCAGCAGCGCTTGGGTTTCGCGGTCTTCGAATCAGCCAAGCCTCATGGTAGCAAGGTTCACATCGAGTCAGCAATGGCTTTATACATAGTATGAGTCGGCTGCATCCGTCCCAAGCTTCCATGTCGTGTTTGCAGTAAGAAAACGGACATAAGATTAGTTCAGGGACAGGGCTGTTGAACGATTCAGACAAACCCCGGCGCTGTGCTTGTCCAACCCAGAGCTTGTGGACCAACCAGAGTTTGAGCTATTGAGCGAGACCCGTCAGTGCCCTGCAGCACCAAGAACACCAGAGCTGGGAAGATGCCAGGACACCATCAGCATGCGTGACAGCTGGCGTCAGAGAGCGCTTCGCTTCGATTCTCGACACGCGCCAGGCCGGCATGGCCGTGATGGTAAGAGCGGCCCCATTTCCTACATAGTATATCCCTCCAGTTTTGTACATAATATGCCCAAGAGATGGTATGCCTGTGTGAGGAGTTATGGCGAATCTGGAACGAAATGGGTGACGGGCGTTTAGGGACTCTTGAATTTTTGTTTCACCAAGAAGCGTGCCTTGAACCTGACTGCATGCGCATCTGCCAAGCAGCCAAAGAAGTCAACAGAATCGCAATCCCCTCAAGGGGCGAAGCTGGGAAATGGAACAAGATGACAAGTTCAGAAGAACCGTGGCTCTTTGTTCAACGGTAGGGTATGGTAGCCGTTGCTCCGAGGCTTGCATTCGCGAACGGGCCCAACCCAGTCCAGCTCCATCCACTCTACCGCTCGGCTTGTTTCCTGTCCAGCACTGAAGGCGACGGTGGTTGTGAGAATGGCACTGCCAGCGACAACAAAGGTGATGAAGCGAAGCGTGAGTCAAGAAGGCGATGCTTTGCGGGCAATGACTCAACTGGAAATAGAAAGCAATAATGAACGCTTGAATGCTGTGTGTGGCTGAGCTGACGAGGCCCGATCAAGAAACGGCGGGGATGCGTCCAATGTGCCTTCCCCCAATCTGAAGCCTGAAGTGCCCGCACGCGTGCCAAGTGCTGGCCCTGGCCCACAGGACCCTGAAAATTGGCCGGCCAAGCACGGATCAGCTTCCTACCTGAGTACGCTACTAGGTTATGTACATAGTATACGTACCAGCTGCCAAGTACCCAGATACTCCGCACTTGTTATTCGTGGAAGCTGTTTTGCTCATCATCATCAAATGCTTGCCTCGTTCCGCACTTTAGCAGAAACCCGGAATTTTGGTGTGGCGCACCGTCTAGTGGAGCGTTTCGCATCCTCAGAAGCGGTCTTTGGTGATATTGAAAACGGCCCCTCCGGTTCTACTGTACTTACTGTGTACGCACTTCCCAAGTCAGACGACATGCACGGCACTTGGTCAGGGCTGCAAGCCGTAGGCGCTTTTAGTGTGTGACAGGAAGGAAAAGAAGGGGGACAAAAAAGGTGTTCGCATGAACTGGACAGAAGCAGTTGCCAGCAGGTGGCCCCTTCCTTCCCCAGATCAACCCTCAACCCCTGCTGCCCTGCTGCCCTGCTGCCCTGCTGCCCTGCTGCCCTGCTGCCCTGCTGCCCTGCTGCTATACTATGTACATAGTAAACTAGAGGCAGGCGAATAGCACGGCAGGCAATCATCTGGCGCTGAAGCAAAACGCACAGAATACTACAGTACTATATGCACGCGCGCACATCCTCCAAACCTCCCTGCGTCTGTGTACATGGTGAGTCCTATACTATGTCTTCCATCCAGTTCGACCACACGCGATGACGCAGTTGCCGTCGATTCCTGCAGACGGCAGAGCAAGTCTGCGCCGGCCACTGCAGGTGGGCAATCATAGTAGGCGAGCACGACGATCTGGATCTGCGGCGCAGCTGTTGACGAGCAGGTATAGGGTGCTCAAAAAGGCACGACAATGACGGCGGTGCAGAATGATGGCTGGGGCAGATGCTCACTAGACTGCCAAAACTGGGCCAACCACAGACAGTATCAAGGAAGCCCGCAGCCAAAGTGCATCTTAGTCAATGATTGGGAGGCCCATGGCGGCGTATCCACTTGAGGGTGTGAGATCCCAGATCCGAGATCCGTCTGGTTGCCTCGCGCCAAATGTACTGGAGGACTGCAACTACTATGTATATTCTTGCGAGGTGAGTACATACCTATGTAGTACCCTGATCAATGCAGACCGCTGTCAAGCCTCTTGTGCCCAGCTGCCATCTTCACGCCATGCATGGCTTACTGCGAATGGCCATCCGACCATTGCACCATTCCATGCCGGGCCTGCATCCGATATAGGACACTCCGCGCCGACTTTCGAGATGTTCTTGCCAGAATACTGCATATATGGCTACCAGAGTTGAACGAGCTCGAGGTGTCTGCCCCTACCGTGCCACTTGCTCCTTCCACTCGATAGAAAGCAACAAGCTTCTGCGGCGAGCTCCGCCCTCAGCAAGCAATACTCATGGCATGTAGACATGGTCCAGCGGCGCAGTTTCAAACCTCCGCTCCTAGTGCATCTATGATGGGTACCTAGGCAGGCTGGACCCGGCGAAATTTCGTCGCTGGGAATTGCGGAAGACAGCTGCCATGTACATGGCGCATTTTCGCTGTCGGGGCCATCTTCAATGTCGCGTTGTACGGAGTACGGATCCCAAAGCCCACCTTTTCTTTGCCTGGAGGAGGCAGAGTGATCGCTATTTCCTACACACAACCAACTCCACGTCCTCGGGCCTCGGGTGAGCAGTGCGTGAGCAGTGCCATTTGCGGTGCTGCCATACGTAGGTCTGTGGTTTCCCGTGTCCACTTTACTCCACGCTTGGGTGTGACTGACGAACCGGTCCTGTTTCTCCCGTACAGATGCGTGTCCACAATTGCATCAACCTACTATGTACACAAGTTGGTGTGTTCAGGGCCGAAAATGACACTGGGCCATGCTCTGGCCTAGGCGGAGTGGAGCAGCACCATCCATCATAGCATCCCACTCTGTAGAAGTACATAGGATGATGCGTGAGCTCGTAGCGCGTTAGAGAAGCCGTGTCCAGAGCCTGTGTGTGCTTCAATACAGGCCACGATCTCGTTTTCACCATCAGACCAATGCAGCGTTTCTTACTACTGCATACCTGGGTACCTCTCTATGTAATGTATGTCTTTGGGCTCGGCTTTGCCATGTGCGGCAACACCGCGCCGGCAGCCCGTAATGAGTCGCGCCGTTGTGGAAAGAGGGCGCAAAACAGGCCTGACAGGGCAACCGGCGTACCTCTTCCACAACTGCAGTTGTGCACACACACCACGCCTGGGCGAGCGCCGCCAGGACCCTCTGTACATGTGATGCAAGTAAGCCGACTAGCCATCCATGCCGATCGCGGCCCCGCTCAAAAAGTGAAGACCCATCCCATCCTGGATTGCTGCGTTGCCAGCCGCCAGCCTGCCCAGCCATGCCCCCCACCAGCCCAAGCGACCCGCGTTACATTTTGCGAAAAAGAGAAGACCCCACACGCTGTTAAAGCCCAATGCTACCTCGCAAAAAGCAAACTACTTATTATGTACTATATTCCGCAGGTCTGCAGCAGGATTTTTGGGGGGGGGGCCCGGGGGGGGAGGAGAATCCGCTTTTTCACAGACCTGCACATATGTACCTTTGTATGAGTTGAAAGAAAGTCCATAGTAACACGGGCTTTTGAGAGAAAAGACGATCCAATCGTTTTGCTTCTCTTCTTTGCAACCTTTTCTCGCTGCGGCAAAGCTGCTGCACGTATACCACATATGTACTATGTATCATGTACGCAGGGTCGTGCCTGGACGATGGTGGGGCGGTGCAGATGGCAGCTGCTAAGGCAGAAGGGATAGAGTAATTGATTGATGAATCGATATTGCTTGATTCATTCTTTTGTTGGCGCACCCGTTGACTTTTCCGTATTTGGCCGTTCACATAAAGTAGCGCACCTATCACGCACACAATTTCGAGCCTTACATCAACTGGTACTTTGGTCCACCACCCGTCATAATACTATGTACATAATAATTGCAGGATACATTTTCTTTGAAATATGCAGGGGAAGAAAAGAGTTTGACCAAGAAATAACCACAAAAAAAAAGAAGGAGGAGGAACTGACAAGCAATGCGATGCTAATAAGCACTATGCAGGAAAGTATAAATCATGGATACTGCACAGAATATTCCCAGTTTCCTGGGAGGCGGTTGTGGTTCCTTATTTTCCCGGGAACTCGAAGAGAGAAAAGGGCTCCCAAGGACCACCAGCCACAGCGAGTAAGACCAAGTAAGGCCGAGTAATAGGACGATCCGGATTCGGGGCGGACGCGCAGGCAAGCAAGTACTTAAGCTAGTTGAAACGGCCGGAACGGAACAGGGCAAGCCCGTCGTCATCGTTCACTCAGCATCCACAAATAAAGTAGGTGTATGCAGTTATGCTACTAGTAGGACCACCTCATCGAGATTCTATCTACACTATGTACATGGCAGTGTCTAGCAATGGCAAGAAAAAAAAGAAAAGATGAAAGACCAGACGTGGCAAGCCAGTAAATACCTGGGCAGGCATGTGAAGACGGGCCAGGCTGGTGAAGCAAAAGGGACGGAAGAAAAGAGGACATGCCATTGGGCAAAAGAGTATCATGGTAGTTAGCATCAGTCAATTGGGTAGCGAACCATAACAAAAGAACAAAACAAAATGACCCGACAAACGCACTCATGATGCATGAATGCGTCAATAGGTATCGGGAGCAGTGGTTCACCAAGCTGGAAATGGGCTTCTTTTTGCTTTCTTCTTCTTTGAGAGGAACATTATTCTTGTTAGCCTTCCCTCCACTTACCGTTTTCCCACGGGATATTGTTAGCCTCGTGTGGTTTTGGGAAAAGGACCCGGCCTGCCGGCTTGGGTGGGGGGGGGGGGGAGTACGCGAGTCAGGCCTCTTTCCGGAGGGCCTGTGTACATGTATTATTTTTTCTTTAAACTTTATGAGGCGTAACGAGCTTCCCATGGGAGCTTTTTTGATTCGCTAGTATACCATGCTCGCAAATGTTTATTCAGGATCAAGTATTCTTCTTCTTGAAGGAACAGGGCTATGGTTTAATGAAGTAGGGTCACCTGCCGGCGTGTCGTACTTGACAGAGTGACCTTCTCTTGACTGACGGGATGGCTGACTAGCTGAGTGAATGTGACTACGACTGGTCCCTAATGGGGAAATAGACGCCTCAGTACTGGCTCCAACGGTTTTTCCCTTTGGGCGGGAGGGTGCTTTATTGCCCTCGAGGCGCGCACACACGCTTTCCCGGAGGTTTTAACCCTGTCGTGCTGCTGTCCATTCAGCCACCGTGCAGGCTATGTACATGGTGTTCGTAAAGTGGTGTGTGTGTGTGTGTGTGTGCGCCACATTCAGAGCCAAATGGCCCATGCGATGCGAGACGAACTGCAGTGTATGGTACTGTAGTTAGTTCGCTACTATGTATATGCATAGTACGTCGTGTAGGATTCCAGAATTGCAACCCACAGTGCTACTATGCACCGCGCAAAGGACAAGGTTATGTATGTCCAGCTCGGCACAGCCAGCAAATTGAGTTAACGGCAAAAGTATGAAATAGCCAGCACGGGGATGTGTACTACTATGTACTATGTATAGCCACAACAGATCTACTGTCATAGTAATAGTACATAGCACGAACAATGGCAGTGGTAGAAGGGGTTGCAGTCCAATGTCCCGCCTGTTCCTGTTCTTCATCGGCCTGTTCACCAGTCCACCAGTCAGCCAGTCTCGACCATGTACTGTGTCCAGTACGTACCGCAATAAAATAAGGCCCTCATCTGTCCGGCCCAAATGGTCTCCAGTCCTACTCGTGCACCGCAAGTGGAACCAGCCCACCTTCGCGTGCACAGCAAGATCCACTGTGCAGGAAGGGGTCTCCACCCTTAGTCTTTTGCTGATGCGTTTTAGACCGAGAGAAAGGCCTGGCAAGCGGCCGCGGCGAACATCGAGGACTGCCCTAGCAGTAGGGAGTTTGGAGCCGCCATCCAGCAGTAGTCGAAGCAGCAGCAGCAGCCGCAGCCGCAGCCGCAGCCGCCATTGTAGCAGAAGCAGCGCAGGGCTGGATCGATTTCCCAGATCCCGTACTTTGTCAACGAAGCAGACGAGAGACATATGAAGGTGGAGCGGAGCCGCTTTGCTTCACCACCAAGACGGACGCAGCCTGGCAGGCTAGGCTGGGCGAACGACGACTCGACCCACAAAACACAGCAGCAACACCAGGTTTACCATCACCTCCACCACGATGGCTTTGCACGGTCCCTTTCTCTTCTTGTAAGTGCTACTGTTGCCGTTGCCGTTGCCGTCCGCCGCTGTCGCTATCCCAGTCCTCGTCCTCGTCCTCGTCCTTGTCTTTCCCCCCTCCTCCTCTTTCACCACCACAGTGGCAGTAACAAGCCGTTCAATAAGCAGCAGTGGTATCCTAGGGGCAGCGAGTGGCCCCCTTGTCTTCTGTCTGTGGCTGCAGTGGAGTCGAGTGCTACGGCAGCCGGTTCCCACCCGTGCAGCATGCATATGCACTACGTATCTTTGAGTGAAGCAGTTCTGTTCGACGGCGAGGAAACGAGCATTTAGCTGTGGTAAGGCATACTTGTAATGGGAACGAAAGGGCGTGCACAATTACATAGTAGCAGGCCCGCTACTTGTTTGAACGTCCCGAGCGAGAAGCGTGTCATCATCCGTCCTGTGAGTACATGGTCAGTCTGCATGCATGAACTGTACCTGTACCGTGTACATGGGAGGTATGCACAGGCCGTAGAACCTCAAAAGTGTCTGGCGGAGGGGTTCTGGCTGGAAAGTGACCCGACATATCGTGTCGCTTGAGTTCTTGTCTCGCCGTTTACGGCTGCTGCTGCTGCTGCTGCTGTGGCCATCCAAGCATCATAAATTCGATCGCAGCTCTGTGCTTCCACTCTTTCCATCCGCTCTGGGAGCGCCCCCACGAGGTTATTACCGCTCTCGGCTGGTTGGCTCGTGTAGAGTGGGTGGTGGGTTTTGGGCGGAGGCGAGTGAGCGAGGGAGCCCAGCTTGTTTGGACTGAGGATGGGCACAAGCAAGCCCAGCCTGCCACTGCCAGCCAGCCAGCCAGCCAGTGTGTGCGAGTGTGGGCTTCGGGAGCTGGGTGGCTACGGCTGGCTAAGCAGCATACCATGATACATAGTACAGGGCACTACGCTGTGCAGGGTGCCAAAAGTGGCAGGGGGTACAGGGCAGAGCCCAGCACAAGCAGAGTGGCCGGGGGCCCAGCCAGCCCGCCCGCCCGCCCGCCCGACCAGCCAGACCAGAGCCAGAGCCCAGCAAACCCCAGGCCTAGTGGGCGGTTTTTAGTGGGCTGCGAGTTGATGAACGAAGCAGCGAGCGAGCCTGGAAGAAAGGTGGTTGCAGAGTGTGGGGAAGACTGACCTCGAACTGGGTACAAGTCTTGCCTTTCCCCCCCCTCTCCTCCCATCTTGGGCCCTTCCCGCTTCCTTCTCTCCCATTGCACCAACAAAAGCACCGCCAGCCAGCCCGCCAGAGCCAGAGCCAGAGCCAAAGCCCGCCAGCCTTGCCTTTCGCTTCGACGACTCGACTCTCGCTCGTGCGACATGGCTGCCATATCGATGTCGAGTCCTCTCAACCCCACCATAACAGAGCACGACTGGCGTTTTCCTCGAAGACCCGACGACCCTGCCGACTGCGGCCCCGACGCCATGACGGCCACAGCACCTGCAGACCACCCAGACTCACATGTCGTCAGCAGCAGGATCAACACTATGGCATCATCTCCGTTTTCTCCTTCGTCTTCCTCCTACCACAACACCGCCGGCCGCTCCGCCGGCGCCGCCGCTGCGGCTGCTTCCGTCTCGCAGACGGGCCTGCGCGACTCGCTCAAGCAGCTGCGCTTCGACTCGTCCCGGCGAGCCAGCGTTGCGCAGGGCACGCTGTCCCAGACCGACGCCTTTGCTAGCTTCCAGGACGGCCTTGCGGGCATGAGCTCCAGCCCCGAAGACGCCGCAAAGGAAGACCCGCTGGCCACCCGGGTCTGGCGCTTCTTTGCCAAAACGAAGCAGAGCCTGCCTAACCACGAGCGCATGGAGAACCTCACCTGGCGCATGATGCACACCACGCTGAAGAAACAGGCCCACAAGCCAGAGGAACCTGCCAGGTAAGCACAAACAACAACGCACCTCTTGATCCACAATGGGCGTCCCAGACAGACATCTGCACATATATACACGTATAGGAGAGACAACACTTGTGCTGGGCAGCAAGACAATTGTTTGGCTGCGAGCACATCCCTCGGCGTTGTTCCATGTCCGCATACTTTATCACCCATCCTAGACGCTGACATGTCTTCTTCATATGTCCAAGTAGACCCAGCAGCACTTTTCAAAACGCTCCCAGTGGCATTGCCCAGCTGCGAAAGTCGACGGAGCAGTATACTTCCGCCTCGGAGCCCATGAACCTGGACGACTTTATCGTTTCTGACAATATGGCTCCGCCTGCCGGGCTGCCTGCGAGTCCGTCGCCAGACATGTCGGCCATGTTCAGACACAACGGCGACAAGCCGCTGCGGACACATGCCAGTGCCATTCCTATCAAGCATCGCCAGGCTTCTCTGCCGCATTTCGTTCCGCAGTCCGTGCCTGTGCCGACTCACGCGCCCAGCGCCCAGCATGAATTTGGCTACGTCACCCGTCATCACCGCAAGACGAGCATCGACGACAGACGGGTAAGTTGTTTTGCGCTTCGTACGCTCTCGCTGGTGTCTGTGTAACAGACTCCAGCCTCATCTCGTGCATCCATAGTAGCTAGCTGACACTTCCTTTTTGGTTCTTTTGCGTAGACTCGCAAGCGTCCTGCCGACTTTTCGCCTCATGTTTCTGGCATTGGCGGCGACGGCGACCTGGATCTCCACGAGTACACTCTCGATGCTTCCCATCCCTCCCTTGGTGGCCCCGCCCACAACCACACAGGCGGCGTTCCCTTCCCGCTCGACACCTTCCAGATGGAGAGCGATCCCATCATCACTTCGGCTGGTCCATTCCAGCAACAATTCACCTTTTCTCCTGGAACCTCGCCCATGGCCCACCATGGCCCCTTCTCCATGTACAACTCCTCCATCCAGTCCTCCAACCTGCAAAACACCGACTACTATTCTCCTCCTGGCTCAGCCTACCAATCTGCTGTCTCCACACCTCACCCTCTGAACGAGTCAGAGCCCTTCTACTTTGGCTCTGTGGATATGCGAAACCAGCGCAACCAGCCCTTCCGCTCTGCCCAGAACAACAACCTGGCTTCTTCCTTGCCCAACCAGTTCCTGTACAACTCTGCCACTGGCAACTCGATGTTTCCGACATCGACGGCTAGCGATATGGGCTCAACATTCACGACAGCCGGCACCTTTGGCCACATAGATCCAAGCCAAGTGTTCGCCGACCATCCTGTCAGGTCTCCAGGCGTGAGCTTGATGCAGGACAGCAACGGTATGTTCAGCCTTGGTGCTGAGTCTGATGACAACGAAGACGACGGGGGTGCTTTTGCCGACCGCAACATGACCATGGGTCACGACTTTTCACCCAGCGAGTACGACGCCGATGGACTTCCCAACACTACGAGTGCATTGCAGTGGGACGCCTCCTTGCCTGGTCAATTCAGTACACAAGCAGCCCGGTATCCTGGTGGCCCTCCCGCTGCCAAGAAGGTTACCATCGGTGCGACGACAACTGACTTTGTTGACGGCAACGCTGATTGGGACGGAGGAAACCTTGGCCGCAGTCAGTCCTTCCGCCAAGGTGCAGACCGGCGACTCAAAATGCCCCGTACCTCGTCGACATCTGCACTCAACCGAGGTCTCACTTTCGACCGCTTGGGTCAATCCAACCCAAGCTCTCCACAAGGTGACGGCGCTGGACACGCTTCTGGGTACTCTTCGGTCAATCCTAGTCGGCCTTCTTCGCCTCCTGGATCCAAGCATGGCTCAACAACAAACCTTCAAAATGCCAGCAATGGCTCTGGGGATGGTTCTGCGCCAACCACCTGTACCAACTGCTTCACCCAGACCACTCCTCTCTGGCGTCGCAATCCCGAGGGACAGCCTCTCTGCAACGCTTGTGGCCTCTTCCTTAAGCTTCACGGAGTCGTCAGGCCCTTGAGCTTGAAGACTGATGTCATCAAAAAGCGAAACCGAGGTTCAGGAAACAGTGGGCCCGTGGGTGGCACTAGCACAAGGTCGAACAAGAAGAGCATTAATGCCTCCTCTACTTCCTTGGCTACAAGCACTCGGAAGAACTCCACTCTTAACATTTCCTCCTCCGCTGCCGCCCCTGTCCAAGCAACTACGCCTCCCGCCACTACACGTGCTGGCAGCGTGAACGCCAGCGAGTCGCCAGCTAGCGGAGCGCCATCTGGTGCCAACACTGCTGGCAGTAGCCCAACGAGCTTCCAGGGTGCCACGGCTGCAGTTGGAGGCAAAGGTGTCGTACCAATCGCAGCTGCTCCTCCCAAGTCGACTCCTGGACCAGGTGCAGCTTCGCTACCGCGCACTGTTGCCATTTCGGCCAAGAGACAACGAAGACACAGCAAGAGTGCAGGTGGAGACAATGGTGGCAGTATGGATGTTGACAGCCCCGAGTCCACTGGTTCCAACGACGCTGCTCGCTCGATCAGCTCAAGCAGCGGTTTTGGAGGCCTTTCCAGCACTTCCAACCTTGGTCTGGCCAGTGGCTTCGGCATGACACAGCGGCCAATGGGTGCGCCAGGGATGATGTCCGGAATGCCTTCAAACCAATCCGGCTTGACCATGGGAGCCGGCAGCAGCGGTACTGGGCCACAAGAATGGGAGTGGTTGACCATGAGTTTGTGAGCGTCTCTTATCGGCGTCAGCGGCGCCACGATGAAAGCCGGGTCCTCTGGCGGATTTTTATTATATGCTCAGTTGATTTGGCTGCAGAGATGCAGAACGTTGGATGTTTTTTGAGAGGTCGCTGATGACCCCTTCTATGATACCACCACGGTCCAGACATGGCCGTTCCATTTGGGTTGGGAGGATTCGCTGATTTGATTGGGCGGATATATACTTGCTTTTTTGGGAACGCTATGCTCGAGCCGCATACACTGCATCTGCTTTGGCGTTGATTGTCTTCTATTGGATGCTTCCGATTGATGAATTTGGCTTGAATGGGATAGGATGCTACTTGTTTTGATGAAGTCCTCTTTCACTTTTTTCTATTATTTGCTGACGCGAGAGCGAATACGAGTGGGAAACAATTCTTTTTCTCATACGAGACGTTTGGGTGGTATCTGAATGATGCTGATGTTTTGCGAAGCCAACATATATACCCGCTGCCGTGCAAACCTCATACGAGGTCACTGGCTTCTGAGGCTTTTTTCCTGATTAGCTATTCCGGCAATGAGTATCCCTATCATATATGGCTTCGGAGGAAGAGAAGCGGGATTCTTGGGCGTCTTTTTTTTCAAAACAGGGGTTTTATATGTAGACTGAATTCAAAGACTACTCTAATACCGAGCACAGTGGGTCGTTGATGCCTTTGAGTACTGTGATTTGGGATTATGGGCACACTATCGACATATGATTTCTACAAGCGTAGTCGTTTACGTTCCATGGCTGAAGCTGGGTGGGTATCTTATGTCCAATGATCTGTCCGAACTTCAACAAGTCCCCCTTTTGGGCTATTTTGAATCTGCAGCATCCGGGACAGGCACACATGTTATATCATTTGTCCTCACATGGTGATGGTTATCTCTGGGGAGCCAACGGCAAAACAAAACAACGGATTCCACTTCGTTTTGCCCTTGAGGATGGATGTAGGGGGGGAGGGGGGCTTAGATCAAAGAGGAGAGGAAGTAGGCAGGGAGTTTGATGAGTCGCCCAAACTCCCTCTCACTTGGGGGGCTCATTCTCGAAACATCACTCACTTCCCTTGTTGGGCTAATAGATTATTGGGGTAGAAGTGCTCATTTCCTGTCTGTTGCTCATACGATTGATTGCCTGCTTTTGTGAGTACAAGTGTATCAAATCCCCGTGCTAGTTTTGGCGGGCCATGTGTCTTTTTTTCTCTTGTTGTCCTTTTTCTTTTCAGTCAACTGCCTAGTTCCGACTTGGGATTCTCATCAGATCCTACTTCTTCACTGTTACGCCCTAGCATGGGGTTTAATTTAAACGGCAGAATGTTGTAATTGTGTCGAATTTCAAGTGGCGTCAAATCGACAGAAGCGCCACCAGATCGAAGGAACATTAATAGTAAAACCCCACTTGGGAACCAGAACTTCCACCTTGGTTGGTATTTCATTACAAGACATTAGTCAAAACGATATGGCAGACAGGATATACAACAAGACCGACATCCAAATAATCTCAATGGAACCAGCTCAACAACTTAGTCCAGCCAGCCATTTGACTACTGATGCAGCAGCTTTTCTACAGCCCATTTGACTGAAAAGTTGCGCAGATCATTATAGTGCTGCCCAACACCGACAAACAAGACGGGAACGTTCGTCGCGTGCACAAGACTGACAAGCGTGCCAACCATGTCACCCACCGTGTCACATTTGGAAATGATAAAGCCGTCGAGGGTCCGCACCGAGCCGAAGGCGGCGTTGAAGTTGCGCGCTTGAGCGACCGAGTCGGTACCGACGAGAGCCTAATGCATGCTTATGTTAGTTATGAAAATGTTCTGGCAAACGAAAAGAAGTGGAACGTCTTGCTGCGCGAAGTTGGAGACTAAAAGGAGAAAAAGAGGACAAGACGAACCTCCCCAACCATCAAAATCTTGTCTGGCTGTGCAAACTTGGCAAACTTTTCGAGCGACGACATGAGACGCTGGTCATTGTGCCGCCGACCGGCGGTGTCGATGAGGACAACATCGTAACCCTCCTGCGCCGCATACGAGACGGCGTCTCTGGCGACATTGGCGGCATCCTTGCCGTAGCCCTTTTCGTAAATCTCGACTTTGCCGCCCTCACGCGCCGTCAGCTCCTTCAGGTTGCGCACGTGTACCTTAAGCTGTTCAACGGCGCCCGAGCGGAAAGTGTCGCCGGCCGCAATCAGAACCTTGTACTTGTTTTGCAGCAGGAAGAAGCATATCTTGGACAGATTAGTTGACTTGCCCACGCCGTTGACGCCCACAATGGAGATGACATATGGCCGGGCTTTGCGCATCGAGGTAGCTGAAGGTGAGGTGATGGAGTCGATTTCGCGCAGCAAGTCGAGAGATGAGGTTGGAGTTAGCATCTTGGTGAGAGAGGCTTCCATGGCTTTCTGAATGCGTGCGTTGATGCTTTCGAAGTTGCCGGTTGTCACACCAACAAGTTCCTTCTCTACGCCTTCGCAAAGCCTGACTGCGGCCTCTCTAGCGACATTCTTCTTCAGGAGATGGTCTTCCATGCCCTTCATTGCCTTATCGAGGTCCTCCTTAGTCAACGTCTTGCCACCCACAACATTCCTGAACAGCCCGCTGATGGCGCTTAGGCCGGTGCCCACCAGTCCACCCGGTGCCTCCGTCTTGGTGGAACTCTTTTGTGCTTCCGCTTCGGCCAAGATGGAATGGACTTCGTCGCCAAGGTCTTTCAGCACAAACTTCCCCTTTGTCGTAGAACCCCAACTCGACGAGTCGACTTCTTCCAAGGCTGAAGATCGTCCTACTGAAGGTTCCTCGGCCCCTGCCCCCGAGTAGTCCAGCCTAACGCTATCGTCTTCCTCGATAGGCAATCCGTCATCGTCCCACTTGCGGCCCTTCTTGCCCTGCTTGGCGCCCTTTCCTTTGCGCCCAGCCATCTCATCACCGGATGCTGGGGCAGAGTTATTGCGATTGGCTGCCTTGCGGGCTCGTCTTGAAAGCTTGGCTGCCGGGCTGGTGTCTTCGGGAGCCACACCATTGTTCGCAGGGGTCGCTGGCCGGGAGGTAAGGGGTGTGGAACCGACAGAGATGGGGGCATCATCGGCGGTCAGCAGAGGAGGGTCGTCGCCTTGCTTTCCCGACACTACATCCTTCTCGTTTGTAGCGTGGACCGACTGCGGCTGCACCTGGGCCTTTGCTGCGCCCATTTTTTCAAGCTCCTGCAGCTGCTGGTCGAAGTATTGATCGAAATTGCGGCAGTCGACTTGTGTCGTGTTGGGTTTGGTCAATTGGTCGCCATAGAGTTGGACAAAGATGGTCTTGATGTTGTCCACGAACTTGTCGGTCCACGATAATTGCAGCAGCGAACGGTATACTGCCTGTAGAATCACATCGCGAATCGTTAGTATTTACAGATACACAAGGTCCTGTAGAAATGGGGCAGGCAGAGGACCAGAGTCATACCACAAAGATGATGCCAAGTTCCTTGACGAAAGTCCATCGCAAGGTATGCTGGTCTGACTTGTATGGCGCATTATTGGCAGCAGACGTGTTGGCCCTGAGAGCACCAGAAACGCCCTTCTCCTCGACAAATACATCGGTGATGAAGTTGTTGATGACAGAAGGCTTGACGGGAGCCCACTTGCGCGACCACACGACCACTCCTGAAGTGGTCACAATTTCGAACGTGTCTAACATTTTGGCTGCGACCGGGGGTTTTGTCGCAAGACCGTATTTGATTCTCAATGATGCGAGATAGCAGACGCAAGGCCAATCGCAAATGGGATACAGTGCAGGAGACAGGGGAAAATGTGTTTGGATGCCGTATCTGGGCGGTGTTGGTT
Source organism: Coniella vitis (assembly GCA_011317545.1). Lineage (NCBI taxonomy): Eukaryota > Fungi > Ascomycota > Sordariomycetes > Diaporthales > Schizoparmaceae > Coniella > Coniella vitis. Next base: position 2,805,431 of record WUJK01000004.1, on the reverse strand, counting down.
TCGAAAAGTGTTAAGAGGATGGCGACAGCCAGAAGATGACAAGAATGCGACAGACAGAGTGGCGTTGACTTGGGCTTGGATGGACTCCAACTTCCCAAAACCAAGGGTCTAGAGCGCCGTACACATGGCTAGCTCCTTTGTCGGAGGCCCTTTGTCCTGTGATAAGATAAGAACAATCAGCTCTTATCGATAGAATGGCCCCAGCGCAGTCAGGCAGGTACTGTGTACTATGTAAGCTGGATTACTATACATAGTAGTACATACATACTTGTAGTTGGGTACCCAGCTACCGTACATAGTAAAGTGAGCTAGAATCGGCTAGCGTGTTATTCCAAAGCCGAAGCGTGGGAAAATGACAGCATTGCTTTTGCGGCTGCTCATCAGGGGTTGCTCTGCAGCCTGAAGCTGAGACTCCATTTCTGGCCAACCTCATCCCTGGTCCAAGCTCGCATTCCATCCTCGAACCTCACTGCACTTCCACATACGACTGTCTTTATCTTGCCATTCTGAACCAACTGGCAACGCGTACACCAACAACGATAAGCCCAGTGTTCTCCTCATCCAACCGAGCGAAACAAGGTGATCGAAGCCACCATCGATCCACGATGCAGCGACCGACGTACGGGCAATCGCCCCCCCTCCACCATCCAGTCCCGCAACACGTCTCAACCGTTCCTCAACTCCGGTCACCTCCCCCACCGTCGCAGTCGCAGCCACAGTCGCAGAACTATGGTAATCCGTACCAAGCACAGCAGCAAGATGGCGCGCCCAATGGCAATGCGTTTGGCCAGTATGGCCAGTTTTTAAACGACCCTACGGCGCAATTTGCTGCCCAATTTGGACAGACTGCCTTCAAGCAGGGACAAGAATATCTGGAGAGCAATGTGAGTATACACATGGAGCCATAATCAGCATATGCAAGCACATCTATGAGAAGAGCTTTTGAAATACCATGTCTGGTTTGTTGCGCGTGGCATTCAAATTCCTGTTGCAATGTTACCCAAGCCTTTGAGCTACCAACAAGCTTCAATCCTGGAAGACTCGCACTCGCATGTCACAGCAGGGCTTGGATATCATGGATGCTTGATCCCAATGCCAACCTCAGGCTCCTGGAAATCATGACTGCCGTTGATCTGGCAGAAGGCAGACAAGGCAAGGGGAGGACGTGCTTATTTCCAGGAAAATGGAGGAATAGTTGAAGATTTAATGAAGGGAGATGGCGGGAGTCTGGCTTCTGAAGTGTGTGACTCTCTGCAGTTGTAATCTGAACAGCCCAACACGATGGCGCCGGGACAAGCGAAACTATGATTGATGCGTTGGGCCATTTGAATTAGATGCAGCGAGATTGCAACAATATCTGCACGGACAAGCAATGCTAACATGATAACAGGTTAACCGATACATGAACATTTCCATGCTCAAGCATTACTTCAATGTCACCAATAGCTATGTAATCAATAAGCTGTTTTTGGTGCTGTTCCCCTGGCGGCATAAGCCATGGTCGCGCAAGCCAGATCCTGTGCGCCAGGGACTGTATCTGCCACCCCGCGACGATGTCAACAGTCCAGACATGTACATTCCTGTCATGTCATTGGTGACATATATCCTCTTATCCAGCTTGATTGCTGGTTTGCGGGGCCAATTTCAGCCTGAGCTGCTTGGCTCCAAGGCTGCAACCGCTCTGATTGTGGTTGTCTTGGAGATCCTGGGCCTCAAGGTGGGGACCTACATTCTCAGCATATCCAACGACTCTCAACTGCTGGATCTTGTGGCATACTCGGGCTACAAGTTTGTGGGCATCATTGTGACAATTGCTGTGGCCCAAAGCGTCAACGGCGGCAAGGGCACAGGTGGTTGGATCGGTTGGGGGGTGTTCCTCTACACGTTCTTGGCCAACTCACTCTTCTTGATGCGCTCGCTCAAGTATGTGTTGCTGCCAGAAAACAACCCGGGTCCCGGCGCCAGTGGCATGCAGACGGATTCGCGAGCCAAGCGGAATCAGAGGACGCAATTTCTGTTCTTTTACTCGTACATTGTGCAGCTAGTGCTCATGTGGATACTTTCCAGAGCATAGGGGAGGGCGAATGCACATTGAGGCATCTCGGCTCGGACGGCGATGATGTCGGAGCCTGGGGACGGGGAGGTGTGCGGGGAAAGGTGGACTCTGGTGGAGATATCTAACAGTCCGCTCGGCGGGTAGACTCGATTGAGCTGGTTCCAACAAAAATGTAAAAAGACGACTTCCACTTGTTACTGGACGTTATAAGATTGAACGCATCTATCTGCCTGTGGCGTGGTGCCTGAGGAGCATGCATCGGTCAGTCAAGAGCAGCCACTTTTCCGGTGCTTGTCCACCCATATGTACAATGAGCACACTACCACGGCGTGTTCTTCCTGGCGCTGTTTCCATGCATTCATTGTATGGCACGCACAAACCATCCCAGGTACGTGTCTTGGCACTTCAGCACTTCGGAGCTTGTGTTGCTTTTCCGATGCGCGACTATTCCTCCCTGGTCACTCCCGCCGCGCATCCTGACCCTGGCATTTTCGTAACTCCGGTGCGAAGGGTCTGTGCTTTGTGACGATGACAATAACGCGCTGTGGATCGCTATACTAGTACTAAACTTCTACTGATACATAGTATAGTACATGGTAATTTATACTGCGAGGATTCAAGTGTTCTATCCAGAGCGCATTGGCAGGCTGCCCAATGAAGAGGCCAAGATTGGTAATGCAGTGATTCAGTGATTCAATGGCAGGAGAGAGAGCGCGTTTCTTGCCACGACAGCCAAGGTGATGGATGGACTGCTCCAGCGAGACCGGTAGTTCCCTTTTCTTTGTTTGTGGCTGTTGGACAATGTGCGCTCCGTACCTGCGGCCGGCCAGGGGTTTCCATCTTCTGCTCGGTGCGTTGCCCTGGTTGCATAGGAGAGAAGAGTGAATGACGCGGCGAGTGGAGGGGCGCGAAACCCGAATTTCTGGCCCCTCTATACGGGTCCGGCCAGCTAAATCTTGCAAATCCTGTGCGCTCCAACGGTAAGGTTAGTCAAAGAAGGCCCGCGCCGGCGGGAAAGCCAAAGAAAACATGTAGATTTCTTCTGGCTCCATCTGATGCGTATGGAGTAGTATATATCGCGCTTGGATTACCTGCTATGATCACATACTATGGATGATGCTATCTGGCACTGTACATGCATGCTGTCTGTTGTGCTGCATTGGATCGCCTGCCCTTTCTCATAACTCGTGCATATCATCACAAGCTCGACGAGACTTGGCTGCTGTGCCTTGGACTCGCATCTCCGCCTCCAAAAGTAGAGCCGCATGCAACGCTATGCCTTTCAAACTGATAAACCCCACCCTGTTCTCTCTCACACACACTTTCTTTTGGCTTCAAGTGCAGTGACAGAGCTGACGTTGCGCCTGCGTGGCGGTGTGTAGTATGTGAATCCACGGCTGGAATGTCCGCCTAAATAGTTCCAGTTGTCCCTCTGATCGTGCTCGAGCCGAAAAGTCCCCGAGTTGATGCAGTCGGGAGCGAATGCGACCCCGGGCACGCCCCATGGATCGGGAAAAGGAAGCGGTGGACGGCGATGTTTACTACCAGCTACATAGTATGTACTTAGATGCGTTGAGCAGGGAACCTGAGAAGGAGGCAAAGGCCCTAGATAGCGGGGTATACTGTGTACTAAATAGATGCGACGATCTTCTCGGCTTCCTGCCCGCCGCCCAGGGCTCTATGCCAGACGAATATAAAGATATCGAACATTTTCGCTCGCCATTGTCTATCGTTCTTGCCTTCTCTTGCTGAGTCCAGGGACTAGCTAGCCAACCAATCCTCTTGTCTTCTTCATCGTGAGCTCGCTCTCGAAGAACTGGTAAAAGACCAGCCCTCATTTTTTTTTTTTTTTCGAGACAACCAGCAAAGTAATTATGGGGCTTCCACAACGGTTGAGTTTGGCTGTTGCCGCTGTCCTGGCCTCAGCCTCTGTTGCTGTTGCCCAGACTTGCGACACGAGCACGCTCAACACGACGGCATATCTGTATCCCATCACTGTTGCCGGCACCACCATCAAGGATGTCGCTGCCGCCACGAACCGCGGTCTCTGCAACATTGCCCGGTACAACTTTATGGCTGACGAGGTGTGTATGTCCTTTCCTGTGACTGGAACTGGAGAACTAGCCTGCATATTAATTTCTGGGTAATAGAGCATCCTCCCCAACGTCGGCCAGACCATTGTCATCCCCCCCGAGGTCTGCCCCGACGAGATCGACAACACTTCCTGCGTTGTCGACAACTGGAACAGCACCAACACCTGCCTGACTGGCGGGCCCCGTCTGTATTACAGCGTCAACGGCGACACGTACGCCATCATTGCCAACCGCCTCAACCTGAGCGTCTCGGCACTGGCCACAGCCAACACGACCGAGGTGCTCGAGCCCGGCCAATTCATCAAGATTCCTCTCTGCGAGCCATCCCTCTGCATCTTTGAGCCCTACCAGTTCGAGCTGGGCGACTGGAAGGTCTACAAGGACCTGGCTGAGGAGTACGGTTCTACCGTTGGTCAGCTCAGTGAGTCTTGGATCCCCCACTCCCGGCTTTTCTTCTCTTTTTTTTCCTTCTCTTTTTTCTTTCTCTCCCTTGGATATGCTATGCGATCATAGCGGAGAGGAGACAGTATGAACGAGTTGGAACCGAGGAATCTAACCCTCCGAAACTAGTGCAAATGAGCCCGACGTACAACTACAGCTCCGCTGCTGTCGAGGACAAGACGCCTCCTACCATCGACCTGGTGCTCAACTGCACCCTGCTCTCGGACAACATCACCGTTATCACCTAAGTGAGAACGAGAAGACGAAAAGAGATGACTGTATGTATACTATAGTATCAGGAAGATGACGAGTACAAAAGGAAGGGGGGGTGGAGGGACAGTAAAAAGTAAACGTTTCGATTCTTTACGATTTACATATACGGCCTAATTCCCCCAGTACATGCTTTTTTGCTTGCATATAAAAATACAAAGATACATGCGATATCAGCATAAGGCAAACAAATGCAAAAACCATGAATTCTGCTCGTAGTGTTGTTATTATATACATTCACTCCCTGAATCGTTTTGAGGGAAAAAAACAACAATAACAACATTTTCATTGAAAAATTAAGCCATCTCCTCAGCAACGTCAGCAACGCCAGTGGTGAGAAGTCCTCGAGAAATCCACTTTTGCCTCATTCCGCATAGAACGTACCGTAGACCCTGGTAAGCCTGTTCCTTATTTTCCCTTCCTTTTTTTTCTCTTCTTCTTTTCCTTCTTTCTTTTCCTTCGTATTCTATTCTTTACGTAATATTACCCTATCCTTTATAAATAAAGTAAAAATAAAAAAACCCAAACCGTCAAAAAAGAGAGATGAGAGCGAGTTTCTCCGAACATGGTTTTTGCATGCACCTCTACTTCCTATCTCTTTTCATTTTTGTCCCTCGCCGTCGTTGCAAAGCAAAACCCAACCCTCTAAATAATCAATTACTTTGTGTGTGTTTGCGGAACGAAAGTGCGGAAGCCTTCGCTTCCCTATCCTGGTTTCCCTTTTTTTTCCTTCTCTTTTTTTTTGGGCCCGCCGGGGGGGGGGGGGAAGAGGGAGAGAGGGTGGAGAGGCTAATAAGCTTTTGCGGAGGAGTCCCGCAAAGTCTCCCCGGGGTAGATCATGTTATACCGAGGTATTTGTATAGTAAGATGGGGGGAGAAAAAAATGTACAGTATAATACCTGGTACTATATAGTATGCTACTTATATATTGTTAAGATGTTATATACTATCTAGGCATATGAGTACGTATGCCCTTTTGTAGTTCTTGCATCGGTGTTTTCTTTTCAAGGAAGGCCCTTTTGCAGAACGCTCGAAATCGCAACATACATCCCGAGACCGGGGGGGAATGGGGCTAGGCGAGGACGACCCTCCGGAGAAGCTCGCTTCAGGGCAGCGGCGGAGGGGGAGGATGAACGAATAAGGGGATGAAGGAACAAGGATGGTTTCGGTGCTGGAGCCGTTGAGTTGCTTCAACAATTGACTTTGATATTGCACAACTTGTAGGGTGTCACGATAGGCCAATGCGAAAAGATGATTCTCCAAGAACCGCAATGGGTTGGAAAGTAGCATTGACTGAAGAAGACTGTTTTTATTTTATAGTCTTGCAATAACACCTGAGCGTGCTATTTATGTGCTACAAACAATTGTACACCTGCAGATATATTGACTATTGACAGCACTGCGACCACTATTCTTCCTTGGAGTAAACTTCTCCAGGCACACTGATTGAAAAGTGCAAAACCTCCAATGGTCTGGCCTCTTCTTCGCCATCTCCTTCCTTTGCTTCCTTCTCCTTCTCATCCAGCTCCTTCTCCTTTTCCTGCTGTGCCACATCCTTGACCTTGGGATTCTTGGCAACGGTGTTCCCATCTCCATCAACTTCAACAACCACATCCTCCACATCCAAACTACCATCCTCGGTGTACGTCCACATGTGGTGCAGCTCACCGCGCCACCAACCCGTCAGGTACGCGCTGCCAACAACACCAGGGACCAAATACAGCAGTGCGGGTTGGCCGCGCTGAAAGACGAGCAGCACCGAGACGGTCGTCAGCATGCCAAGGAGGTAGCCCAAGATGGTGGCGTGGAAGTATGTTTTGGGGAAAGCAGAATCGGCTACGGATGAGAGCAGTGACTTCGACGACGGGTTTCTGCTGCCAGACAGCCGTGGGACGTCCCTCCAGCTCGTCGTCCAAAAAGCGGTGCCCCACTGACCGCGTGGGTCGATAAAGGGGGCTTTGATTTCGCGATAGGCTGTTTTGACGGTTTTGACAAGAGTATCCGAGGAGGCGTCAGCAGCCGACACCTCTGAGGTGCTTGTGATGGATTGATTCTGCTTCTCCTCCTTGTGCACCGTCTCTAATTGCGTCTGTTGGCGTGTAATTTTCTGCTGGTAGTGTTTCCACAAGTCAAAGCGTAGCGCAAGGCAGATAAAGATTCCTGGAATGACAATATCACCCAGTCCAAGAATACTAGAACGCTTGGCTGTTGTGTAGGTAAGCTTGATAGGGACATCGAGCTGCGTCGCCACACCAACCATGAACGGCGTGTAGAACACCATGATGATGTCGTAAAAGAAGAGGCCGACAAGCACGAGCGAGCCAATGGAGAAAGAAGTCACCGACATGTACTGGCAAGCGGTGTAGCAAACAGCAAGGCCAATGACGTTGGCGAGCTGGTTGTTGCTCGTGTAGAGGTATGCGCCTTGCACGGCGAGACCCGCGAGGAGGCCCAAGAGGGTCGTGATGTTGAAAGAGGCAGATTCCTTGCGGGAGCCGAGGAATGAAAACTCGACGGTCCAGTCTTCGAGGAGCAGATGGCGTAGATGAAAAAGGAGCGCGCTTATGCGTGGGGAGACGGCGAGCTCGGAGGCTAAGCTACCTGGAAAGGGCGTGTACTTTTTGTTGGATTCGACGTCTGTTGTGTTGCTGGGCTGGCTACCAGTCTCACTGCTGGTGCCAAGGTTGTGCACTGTTTGTTCGTCGGTGGCCCTGACGAGCTTCTGGGTGCGGCCGCGGGCATGAATTTTGAATAGTCTTCCCTTGCGGTCAACCCATGCCTCTGGAAAGACGAAGCTGAGCAACGTATAGATGGTGTTGCCAATGAAGCAGCCAGTGCTAACGACTCCCGTAATCGACATGTACCACCGGATGATCTTGTTGAGAATGGCCGGGTCCTGGAGCCACTTGATGAGGTAGTACAGGCCAATCAAGACGGTACCTGCCAACAGCGGAAACAACACGGCGTCAGTGGCCTCGAAGCCCTGGGCAAACTTCTCCTTGTCATTGTCGCCGTCAGATTTGCGCTTGTTTTTGAGTGGCGGGGCGGCAGACGGAGGACGGCGTATGGAAGCGTGGGCGCCGACGTAGATGATTAGGATGGCGGAGAGGAGCATCTGCACCTCGATGGCCATGAAATCCATGGACTGCAGGAGCTGCCAGGTGTTGAGTGACGAGGTGACGGCATGCTCGTTGGGGAGGGGGGAGGGAACGGCGTCTGCCATATTGATAGTGGCAGTGTTGGTTGTCCTCTAGTAGTTGCTGAGGCTGCCACTCGCCGTGGTTATAATCGCAGCTTCTTGTGCCCAAGTGGTGCAGTAGAAAAAAATGCGTGTTCAGTTCACTGTTGACCGCCAGACCCGAGCGTGTAGGAGCAACCGACTGTATAACCGAGAGACTGCACGGATTGTTAGAGATTGGCTGAGGCTCAAAGGGCAATCTATTATTCGGATATTGGGCCTTACCAGCCTTATTTGTGACAAGTACAATTCCGACTGCGTGACACCTCGCTTCCTGGGCTCAAACGACAAGTGTCCAAAACGGCATCGTATTCTTATAGCGCCACCGTCAACTTCGCGGCTGGTGGGATCTGGAGCACCCAAAAGCCTCTAGATAAAGGTTGTCTGCCAAACAGGAAGAGAGAGAAGGTGGCTGGTGGATTGGTGTTGTATTCGGCAGGTTGTGCAGATGCAAATCTTTGGCTGAGACCACAAATTGATTCAAATGAGCACCTGTACTGTACTATGTACAGCCTCGCTCACTAGCTCAGATGATACCGCGCTGCTAGCGGGCTGGAGCCGCTGTAACGTCTAACGTCATCGCGCCAGGGGCCCCACACAGCCGCTAATTCTCAGCCTTGTCCCCTGATTTTCTAGCATGTCAACAGCTCAGATGCATGTGAACTTCCCTACCAACAGCAGCCAGCCTTAAAACACTAATACAATCCACAAAACACGTTCTCCCGGGACGAGAACAACAAACAAGATGGCCAAAGAAGTAGCCCTAGATACATCAATGGCAAGCCAATCATCCGCGCCCCCCTTTTTTTTCTCCTTCCTATCGAAGCCGCCTCCCAAAAAGAAATACCACCAAAAACTAACATCTTCCTTTTCCGCGCAGGGCACCATAACAATCGAGCTCTACACAAACCATGCCCCGCGTACCTGCACCAATTTTTCCAGCTTAGCCTCCCGCGGCTACTACAACAACACCATCTTCCACCGCATCATCTCCGATTTCATGATTCAAGGCGGCGACCCCACGGGCACAGGCCGCGGCGGCACCTCTATCTACGGGGACAAGTTCGCCGATGAGATTCCCACTTTGCCAGGCACGAATACCCCGGAGCTCAAGCATACAGGCGCTGGCATTCTTTCCATGGCAAATTCCGGCCCAAACACGAATGGGTCACAGTTCTTTATTACGCTGGCGCCGACGCCGTGGTTGGATGGCAAACACACTGTTTTTGGACGTGTGAAGAGCGGCATGGGGGTTGTAAGGAGGTTGGGGCTTGTGAAGGTTGGAGCGGAGGATAGACCGGTAGAGGAGGTCAAGATCATAAGGGCGAGGGTGCTGGATGATGCGGAGGAGGTGTGAAGGGGGGAAAGCGAGATGGGGAAGCGAAAGAGAATACGCGAGAAAGACCAATGACATTGCTTCGCAAAAGGGGAAGCTGGAGGTACCATTATGGCTATGAGATACTCCAGCCAGGTTAAAAACCGCTTATTCTACTAAAGCAAATGGTTTGCGTTCTGGATCGAACATGGGGCACGTGGCTTCTGGCTTCAGGAGATATGGATGGATGGGAATGGCCTTGAGTGCTACTCGCCCACTGCCCTTTCCGACATTGACTTGTCATTGAAGGCTTCGAGACAATCTGCTCATGGAAATGCATTTGTGGCGAAGGCGCACTTCCACGTTCTTGAAGCCGTGGGCAGAGTTTCGCAAATGGCTGCATGCTGCTGGTCTGTTGGAAATTCTGATTCTGGTAATATATATACATGGGCGATATAGTTGTACAAGCTCACAACTGGTACCCGAGATCATTCCTGTAGGATTTTTTTTTTTAAAAAAAAAAAACTTACTGACCAGTTATTGTGGTCATGCAAAGCTGTGCTCTTGAGCAATTGCATGTCGCATTCTTGGTCCATTTGTCATGTCCAAGGCTATATAACATTTTTTGGTCCAAGTTAAATGTCATGCTGCGCATCCAACGACACCTCCGACTGGTACTATACTGCACAACCCCCAAATTTGGGTGCGAATAGAAAAGGTCATTTCCGGAACGCCGCCCGACCTTCCATCCCATGCATGCTTTCTTTCAAGTGAAAAATGGGAGTATCTTGGGGAAATGACCAAGATCAAACACTCAACCGACCATTCATTCACCCAACGCCGTCAATGCGGAATAGCAGTGAAACTCAGAAACGAGAAACAAAAAGAAACCAATGTAGCAGTCGAGCCAAAAGAGCCACTCCCGCAGTTGGCGTGCCTTATCGGCCGCTCTTCCAGTCTTTCAACCTATGGACGTACAACGGCAGTTTTGGTGGCAGTCATGAGATGACCATCTTCATGTGATTACATGACCCCTTCAGACGGAATCTCAGTTAATGTCGCCGATGCAAAAACGCAAAACTTTTGGTAGTTCGCAAAGAGGTACCAACCATGTGAGCGGACCATCTCTAGCTGGGCAATGCCTCATGGCGCGTGTGGAGGCTCTGAAAGTGTGTCTGAAGACTCGTAACCACCTTCTGCGTGATTACCGTTCTTTGGCTTGGGAGACCCAAGAGAGGGTTTGCCCGTGCCTAACTTGAGTTTCTTGGCAGGCGAGGATTGTTTTGCCAGGGGCTTCTTTGGCGCAACCTGAACGGTCGACTTCTTATCCTCATCCTCATCGTCGTCATCCACCTTGGACTCAACACTGAGAAAGGAATTGCCCTTGACCTTTTCCTTGTCCTTTTTGGGCTTGTTCTTGAGCAGGATTTTTGTGGTCGGCCCCTTGATTTTCTTGAGCTTCTTCTTCGGGTTCGAAGGATCCGATTCTTGGTCCTCGTCAAACTCATCCCCGTCCCTTTTGCGAGGACTGCCTGCTCGCGACCCGTTCACGGGCGTGCCTTTTTGGCTCGAGGGAGGCGTGGCATCATTGTTTACACTGCCGTTGCCGCCATTTGTAATCTTTTGGGACGCTACGCGACTAGCATTCCTGCCACTGTTGCCGATACACGCGCCCATGTGGTTGTTGAGACGCGTAACGAGTATGCACCGCTTGCACTTGCTACACGTGGCCGAGGGAAACGACAAGACGTTTGGCGGGCGCTGACCGTCGGGCGTGGGCGTCACAGTACCATCGACACTAGCATCGAGCTTCTTCTCCATGTCCTTCTTCTTTTTGCCGCGGCCAGGGCCGGGCGCGACCCACGTTTGGCCATAGATGTCGTAGCCGGGCTTGTCAATGTAAGGGTGCTTCTTGCAGTAGATGACGCCCGGATCGGGTTTTTGGGCGCCGCGGCCATCGGTGGGGTGCAGCAGGCGAGGGAGGTGGCAGCGGGGGCAGAGGATGTCCTTTGTCGTCTGCAACGGGTTGGCCTTGAGGTAGACCTTGCCGTCTTCGTAGATCGCGGCGTCGGTCTCGGTGCGCACGTCGGGGCGGGGGTCGGCGTCGGAGGCATCGGCGGCGTCGGTGGCGAGCTTCTCAACTTTGATGGCGGCTGTGTTTGCGCGGGCCATCTTTTCGGAGCGGTGCACTTCGAGGCAGAGGTCAAAGATGACATTGTAGAATATGTCGTCGAGGACAGAATGTGACTGGTGCGATTTGACGTTAGTGACAGAGCGTGTTGCCACGCTTTTTCACCCATTGCATATCCAAGCCTTTTCCTTCTCCCAAGGCAGGCGAGGGTAGAGTGCAAAAGACGAGACGTACAAGGCGGTCCAAAATGGTGCTGTCATCTGGAGCCACGATGATCTCAGCCCTGCCCGTCAGGGCATCTACGGGTGCAACATCCATGATTGCAGCAGCAGTGGTGGTGTGCCCGTGGCGTCGTAGTTGCAGGCTCTATGTTTAGGGAATGCAGAGATGCAGTGGCTTCTCGTTTGTAATTATTAGTTTCTAAGACGGCGAGGGGGGAGGAAGAAAATGGGGAATTTAAAAAACCCCCCCAAAAAAAGTTCGAAGTCGGGAATCGCGCAAGGGCTGACAGTTTAGCAGTAGTGAGTTTGTGGCGGCTTGGTGGTGATGGCTTTTTGGAAACGGGGACCCTGCAGCGCAGCGCAGTGCAGCGCAAACGGGATCGTGCTGGTGTTGGTGCTGGTGCTGGTGCTGGTGCTGGTGCTGGTGCTGGTGCTAGAAACTCAGTGCTGTTGAGAGCTGGAGGTCGTTTGTGTGCCGGTCAGTTTTCGCCAGAGCTTGGTGCAGTGGAGTTTTGGGGACACGGCTAACAGCAGTCTAGTACAAAGTTCTACAACCGAGCCCAGCATTCAGTGGACGCATGCGCTTGTCCAATCACGCAGGCACCCAATCCAAAATACATAGTACGTCACCGGCTCAATACCCGTAGGTATCATGTGTACTATGAGTACTTACACCAAGCTATGTATATACCTGTTGCGCATGCCTGGTTAGCTAAGCAATTGGCTGCTTTGCCATAAAACAGCTACATATCCAGGAATACGGGCAATGATTGGCAGTAGCACAGACACATACGAGCGCAGGCGCCGTTCCTGGAACTCTTTTCCATAGTCCGTGGTTGACTTCTTTGGTGCAACTACTGTGTACAAAGCCTAACTACCAGCATCAGGATGTGCCTGGGCCTGCTACATAGTAAATGCTTGCGCATCCCCCCTGTAATCCCTTGCCCAGGCCCTTGCGCATCCCCCTTGCGCATCCCCCCTGGCCACTGATCAGCACTGTCCGGCTTGCGCGACCCTGCAGCCCATAGAATTTCCCATTCCAGGCGCGAACGTCGTGGCAAGATGACTATGACTGCAACTCTCCAAACGCAACTACTTTGTAAACTCGACTCAAGATCATGGCCGCTAACAATATATGACCCAACCACGAACCTGCTCACCGCCTTTACTTCTTCCTTGTCTATCCACACTCCGCTGCCCACCCATCTTGACACTCGCTCCACGCCTCCGTCGCCGACCAACATGTCTCAAACGGGCACGCAGCCGTCTATTCTTTCCTTCTTCCAGAAGCAGCAGCCGCCAAAATACGCCGCGCCTCCATCACAAACCTCTGCCCCTCCTCCTCCTCCAGCAGCGCCGCCACTGCCACCACCACAACAACAACAACAAATCTTGAGACCGAAAATACCACAATTCGCCCCGCCAGAGATACCTAAACCTCACCCAAACGCCTCCATCGTTCCCGTCACAGCAGCGCACATCCCTGCCCTTCGCCGCATCAACACCCTCCTCCTCCCAGTCAACTACGCCGACGCCTTCTACCAAGGGCTGCTCGACCCTGCTGTCTCGGGGCTCTTCAGCCGCGCAATCCTTTGGAACGACGACGACCGCGACGATTCTCCAGCCAAAGTCATCGGCGGTCTCATCTGCCGCCTCGAGCCCAGTCCTTTCGATCCTGCCACCCATCGCTACAACCCCGCCCTCGTGCCCAAGCCTGGGGCTCTCCCCAATAAGACAAGCATTGCACCACAACGCGTCGGTGTCCAAGATGGCCATGCGCTCTACATTCAGAGCCTTACGCTGCTCGCGCCATACCGTGGCCTGGGTCTTGTGAGCGCTGCCCTCGACGGGATCTTTGACGCTGTGCGTGCGGCGGCAGCTGCGCCGGGGAGCACACTCTCGGTACAGTGGGTATATGCGCACGTGTGGACGGGCAACGAAGAAGGACTGGGCTGGTACGAGCGCCGCAGGTTCGAGCGGGATGGGATTCTGGAAAAGTACTACTGGAAACTGCAGCCGGATAGCGCGTGGATCGTCAAGACGAATGTGGGTGCAGGAGTGGCAGCTGACGGACAAAACGGCGTGAATGGGAGTGGCAGTCAGCGCTTAAATAATGATGGTGTTCCGGCGAGTGTTACGGCTGCTGCTGTGAACCTCCCTGGGTTTGTTGCGCCGCCGGCTGTTACTGCTGGTACCACAGCTCGTCCTCCTCCACCGCCGCCAACAGCCTCAGCGTGCCCCCCTCTACCACCACTTGCCTCCTCGCTCTCCTTCCAAAACAAGCGGCCCGAAACCGAATGGAACGACCTCCCGGATGATATGATGATTCCGCCACCTTCGTCCAAGAATAGCTCGCGCAGTGATCTGCTTCAAGCACCGCCGTCTGAGTCCCGCTCGCGAAGTAGCAGCTCCATGGGCCGCAAAAAGAAGGACAGAGCGTATCCAAGCGCGGCGTTTGGGTAGAAGCGGTGTTTGGTTTCTGTGTTATTCTCTGTGTCATTTGCTGTTGGGAGTAAAGGCGGTTGTGAAATCTGGAGAAAAGAAGACTTGGGTGGTATTTAGCCTTTTTGGCAATTCATGGCGTTGAATACTTGAAGAGGAGTGGAAACCTTATCTTAGAAGGTTATGTTTGCATTTGGACAGTTTGAGCTACTTGATACACGGGCCATAGAGACGCGGAGAGAAGCATAAACTTGGCTTGCCTTCTAGATTCAAGAGGTGAATCATACTGTTTCCACAACTGAAATTAATTGAATATCGCGCTATCTTGTCAAGTGAGCTGGAGTTAAATGGTTATTGAAGACAATACCAAGGGCGACAAGGGCAAGGGACAATCAGGTCTAGGGTGCATTTATCGATATTGGTTCGACTAACTACCGTTGTATAAAGATCAATATGTATTATTTGAATTGAATTTAACGAAACGTCAAGTCCTCGACGGTAGGGGCGACAAGGAGAAGCGTGGTGCTGGTCTTCTTTTGGAGTTGACACTCGTTTCCCTTCCTTTACCAGCATACAGAAATCCACCGGCCAGACAAACATCGCTAGATCATCAACAAGCAGTGTTATTTTGCATATGGTGTGTTAGTATAGATGATAAGTGGAAATAGCTGATAGAGCCAAGTCTCGGAGTAGATGTAACAATTTTGTAACATCTTGTATCCATTCTCTATAGTACGCGATAGTAAACGCAGATGATACTATAAATATCATAGAGATTCATCGATCTTTCTCTGCAAATCTCAGATATCACACAGGCGCCAGGAAAAAGTCATACGCAAATGCTAACAAGTCGTACGCAACAAAGATATATTCTTTTTCTGCAAAAGAGGCGAAAGATGAGAGCTTCTCGCCTTGTATTCATGCAGTCATTTGGACATGGCTTTCTTCACTGGGTAAATCTTTTGCGACCGCCATCTCTTGCATCTTTGCCTCTTTTTCTGTGTTTTCACTAGACAGTCCACCATCGAATACTCTTTTTTTCTGTTCGACCCCTTATCCGCTCCTTTTGGAGATGAACTCCAGTGAAATCAAATACTGCGAGCTTACGTCGAAGCCGGGGTATCTTGATTAATGAAAACCAAAACGCCCCACCTCTTTGTAAACCAGAATGGTATATTAATGCTGGGATTGCATGTGTGGGCAGGGCTCAAGGCTTCACATTGTCGTGAATGTGACAAAAGATGCCCTGCCTCGATGCACTATTGTGCCATGCTGAATAATGCAGCAAAAACGAAAAAGAATGGCAGGAATCGCAATGCCAGGGCTGGTGAAGGAGGGAAAACTCTACTACTAGCGGCCCTCGAGGGCGTTTCTTGATCGTTGCTGGAAAGTCATAAAATAAAAACAGAGACACAACGGTCTGGTCGAATCAAAGGGTGACGCCTTCGAGACGAAGAATCTTGGAGGGATCGCTGACGAACTGCCGACGAAAATCGACAATCGCTTGGGCAATGGTACGGAAGTCCCTGATCTTGGACTTTTGGAACTGCGCAACCATCTCGCGAAGGCCCTTGTTGAATTCTTTCTTTTGCTCGCCACTAAACTCATCAGAGTTGCCGAGCTCCAGGATGATCTCGTTGTCTAGGTGAACGAGTCCCAGTCAGCTTTTGAGGGGCGTGCCCATTGCGATGTAGCTGTGAGTTAGTACAGGCCTCCAGAGGAAACGGACTCACCCGGGGCGATGATGGAGTGGAAGTGCTGGAATTGACAAGCATTCCCCCGTGGGCAGTCGTTACCCTCCCATTCATCGGGGCACATTTCTTTGTTGGGGTCAATCCTATTGCTGTAAGTTAACGACTTCAGTCCCCCTGAGACCTCGTTACTAAATCCTGGATGGAATCGGTAGGAGTGGAAGTATCGCAACGGACTCTCATACGGAGGAAATGAGGTCTTCTGAATTGGAGAGGAACGATCGGCGGCCTTGAAACTAGTTAGATAACCGTCAGCACGAGAGGGTAAATTGCCATGTACTTCTCTGAGAGTCCCCGCCGGCTTTGCAAGTTCTTGAGTCTGCACTTCATGGGTATTGGCCTTAATCTCATCCGAATGGTTTGCTTGAGACGTATCAATGTGCTGCCCCTGTACAAGACTTGACGCAGCATTCTTCTTAGCAGAATCAGACGCTGCAGGTGTCGATTGAGAAGAAGCTGCCTCCATGTGATTCTCAACCTGAGCCTCGGGCGGCTCATAATCATCCGACATGCTGGTGTCACTGTCGGCAGACTCTTCTTGGCTCAACCGCACATCACTAATAGGGACCTGGCCTTGAGATGTACCCTGGGTGTCCACAAGCCCTTCATAAGGAGGCGGGTCGTTCGATGCTGAGGCTGACCCGAAAGGCGAATGCTCCATGCTAGCAAGGAATTGATCTGCCATGGTGGCTGCCTCCTTATCTATTGGCTGATGATGCTCCGGAAATGTAGAGTCTGCCTGTGGAGCATCAACCTTTGGGACATGCTCGACGTTGGTCACATTGGCGCCAACAGAAGATGGAGAAAGTGTCTCTGTCGGTGGAGGCGCCTGGCTGGGTGCCTGTTCTTCATCATCATCATCATCTTCTTCATCTGCTAGATCGTTGCTAATTTCTGCTTCAAGTCTCTCAAGCTCTTCCCGCACACGTCTAAGTCGCTCTTCTTTGGCTAGCATCTTTGCTGACTTGACGGGCGGAGTTGCTGCAGAGTGTTGGGCTGGCCGCCGAAAATCTGGTTTTCGTTGAACAGCTGGAATGACAGCAACGGGGGCTGGTCCAGATGCCGCCGGCTCGACCGTAGCTGCGGCTCTCGGAAGCTGCTGGACAGTTGAGCCGTTGTCATCGTCCATTTCGTGGGAAGGGGCTACCGGTTCCAATGCAGGCTTGGTGACCTGTTCGGCAGGACTTGCGTTTCCAGCGTCTGGTGTTTGAGATGTCCGAGGTGTCTGAGGTGTGACAGAACCCTTCTTGGGCTTTATCTTGGCTCGGGCCTCCGCTTCTTCGATTCTACGTCTTAAAGCTTCGATGGCCTTTTCTTTGGCTTCCAAATCTCCATTGGCACTTTTCCCAGCCAATGCGGACAAAGGGCTCGGTATTTGTCGAGGAGTATTGGTGTTTGTCAAGGGTGGATAATCCCGAATGGCTGGACCACGTCTTGGAAGAACAATGCTCTGCTGTGCTGGTGCCGAAGACTCGTCCGTAGCCGAGTCTACTTCCATCTCTACATCATCATCCTCGTCATCATCCTCGTCGTCACTTATGCTGATGACCAAAGACGAGTTCTGTCGATTGGCAAGGAATGGGCGCTTGATTGATGGCGCTGGTCCATCCATGAAATCCGCCGCCACAGGCCGTTTTCGTTGATTGAATTGCGAAAGTCCTCGTGGTCCAGTCGGAGCATTCGCCATAGTAGGACTCGCTGTGACGGAGCTGGGTCGCAGAGGCGTCGTGGGCTTCGACGCAAGGTGTTGGCTTGGAGGGGGTGGTATTTGAGACGGCATAGTGCTGTCACTGACCGACACTGATCTCATAGGTGATTGTGTACTTTCTGGGAAACCCTGTGGCGTGGCGGGTTTCGCAGTAGCACTGGGGCTGGAGGGTCGAGTTTGGGAAGACTGGCCGATTTTCTGCGTGTTCCTAGCCTTGATCAATGCTATTTTCTGCTGAAGAAGACGATCATTTTCGGCCCGCGTCGTTGCGCCCTTAGTTGCAACAGCGGGGCTTGCAGTGGGAGGTTGCGGCGCATCGTTTGAAGTTGGTCGCGACGCCGTTGGAGGTGCAACAGCAGCTTTGGCTTTTTTCTCTGCCAAAAGACGGGCGATTCTGTCCTTTCGCTCTTCCTGTTTCTTTGCCATGCTATCGGCTAGCGCTGATTGCGGCTTCTGAACGCTGGGTTCTTGGACTGTTTTTTCCGGAACCGCAACCGGCTTCTGAGATGTGGTAGGAAGTGGATCGGTGGGTAAGTTGAGCTGCATAAACAGACTTCTGATCAAGTCCGCGTCAAAGCCTTCGTCAATGTACGTCTGAAATTTGACGCCGTGAGGCAGCAGTCGAAGAATGGCCTTTTTGGCCTCGTTATGGGCTTCAGGTAGACTGGCGAATGACTGTGAAGCAGTTGATGCGTATCCAGATTGAATACTGGCTTTTGCGTCGTTGGACGAACCAGCAGTGGGTTGCGCCACCGCCTGAGTATTGTGCGGGCCTGAAGGGAGTCTAGAGTTAGCGAAATCCCTGGTGCCTGGTGGGTATACACACCTGTGATAGTGGCCGCAACCTCATCAGCCTGTTCGACCTCTGCAGGCGACAGGTGGGGAGAGTAAGACCTCGTACGTTCTCGCTCCACCTCCTGAGCTAATTTGGAGCGGTCCAGTATTCGTGGCTGTGAGCTCGAGGTTGTTGCGACCGCAGCAGATGTTTCTTCCATATCGGTGTCGTAGAAGTTCGTCTCTTGATCCAGCGCGTCAGCATCGCCATTGTCAGCAAATTTTGCCGGTGAAGCTGTAGCCTGCTGGCTCTTAAGTAATTGCTGATTTGATACGTCATCGTAAAGGTCGTCAAAGTAGCCGTCGCTGATTTCGCCTTCATCTTGAGACTCTGTATTGTCTGCCTGCGGCTGGTGCTGAGGCTTGGTATGCTCTTGCAAAGGACATTTCGGTTCGTGCTTCGCTTCCTCAGCGGTGCGAGCAAGTGGCGAGGTCTGCGCAGTCGTCTGCGCGATCGAAGGTGGAGGCGCTTCAAATTGAGGTGTCGAGTATGCTACTTGAGTTGAAAAGGGCACATGAGTCGGCGGAGCATAATGGACCGGAGTGCCGACCGCGGGGTAGCCAGCCTGTGTCCAGGACGCGTTGAAGGCCATAGGCACTTGGCTAGTTGACGGACGGCCGAGACCAGGTATGCTGCCGGCGTTGTGATCATAGGCGGACTGTGAGGTAGCATAGTAGCCTTCAGGCGCATTTGGGTAGGATGGAGACTGAAACGGGTGCTGCAGCGGCGGCGGCTGGCCTGCAAATCCATTCGGAGGAGGATATGCATTGAAAGGAGGGTATGGGTACGATTGCGGCGGAGCTTGACCGCTCCCATAAGGATATCCATATGGATTTTGAGACATCCTGATGGCTTGCTAAAGAGAGACAAGAGAGGCGATGCCAGGTATGAAAACGATCTCAACGTGCTGGAGATGCTAAGTGCTGGTGTTTTGGATGATCCTCGACGCGCATTGTTGTGCAAGGTCGTGGGAGAAGAAAGTTGGGATGCGAGCTTGAGCACCTGCTCACAGATGAAGCAGAGTCTGTCGCGTGCGATCTGCTTCAATCAAATCTTAGGTGCAGCAAATAGCGGTGCACTTGCATTTATGTATAAGAGACTGGTTGGGATGGAGCAGGAGACAAAGGTGAGGAGGTAGTGGTGGTGATGATGGTGGTGATGATGGTGGTGGTGGTGGTGGTGGTGTGGTGTGCAGAAGTACTCGAGAAGTATTGAAAGTATTGAAAGGCGCTTCGCAACTTGCAGGCTGCAGTGTGATTGGCCTAGACAGCCGCCGGAGGCAAGTCCAATACACGCTGTTGGTGTGAAGTGTGGCTCAATGAGGCGATTGGAGAAGGTGACTGAAGTCGAACCTAACTTAGTGACCGCTGTAACATGTCAATGTATACAGTAATTGCAGTGTTATGAAGCCTGAACCATAAGTCAGATCTCAGTCAGCCACGCTGTCGTCGTCGGAATGGTGGAAGCTTGTGTTCTGGAAGAAATTTAGGTGCGCTGGTGCGTCAAAAAGTCAATGCCCATATCCCTGGTTGGTAAAGGGCGGCCAGGCGGTATGTGTACATAGTACTCGGCGCTTGGATCACCCGCTGGCTCGGTGGGGAGTGGGTAGGCACTAGACTGCTTAGAGAGTGCTTGATGCGCATGCAAGGATAATCCTGCACGCTGTGGACCTGGGTGGCTGGGCGCTCAATGCCCAGTTGCTGCGGCGTCATTGCATTTGTTTACTTGACCAGGGAAGGAGCCACTGATGGCGGGCAGCCCCAGTGTAACTTGGAAGGAGGTTGGGAGTTGCGTTCCCCCTTCAGCCCTGCATTTTTGGCATGGGGCCTGATAATCGATTTGCTACTCAATAGCCTGGGCGCTCTTCTACTTTACCATGTCTTGGTGAACACACCAAGACAAGCACAGCAGTCTTGTTTAATTCCTTAATATTCTAGCATCACATCGCCTCTCCTCGTCAACCGCGAGGTCCACGGCACGAGCAAGCGAGCGACCGCTCCCCTGCGACCACACTTTGACAATATACGACTTACAACAGCGCGGTTGCGTCTCAATGCCCAACGCCCAGATCCATTGCCACGAATCTTGATGCGAACACGACCCTCGATGAATACCCTTTTGCGTCCTCAAACAATTTCCTTCATACGCGCTGACGATCGTCGACTTTTTGCAAAATGGGTACCGTACGGAATAGCCCATTCATGAGGCAATCGCCTTCACCAGCCTCGCCCAGCAACCGACCAAAGTCTGCCCTCTTTGCTTCCCCAGCGTCACCTCCACCAACATCGCCCACGCCAGCAGCAAGCTCGGGGCACTCGCGTGGCGGATCACTAGGTGCAAGCCTTGGGATACCAGGCAGTGGTGACACCAGACCTGGTCATATACGCAACTTGTCTAAAAACACCAATCGCCAGTCTGGGACTTTTGCACCGTCCTTCATCAAAGAAGAGGACGTCAAGCGCTCTTCTGACACAGTTGACGGCATAGAGGGAGAGAATGACTTCTCTGGGAAGAGATATGTATGGCTCAAGGACCCTCAGACAGCCTTTGTCAAGGGTTGGGTGGTCGAAGAACTAGCTGGCAGCCGATTGCTTGTCCAATGCGACGATGGAAGCGTAAGAACAACTAGAAAGCCTTTGAGGTATTTGCTACACATGCTAACGCAGAAGACATAGCAACGAGAAGTTGACGCTGAGAGCACTGACAAGGTCAATCCGGCAAAGTTTGACAAGGCTGACGATATGGCCGAACTGACGCACCTCAACGAAGCTTCCGTCGTCCACAACCTCCACATGAGATACCAATCAGATCTCATTTACACATACTCGGGACTCTTCTTGGTCACCGTCAATCCATATTGCCCCTTGCCAATCTACACAAACGAGTACATTAACATGTACAAGGGTCGAAGTCGCGACGATACTAAACCGCACATCTACGCCATGGCCGACCAAGCGTTCCGAAATCTGATAGAAGAGGGCGAGAACCAGAGTATTCTTGTCACTGGCGAATCTGGTGCAGGAAAAACAGAAAACACCAAGAAAGTCATTCAGTATCTGGCAGCCGTGGCGCCTTCGGACAATGCTAGCAAGACTCGAGGACAGCACTCCAACCTTTCGGCGCAGATTCTCCGAGCAAACCCGATCCTAGAGGCTTTTGGAAACGCGCAAACTGTCAGAAATAATAACTCGTCCAGATTCGGCAAGTTCATCCGCATCGAGTTTAATCGCAATGGCTCAATCTCTGGTGCCTTCATCGACTGGTATCTTTTAGAGAAGTCACGTGTGGTTCGCATTAATGCCAACGAGCGCAACTACCACGTCTTTTACCAATTAATCAAAGGTGGTGACCAAAAGTTGAAGCAGGACTTCCTCCTCGCCGGTCTCGATGTCGATGACTTCACCTATACACGAGAAGGGCAGGATACAATTAGTGGGGTCTCGGACCGCGAGGAATGGGATGCATTAATGGAAGCGTTCAATGTCATGGGGTTCTCGGATGTAGAGCAGACTTCCATCCTTCAGACCGTAGCGGCCGTGCTGCATCTTGGCAACATTGGCGTAATGAACGAAAGCCGTTCCGCTGACCAGGCCAGACTTGCGCCAGACGCGAAACAAGTAGCGGAAAAAGTCTGTAAGCTATTGGGAATCTCGCTGGAGCCATTTCTTCAAGGGCTTTTGCATCCCAGAGTCAAAGCTGGTCGCGAGTGGGTTGAGAAGGTGCAGACGCCCGAGCAGGTGCGACTTGGAATCGATGCTCTCGCCAAAGGTATCTACGAACGAGGATTCGGAAACCTTGTGTCCATGATCAACCGACAGCTTGACCGGACGGGCATGGGTGTCCACGACTCGCATTTCATTGGTGTCTTGGATATCGCAGGTTTCGAAATCTTTGAGGAGAACAGCTTCGAGCAACTGTGCATCAACTACACGAATGAAAAGCTCCAACAGTTCTTCAACCACCACATGTTCGTCCTCGAGCAGGAGGAATATGCTCGAGAACAGATTGAGTGGCAATTCATTGACTTTGGTCGGGATCTTCAGCCGACGATTGATTTGATTGAGCTACCAAATCCTATCGGTATCTTCTCCTGTCTAGATGAAGACTGTGTGATGCCAAAGGCTACAGACAAGTCCTTTACCGAGAAGCTGCACTCATTGTGGGATAAGAAATCCACAAAGTATAAGCCATCGAGACTGCGCCATGGCTTTGTGCTCACCCATTACGCGGCAGACGTTGAGTACTCCACGGAGGGCTGGTTGGACAAGAACAAGGATCCTCTCAATGACAACGTTACCAGATTGCTGGCTGCATCGACAGATAAACACATTGCGAACCTTTTTGCTGATTGTGCAGACAATGAGGATGACGGCGGTGCTGTACGCAGCCGAGTGAAGAAGGGATTATTCCGCACCGTTGCCCAGAGGCACAAGGAGCAGCTCTCTAGCCTGATGGCACAACTGCACTCGACACACCCACACTTTGTTCGTTGCATTCTTCCAAATCATAAGAAGCGTCCGAAGCAATTCAACGGCTTGCTCGTATTAGACCAGCTGAGATGCAACGGTGTCTTGGAAGGTATACGAATAGCTCGTACGGGCTTTCCCAATCGTCTTCCATTCGCCGAATTCCGCGCTCGATACGAAGTCCTTTGCAAAGACATGCCAAAGGGTTACCTCGAGGGCCAAGCAGCCGCCATCATGCTACTCGACAAACTCAAACTCGACAAGACGCTGTACCGTGTGGGTCTTACGAAGGTCTTCTTCCGTGCAGGTGTGCTTGCGGAGCTCGAGGAGCAGCGCGATGCTCTTATCTCAGACGTTATGGCCCGATTCCAGTCTCTTGCCCGTGGCTACAACGCAAGGCGAATTGCTTACAAGCGATTATATCGTACGGAAGCCACACGGGTCATCCAGCAAAACTTTCGAGTGTACCTTGACCTTTGCAAGAGCCCTTGGTGGCAGCTTTTGGTCAAGATGAAGCCCTTGTTGGGAGCTACTCGTACTGCGACTGAAGTTAAGAAGCGTGATGAGATGATTCGTCAGTTGAATGACAAGGTTCGTCAGGAGTTGGCTGATCGCGAAAAGCTCGAAGAAGAACGGCGAAATGTTCAGATGGAGATGCTGCGCGTGCAGCAGACCCTGGAGAGCGAGCGCGCATTGGCGCTGGACAAAGAAGAAATTTTCAAGCGGCTCCAGCAGCGTGAAGCCGAGTTGGAGGACAAACTTGCTGGAGCCATCGAGGACGCCGAGAAGCTCGAGGATGAGCTCGACAGCCTGCTGGACGCGAAGAAAAGGGCTGAAGATGACGTGGAGAGATTCCGAAGCCAATTGGAGCAGGCTGCAGCGTTGATTGGACGCCTTGAAGAAGAAAAACTGGAGTTGGCTGGCCGCGTAGGCGACTTGGAACAAGCCATAGAAGATATTTCTAACAGTCAGACCGAGCGAACCGAGCAGGAGGAGGCGCTCGAGGAAGAGCTGAGGTTGCTGCAAAGCCATCTTATGATCCAGGAGAAGAAGGCTCAGGATCTCGAGGAAAAGTTGCTGCAGGTTGACCAGGATGCCGAGGTGAAATTGCACGCCGCGCAGAAAGAATTGCAGTCGTACCAGGCCAAGCAACAGCAACTGATGGCCGAAAACAGAGACGTACAACAGCAACTATCTGCCTTGGCCAAGACATCGACTGACTACGAGGATCTTGTTCGTAAGAAGGAAAGTGAGCTGGCTCTCCTCCGCGCAGACAACAAGAAATACGAAGCGGAACGTCGTACGCTTGAGGAGCAGCGCACTTCCCTAGCTGCAGAGAAGGATAAGGCCAGCACTAAGCTTCGCGAGGTTCAAGCTCAACTGGATGCGTTGAAGGCGCAACAAGCACAAATTCAAAGAGAAGCCGAAGACGCAAAAAAGATCCTTCAGGCACGACTTTCCGAGGATGCCCAAGCCGACCAAAATCTCCAGCAGCTCGAGGCTCAAATCAAGGACCTCAAGGACGAACTCTACCAGACTCAAGTGGAGCTCAGTCGAGAACGACAGTCTCGCGATGATGTTGTTCTTCTTAGTGAACACAAGTTCGACCAGCTTCAGGGCGAGTACAACCACCTCAACGAGTCGAAAATCGTCATTGAGAAGGAATTATACGCAGCACAAGATACACTTAGGCGTGCTATCGATGCAAGGACAACTGCCGAGACAGAGCGCGACGAGGCGCGACAGGAAATTCGCAAACTTAGAGCAGCGTACGCCCAAGCCGAAGAGGCACGCAGAGAAGCCGAGGTCGCTGGTGAGCGCGCTGCATCCAAGATTGCAAGAGAGCGGGAGGCGAGTCTCCAAAAGGACCTCGATGCGGCGCAAGAGCGGCTGAAGTGGTTTGAAGACGAATGTGTGACCCTGAACCGCCAGGTTGAAGAGCTCAATAAGTTGATTCTCTCTTCAGGCGATTTCGGTCTCAAAGAGGATCAAGCCAAGGAGCGTATGGAGAGAGAACTTCAAACAGTCAAGAGTCGTCTCGCAGCCTCTGAGAATGACAACCGAACGCTGTTGAACAAGCTTCAGCAAAAAGGATTGGAAATTGCTCGTTCCAGTTCTCGAGCCAGTGAGGCCAATCGGGGTCAGCTGATGGTTCTTCAGCGCGAGAAGGCGAGACTGGAGGAGCAAAACGTCAAACTGCATAAGCAACTTGGCGAAGCTCAGATTAATGCTACATCACTGGAGAAAAAGCTCGAAAAGGCACAGCTGAACCTCGAAGATCTCAATCACGAATTTCAGAGAGAAGTCAAGTCAAACCGTAATGCGGAAAAGTTGTCATCCAACTCTACCATGCAACTGGCAGAGGCCAATCGCAATCTCGAGTCGGAGAGGCAGCTGCGAAGTCAAGCCCAATCCACGGTCCGAACGCTTCAAGCTACTCTGAGCTCCCGAGATGAGGAACTTACTGAGCTTCGATCGCAGATGCTGCGCGCTCTGAAGACTGTCGATCCAGAGTCTGCTCCAGTGGCGGCTCAACTAGACGGCGCAAATGAACGTGTGTTTAGCGAGAAGTTCGACCTCGTTAGGAAGATCGAAGAGCTTCAGCAAAACCTGCGAGTACAGACTGCGGCAAGGACGAGCGCCGAATCGCAATTAGCGGAATTGAGAAATGCTCGACCATCCTCACCCGAGCAGCGCCGCCTAGGGGCGCGGGACCTCAACGACCTTTCCTTGGATGCGTCACCTACCTACCGGAAGTCCAGGGTCAATGAACGGGAAATTTCCCGATCATCTACACCTCCACCACGCTTCAATGACGATACCGATGCAAGTCATGACTCTGCTCGGTCCGAGAAGACAGCCGATATTTTGAGTTTTAACAACCGCATGGATCTCAAGGCAGAGGTCGAGGAGCTGCAGAACCAATTGCAGCTTTCTCAGATGCAAAATACTCATCTGCAAAGTCAACTTGACCGCTTGACACCTGCTCCATCCGAGATCTCCGAAGATGGTCCGTCTGTTCAGCGAGTCAAGAAGCTTGAAAAGGCAAACAACCGTCTTCATGACATGCTCGACGATTCTGCCCGTAAGATTTCCACGCTGGAAAAGACTCTCCGCGGCGGCGAACTTTCTCTGCGTGACATCCAGGCAAGGTCACACGAGGAAATCCTCGACCTCCTCAACCGCACCGAGGAGTCTCGGCGCTCGCTGCTTCACAGCCATAGGGATGCGGTTGCAGATCTGGCCGACATCAAGGAGCATTATGAGAAATTGAGACATGATAGAGCGACCCTGGAGGTGGATCTGCGTGATACCAGGGGTGATCTTGAGGAAATGACCCTGGCGAGAGAGCAGGAAGCCACAAGTCGCAACCAGTTGCTACAGGAGTTTTCTGACATCCAGATAAGATTGGACGCAGAGACTTCCAAGCTTGCTGATGTGACTGCTAGCATGAACTTGTATAAGAGTCGTGCAGATGAATACTTTAGCAGACTGGAACAAGCCGAAATCTCGGTTCTCAAGGCCACACGTGCCGAGCAATTCGCCAAAACTCAAGCCAAAGAGGCCGAGCAGACATATGCTGAGGTTATGGCTGAGCGTAAGAAGATGGATCAGGCGGTGGAGGATCTGCAGCGCGCAAACCAGCGCCTAGAGGAGAAACTAGAAGACCTCTCGACCGACTTGGAGGCAGCGACACAGGCCAAGAAGAGGCTGCAACACGAATTGGAGGACTACCGCAACCAACGTGCCAATGACATTGAGGATACGGAATCCAGCCTAGAGCAGACGCGCAAGAAGTACCAAGCAGAATTTGCGACGCTGACCAAGGAACTTGACCTTGCTCGGGAAGAGAAGCTGTTTAAACAAGCCGAGATTGCCCGCCTACGTGAAGAGCTGGATGAGCTCAGGTCAAAGTGGGATGACGAGGTTCTCAACAGCTCTACATGGTCCAAGGAGAAGGCTCGTCTCGAATCCTCTCTTGCTGACATTTCTGCCTCACGCGAAGAGGCAGTTAATGCTCACAACGAGGCTCAAGGCAAGATTGTCACTCTGCTCTCGCAGGTGCGGACGCTACGCTCCTCTGTTGACGA
Organism: Coniella vitis; assembly: GCA_011317545.1. NCBI lineage: Eukaryota > Fungi > Ascomycota > Sordariomycetes > Diaporthales > Schizoparmaceae > Coniella > Coniella vitis. Next base: position 2,778,373 of record WUJK01000004.1, on the reverse strand, counting down.
GATCACTGCGGAACGTGATGCTCTCTTCCGTGAGAAGCGCAGCATTGAAGCTCGTCTGGAAGAAGCCAAGGCTGGATTGGAAGACCTAGCACGCAGCGAGAGCCCAACGCTGCGCAACGCTGCTAGCATCGACAAGGAAATTCTTGACCTCAAGTCAAGCTTGGCACAGCAAGAAGACATTGCTGCAGCGGCCGTTGAGAAGATGCGCCGTGCTGAAGCGCTTGCCTCGGAGGTTCAGAAGGACATTATGGTCGAGCGCGAGACGAGTGTGCAGCTTCAGAAGGACAAGGCGGCTCTGGAAAAGACACTGAACGAAGTGCAGGTCAAGCTGGTCGATCTGGAGACCAAGGGGTACTCGAGTGCAAGCCAGGATATCAAATTCCTGCACAAGCGCATCCATGAGGTAAGTCAATCGTGTTCTTCAAGCCGTTAAATATTTCATACAGCTGTCCGACTGACACGCACACAATCGCAGCTTGAGGAGCAACTCGAGGAGCAAGAAAATACGCGAGCCAAATCCCAGCGATCTGAACGCAATGTAGACCGCATCGTCAAGGACCTTCAGAGCCAGATTGAGCGCAAGGACAAGCAAAATGTGCAGCTAGAAGAGGACTTGAATCGTATGCGTGACAAGGCGGACAAGCTACTGAAAACCATTGACGAGCTCCAGGCGTCCGAGTCTGCCAACCAGTTGCAGGCTCGTCGGGCTGAGCGCGAACTGCGCGAGGAAAAGGAAAAGATCGCTCGTCTTGAGCGCGAGCTCGAAAGCTGGAAGAGCCTCCGGTCCGAAAAGGGCTCTGTGCTGGGATCTGTAGCGGGCACGATTCTGAGCTCTGTGCGCGGAGTCAGCAGGTCGGGAACCATGGCGACAATGAGGAGTTCAGGCCTGGGAAGTGTGATGGATGAGACAGATGCGGAGGGCCGTGTGGTGATCCCTCAGAGAAAGAGCAGCATTAGTCGTGTGCCTAGTCTTACGAAAGGGTTCCTGTAGAGGCAGGGCCGCAGTTCGTCTTGAGTAATGTTTGATGATGAGATTTTGGTATGGGAACAAGAGTCTAGGAAAAAGCAGGCAACAACAAACAAGCAAGCAAGCGAGCGAGTAACACTTCGTTTGAGATACCCGACTGGCTGGGAAAGGAGCATCTTTTATGGGGAGGTTTGTTTGGTCTCATGTACTCTGTATTCTATATCTGCAAGGAAAAAGACAACCGCAAAATGCAAACCCCCATGGATATACTTATGAAGTGGAGCCTAGATATTCTGAATGTGAGTAAAGGCTCATGGACAAGATTAGGTATTCAATAAATAGGGCGTGATGATAAAGACGGTTTCTGTTGCTTGGACCTAGCAATAGCGTATAAAAGCTTGGCTATTTACGAATAGTCTGAGCATATAATCTGAGAGGGATAGCTGGCAAGAGATGACCAGATGGTTTAGGTTTAGTGGTTTTGTGGTGTTCTTGGACTGGCACTATCGAACGGCGTGGCTTTGGCTTGGACCGGACCTTGCGCTTTATTTATATATGGATGGATTGGGTGCGGCAATTATGATTCTGGAGATCTTGTGTATGCACCTGAAGGGTGATTGGGCACTGTGAATTGTTTTTATTTCATTCTGTTTGGAAACACTCAAGGATACAAGGGGGCACCAGCAACGAATCCAGATGACTTATTAGACTTAATTTTTGAGTTTGATACCTGTTGGATGGATCGCTCCACTCTGGGGAAGGTGTGGATCTTGGCGGTCTCGCTCTCTCTTGCTCCCGATACAGATTTCCAACAGTTGCACAACAACCCGCCCGGGCGGAACCTTCCCAGTCTGTCAAGATGACGATGTTAAGGTCAATTTAGTTGGTCATTATACCATGTAAGCTCAAGCTGTCGGCGTTCAAGCTCATTCTTCTGTAAATGTTTCGCGGGGTAGTGCTCAGGCTTTTGCAGGCACGGAGGGAGAGGACTGATCGATTCAGCTGTGAATAGTGTATTCTCTTCGTTGGCTTTAGCTTATTTTACTTTCCCCTCATGACCTGTTGGTTCCCTCTGGCCTGATGCAGTTTAGACTGGCAGACGAGCCAAGCCCAGCCAGGGACATATAAATCTTGGAGAACATCCCATCCCATCCCGCGCGGCTTGTCACGCTTGTCAAAAATCCAATCCCTTAACCGGTTACGCAAAGAACAAGTTGAGACAGTGCTAAGGAGAAAAGCGGCTGTCAATTGTGTACGACCATCTAGTACTACTACTGGGTACCTTGGTACTTATATGCTACACCCAGATTCCTGAACAGTGACGGCAGCATTAATTGCGCTTCTTGAACGAATCCTCACATACTCTTCTCTCTCTCTCTCTTCCAACAAGCGATTGCCATATAACGTCAACCGACAGTTCCTCACGATCCGCCATAATGAAGTCGATACTCCTCCTTAGCATTGCCAGCCTTGCTGCTGCGCAGAATCTCTCTGGCGAGCCAGCTTGCGCTGTACGTTCATGAGTCTCGTGGCTTTTGTCCTTTTATCCTTTTGCGCCCCTCCAGCTCTCTAGTCAACCAATCATTCCAGGTAGTCAATTATTATTCTACCTTTACGCAGTCAATCCTCCACCCGATACGTTGACCTTCTCTCACCTACACAATAACTAATGGTTCAAAACCCTCTGTTCCAACAGGTTCCCTGTCTTTCTACAGCAATCGCGGCAGTCTGCACCCCAGCCTCCGACCAAGGCTGTGCCTGCGCCTCCCAAAGCGCCATCGGTAACTCGGCCGTCTCCTGCCTGCTTGCTTCCTGCAACGCTGCCGACCTCATTCAAGCACAGAGCGCCGGTTCCGCGCTTTGTGTCGCGTACAGCGCGACGGCCGGTGGCGCTAGTGGTAGCAGTGGCAGCAGTGGCATTGCCTCGGAAACTGGAACAACGACGTCTGGCACAGCGGCAACAGAAACGACGTCTGTCACTACGACGGATAGCGATAGCTCGACGATTACCTCGCTGGCCACGCTGACGGGAACGGTCTCTTCGTCTGAGTCTGCGGGAAGCAGTGCGTCCGAATCGGCTTCGTTTACTGCCAGTAGCGCCTCGAGTAGTGCTGGTGCTGGGCAAGGCTCGGTGGCTGCCGGTGCGGGATTGTTAGGAATGGTTTTGGCGGGGTTGATGGCTCTTTGAGGGGATCAGTTCAAAATTGAAGGGAACCGAGGATGGGAAGTGGGATGGGACCAAGCACAATGCGAGGATAAATGATGCTCCTCGCCCATGCGTGTGGTATGAAGGATGGATTGCCTCTTTTTTTTTTGTGGGCTCTCTTGAGCTTAAACTGGATTGTACGTGGTAGTAAAAGCCAACAGTCCAGCTGTGCAAATATCTTCTTGGGGTTCGGTTTCAAACCTCACTTGGCCTTGTGCCGAAGGGGGCTGTTTGTGGGGACTTAATTCTCCATTCCCACGTTATGTTCAAATAATATTCAAATCTAATAGTAGGGGTTTTCTACCTGCTTTTCTATTCTCGGTGAAGACTTATTTCATAGCAACCCGAAGCAGTGATTATGACCCTCTTGACCGACGCTGGTCCTCAGATACACATTTATACATTATGTATTTCACATACCGCTACATGCTCTACTCCGCTGTCATGCAAGTCTCTAGTAGTCTCTCAAGGTTTTCGCCTCTTACTCTTTGTATTCTTCCGCACAGAGCCGCCAATATCCATATCTAGCACCTACGGTGACTGGTAAAGCCTAGCTCTCGTTCCCATCACAGCCGCAATGAAGCACAACGCCTGTCCATCTTCTTCAAGGTCTGGGTGGTTCGGGTTCCCACTGCAGTCGTCCAATAGGAAGAGAGAACGCTAAGTATAAACCCCCGTGTATGGTGAAAATGATGGTATTTGCTGCACAATTGAACGACCTAGTGATCAAGCGAGAGAAAGAAGACAGACCCGTATCACAAGAAGCTCGTAACGAACAAAGACTCAGCACATCATACTAGTAATTGACATCAAGCACACCTTCATGATTCCTCGCGACACGGCGGATGTGGCCTCGTACACATGGAGCTCGCTCTTTGGTGGTCAAGCCGTAGTGGATGAATGAGGATGACAGCTTGGGAAAGCGGGGCACTGTTACTAGTAGAGAGGTGGGCGCCGTGAGTATCAAAGTGGATGATGATCAGGCGGGTGACTATGAGCCGTGGTGAGGATATAGCCTGGTATTTTCCTAGAACTTCCAGGCTCGCAACTAGTTGTCGTGGTCTTTCCGAGTTCGATACCGTGTTTGGACGATTGTTGAGCCTGTTCAGCCAGAAACATCAAATATGTGTAGTTGTCGGGAATTGTAAGCCTGATCAAGGTTGAACACAGTGGAGCGGTTCCAGAAAAGCGCATAAAATAACATTTCCGTGCGTGAGGCTATCGCGATACGCAGCTAAGAAAAAAGCGTCTACATTACAGTGTCGTCGAGGTAGATGAAACAAGAATGTAATCAGCTGCATGGCACAGCAAGAAACAAGGCTGAAGCTAGAGACACATTATCTCTCACGCCACTTGCAAAAAGGTTGTTTACTTACGAAGTTGTCAGGAAGAGCAAGTGAGATACCGAACCGAACTACATCATAATACCTGGTCGCTTATGTAATCGGGTTAGAGAGTGGAGAGTGAGAGACGATGCTGCACACTTGCCTGACCCCCAAGACGCGGTACTTGTATGCTACAACGCTGCCATTCAGAAACACCAACAAGTTGAACTCTCTGTTAAACTCTCCGCCTCCATCCCACGCCCAAAATGGCCACTGAATCCAAAGGGACCCCCAATGAGCCGAGCAGCGAACCCAAGTTTGGCGGCTTTACGCGCTTCGAAATCGAGCTTGAGTTCGTCCAATCGCTGGCCAACCCATTCTACCTCAACCACCTCGCTGCCCAGAAACTGCTCCAGCAGCCCGCCTTCATCGAATATCTCAAATATCTGCAGTACTGGAGCAAGCCGCCATATCTGAAATACCTGGCTTATCCAGGTCCAACCCTGCGGAATCTCGAGCTGCTGCAACAAGAGCAGTTCCGCAAGAACATCATATCGCCAGATGCTGTGCAGGCAATGGTGAGCGAGGGCATGAAGGCGGCAGTGGACTGGCACTTGGAAAAGGAGACCTGAAACAACTTGAAATACAACCAAAGAGCGACCAAGTGACTAGACTGATGTCTGATTGAAGCCTGGTATCAACAACTATGGGAAAAGGAAAACAAAGAAATCAAGACCCCAACGAACGCCGCGACACCGTGCCATGCAATATGCCGACCGCCACGAAACACCCACCATTGGCTTGATATATCTGGTAGCACCACCATGACTACTGCGGAAACTTCGCTTGCGAGCCTCTGTCGGTTTAAGCAGGCTCTTCTAGTTTTCACGCCAGCGGTGACCACAACTCATACACTGCACACAGTGACAAGTCAGCCTCACAATATTCCTGCCGAGAAGGGCCACGCTACAGCGTCGGGCACATACCTTGAAGAAACTCGTCATGGGCTCATCAGCACTACGAATCTGCACCTGGAAAAAGGCGGCTTCTTCGCCGTCGCAGCCTTCGGCTGGACACTGCACCTTGCCCTTTTGCGCGTTATCCCAGGCGCCCGGTCCGCCAAAGACATCTTCTCTCTCCTTGCGGTGGAAGACACGGCGCGAGTAGAGAGGTTCGGTAATGGCGTATTCGTAGGGACAGGTGCGGCACTCGAGGCGGTTGAGGCCGTTGTCCATGGCGGACACGGTGAGAATGTTGGCGCAGTGGGGACAGACTGGATTTGTGGTGTCGCGATTAGAATGCGCTCTCTGGCTGGTGTCGGCTGGGTTAGGGAGGCGGCTTACAGAGCAGCATGTTTGCTTAGACAAAAATCGACAACAAGCAATGTGGGTTTGCTTGACGATTGCGTCTTGCTAAAATTGTACTTTTATTGGACTAATGACCTCTTGATGTGAGCGGTACTGTGTTTTATGTTGTCTTCTTGGCATCTATTAAAGAGTGGTTTGTCTGTCTTCACATGGGAAATTTTGGGCACCGTTGACTCCGTCACCCACCCACCCACGCAGCAACTTTTATTCGCGCCGGCAGGCAGACTGAGTGCGCTGCAGACCCAAGGCAACCCCCGCTAGAAATCAACCCCGCGGTAGACCCTGTCGGTGCTGTTACTGCCTGCTCATTAATGACAAGACCAGTGCAGGGATTTGGCCTGGCCTGTAGTCGCTGCGCGCCACATTCGTAATTCAGGTCAGGCCCCAATGCCTCGAAACAACGCCCTACTCTTGCCAAGGTCTCGATTCAACTGCTGTCGCCCCTAAAACGAGTTAGCCAGAACCATCAACGCTTCACCATCTGTGTTCTCTTCTTGTTAGCACTTTTCCTGAAAGCTGTGCTCTTTTCTTATAGCCATCTTGGGCAGAGAACACAGCTGCTCCGGTGCTACCGCAGACGAACGCCCCTTTACACGTCTTCCAAGCCCCGCGCTGCCGCAGGGTCCCCTTTTTCTCTTCCTTTCCTTAAACATCCAGGAGACACAGAAAGATGGCTCACGAAGAGGAGCACGAGGTACGAATGCACTCCAGAGAGGAATACAATATGGGGAGAAATTAAAAAAGAAAAGGGATTACTTGGAAGCCCTAGGGTTCACTGTGCTAACGCTCTTCTTCCGTGGTCTACACATGCAGGGCGCATCCGTAGGCGAGATCCTCGTCGAGGCCTGTCGGCGCGACAATGTCGACCTGCTCAAGGAGACGCTTGAGGGGAAAAGCGAAGACGAAATTGCCGATTTGCTCAATAATACGACGACGGTGATGGGCAACCATTTATACCACGAGGCTGCTGCCAGGGGTAACTGTACGTTTCATACACACACACACACACATCCCACCCCCAAAAAGGAGGAGAAGGAGAAGAGGCGCCTACTTGGCCAAGTGATAGATGTGCACACACGCCCCTGTCCAAAGAAACGCAAGCATGGCTAATATCCTTGATATCCCGGAACTCCAGACGACATCATCGACTACCTCCTCGACCAAGAAAACTTTGAGTGCGACCCCGTCAACCGCGTCGAAGGCGACACGCCCTTGCACACGGCCATTCGCTGGATCAACAGCGAGCCCGAAGCCCAGCGCGAGTTCGGCAACGCCCTGGTTGACATGATGCTCGAGGCGGGCTCGAACCCCCGGCTCAAGAACAAGGGTGGCTTGACGCCGTACCAGCTTGCTGATCCGCGGAATAAAGGGTTGCGCGAGCTGATACAAAAGCACGAGTATGCGCTGTTGAACAGAGGGGACTTTGTGGCGGGCGACGCTGGTGCGGATGGTGGCAGTCGGCCGTTGGGTAAGGCAGATGCGATATTGGATCTGGAGAGTGATGATGATGCCGAGTTTAGCGGGAGTGATGACGAGGAGCGGGCTGAGTGGGAGCGGAGACGGAAAGAGAAGAAGGCGAGGAAGGGTTGAGCGGGGGGAGTGTGGTCCAAGGGACCTACCTTGTGGGTTGCTCAAAGGAGACGCATACATATCCTCTACGAAGCAGGCTTTGGGAAATAGAAAGTCGTTGCGCGCAGCATATAGATGTTTCGTATATAAAGTAGAGCATGCTGGATAGATCAGGATCAAGAGCACATACAAGCCGGCAGGTCATGGTGATGTTCTTTGTGTGAGTATCGAGTTGGACACAGAAGCCATCTTTCCGGTGACCCTCAGTCGGATGATGTATCAAACCCGCCTGAGATAGAATTGAGGTCTTTGGGCCCAAACGCGGAATGCCCAAACCATGCGCCCATTCTCGAGCATGATGTTACAATTGTATGTGAAGACATGATGATATATAGTCTTGATCTTCATAATACGCATGATTATCTGTCTAACTCTTCTGCTCAAGAAAGCAAGGGGCTGATTTGAGTCCCGGGTATATCTCTCTAAGAAACGAAATCTGGTGCAGCTCGACAAAGAAAAAGGAACGCTCGCTGTCTTTCTGGTTAATCCAGCAATGGAAATGGTAACAAATGGTGCCCCCCCCAAAAAGGGGGAAAATCGAAACCAGGCCCTGCCTGATCAATATTCGACAAACCCATGATACACACACACGTGTAATACCCTCCTGCATCTCTGTCATCACCACCATGAACCCATCATCACAACCGAAGCCGCCACCGCAGCAACAAGCACCTTGCCAACCCCAGCGACCCCACGACCACCAGCAGCGCCGCCATGCATCTCAATATACGACACATTGCTCGCGGCCTGCAGGATATCCTCGCTCAGGACGCCGCTCGCCGCCCACTCACTAATCAGCGTGCCAAACGTCGCGAGGATGTCCGTGCTGCGGCCCTCGGGACAGAATGTGACGCTCCAGCCGCCGCCCGTGGGGATCACAAAGGTCGAGTCGCTGTCGTCGTACGGGTAGCTGTATGCGTCCGGGCAGACGTCCTTTGCGGCGCGGCTGTACTCGCTCTTGGGGCACTTGGCGGCCGTGTCGTATTTGCCCGTGCAGCAGTCTTTTGCGGAGCCCGTCTTGTGACAGGCCGAGAGGCACGGGTCAAAGACGGGCCGGGTAATGTCGTCGTCTGGGTAAGGGTAGACACCCGCGCCGGGCTTGGACGGGGTGGGGTCCTGAAGGGACCAGGGACACCAGTGGCCGACGTGGGCGTTGGTCTGCGAGCTCTCGTAGGGCATGGGGTAGGTGGCGTTTGTGTAGTAGGTGGTGCCCGTGCGGTTGGCGGCGGCGAGGTAGCCCTTTGTGGCGATGCAGGCGGGCGAGACGAGGTTGGGCGGTGGCGCGGTGCTGTTGGAGGTTGGGTCGGTGATGTATTCCAGGCCCAGCGGGATATTGTACCCGTCGACGAGGGAAATGTCAATGTAGTTCTGGGAGCTGTCCACGCCGCCGGCGAGGGTGAACTCGGCTAGTGTTGCTGGAGGGCTTCCCTGAAGTGAAAGTGTCAGCGATTGCATATCTTTTTGCTTACACCCAACTCCCCCTTTCTCTCTATACAAGAGAGAGAAAGCAGGCAACAACCCGGTCCAGTCAAACACTTACAGACAGCGAAGAGCAATCCATCTGGCCCTGGCAACTCCCCGTCTGACACGTCAACAGGTCATCCCCCGAGGACGTGCAGTTTGTCCTTGCCCACACACGCCCGTCCCAGTCGGACGTCACCTCGAGCGACTGGTTGGCGCCAGCCGTGAGCTCAAAGCCTCCTGTGCTCGGCCCCGTCCCGCTGGCCGTGTAAATGGCTGGCCATAGTGTGTCGGGGCAGTTGTTGTATATTTGCAGGGGCACTTTGCCATTCCACAACGACATGGCCGCTGCTTTTGTATGATGTGCGCGTGAGGTCTGTGGCAGTTTTCGCTTCTGTCGAAATGCCCAATCTTGTATTGGGGTCTTCCAAGAGCAAGTGCCTTTTTTACACAGCGGTCGGTACAGAAATGCAAGACTTGGTGACTCGGTTTTGACGGTGGCAGAGAAGAGGAAAGCCGGGATATTGTCAGGTAGACAAGGCACAATAGCCGTTCAAGCCAAACGCCGTGATGATGGTGGTGATTGTGGCAAACAAGAAAAAGCAGGTCGCGAACGATGCTTGAACGCTCCAGTGAGCAAGGCCAGGATATGATGCTGTGTATGCCGCAATACAGAGTCAAACCTTCCACAGAGGACAATGAAACAACAGAATCCCATCAACAAACCGTCAATCTCTGATAATCGACCCAAAGCAAGCTTTATAAACAAGATTATCCGCCGCTGCTCCTCCATGGTGCTCATCCCCACCTCGGCGGTTGTCCAAATGGGCGTCAAGCACACCAAAAAATACGGACCATCATCTACTACATACAGCAGCGCATAACAACACACACACATCTCTCCAGCTCCGGGTTCTGGAGCCTCTGCCAGGGTTTCGTTTCAACAGAGCCCCCAATTCTGCTCCGTGACTGGTTCGCCAGGTTGCCAGCTTCTCTTTGCCCTGGCTCCATGCCCGCGGATAGAAACAATGACGCACTAAACCAGACGACCCGGGGCTCCTCCCCCCCCCGGGGGCCCCAGCACGTAGTTGCCAGGTTTTGTACGGTAGGCGCATGGCCCAAAAAAGAGAGAAAGAAGAAAGAGGTCCAGATTCGCACAGGGGAATCAGGGGATCGCTTGATCATGATTGGGGCAAAAGGCCAGCAGGCCAGTCAGTCGCGTGGTATGGTGTGGTTTCAGCGGGCTTTGCAAGGGCGAGCCATCGTGCGCTGGCAGACTGGCGGCTGGCCCCTTGGGCCTAGCGTGGGCTCTGCAGGACCCGCTACAGATGCCCTATAGCGAGTGGTTGTGCGTATCTGTTCCAGAGCCGCCGATCATAAATAAGGGCGCCAATTCAAAAGACACAAGGGCCCACCCACTTCTCTGCTCGCCCATGCGCTGCCACTCAATCCCAGGAGCGGACCGGACCCTTTTTGGGATCGCGTCAGTGATGTCACAACCCTGCTTCTGTTGTCAAGCCCCCCCCCCCCCAAAAAAGAACACCACCCACACCTGTCCATCCCCCACAAAAGCTCGTAGTTGCTTGGCAGAACTGCATCATTGGGTGGCAAGAAATTGAAATCTTGAATTGGGCACACTCTTATCAAATACAGGGGATCCTCAAAGGTTTTGCTTTGTCGTCTGCTTGGGGGATGGAGAAGAACATGGACGGGCCCAGGAGGAGAACGAGGAGGATTCAAGCCCTACATAGTACAGTAAGTAGTATTTATGATAGAACATGATTGTAATTCACCGTTAGATTTCCAAGAGAGATCCAAGTGAATGAGCAATGAGCTTGGCTGTATTGAAGATATTGTGATACTGTGACGATGTAGCGGCGGGGAAACCAAACACATTGTAAGCATTTTTCTGTGCAAACTTTCGTGCAAGTGACCTCTTGTTCTTTGTAATTATCTGCCCCGTTGATTTCTGACTACTATGTACTAAGTATAGTAGGCGAACCGAATAAATGGAACATGTTGAATCCACTAAAATAAACAACCTTGAATTCTAAAGTAAATAGCAGAAGCACTGAAAAGTTAGTGCATAGATCTAGATCTCGAGTTCCGAGATCCCATCCACCCGTACACAAGTACAAGCCGTCCACGCACGGAGCTGCTAGCAAGCACGATATAATCATATGGGTATAGACTCTGCCATTTCATCAATACATTAATCAGAGTGGTCAGCGTATCGTTTCTGAGAATCTTTTAAAGATCGAATATTCCTTGCTTGGTTCATGGAACACCAAATAAGCCATCAACCTGGCTTGCCATTTCAATAGCGTTCATGTTCCCGCCTGTGCCCAGCCCCAAGGGACGGGGCAAAGTGTGAAATATATGTACTTTTGCGAATCCACATTCTTTACCAAGCTGTTCCTACTCACAACTGGGATACAAAGTCGGGGAAAGAAAAATATACTTTGGACATTAAACATGTACGATATCCGCTTGCTCTTGTATCTAATCGCTTTCGCCCAGCTAAATGATCCCTCTCCAAATTTTGAAATCATAAGAAAAGAATATGGATACTGTAATCGTGACGATTTGCAGTCATGGTATCATCTGGTGCTTCCCTTCCCTCTGTTATACAGGCAGAGGGCGAGAAAAGTACCAAAAAGAACATCAAGCAATAACATCTTGGTCGAATCATAGGCGACGCCAGTGCTTCTACACCCCATCCACCCAGTTTGTAGTCTGCTCCCAAACCTGCCATTGTAGTTCGCTTTCGGTGCGTGGCCTTTTGTTTGGACGCCATGCACATTTATCCCCTTGCTCTTTTCTTCTTTGCATCGTCTCATCCACTACCTGAACCTTGCCCTGCAACGACCCATGACTTCGCCCTGGCATACCAACTCAGCGCTAAACTCGGAGCCGTCCAGCGTCAGGTAGATATCAAAGTACACACGGTAGAATGTACCCTGCGGCGTGTCCATGCGCTCAAAGTCTTTCTCCAAGTTCTTGCGTGAGAGATCAGAGGTGAGGGTCACAACCTCCTTGATGCCTACCGAGGGTGTGTTAGTGCATTGCAAAAGAGAGGTCAAACTGTTTTCTGGGCCATGTGGGGCACTTACGAGGATCCTTAGTGTATTCGGGGCACACGTCATCGTCACAAGCAAACAAAATGTCCTCGTACATGAGTGTCGCGCCCGGCGCCACTTGGCGGAAGAAGGACACCTTGACTGGCTCGCCAATCTTGACCTTTTGACCCTTTTGCACAAAGATTTGGCGGGTGAACTTGCAACGGTCCTTGCCGTCCAGCGAGGGCACCCGGTATGCCTCAGGGTGGTACCCCTCCTTGAATGGCTGCAGGGTGGCCATGAGGTAATGTCGTCGTGCCACACGGTGAGTAATGACACGCTCCGTAATACCAGCAGTAACGGCGCCCTTGACAATGGCTGCCACAGAGTCCATGGGCCGCACCACCTTGGCCTGGAACTGCGGGGGCACGTGCAGCTTGATTTGTTGGAAAAGATACTCGGATGCACCGAAACCACCCACAACCAGAATGTTTTGCAATGTTCGGTTCTGTGCTTGAATGGCAATGATCTGGTTGCGGACGAGCTCGAGAATGCGGTTGACCACGGGTTCGAAACATTGCAGGATCTCCTCGTTTGTGAACGTCATGTAGCCCTCCTCAATGCCAGCCTCAGGGAACTCGGCCTCAATGCCAACGTCGACGGCCCATTTTTGTCCGTTGTTACGGAAGTCAGCCTTGATTCTGTTCTCAAAGTCCATGATGCACTTTGCGTACACACGGCCAGCTGTCTTGGATCCATCGGGCAGTTTCATTTTGCGAATCTTTGTGCGCAAAATGTTGCTGAAATTTCTGTTCAGGGCCGTGGAACCGCAAGAGTCTCCAGATCCGGCTGTACATTCAGCCACCGTGAACGGATTCTCATCCTCCACTTCGTATGCAATCAAATCGACGGTACCACCGCCACAATCCACAATCAGCAAGGCGTCGTGAACCTTGAGGTTGAGCAAGCCCGTCTTTGCACAAAATAGGGCGGCCGCCTCGGGCTCAGACACGAGCGTCAAGCGGTTGTCGTTTTCGTCGCGCAAGAATCCGGCTTGAATAGCAGCAGCTCGCGTGGCAGCCTTGCCGGCATCGTTCCAAATGGCAGGCACCGTCAAGTAATACCGAATGTTCCTTTCTTCTCTGTTGAAGACTTCGCCCAGAGTCTTTTGCAGCGCCGCGCGCATAGCCTGTCGGAGCTTGAAAAGGTAATCGGCAGCGACATCGATTTCGGACTTTCCTGGTGGTAGGGGTGGCAAGTTGATGGGGTCAATGTACGTGTTGCCTGAAAGCATAAGTTGCAGCTTGAACCATTCAACCTTTTGCACGCCTGGTTTGGGATATCCGGTCGGGGCGAGGGCATCGGCAATATCGGGGCCCCATCCAACGACTTTCTGATATTGGTCATAATAGAGTACGGTGGGGATCTGAAATGGCGTCAATAACCAAGGGCTACATCCATATTGTCACAGAGGAGGCGATGGCGCAAGTGATGCGTGAGCCCAAACCCACCTTTTGTTTTGTGTAAGATCCAGCGCCTGGCCATTCCGTGATAATGTCTTCTTTTGCCTCATTGTTTGTGGCGAATGCGAAAGCGACGCCGGAAAAGGTCGTTCCCTACAGCACGTCTATCAGTACTGCTCATTTCTTGCGCAACAATGACACAAGAGCAGTTTGACTTACAAAATCGATACCGACAATCAGCTGCGCCTTACTTCTACTATTTCCTTCGACTTCTGCAGCAGGTCTAGCGTATGGTGCGGTCTGCATCCCTTGGCCTGGGGGCGGCGCACCGTAGCCGCCCTGACCTGTGTAGCCCGGAGGGCCGCCGGGAATGGGGGCGCCGCCTTGCATTGGGGGAATCTGTGGTGGGTAACCGGCAACGGGTGCTCCTGTGTTGATTGGGGGAGGGCCGCCAACCATCTGCGAGGGAGGAGTTCGGGCTTGACCTGTACCACGGCAACACACGGAAAGTGGCTTGTTAGCTACTACAAGCGCAGTTGCATGTGTGTAGATGAATATGAAGGGAGAAGAGGAAGAAAATGAAAAGAGAAGATGGTGACACAAAAGGTCCGAGAATGCGCTGCGACATGCCAGGGTACAAACTAGGGACCTTTTTGGTTGTTGGAAGGGGGGGTATGGGTATATAAAGCGGAGCCGGGAATGGGCGGTTGGTAGGGTAGTGAATGTCGAGGGAGCAGAAGCTCGAGGTAGGAAAAGAGGGGCGCGACCCACCAGGGTAACCAGCACTGTAGCTCGGTGGGCGTTGGCCCTGGCCAGGATGGTTCATTTGGGGCAGTGACTGTTGCGAGGAATTGGACTGGGCCGAAGCGGCCTGCTGCTGTAGCGGCGGCTGCTGCTGTTGCTGTTGCTGTGGCTGCTGCAGCAGTTGCCCGCGAGGTGGTAGCGAGATGGCGGACTGCGATGCCGAGCCCAGAAGCGGCGGCGGCGGCGGGGTGCTGCTCTGGGACTGGGCAAAGTCTGGCGACGGGATGCTCGCACTCGAGTTGCGTTTCGCTAGGCCCAACTTGTTCTTGAAGCGAGCGTTGAAGGAGCTCATAAGTGCCTGTCAACCTAACCTGGGGCCGGGGACGGCGGTTGTGATATAAGGAAGAGAGAGAAAGCAAGTGGAGGAAGAGAGGGGAAAAGAGAAGCGTGTGAGGGCGAGTGGCAGGTGAGAAAGACGGGTGGCAGGACACGGCTTTCAGCCCAAGAGGGGGGGGGGGGCGAAGGAAGGCAGGACCCCAAGATGCAGGGCAAGTTGATAATGTGGGTGTGTTGTGTTGCCTGCTTGCCTGCCTGCCCTGTGGTTCTTCTGGTGTGTTAGACCTGGCGGGATGAGTGGTAGGATGAGCGTCAGAAATTAGGGCAATTTGGTCTGCTTATTCTGTCTGGCAGCAGCTCAGCGCTCTCGCGCCTTCTGTCTTGTTCTCTGTGGCCCTCTCTCGGGACACGCTGGACTAGCAGCACTGCTTCCCTCGCTCTTGCTCTCTCTCCGGTGTAGTAACCCAATTGGGCGCTAGTCGGTTGACCAATACTCGTGCGCTTGGCACTTGGCTGAGCTCGAGCTGGGTCAGGCTGAGTTGCTGCTGGCTGTAAAGAAAGCGAGCTGGACCGTCGTAGCACTGGCAGACGGAGCCTGCAAGCTGTTGTAGGAGGATCGGCCTACTATGCACAGGCGATACTATATACACTGGACTTCAGTTGACCACTGAACTGATTGATAAGGCGAGGGCACCCGGCTCTGGGTAGCCTTCCAGCGCAACCGCCCCGGAGAATGGAGAGTGTCGACGCAGGGTGTTTCCGTACTAGCCGCGGCTGCTCTCAATCACTGGGCGCAGTAAGGCTGCCCCTGCTTCGCGATAGGCTCGCCAGGTCCTGCTTGGCGCTGTACACAGCTCGACTCGAGCCTCTCTTTTGGAGGATATAAGAGCAGAGTGGACCAGGGTGAGCAATGGATGTGTGGGAGCTATCTGCCGTGCTGTGACTGCGCGTGCTGTCTCCGCGGTCTCAAAGCGTGGAATAAGCCGACGTTGCGTCTTGTCAGAGCGGCCGGCCGATGCTTTTGGAGGGGTCGTAATGTGCACAAATTCTGTCGCGCAGTCCAGGCGTCGTGTCAAGTGCAAGCACTCATGACCGTGGCATTGACCTTTTTGCTGTTGTTGGGACGAGTTTCGATACCGACAATTGGCGGCCAAGCTGCTGCTGTCTTGCAAGTAGCAAGGGCTGGGAAGGAAGGCAGACTTACAGTGGGGCCCCGGCTCCTGGAGCGGTCGCTGCGGTGCGTTGGGCTGCGTTGCAGTAGGTTGCGTTGCAGGCGAGTGGGTTGGGCGAGCGAGCACCCGCCTACATAGCGGAACGCCGGCCGCCTGCCCGCCAATCCGCTGCCGCCTAGCAGGGCAAACACAGCCGAGCTGCAAGCTTGATTAGCTCGATTCCTTGCGGACAGCTGAGAGGCTGCCACCAACCGTAGTTTTCTGTACTCTCGACGACTAGTCTTACTCCAGATCCTTTGGATTTGACCGCATGCTGTTGCACTCAGCACTGCCGAGAACCACATAGTACTGTAGATTGCATACAGCAGCAGTCCGCCAAAGAAAGCGAGGATGCAAGCAAGAAGCAGGCTGCAAAGCTGCTGCGTCGCTTGGATGGATTCAATGCCCTGCATGGTAGAATACATAGTACTGGAGTGGCTTGTTCTGCAAGCAGCAGAGACAGAGGCAGCAATAGCGGCTGTGCTGTTGCGCCAGAATGCACCACAGGGCGTCATGGCAGCCAAACATTGGATTCGGGATGCGGTTTTGCCCTTCTACTATGTATATCTTGATACCGCAGTACCCCCGACGCATTTCCAGGTTACAGGGTCTCAACGGCGGTCCAGGCCACACTTTGTCCACTTTCCCAAACACCTTCTTACAGCGCACGCTGCTATTGAGCGAGCCTGTTGGCGGAGGTGGTTGAACTCGACAGGGGCACGGCGGCATGCGGCTGAGCAGCCCCCCCCATCCGTTCCACCCATCGCGGCTCAGATCATGACTCCGCCTTGAGAAATTTGTCCTGTCAGTCTGCACGGCCATGTGTCACATCTACTCATGCTGGCTCACACTTTCAAGTGCGAAGAAACAAGGAGGAACATACGAATCTTGTCTCTTTACACGGCAATTTTGGGGTGAATGGCCTCTGCACAGCCTCGCATCAATACTACTATGGTAATCACTTACCTAGCCTTCGTAGCTTGGTACTCCTAGGCTCAAGTACTTTGTACGCGCGGCTATCGCGGGTGACACAAACCGCGGCGATCGTTTGCCAACTACTATGTAGCGGCCGCTCTTAGTATTCATCAACCTTATCGGCTTATGTCGATGTCTTCCTGTTTTTCCTTTCCTAGCTACTGAAACATCAATGGTGCATACCACCGAAATTGCTAGAACAGTAGCTATATGCAGTCAGGCTGCAGATTGTTCGATCTTTGCGCATGTTAGGCTCATGGCAACAATACCGAAACATGCTACAGGTCTTTGCAATTCTCCCTTTATTGGACCCTGTATATACTGCCACTTCTTGATTGGTCAGATTCACGCATTCGAGGATTTTCATATCGATGCACCTTCCGAGTTCTGCACCCTTTTTTTTTTTTTTTTTTTTTTTGCACTTTTGGACGGGCTGTAATCCCAGCCCCGTGCTCATTGGCTGGACAATTGATATCTTGGCCCGAAACCAGGCCTCACGGACATATTTGCCCCTCTCGTGATTCCAAGATAGACTCCTCGGTGGGCTAGTCTCATGTTTCAGCTGATGCGCCACCGGCTACTCTGTAGTAGTAGTTGGAATTCCCCGACAGAAACGTACTATCATTGTTGACAGCAAAGAGGGAGTAACATGAGACATGAGCTGTCTATATGAATATCTGGAAAGCATCCTTTTGGATAGCTTTCTTCACTGCTGGCTTCCTACTCTCTATTGCCTTGTTGAGTTGGATCGCTACATGTTAATCCTCGGGTTTTGACCCTTTACATAGTAAACCTGAGCGGTGAATCCCTTCACACGTTGCATTCTTTTTACACATTATAGTAGAGTAGGGCTATCAATTGCAGGTGCCGAATGTACCTTTGTAATCTACTATGTGTAATAGTGTGGCTGCCAACTCTTGACCGAGGCTTCATGTGGAAGGATCATTGTTTGGCCTCCAGACCTGCGAATCAGAATGTATATAGAGATATATATAAATATCCATTTCTCATTACACAACCCCAGACAGATTCTTGGCCAATGTTCTGTTTTTGCTTGCTCTGACCAGAATCCACATATTGAAACTGGGATACGGCCGTCCGCACTCACCATTTCTGGCAAGAAGATATACATATGAAGCCACTAACTAGTCAGTTCGCGGTACTGGTCAAAAGATATTCTGACTAGAGGCTACCAGAAACCTCAAATCTAAATGCTAGCGACATCACTATCGACGTTTACGGACTCGGTAGAGGGGTGTGAGCAGTTCAACAACCAAAAAGGCCTGGAGACAAGGGCGCATCGAAGCCGTTACGTCTAGGTTGTGAACAATGGGACTCACTCTCCACAGAAGAGACAGATGGAATCCTGAGTCTCTTGAATTCACTTTGGGGGAACAAAAGGAAGAAGAAGAAAAGGCTGGTGCAGTCCGTGGTCACGAATGCCGCACTAACATCTCAGCCTCCTGCACCATGCCCCAGAACACCATGCTCTCTTTTCGGTTAAGATACTGTTACCAGGGATTCTGCCGGCCATATGGCTGCAAGTCGCTTTACCCTATGACCATTCTACTACGCTGAATCTGTATTTCTGATGTCTAATCCCACTACAGTGTGGTTGAATACCGAAATGCTGTCAAAATAGCCATGTGCAGAGAATATTTGACCCATGAAAAGATCCTGATGGATATGCCGGCAGTAAAAGCCACCACCTTCGCCGTCTTGATAACAAAGTATAAAATAGCAGTGTGTAATATACACGGAATTGTCTTTTTTCTTTCATAGCACGGCGGCCATGCCTCCTGCCTTTGATATTTGGACACCACGTCTGGCTCACTATGCGAACAATAATCATTCCTTTTACATGGTAGTTGTCACTTCGATCGTATGATCCGAGGCCGAACCGGTCCTTTTTTACAATGAGGCTGCCAACTCCAGGTCTCACCTGAAGCGATCCTGTGAGGAGAGTGGTTTTCCTTTTAGCTATATTCACTGGTTGGGCGTTATTCAGCATTCTCAACAGAACATGTTAGCTACTCGGGTCCATCTTTCGGGGCGCAGCCAGAAAGATTCATCGAGGACTGTGATGATGCCCAAAAGGTGAATACTAGATACTCATATCCGCTAATGACATTGGTCTGCTACTTTTTCTTGTATGATAATGACTTGAATTCTATGAGAGGTTTTATGAAGGACATATGGTACGGAAAGAAATAAACTAAACTCTTCATGATACGTGAATACAATCACATTCAATCCAACCTCAACAGACATCGCTTCCTTCATCTTGGCATATCTAGAGTAGTGTACGCCGCGTTTCCCTATGTTGACCAAGACATTCGACCCACAGCCTACGGACTGAGTTCTTTGAAGTGGTCTCCATGGCCAATTGCGAAAATACGCATAGCGCTCTCCCGCTGATCCGAGGTTACTGAACAGGAAGACTGACGCTCAAAAGAAAAGAGCAGGCTGCTTGACGACTCTCGACCTCTTCCTATTACGTTGCACGCTGTGAGATTGTTGGAAACGGCTCATGCTATCATGGCTGGATTACTTGCTTGAAGGTGTTTTGCACAGATGTTCACGGGAGATGCGTTTAGGAATGGTTCCGAAGAGAAAAGAAGAAGGAGAAGAGCTATCATAAGTTATCGATACGATCGCATATCTTTTCCAATTGGGTATTTGGCGCCACACCCCTGGTATCATCCAGCATTTGTCGATAGTAATCACTTTGTAAAGCCGTGAGCTAGATATTGAAAGACAACAAATTGCGAGATTGGAACGCCTCACGTACTTAAGCAAGAGTTCAAGAGAAAGTTCAAGCACCGTTACCCATCTGTACCGATAATGCTCAGATGTTCAAGGACCCGGGGCTTGCTGTATAAGACAACTCTTCAGATCCTGGTATTTCTCGGAGAGCCCTTAGCCTTGATATTACCATCGGTGGAAACCAAGTGTTTAATATACAGCCCAGTGCATAACCATAATTCTGTACAGTCAGAATATGCTGAGGCATTCATACCAACTTGTGTCAGATCTGGCCGGTGGTCCACAAATGCCAGATATTTGAGTATTAACACATCTCTTGTTACAGTACTTTCACCGGTCATATACGCCTTATCTGACATTTCATGGCTTTCAACGGCTCCACCTTGCCATTCCCAGGAGTGATTGAGAAAGAAAGTCGCCAAGCGGCTTAACCAAGAAGATTCCTAATTTGACAACGTCCAGTTTATGCGCCAGCATCTTGGGCTATCAGGCTCCAAGCTTATATTCCCGACGTGAATGCAATACCAAAGCGCATGTCATCGAAACGGTAAGAGCTAAACCAATTCCGTGGGGGTCGACCTAGTGATGTTCGGCGGATCGGTCCGACCACGTGCTTCTGCTGCCGTTGCGTTGGTGCTAGTCGTTGCGCCATTCTGTATTTTTTTTTGTTTGGGAAAAGGGTCGAGAACTAACCCAGTTCAAGGCCTCGATGGGGAAAGGAAGGAGCCGCAGAACGACAGCTCCAAGGGCGGCAGCTGATCCGGCATAGCCGTTTCGAAAACTGTATCACTTATGTGACGTTGGCTTGAAATCATGTAAGTGGTGCCCCCCCCTGGTTTCACCCCCGGATTTCAAAAAGTATGTGATCTAGGAGCCAGGACGTGTCTTTGTGTGTACGTAGTATGTGTGTGCGCGCGCGCATCTGTGCGTCCGTATCCAGTTGTTGCCACGTTGCAACATTAATCAGAGAGGCTATACAAGGTATGCGCAATGAATATCATACATAGTAGTAGTACCTGGTAGTGGGTCGATGCAGGACGGAGAATGTTTTGCCGGGAATGGCTTCAGCAAGCCCGCAGCCGCAGCAGCACATAGTATTATGACTTTGTGATGAGCCGACACCTCCCTAAAGAGGCACCCAACAAACTCCACTCCCCTCCAGGTTCTTCCCCGTGCTTCCTCGCTGCGGAGAGTGTGAGAGAGGTGGGCTGGCTCAGGTCAGGTGGCGCGACGCGGCAGAACTGCACCCTACAAAGTACATAGTCAAGGGCCAGGCCTGGATCACCCGTTTTTTATTTTCCACCCAGAGACCCTGATCGCCGTGTTCAAGAATCCTTTTCGAATTCTTCTGTACCTTTGCTGCACCTCTTGTTACCAAATCAAAGCTCAATTCAGCAGACAGCGCGCAATCTCTCCGAGCAAGAGCCGGGAAATTGCGTGGCCATAACCACCTCCTGGCGCGAGGTTCGAGGGTCCTGTGACGTGCAAGAGCTTGTCTGTTGCTACCTGGATCCCCAGAAGCAACTGATTTTCCACGACAAAAACAGCACGATTGTTGCTTCTCGGTCAACCTCCGGTGTCCATTTGGCCTTCGGACAGTGCAAACATCAACCCATCCGAGTCGGTCCTTTCCATCTTTTCCCCGGGTCCACCCCCTCTAGGGTTTTCCCCAGAATCACACAACCTCTCCGCAAACTCGTCACCAGACAGTGACTCGAGAGCATCGGACGACCTTGCAAGAAGAACACAGTAAGCGTTGCCCCAGAAAGACGCCGTCCGAGGGTGCAGCAGGGAAATCACCGGGCAGTGACGACCAGCAAACAGGATCCAGGCTGCTTTGCGTGCTGGGGGCCAGCAGAAACTGGAGACTCGAGGCTAGAGAAGCTGTCTGCTTGGTGGTTGCGTGTGTTGTGCCAAACCCCTCACGACAGGAGCCCACCACCATTTTCTCGTGTGCAGGCACGACCAGGCATCCCAGGGCATTACATTAAGGATTTGTGCTCCACGGGGTGGGATTGCAGGCAGGTAAAAAGGACGATTTCCTTCACTGCAACCGACTCGCAAGATTCAGAGAGCCGCAGCGAGCCAACCGCCCCACGGGTGAAAAGAGCGGCCCCTGGCAGCTTTTAGTTTCTGGGAAGCAGGCTTCTTCGCACGCGGTGGGGATTGATCACTTATTTTGCATCTGCCAAAAATTTGCGTCATTGCATCGGAATTCGCAGGCTTGGTGGCTTGTCTGCCCGACCAGCTTTTGGCAGCGCAAAAGAAGGGATCCACTTGTGCATTGAGGCTCCCAGGAACCTTGACACTCCAATTCGCTTTGGTCGACCAGAGAGCAGAGCGAAAAAGTGGAACCCCGAGGCACTGTGTACTTAGTTTTCGGTACAGCACCAGAGTACTTGGCGTTCCACTCGATCCCCCTCCTCCGAGACAGAACCAGCAAAAAGCATCAAAGGGAAGGCAGGAAGGCCACCACTTAGCACGCTATGCATGCAGTAGCAACCGAACTGCTGGCACGTACATATACTAACGTACGCATGGCGTTGCAGCGTCACCATTCTGCCCATCTGCAAGCCTGACTGACCTGTTTCTCCTGGCAAGTCTTGCAGCGAAAAAACCACACACTCTGCAAATTATGACATAGGCCCCGGCATTCCGAGGTGATAAACCACGATAGCGCAGATAACCTTTTTCTCCCCCTTCCTTGCAGAGCTGCATTTCCTTGATCCCGCGCTTTCCCCTTTTGAGGGCCTCCCTAGCAGCGGCACATCGCGGCGCTGCGTTGACAGGCTGGGCCTGGGCTTGCGTTTCTATAAGGCCTACATAGGTACCTGCGAAAAGCGACCTGGCGACCAAGGGCCCAGCACTTGTCCTGACCGCCGACAGCGCTACTATACCCCACTATCGCAGGCCCTGTACCGGGCCTCGTTGGGAATCCCCACCAGAGAAGCAGAGAGAGAAGCACCGACCGCCTGCTGCGACCGAGTTGCTGCTTGGACCATC
The DNA here is from genome assembly GCA_011317545.1 of Coniella vitis. Classification (NCBI taxonomy): domain Eukaryota; kingdom Fungi; phylum Ascomycota; class Sordariomycetes; order Diaporthales; family Schizoparmaceae; genus Coniella; species Coniella vitis. Next base: position 2,755,861 of record WUJK01000004.1, on the reverse strand, counting down.
TGTGAAAGCGCGTCACGCTGGCCTCTTCTCCTTCGCACCCGACTGCCCTGTTACTTTTATCCTTGGTTATCGTCCGGCACCTTGCGCACAGGGGGGTTGGCAGCCTTTGTCTTGCGACTCGCGACTCGCACCTTGGCCATTCTGCCCTCTGCATTCTGCCCTCTGCTTGCTTGGCCTGCTGGCTCGCACGCTCGCACGCTTGCACGCTTGCTCATGATCTCATTACCCATCCTGCATGTTGCTATCCGGCCCTTTTCCTCTGCTCGCTCCACCAGCCGTGTTTCCGATAGTCTCCGCCAGCCACCTCTGCCGCACAGGCTTGTTGCTGGTTTGTCTGCTCCAGGTCGACGTCGCCCAGCCCGGTGAGGCCGCTCGAGTCTCTCCCCTTTGCGCAGCATTGCTAGCCAGAAGGTGAGCAGATTGACGCAGCAGCCGTCTTGCCAGCAGCAGCAACAGCAACAGCAGTGACATCGATACATGCAATATTATCATTTGCAACCTGATAACGGGACCCAATGGTGCTTGCAAACAAAAACTCCAGAGAAGCAACCGTCCACCAAACACTAAACAATAGGCACGGCGCCATTCTTCCAACAAAAGAAACAAGGGACGTCAGAATAATGAATTAGGCCTCGGTCCAGAGCGGCACAGTTACACACATGCTCGAGGCTCATCAACCCACACCATCCAGTCATCGCTCCGGACCCCCGACATAAACGTGGGAGGGAAAAGTGTCGCCCAGGTACGAATCAGCATCCGTCTCGCATTGCGCAAAACCCCAAACCCCAGTGAAAGCGGGCCGCACCCTACGTCACAGGAGGGCTTGGACTGCGTTTTTTGCTGTTCCACCCTGCCGACTCGACCGCCTCGCTTTTTTTGTCGTGCCTACCCATCAACCCCGGGGCCCCAGGTACACACCACAGCCGCCAAGCTGGAGGGCCCTTCTTTGCTCGGCAGCGCCTCCTGGCGTGCCATTGACAGTTCGGTTGCAGCAGCAGCAGCAGCAGCAGCAGCAGCACCTGTGCCGGTCAACAACGACTTGGACGACGACAAGCTTGTTCCAGAGCCGCATAGCGTCACCAACGCCCATAAATCCCCAGGTGTGGAAAACGACAACGACCTCCCAGGGCTCGGGCTTGCCAACCAAGCCAAACATCGGCGAACCCACTCGCGACGGCCCTCGTCCTCTATTTTTGAATTCTCGTCCGCAAATAGAGTGCCTCTTCTCTGGCTTTCTCTGCTCCTAATCTTAGTAAGTCCACGGTGGGCTGCTCCATTTTCTCCATTTCTCCATATGTGTCAAGACAGTACAACCACGGCCCAGGGGGTGGGGGACCGCTTGGGAAGGGCGCAGAGAGGGCGGCCTACGCTGTACGGGCTACTGCTATGATGTACTCAGCCAGCGGCCCCAATCCGGCCAATTCGCTGCATGCTAGCTCCCCCTCCAAGAACCTTGCCCCGCACAATCTCACCACTGCACCCACCAAAGCTCCCCATCGTCGTGTGCGTGTCGTCGACAAACCGTATGCCGTCGCACAAGCAAAGCAACAGCACAGGTACCCCGGTACTTGCCCAACTACGTACTTTGTACATAATCCCTCGTTGCCGTTCGTTCATTCATTCATAACTGACCCGGCTCGCTCTGCCTTTTTGTTTCTTGCTTAGCTCGTCCAGTTCGTTCTCCATGACGCCAAGCTGCTCCATTTCTCCCATATAATAGCGCTTCACCCTCTTCTCCGCCCTGTCTATTCTCCTCTTGCTCAAGCCTCCTCCGAGCCCGTCTGCGATAATCCCCAAGTCTTTCCCACCGCAGCGCCCGTCTCAAAGCCTCTCACAATGGGCCTCACTGCCGAAACGAATCGCATCGTCCGCGACTTCGAGTATAGCGATGGCCAACTTAACCAGGGCGTGCTCGAGTTCCTCTCGCAAATGGGTATGTTGACACGGCTTCTTCCCCATCCCCGTTGCTCTCCCTCTTATTGAGCGGTTGCGCTCTTGTGCTGCTTTTATTTTCCAAAGCAAAATATACACATCCAATAGCGTCTTGTATTCAACACTTTTGCGTAAAGCCTCAAAATAACTCATCATTCGTGTATTGCAGAACTTGGTCTGGAAAGGGACGGTACCAGTTTGAGCCAAATCCCCACATACGTCACTGGCGTGCCAAATGGCACTGAAAAGGTAAGCTTCCTAATTCTTTTTCTTTTTTTTAAAGTTTTTGATTTGGTCTCCCCCGAAAAATGCACGAGCCCCCCCCCCTCGTGCACCATGCCGGAGAAAAAAAAGAAGGCCTTGCTGACGGCCGGCTCGCAAACAAAAGGGCTTGTACCTCGCCGTTGACCTTGGTGGCACAAACTTCCGAGTGTGCTCGATCCAATTGAACGGTGACACCACCTTCAACCTCACCTACTCCAAAGTCGCGATACCCCGCGAGCTTATGACCGCCAAGACTGCAAAGGAGCTCTTCAGCTTTCTGGCAAGGCAAATTGAGATTTTCCTCCGAACACACCACAACGAGCACTTTGAGCATCGCATGCGCCGGCGCTTTACCTTTAGCAACCCTGAAGGCTTCAAAGATGAGGAGATATTCCGTCTGGGCTTCACCTTTAGCTTCCCCGTCCAACAAATTGGCATCAACAAGGGTATTCTCATGCGATGGACCAAGGGCTTCGATATCCCAGACGCCGTAGGCAAGGATGTCTGCGAGCTGCTGCAGACGGAAATTGACAGACTCGGCCTCCCTGTCAAGGTTGCCGCCCTCGTCAACGACACCGTTGGAACTCTGATGGCGCGCTCCTACACTTCGCCTGGCAAGCAGGGAACTGTCCTGGGTGCCATTTTTGGCACCGGCACCAACGGCGCATACATTGAGAAGCTGGCCAATGTCAAGAAGACGGTCCCAGGCAACTTTGACAAGTCGACTGGAGACATGGTCATAAATACCGAGTGGGGCTCTTTTGATAACCAGCTAAATGTACTGCCAGACACGCCGTGGGACCACAAGCTGGATGCCGACAGCAACAACCCTGGTCTCCAAATGTTTGAGAAGCGTGTCTCTGGCATGTTCCTAGGCGAGATTCTCCGGCTTACCATTCTCGATTTGCTGCAGCAGGAAGACGTCCAGCTCTTCCGCGATGTCAACTCGAGCTCCAATGACTGGAAGTCGACGACGAATGTCGCCCAGGATTCGGGTCTCTTCAAGCAATGGGGCGTTGACACGGCCATCATGTCGGTCGCTGCTGCGGACAATACGCCCAGCCTTGGCACTTTGCGCCAGGCCCTCGAAGACCAGCTCCTCGTCTACAGCCCCTCTCTTGAGGATGCACAGGCTTTCAAGGCCATCGCAGAGGCCATTGGTCGGCGTGCGGCCCGTCTTTCCGCCATTGCTGTCGCTGCCATTGTCCTCAAGACTGGCAAGCTGACTGACCCCGCATGGGACGGTGAACCAGTCGACGTGGGTGTGGATGGTAGCCTCGTCGAGCACTACCCCTACTTCCGTGACATGATGTACGAAGCCTTCAAACAGATTGAGGGCATCGGTGAGGAGGGCGCCAACAAGATCCAGATCGGCATCGCCAAGGATGGATCCGGCGTTGGTGCTGCTCTGATTGCGCTCGTGGCCAGTGCCATGGAGAAGAGCCAGCCCACGCCCGAAGTCTTGAGCCAGGTAAGCACCATTCCCCACTTCCACGCAGACGGCATCGCACCACGAGATGAACAAAGACGGTTGTATGCTAATCATTTCCTTTGTGCTTTTTTCTTATACAGCAACGATCATCGATCTTTTCCCTCCGAAGAATACGATGGGAGCTCTCCAGAGTTTCATGGTGGCAGTGGGCAGGTGTTGGCCTGTTGACTGCCTTTGCTGCGACCAGGAGGCGGGATTACCTCTTTGGCCTGTGGAGAAGATATGTGGCATGAATTGAAGAGAAATGAAACAAAAAGAAAACACAAAAGAAGAAAAAAAGACAAGACAAATGGATCAAGACAGACTTGGGAAAACCTTTGCATCCGATTGTGGCGTACTGTTGGGAAAGGGGTGGCGTGGACTTTGCTGGAATTATTTTTTTGATTTGTTCATTTTTATAATTGGCCTGGAAGTGAAACCAAACCAGTCAATACTTTTTTCCCCTCGAGTCTTCTGCTTAGGGTATCCTTATTGAGAGCTTAGGTTGCATTGTTAATGATAATCAATTCCGGGATATGCGACGTGACAGTACGTGGCTGCATACTTGCATTTGTGGTCATATTTCTCCTTTTCGGTATTATAGTCCTTCTTGGTTCTTGGAATTATCAGTCGAGTTTTTCTTTCTTTTTCTTTCGTTCTGATTTACAACATAGAGTACAGGAAGCGACTCCCTGAGCGCAAAGAATGATGGGCGAGCCTGACCTATATGTTAAGTTTCCATATTGCAGTGTCCCCGTTTACTGCAATGAAACGACCTTTCCCTTCCGCTGTCCATTCATGCGCCGTTTTCCTAACAAACAACGAGAACATTTGTTGCGTGCACACTCTGCTCTAGTGGTTGATCTTGAGGGAAAAGTCAACATGTGGGACACCCTGGTGGATGGCACTGGTTGAGATGATGTCGATGTCTAGGTCCGATGGTCAGTGTGTGGACTTTGCACAGTTCATGTTACAGGCTGGAAAGATTTAAACTCACCATTATTGACATACTGCTCGGCATTGTCGAGGGTGACACCACCCGACACCTCAACCAAGAAGTGCTTCTTGCCCGCCCATTTCTGCTTCAAGCTCTTGGCAGCAATCTTGACGCCCTCGCCAGTAAAGTTATCCAGCATCACCACATCCGCACCGGCCTCAATCGCCTCGTCGGCCTCGGCCTCACTCTGCACCTCAACCTCAACCTTCAGACTGAACCCGCCAACCGCCTTCGCTGCCGCCACAGCCTCCTTGATGCTGCCCCGGCTCCACACGTGGTTGTCCTTGAGCATGATCATGGAGCTGAGATCCATACGGTGGCCGTCAGCGCCACCAACGAGCATGCCGTACTTTTCCACAAGGCGGAACCCGGGCGTCGTCTTGCGCGTACCCGCCAGCTGGCCCCGATACCCTGCGCTGCGGAGGTTGACGAGAAAGCCACGGCTCATGCTCGCGACACCAGAGCAGCGAGCGAGGATGTTGAGAGCTACCCGCTCGCCCTGAAGGATGCCCCGGGCAGGGCCGGTAACAGTGGCAAGCTTGGTCTTGAAGCCCTTTGCTGAGCTAGCAGCAGCAGCATCGGTAGAGGCTCCGTCGCCGTCGCTCCTCCGGTCAATGTGTTGGCCCTCTGTGGCGTTGTGCCACTCGACGGTGCAGCCACACTGGGTAAAGACTTCATTGAAGAAGGGAATACCGGCGAGGATGCCGCCGGATTTGGCGTAGAGAGTGGCGGTGCGAGGGACATCGCCGACGACGAAGCCGCCATAGTCAAAGGAGGGCGTGTCCTCGGCCAGCCAGGCGGTGATTTGCGTCTTCCAGTGGGCTGGCAAGAGGGCCGAGAGCGAGCCGTGGTCGAGGGGTGTAGGGAGCATGGTGGGCTGGTCCTTTGGGGGGTGTCGTACTGCCAAACAAAAGTGAGGGGTGGTAGTTTGTGGTTACACTCTTCAAGCTGTGAAGCCAAGTGGTATAGCTGATAGGTTGGACACCTTTGCCACGGCAGCCAGCGTTGATATTGTGGCTTGCGTGAACTAAAGGGTGGATCTTTCGTTAATAATTGATGAGGTTCGGCTGTCTGCGGAAGGCAAAAAGACGAAGGAGCTTTGATTTCCAAGGTCAGGCAGATTGAAGGGCTAGTGTCCTCGACGTCTCAGAGCTAGAGTCAGAGACGGTTGATGCAAGTTGGTCTTTTACGGCTACGACGATTACGAAACCAAGACGAAGACATCGTGGCGGCGGCCGGAAGTATCAGGATGCGCATGACGCTGCTAGTGCTTCATCGTCTACCGTGCCTGCCTTACTCAGTTGGGACCGAGCGGTAGCTTACGGGCAGCTTTTTGGGGCAGCTTCTCTGGATGTGCCTGGCTGGCTGGCTCGCTCTGGCTGGCAAGGGCCGGGTACGTGGGTACCTGGCTTTACTATGGACTAGTGTACTATGTATGCTTTTGGCAGCTGCGGGGTGGAGCTATGGCCAGCTGGGAATAAGCTGCTAGTGACTCCTGGCTTGCTCCTGCAAGCCCAAGACGGACTGACCGGCAATGGGCTGTGGCAGGGGTGCCTTCAGCGGGTATAAGACGATTGGCTATCATCCGGAGTCTATCGACAACACCTGAAGTGATATCTCACTTACGCCCGTGGCTAGTATTAGCATGTAGTGCTACACACCCTTCCTCTCCTTTCGACTGCCGGGCCAACCAACTCTTTACGGAGCTATGCTCATTCACCGGAAAAGCAATACGAGTCCTCGTTACTATGTGTCTAAAATTGCTCACCACGGCAAGAAATACCCAGTGGTTGACATTCTTGCTTTGACTGCCTGCGCATGGTCCCAAATATACGGACGGCGATCAACAGAATGACCATGTAAACCGTCACCCGTGTCTCAGGATTCTCCCGCTTCCTATGGACGGGAGCGGAGCGGAGAAAATGTCTCAACTCTCAACTTCAACGCACAACGTACAGCAATTGATCGCCCTAGCCCGGATGGGGCAACAGCCCGCTCACACGCAGCATCAACAATAACAACAACAACAACAACAACAACAACCACAACAATACAAAGCCAACCTGTACCGACTTATTTGGATGATCCGCTGTTGCATCTGTGAGGATCCAAGCGAAGATGCAGCAGACGCCACCAGCTGAGGGCCCCTCGTCCAGCCTATCCTCACTTGGGACGCAGCATAAGACGGCAAGCCATCCTGCGACCCTGTGCCGTTCCGCCCGGAATTTCGATCCGCATGGGTCTTTCTGGCGGCTGTGGCTTTGTTCTGGACGATGATCTCGGCTCTGAATTGACTTCCTTGGTGAGAAATGCTTTCATCAAGCCCGGGCAACAAGAGCTCCAAGCTGGATCAAGGGCTTCAATTGCAACCCATTTGCATTCAGTCCCTCTTAACAGACGGTTCACTTCGTTTTTAAGCCAATAAAATCTGGCTGCAGCTCAATGCCCTATTCTTTCAGCAGCCTCGAGATCCTTGCCTGCTACCATTCCTGGACGCCGCAAAGATCTATCTCCAAATCAGGCACTCGGCATGTGATTGACGGCTCATCCTGCGCCATTGGCGCTCAAGGGCCACATCAGCTCAGCTGCTTGGGCAAAGCTGCAGAGCATAGAATTGGAAGCTGAGACAGTGCGGCGAGGTGACGTGACGCCGCTGCGGACAGATCAAGCCCATTCATATTGGAGCAAGGGCTCATTATGATGTGACTTTCACAGTATTGGACCGAGTAGAGATTGCAAAAGCATAAGAAGTGTCCGCCTCGCTTCTTCCGCTTGTCTGGCAATCCAGAGAAAAGAGAAAGACCCATTCACTCGACAAGAATGAAATGTATCAACATTAAATCACCAAAAAATACTTGAGATCTTCTTCCAGTGCGACGCTTTGCATGCCCCCAGCGTCCATTATTTCTTCTTTGGAAACAGAGACTGAGCCATCACTTCACCGTTACTTTGGCTGCTGCCTCTCCTGCGTCGGAAAAATGTTAGGGCTCCTCAAGTCGTCGCCTGCCGGTGCGTACCAGACCAGACTAGACTCGTCACTAAAAGCTCTCCATTTGCCGGCTCGAGCAAGAATGCTGACTCTCTCGTAGGAAAGGAGACCCCTATCCAGCGGGCTTTCAAGCTGGATAACTCACAGCCAGCCACAAGCGAGAACATGATGGCCAACAATGGCAGTCACTCGCACCATCTTGACAGTGCTGCCATTGCCAAGGCGGCTGCTGCCAATGCCTCTGCCTTACACCGAAACTCCAACAGTTACCAAGCCACCTTGTCCCCCCCAATCCCGGGCTCATCCTCAGTACAGCCTTCCCCTTCTTCAAACAGGAAATCTAGCTACCAGATGCGCCAAAGCTCCTCTTACCAAGGCCACTCGCACACTGGTAGGAGTGCCATGGGCGGCTTCAGGGGTAACTCACAGCTTGACTCTGGAGACATTGTCAAGCAGCAATACCTCACCATCCGCGATAAGTGTCAGCGAGAGCATGGTTATGGTGCAGGACGCCATGTCCTTGATACATCTTACGATGATCTCATGGATTGGATCGAAGATGAACGTCTGACCCGGCTGCCACACAGGGGCAGTAGCTGGGACCGTGTGTTGATTTCGGCACAGCACTTTGCCGATCATGAGAACAGACTGGGTCGTGCCATTGAGTCTTTTGCGCCCGAGAGTGGCGCTGCTTCGAATCTGGTCTTTGGTCAGTGCTTGTTGTTGCTTGAAAGGGTATGTTTGCACTCATGTCACTGTCCTTCCCATCTATTGCGTGCTGACAAGGGTCTCACAGCTCGGCTACGAGAATGCTGGGGCATTGGAGACAGCCTTCAACCTTTTCTACAAGATTGGGCTTGAGATTTCGACTCTATTGAGGAACTCCGACATCCTGATGGCCTCTGCAGAGATCATGGAGAACGTCTCGCGAGCATTCTCAGACATGCTTTCCATCGTTACCGATGTCGCCATGGTATACCACGGAGCCTCCCATAACCTCAACAATAGTCAACAAGTCTCAGCCAAAATTGACATCTACTCTCGCTTTGGCCACCGTATGGAGGCATTTCGAGCAAGAGTCAGAATCTGCGGCTTTGAGATCTGGCGCTTCGTTTTGGAAAGATCCATGGAAGAGCCAAGCCAGATCTTGATGCTCCAAGCTTGGCTCGCACCCCAGGACACGGTGCTGGCCCTGTTGGCGTCTGACCACGTTAATCTCGTGAGCCGTGCCGAAGAGTATACTTGCACTTGGATGCAACCACACCTCAACCGCTTCTTCAAGGGCGAGGACAAGTGCTTGCTTGTCCAAGGCAAAGCAGGATCCGGAAAGACGACTCTGGCGAACTGGGTCGAGGATCGCCTTCAGAGGCCAATTAGCCGAAAGGAGGTCTCGACACTGAGCTTCTTCTTCAGTAAGTTGCATACACTTAGCTGCTGTCGACCATTTGTCCCATATTTTAACATTTGTAACACAGACTCCAGCGTCATGGCGCTCGAGACACCGCTCGCCATGCTTAAAACACTTCTGTTGCAGCTCTTGACGCAACGTACTGGCGACCTCGATGTGTTCCATATCATTATGGACGCCTACGTTGACGCCAAAACACTCTCCGCTGACAAGCAAGAAGAAAAATTGTGGGCTGCCTTGGAGTCTGTCCTAGAGAGCTACGACGAGGAAGTTGAGACTTTGGCCATTATCATTGATCTTGATGAGGCCGAAGCGCAAAAGTCTCACGGGAAGGATGTCGCTCAGAGGCTTCTGAAGCTGGTGAACAAGACTTCTGGTGTTCGGCTTCTTTTGTTTTCGTCACCCATGGAGTTGCAGCTTTCGACTGCAACCACCAAAATCAGCCTCAACTTCGACAATACGTCAGATGACTTTCAGACTATCATCCGCAATGGGCTGAACAGACTGCCGCAATTCCTTGAAGGCAGAGACGAGGCCGCCCAGGAACTCACTATTGATCGGCTCATGGCTGCCTCGGATGGCTCTCTGCTTCACGCTTTCTTGGCCATCCGTTACTTGAAGCTCCAAAAGTCTCCATCTGCCATTGATCAGGCTATCGAGACCTTGGTCAAATCCTCAAAGACGATTCCTGACATCGTGCAAAAGCTTGTCCCAGCTATGAGTTTGGGCAACGACAGCAAGACACTCTTGTCTTTGCTTGTGGCTGCTGAGCGTCCTCTGTCCCGAAGTGAGCTTGAACTTCTTTTGCAAGCCAGGCCTCCGCAAGGTCATCCTTCTGAGAACCAGCCCAACCTTGACTCGCTGCTCCGTTCTATTGCCCCTTTTGCCATGACAGGTGAGGGCCTGGTCACGCTTCGCCACCGTGCCATCAAGGATGCGCTCGTATCAATTCCTGACTCGCCTTCCTTGTCACTTGGGTTGCAAGAAAGGCACAAAGCCTTTCTGCTTTGCTTGCTCTCTTGCGCAGGGACGCGCGTGAAATCTAGAGATGAACAAGAGCCTACTCTGTCTTTCCCGGACCAAGAGTATGTCGACACGAGGCTCAGCTCTGATAGCATTCTCGAGTATACAATGTACGTTGTAACCCTTGTTCTCCGTTCATGACATATCCCGTAACTATCCTGCGATACTGAGTGCTAACATGCTCCCTAGACGCTACTGGCCGGTCCATTTCCGCAAGTCGCCATCGTTATACAAGCCACAAGGCGACCTGCAACTGCCCAAGGAATTTACGGCCAGCTTCCCAAACTCAGTCGCGTTCTCGTTGCTTGAGGCAGGATGCTGGCGGCTACAGCCGCTCAATGAGCAAGTCATGGAGCTTGTCACACTAGCATTCCGCGTGCGACGCGCTACCTTTGGAGAAAACCACCCAGCTGTGCTACAGTCTTCCATCATCTGTGCCTTGCTATACGAGCATGGATTGTCTCGTCCCAACGAGGCGATTGAGTGGTATGTCAAAGCCAGCAGGCTCGCCCAGACGGTCCTTGGTGTGCAGTCCGACTTGACCATCCATTGCTGCACCACCATCCTGCGTCTGTCACAGTCCTTGACAACAAACTCTCGGACCACCATCACGACGTACCGCGAGCAAACTTTAAACTTGCTCATTACTTCGTACAAGCAGCGCTACGGAGAGAACTCCCAAGAGGTTGTACAGGTCTACAGCACGCTAGTAGATCTGTACAAGTCCATTGGCGAAGAGAAGAGAGCCATGGAGATATCTGTCAAGATTCAAGAAATTCAAACTGCCTTGCACGCACTTGAAGAGCGACGCCATGGCTCTTCTAAGGGCACAAAACATCTCAACGTCACCTTGAAAAAGATAGAACGCTCTGTTGTCGACAACTACGAGAAATTCCTCTTCGGCTACGAAGAGGAGAAATCTGATGAGTCGTGGACTCTTGCTCGGGTTGACGAAATCATCTCAATGGCCTCGAAGTTCGTGAGCGAGAAGCAGTACGCTCGAGCAGAGGAGCTTTATCTGGAGCTCTGGCTCAGGCTTGATGACCAGTGCCGTGCGTCCCAAGCCAATGAATGGCACGAGAAGAAGATTCAGATCATGCTCAAGCATGTTGAGCTCCTTCATGTCCAGAAGAGGAAGGAAGAGGCTACGGCTCTGCTCCTCTCATGCTGGAATGAGTACTCCAACCACAGCGTATCCACATTCGAGTCCATCATATTGTCCCTGAAAGAGGTTGGGAGCTGGATGCAACGACTCGAAATGAACACTATCGCCCTGACAGTTTTCCAGAGATGCTGGTCTTGGTACAAGTCTTCACACAGGGAGGAGTCATCAACCTTCCGACAGCTTGAAGAGCAGGTCGCCGTTACGTCGAAGCATATTGCCAAGGAATCTTCCATTACGTCCACCACATCTGTGACTGAGTCGTCCCAAAAAGTCATGCGGGAAGTATTTGAGTCGACCTTCTCGAGCACAGAGCAACGAGAAGTCTCGTCCAGCACTATTGAACTCTCCGAGTCTCTGTCCTCTATCTATATCAAGGAGGAGCGATGGTCCGAGGCGGCTTCAATCCTCAAGCAGACTATCGCGAGGTCTTCGTTCTCCTCTCTCCTCTCGGGCTCTGTTGAGAAAATTGACATCAAGAGCTCCACAACTACTCAGAGTATCAATCTCGTCGTGAAGTTGGCGCAGTGTTATACCCAGACTCACCGTATAGAGAAAGCCGAGCATCTCTATCTGTCTTTGTATCATCTGCACAGAAGGAGTTGCGGTCGACTTGATGATGCTCTTATCATTAAATATACAGATCTCTATGTCGACTTCCTCAAGCAGCATGGCCTGGAGAACCAGTTGATCTCCTTCTACCAAGAACTTCTTGTTGAGTACCGGTCATTCTACGGACACACAAACACAAAAACCATCTCGGTGTTGTACACGCTCGGTGATTTATGTCGCAAGCATGCGGTCACTCACGGATACTTCCTTGACTACTATGTCGAGATCGTGACTAACCTCAACCAGGGAGCGCTTGTGTGCCACCAGGAAGCTTTCCGGGCGCTGCTGATTGTTGCCGATCACTACTACCAGAGCCAGAGGTTTTCAGAGTCACTCTCTTACTTCAAATCAATCATTGCGACATTTTGCAAGTTTGGCACGGACGCCAAATACTTTGAAAACACCAGTGTTCTTCACGAGTATGTCAACAAATACTACAAGGTTATTGAAGAAACCAAGATCAATGTCAATGAGCATCTGGAGATTCTCAAGGAAATCCAACAAGCTTGCATCAAGTTCTGCGGCCAGGAGTCTGCCATTGCTGTCAATGTGACGTTGACTTTGGCGGAGGTGTGCCAGCGGAGTGAGACGCACCGGTACGAAGCCATTTCGTACTATGAGCACGTCATGAAACACTCCAAGTCGGTCTCAAAGACAGTCTTCGAACGAAGCCAGTCCACCATGAGGTCCCTCTATGTCCGCCAAGTGACGTCCTCTAGTAGCTCTGCTACCGTCACCAAGGAGACCTTGGAGAAGGCGACACAAATGTCGTACCAGCGGTATCTCGAAGTCAAGAAGTCGCAGTCCGTCACAAGCCACACCACGCTCACGCAGTTGAAGGAGCTGGTTACGATTTACCATAAGCAGTCTAACACCCAAGCTGCATTGACCGAGACGAGGAGCCTTGTCGTGGAATGCCTCAGCAAGACTGCATCCTCTCAAGACCTCATTGAGACGGGCAGGCAAGTGGCAGAGATCTATACATCCTGTGGATATACTTCGCATGCCCATGCTCTTATTCGAGAACTCAAGATGCAGCTCATCTACAAGATAAGTTCGCAAAACATTGGCTTCGATGTCACTACCATCAACATCCACGCCTGCTTTGCCTTGATCGCATCCCTTGAATGGTCTCTTCGCTCGGACATGAGTTTGACAATCTCCAGCTTCATGGCTGAGCTATTGGCCGAATCTATGTTCTACGAGCGCTTCAACTCAAGCGTCAAGAGTAGTGCTGGTATGCATGTCATTCTCATGCACACTTCTCGTCTCCGCAATATGCTCTTCCGTTTGCACCGCAACAAGGACTTTGGTGTGGTTGAAACAAAGCTCATTAATCATTTCCTCTCTGTCGAGCCTAGCATCGCCAGGGCATGCTCCAAGGACTCTGTCAGAGCGTTCTTGACCGTTGTGCTCTCGCATCTCTCAGCTCGTCCGGAACAGTTGACCCAGGACACAATGACGAGCCGTGCAGGCCATGCAGCTGTGCGTGAGCTCAGGTCCCTGCTTCACCAGAACAAGTTCAAGGAAGCAGTCGAGCTTTGTCGCTGCACGTATTTGTTCCTCATGGCTCATGAGGGCCTCGATGATCCGACCGAGATCTCGCTCGGCTTCCAGCTTTGCCTGCTCATATCTGGCCGAAACAGCCACGCCGATGCCAAAGGACAGGTTAAGGAACGCCAGCAACAGCAAGACAAGCAAGGTCGCACTCTGCCCAGTGACCCAGCCTTGCAAAAGGAAATGCTGAGCCTGTCGAGCCAGATTCTCGGCGAGGTTCTCGAGATTTGCAAAACGCACAATATCAGCCTGGCGCGTTGCCAATGGGCCGAGATCAACGACCTCATCTCGCTTCTCGGAGAGCTCAAGGACTTTTCCCGTCTCCAGTGGCTGCTCGACACGTTGTGGCAATCGCGAGACGGCCAGTCCACCTGGGGCCACGATGTCATGCTCGCGCTCGGCACCCGTCTTGTGCAAGCCTCGTTCATGCGTGCGAGCAACGACTCGGAGCGCAAGATGGCCATCCGCTTGGCTGAAGACTTGGCCTACAACGTGCGCCGCGTGCACGGCGCCCGCCACCAGCGCACCCTTGACATTATGTCCCTGCTTGCAAGCTTGTACACCAGTACCGCTCTGCACTACCAGGGACGCATTTCGAATGGTGATGGCAAGGGCGCGCCTGCTGGTACAAATATCGCTGCTGACAAGGTCACGACGTCGCGTGCAGCTGATATGGCAACCCTTTACTTCAAGAAAGCTGTCGTTGTACACGAGGATATCCTCAAGCTCCTCCTCGACAGCGATGGCGGCGACGACGACAATAGCGACGCCGAGTCGGTGACGTCCAACTCTACCACCCGACGCAATGGTCGTAATGGCAGCCGTGTCTCCTCGCCCACGTTCTTACGTAGGGGAAACAGCAGCTTTGGCGGTGGCAACGGCCAACTCACCCCGCTGACCCCGCTAAGTACACACCGTGAGCACCGTCGCTCATCAATCACACGCGAGCAAGAGGTTGAGGCTGTCAAGACCCACCTGCGACTGCTTAAGATTGCCCTGCAGCGACTGGGCACGTGGGCTCGGCCAGCTGGTGACTATGAGAAGCTGACGGCGCGAGCATGGCAAGAGTTTTCGGCGGAGTTGCCTGCTGCGGGTGTGAAGGAGGACCAGGTGTTGAGCAATAAGTGGAAGTTGGAGGGGTATGGACAAGGCAAAGCGGAGGGAAGAGCGGACGAGGGAGCTTTTGCGCAGCCTATGGGGTGGGCTATTGCTGTTTAGAGGTTATGAAGCGCGAATAGTGTGATTGGAATATTGGAAAAAGTGAGGGTTCAAATATGGAATGACTGGACTGGATGGATGGAAAGGAGAGATCAATATTGGGAGTTTCGCTCGAGAAGATTCAGACTTAAGGCTACGTTTGGTGCATAGGTATCTCTATAATAATGGCAACACATTCCTTTGCTTTAAATTGCTGCTAGAAGCTAACATTAACGTTACTCTTCTGTATGATTAGGTGGTCTACATATGTAGTCCGTGGTCACTACATCTTGGATAGAGATGAAGCCAACTAGCTGGGACAGTCGACCGCAAATCAGTGTATATCGTCAACAACAGCTGGGCATGTCAACATCCAGCATTGAGAACCAGAGAATACAAGTCAAGTAAGTCCTGCTCATTGTCCAACCCATCCATTACACACATTTGCCCATGGTGACTATCACTGAAGCAAGATTTATTCGCAAGCAGATGTACTTGTATGTTCAAAGCAATCCAGACCAAACTATGGACAAACAAAAGCAGTATTCATAAGTTGCCTTCCTTCACTTCACTCACTCACGCACCCACTCTCACTTCCCGAAAAACCCCGTGATCCCATCCCCTGTCTTGGCTCTGTTCTCCGGCCAAAGTTGTTCCAACCAAATGCACTCAAGAGAACACGGCAATGGCGCTCTCAAAAGCAGCATCGACCTCGGCGACGATTGTCTCGGCGTCCGCCTGGGTATCAGTCGACGCAATCTTGACAAGGGCACTGCCGAGCGCGTCCACGTCGGTCTTTAAGGTCTCGAGGTCGCTCAGGACAAGGGACGTCGTGCCGATGGCGGCGAAGTCGGCTTCGCGTGCGGTGAGCGCGTCGAGGGCGGCAAAGATGTCGGGGCCGAGAGTTTCGGATATGTCTGTGGGGGGGGGGGGTAAAGGCGGGGGCCGATTTAGTATTTGTTCTGGTATATATACATATATATATGAGAGAGAACGCCTGGCGAGTAGGTGGTGGAAAGGGGGCGATGGTGACCAGGATTGGTGACGGCAAGAGGGGGAGGGGCAGCCAGCGTGGTGCAGGGAATGAAATCAAGGAGCTTGAGCAGGACGAGCAGAGTAAGAATGATATGGGGCGCTTCGTGAGTCGACTTACAGTCGAGGATGATCTCAGAGTCGGTATCGTCAGCTTGAGCCTCTGTCTCGGCCTCAGTGGTGGCGCTGGTGACAGCACTCTGTACACAAATTGTGAAGGGTAAAACCTCGTTAGCCCCAACCCGACCGTCCACAAAAGTGGGTGGAACATTTTCTCTCATGTTGTGACATATTACTCACTTCAACTGTTGAAACATCAGAGTTGATGCCCAGGGCGCCTAGCAGCGAGGAATCCCACGCATTGATTGTGGCCGTGAGGGTATCGGTGTCCGCGTCAATGGTGTCGAGGTTGCCGAGGACGGTTGTCACATCACGCTTTTCAACAGCAGCAGGAAGGGCCGCGATGGCCGTGGCAAAGGCGATGACAGTGTAGAGGCTGGGCATTTTGAGTTGTGAGGGGGTGTTTCAGTGAAACAAAGAAATAATGAGGCTGGAGTGCGAGGTAGGCCTGGAATGTGAGAATCGGCTGTGAGGCTGGTGTGCACAACAATCCAAGAACAAAAGTCAGAGAGGAGAAGCTGTTTATATATTCATTATTTGATCAGACGTGGCACCCTGATTATTGCCCTTACCACATAGACATGCATGCAAATATGTATAGACAAGCCAAGTAGGTGGTGATCGCGAAATATCCAGCACAATATCGGTCAGGAATTGCACAAGCGCACAGCTACCATCCGCCTACGATGCCATTTCTCCTTTCTTACGGAGAGCGGCAGCATCCTCGGTTCAGTTGTCTCCGCAAGCTTCTCAAGAGCTCGTGACTGTAGTCCAATCCCATCAGGAGCCGAGAGCTTGAAGAGGAGTCATTGAGTACGTTTCCACAGCCGAGTACGACCAAAACTTAGGTCACAAAGAGGGGGGAAAGACAAGTAAGAAACACATGGCGATGGTGTAATTGTATTATAGACCCAATTTCCTGATCGGGAAGCCATACTCCGTTGCTGCGTTCTGCGGACAACTTGAAAGAGAGCAAGCAAGCCCTCTCCGCGGTGCTCTTCGCTTACTGCTTTCCGGGCTAGGTGGTAATTATTGCCTAAGAATATACTATGTGATATGAGCTTGTACCCAGGTAAGGCGGCGGGGCTGAAGCGATGCATATCGAGGGTCGCAACCGCCGACCACTTCCCTCCCTGGCAATAATGCGGGGAAATAAGGAGTGAAGACCGCAAGCAATCTGGGGGAATGTTGGGGGGAAAGTTGGAGGGTTTCAGCAGTAGATGCAACAAGTGACTGATCGGCAACAAAATGAAGGCTGGCTGGCGTTCAACGTGTTCTCGGCCTTGGGCCTTGTTTGCTCCTGCGGAGGAACAATGAGCAGAGCTGACAAGCTTCGAAGGGAGGGTGTTGTCGTGGGAAAGATACAGCCAAGCTGGTGGCAACGAGCGCCTTATGACACAGAGGCGGGAAGAGGACGCCTTCTACGGCAATTAGACGGAGGATTGTGGTATGAGAGGGGTGGAGTCACTCTGTGATATTTAGAGCATGAATACTTCTGCTTTGGCGATCATGCGATGTTGGAAGTATGGCACTGCTGGCATGCGTCTTGGCTGCGAAATGCAACTCCACGTTCAGACTCGTGCATCTTCACGGACAGAATATCCCTCCACGGACGCTGCACAGTCTGGCAGACTCTTCGTTCAAGCGTTCTGTCTCTTCTCTGTTCTTCTTTTCCCTTTCTTCTTTTCCATACTGTGGGGGTTGCAAGTTGATTCGCTAGTTCGGCAACAGGAACGCCAGATTAGAATCAGCACAAGGAGGAAGACTGTATATCATGCGATATAATACCAGGAACAGGATGATAGAGACAAGAATGAGAAATCAAGTGACATAATCCTCATAAGTATGGACGGACATGTCTACCTTTTCGGCCTGCGCAAGGCGTGCTCCTATGTCTGAGTATAGAAAGTTGCTCCCGCTTCCCTTCATCTCAAGGCGATTAGATGCATTACTGCATAAAAGCCACAACTACTTACCGCAACGGTAACTCCAAAAGAAAAATTTAGCAATAGCGTTTCAAGACGCCCAGGCAGCATGTAGAAGCCGCTAGTGGTCAAGAACTAATCCATGTGGTGCTCTCCCTACAGAGTGAGGTAGCATAAAGTGGCAATGTGCCCTCAACCACACACTAGTTGACACACATACGACACCCCCATGACAACTTTCCCCATAATAACGACGGAGCATTGCATCGAATCTGTCGACCGAGTGATTCAGAAATGAAGAGAGCCTTGTTCGGGGTTGGAGAAGGTTATGCATGAATACTTGGGCAGACACGGCGCCCCAGGCCCATGCCTTGCAGTATGTTCCCAACAGAGCCATATGCAGAACGCGGGGGAAAAGAGAGGGCGGATCGCTGTCATTGTGTTGCAATTGGTCCGGAAGACTGGGTTGGGCGCCGGCCTAGATTGCTCTCCTGCCTGAGAACATGGAAAGCTGATGTGAATCAGTATATCTGGCCCTCGTAAGGGTTCAAAATCAGACCGCGGAATGTGAATATGTTAAGGGACTGAGCAGTGTGTGGTAGGAGTGAAGCAAAAACGCACGAGATGAATGCTATGAATAACAAGTAACCAAAGACTGAACTCAGCAAAACCGTTTTGCAATTGACAAACCATCCTAAACTCCATATACAATACCGAATTACAGCATAACAGGTTATAAAACAAGCATAGAACGGTACTCAAAGCAAATCCTGCCTCTTGACCCAGTAAACCAGTACCAATATCAGAACAGCCCCCCACAACACCATTTTGACAAAGATGTCCTCCTCATCCGCCTCGTCTTCTCTTGGACCGCGTAAGAATAGTTCTAGAACTTCCTTGCGGCCTCCATCAATCGAGTGCAAACCGCTCATCTCAGATGGAGCACTCCCTGCTATCAAAAACATAGGTTTACCAAACACACCATTGCCTTTTTCTTCCTCTTCTTGCTGATCAAGCGTCTGCATCCAACGCCAAACCCCTTTCAGGACGCATTTAGTGGACAGGTGCCGTAAGAAATGCATTGTTGCCATGGGCGATCTTGGAGTCACTGCCGTCACCAAGCATCTTCCTGGCCTCAGACAGGTCACCGTAGCTGCGTTGGCGGCTAAGCTCGAGACTGCGCAACATATGGCTGGGCCTCTTCTTGAGCGCGGGCTGGCCGGGCTTAGTCTCCTCGGAGAGCGAAAACTCCCAGACTTGAGGAGCAATGAAGGTGCCCATCGTGTCGTTGCTGGGTGGAGCACGCTTGCTCCACTTAGACGAGTCGCCGTCGCCGAAGGGAGCGTAGGCATCACGAGCCATGGGCGCAAACTCGGCGACAACATCGGCGGTGAGCTCAGCCATGTCAAGATCCTCGGTCTCGGGCCAGCCAGCGTTGCGAGCGTAGACGCGGCGAACGAGCTCGAGCTGCTGCAGGGCCAGGGCGGCGGCGTTCTCCCCATCAAATTCCGCGACGTCGCTGGCAGTGTCATCAATATCGGCGTCGTGGCCAGACATGTTGAGGTCAAGCAGGGCACGCAGAATTTCCTCATGGACATCAATAGCCTCGGCGTAGCGGTGGTCAGCAACGCACAAAGCAGACAGCAGGTTGTTCATATCGACAGTAGCGGCATCCAGCAAACCCCAGGTGCGGCGCAAGTTGTAGGCAATCGACTCGGCCAGGGAGATGGCAGCATCGTGTCTACCGCGAATGAAGAGCACCTCGATGAGACGGCGACCGAGAGCAATGACGGTATCGGCGGTCCAGGAGGCCTGGACGATACGAGAGTTCCAAAGCTGGGTAAGGAGCCACTCGAGGTCCTCGTAATTCTTCTGCTGGCCCATGAGACGCACCAGGCTGTTGAGCTCGCTAGACTGCAGCTGAACAAGATCAATGTTCATGGTCTTGCAGGCGGCAAGAGTCTCGCGCAGGATAGTCTTGGAAAGCTCCAGCATGCGAGTCTGCATGGCGGCTTCAGCAGCCTTGCTCGACTTGACGCCGAGGCCAGCGAGGTAGAGCGACAGCTTGAAGGAGAAAGGAATGGTCTGGGCGTTCTTGAAGCCATTTTGGTGGACCATGAATTGATACCAGGCTGTGGCCAGGTCAGTAGCCTGAGCGAAGCCATCGGCCAACAGGAGAGCGTAGACACGCGAGGTAACAGCCGTGCATGTGATGTAAATGAGGTTGTCCTCGTGCAGGCTTTGCTTGCCGAGATCCTTGATAATGGCAATCAGGAAAGCACGGGTGACGCGCGCTTCGGTCTTGAAGGCGGCGCCAAACTTCTCCATGAAGAGCTTGTACAGCGAGTCCTCGAGCGCAATAAGCTGCTCCAGGTGGCGCTCCTCCTCAGTCTTGAGGAAGACGTACAGACGAGCTCCATCAAAGAGCTTCTGCTCGACCGAGAGCTCTTTGCTGGTGATGCTCAGGCTGAAGCGGTCGTACAAAATGCCCTCAGTGAGCAGATCAGTCATGATGTCCGAGAAGGTGGCCTTGACAACAACCTTGTCAGAGCTGATCTTGGAAGTCTCGGCCTGAGACGCGCGGAGAGTCTCCTCGAAGGAGGCAATGAAAACCATGGACCGGCGGTCAATGTTCTCGGGAAGCTTGACACTGGCAGACTTCTCAATCTCGACGGAGCCAGCAACCTTGCCGCGTGCGACAACGTGGAAGCGCAGCTGCTTCAGTAGGTTCCAAGCCTGAGCGGAATAACCACAAGAAAGGTAGGTCTTGGCAAGAGTGACACCGCTCTCGTGAAGCTTGTTGGAGTCGACGCTTGCCGTGCCAGCAACGCAAGACTCGGACAGAACCTCGACGACCGAAGTATCGAGCTTCTCCTGGGCCTGCTTGCGGACCTCTGTCTTCTCAGAAACAGCCCACACACCAACAAGAGAGGCCAAGCTAGCCAGAGTAGCCTTGTGAGCGACACCGTGCTCCTTCTTGTTGACCTCCAACTGCTCCTTCCAGAGGGACTCGGCCTTCTGTGCAGATTCAGCGCTAATGACAGTTCGGGCAGCACCGGCATTACCGCCAGCGGCACCACCACCAGCAGCCGCGGCACTAGCTTGAGTGCTGCTGCTGTACAGTCCAGCAAGGTGGCGCTTGGCAGATGCGATAAGCGAGGTTTGGAAGGCCGTGACCTTGACATCAACAGCCTTGCCACCCTCGGCAGCAGCAGTCTTCTGCTTGTCGGAGACGACAATGATCTCCTCGCAAATCTTGACAGCCTCCTGCTGGTGCTCGACCTTGGGAGACTTGCGAGAAATAGCAACCAGAGCCACAGACGCCGACATGGTGATATCAGCCTGAGGACCGTACACCTTGGCGCAGGTGTCGCGGTACTGAACAGCGACAGTACGAACCTCGTCGATGGAAACCTTGAGGTGAGTCTGGAGGACAGTGATGTAGCGCTTGTAGATGGCCTGCACCAGCTCAGGGGACATCTCGTACTCCTTGGCACGCTGGGTGAAAGTGAGCCACAGCGAGGCGTAGATGGGACGAAGCTCGGTCCAGCGCTTCTGCTCGTAGTAGATCTTGCTGAGAGCGAGAGCCGCGGGAAGAGTGTCCTTGCTGATGGTACCGTCGGCAGTCTTGTCAGCCTTGACGAGCTCGAGGTAGTACGCATCGGCTCCCTTCAGGCGGTACTGCACGCACAAGTCTCCCATTATGTAGAGAGTCTTGATAGTCAAAGCGTTGCGAGAACCCAGAGAGGTTCTGTAACCCTCAAGGAGCTGCTGGTAGACAGCAAGGATACGGCTCCACTGCTGGGTCTTCTTGTGGAATTCAATCACCTGGGTGGCAGACTCGGTAACGAATTCGTCTTGGACTTTCAGACCCGAGCGCAGGGACGCTTCGAAGATGGCAGCGTAAATCTTCTCCGCCTGCTCAGTCTGGTTGGACTCGGCGTAGGAAGAGGCAAGGCGGCGCGCGAAGCGAATAGCCTCGACACGGTAAGCCTTGGGGAAGCCATATTTGGCATTGGTGCCGAGTTCGGGCCAGATTTGCTTGAGCAGCTGAGAGCAGACATCGATGGCCTCAGACCACTTCTGCTTGCTCACGTAGAAGCTGGATAGGGTTTCGCAAGTCTGAATTTGGCTCTCGATAGTGACAACCTCAGCCTCCTTGGTCTTGGTGGCGGCGGCCTTGGCATCAGGAGCCGCAGCCGGCGCAGCAATGGCAGCCTTGACCACTTCATCCAGGATGGCATCAGCCTCATCATCGTCAACTTCATGGTCGTCCTCTTCAACCTCGAGGTCGGTCTCCAGAGTCTCGTCAATAACGACCCCACCCTTGGCGACAGCAGCCTCCTTGACCTTGACAGCCTCAGCAGCCTTCTTTTCGTTCTTCTCTTGAACGGCGCCCATAAGGGAAACGGCAGTTCCAACGGCAGCGGCAGAGTTCTGCTGACCGGAGCCCTTGAAGTATCCCCATACGGATTTGAAGACGGCAATAGCAGTGTCCAGGATACCCATAGACTTGAGCTCCTCACCGACGTCGTTCAGCTGCTTCACGACAGCCTCAGACTTGTGATCCGTCATCTGCTGGTAATCGAGCCAGACACCGTGAAGAATGTTCTGGGCCTCAGCCTCACGCTGCTGGCGACGCAAGAAGCGAGCGTAAGCAATGCTTATCTGGATCTTGCGCTCGTGGGCCTCAGAAATGGTGGCAGCGCTGACGTTGGTGGTAGCAGAGCTGCGGCAGTATTCGGTCAAGCCACGCCACAGGGTGATGTACAGCTCCTCGGCGTGAGTGAAGTCCTTCTTCTTCTCGTAGGTGTCTGCCATGCCAAGGGTGATTTCGACACGGCGAATGTCAAAGATCTCGAGCGTCCTCTGCGCAGTCTCAAAGACAGGCTTCTGGTACACAACAAGCTCCTCGTGCTTGGCCTCCTTGTAGAGAACAGTCTGGAGCTTCTGGGCAGCCTTGGTAGCCTCAGTCGAGAATTGACCGCTTTGGGCGACCGAAGTCTTGTAAACCTCTCGGTACACATTCTCGGCCTTCTCATGCTCCTTGATGCTGGTGTACAGCTCGGCAAGCTCGTTGGTGTACTTGGAAGCGAGGGCGCTGCTGGCACCGCCGGAGCGCTGCTTCTCAGTGTCAATGACATACTTAAGCAGCTCCTCACGTTGAGTCACTGCCTCGTCACGGGCAGTGACCTTGTCCTTGATGGACGCAGATGTGTCCAAAGCGGCGGTGGCTAGGGACACAGCCAGGTCATTGGTGCGACCCAGGACGTTCTGTCCAATCTTGGAGGCCCTGTAGAAGTACTTGCTGGCCTCGGCAGGAGCAGACATCTTCTTGTAGGTCTGGGCAACATTGATGCAGCCCTGCAAGACACACTGGGCGTTCTCACCAAGTGCCTGCCGGCGGATGGTCAAGGCCAAGATGTGGGAAGAAATAGTGTCCGACGCCAGAGTCTGCTTGTCCCAGCACTTCTGCTCGAGGCGTGCGAGCAGGGTGGAGTTGGGGAAGACACCCTTGAGGTCGGACGTGACGACAGCCGTGTTGACCTGTCCGTTGACAAAGAAGGTGGACTTCTGGAAGTGGGACAGCCAGTTGCGGGAAGTGTATTCGAGCAGAGGGTGCGTCCTAAACAAGGAATCGATCTCACGAGCGGGGACCTTGTCCAGGCTGCTGTCAACGTTGCGAGTCACGCACGTCTTGACATAGAGCAGCAGGCGGGCAGTCAAGTCCTTGTTGGCCTCGGCGAGAGGCAGGATGGCAACCTCAGTGTCCTTGGTCTCCTTACGGCTGAGCTCCAGGAGGTGCAGGCGGATGGCCTCATTTCTGAAACGCACAGTCTTGTCTTCGATGATGACAAGGGACCCGCAGGACTTGCGAATATCCTCAACAATGTCAGACGAGCGAGGCTGGTGGACCGCCTTCTTGGTGTCGAGCTCGAGCAGGGTCTGGATCTCGAGGGTGGAAAGAGGGCGCTTGGCAACCAGCAACCAGCTGATAATCAGACGGGCATCGCCCTTGAGCGAGACGCTGTTGATGTGCTTGGCCAGTAGCTCACCAGTGGTACTTGGAAGCTCCTTGACGGTGGTTCTGACCTCGGTGATATCCTTGGCGTTGGCCAGCAGCTGTAAGGACATGTCGGCCCAGGTAAGGGAGCCCTTGCTGCGCTGCACAATCTCTTCGGAAATCTCCTCCACCTCTTGCTTGTTGCCGAAGTTGCGGCGGATGAGCCAAGCGCGGACCATGTACTTGACATCGGCAGAGGTGCGCTGGGGCGTCATAGCGATCTGGCGAGTAGGCTTGGGCCATCCCTTGGACAGAGGGCGCGTCAGGATGATGACGCGAACATTGTGCCTGTTCTTGTTGGCAATGTCGTAAAGGTGCTCAAAGGCCTCCAGCTTGGCGGTCTCGTCGCCCTCGAGAGCGTCCAGTCCGTCAATGACCAAGACGACGTTCTCCAGACCTTGAAGAGCGGTATCCAAACTGTACCAAAGAGCGTCCTCAGCGTCCTCGGTGCTGCTGGTGTTGGCGCCCAGCTCTGTCACATTAGCGAGGCAGCGGAACAGAGTTGTGTTGCCAACGTTTTGCTCGAGCAGCTGCAGCAGCAGAGACTTGACGAGGGCAATTTGTGTGGCCTGAGCAGGCACCTGGCTGTCCACGGAGGCCTGGATTGCCTGGAAGTCGTAGTGACCAACACGGCGCTGCAGACGCTCGAGAATCCAGCCAAAGAGGTAGCTCTTTCCAGCGCCAGCCTCGGCAGTGATGGTCAGGACACGGTCCTTGCTGCGAGCAAAGTCGACCAGAGGACGCTCCAGCCACTCGCAAGTGAACTCAGCGCGGGGAGAGCGAGTGGTGCGGCGACCAGTGACCAGCGCCTGCAACATGCGGTCCTGGGGAAGAAGCCATTGCCGAATCGTCTCAATGGAGACGTGGATGTCTGGTGGAGAAAAGCTGTGGATCAGCCAAAAGCCCAAAAAAAGCAGGTGACAGGTGACAGAAAGCGGGCGAAGCAGGCTAAATTGCCAAACAGGGCCAAAAGATGGCGGGACGGGAAGGGTGAGACCCTGCGGGACAGCAGGCGCAAGCAGGGGTCTTGCATGGAGGAGAGCGAATGTAGCTGACTAAGCAGCACGTCTAAATGCCCAACTTCACCTGTTAAAAAGTGAAAAGCAAAAGAACTTACCACTAATTTCAGACGAGTTTTCGAGCTGCCACGTCCACATCAACTCGGCAATACGATCCTTGTGGCTGACAAAGGACTCCATACGATCGCCAAAGGTCACGTTGAAGTCAACAGTGACGCTGCTCGTCGACATGGAGTACGTGGCCTTGCGGTAGACGAGCGACAAGTCAACCGACAGCCCAAGCATGTCGGCCAGCGACAGGCTGAGATACCTCCGCGCCTCGGGAATGGAGATCAGAAGGCGGATGTTGCGCTTGTAAAAATCAAAGATCAATCCATACTCGTGGAACAAACTGAAGGCCCGTTCCAGGGCCTCGCCGTTTTGTGGTCCCAGCTATTCAAAAAGAGCATTGTGCGTTAGCCTAGCTGCGTTGCGCTGTTCGTGCATATTGCACGACAAACAAAGATCTGCAACCGAGTTCTGGCAGACTCCATCTCTTCGCGAAGTCTACTATGACCAGAAAAAGAAGAGGTAAAAAGAGGCAAAGAACGGGACAAGAGGGAATGAAGCTATAGACTCACCAAAAGAAGGAGTTGGATAGAAGCCAAAATCAACGCGACGGCCTCCTTGGACGAGGGAATGAAGTTGTCATCTGAAACCTCGAACAAGGACAGTTTCTTGGCAAAATCTTCGGCCTGCTTGAGGATTTTATCCCAGCGGCTGCCCCTTGCGGGCATGCGCTTGAGACGCTCGCTGGCAATGAAGCCAAACAGGTTCTCGCTCGAGACACCTGCCGCAAGCTGCTCCTCTTTGCTACCCTTGAGCTCAGCTTGCAGCTTAGCTCGGAAGGTAATCACAGCATCTGTCACAATGTGGTTGCCGCGAGGAGCCAACGTTCTGCTGCCATCACGAGGCGTTGTGGGGTTTGGGGAGGTCGTCCGGCTCATGGCGGCCTTGGCTCTGTCTAGGATGCTGGCCCGGTGGTTCTGTGCATCCTCTGCGGCAATGGTAGACTCGGATCCCGCTGACGAGGCGGCGGAAACGACGCGATCTTGTTGCCGGATCTGACGAGACATCTGAGGCTTGACAAGATCCCTTGAGACAATAGAGGGAGCGTCCGTGGTAGTGACTATGCGGGGAATGTTGTGGGTAGGCTCGACAGAAGGGGAACGGGAGGAGGCGGCAGAAGACTTGTCCGTCTTGGTCCTCTTAAGGTGGTTAAAGAGCGACATATCAATGGATTTGAGCGACTCGCGTGAGGGGAGATGCTTGAGGGTGTCGTGCACCGTTGATTTGCTCGAACTGCTGCTCACTGTTTTGGGCAAACACAAAGACAACAAACACGTCTGGTCAGCCCACGAGAAAGTCTAGGTGCATCATGCAAGCATATATGGGGACTCGCAACGTGTCCCAATGGGCTGTGTCCCCCACCGCACTTACCGTCGTCTTCGGGTCGAAGGGCGATCGCGCCCACCGCGCCCACCAGGGCTTCGCCGAGACCCTTTTTTACCTTACTTTCCTTCTTTTTGCCACGCAATGAAAAGAAGTGGTGATGCGACGACGCCTCTTTCGAATCTTTCCGCGCCATTCTGTTGATACAAAGCTCCCTGCGTGTGGAGCTGCTGTCCTTCACCGCCTGTGTCCGGATTAGGCAATGGAGAACTCGTCGAGTGGATTCTGGACAGGGGGACTGGTCGCAATACGACTCGCAATACGAAAACAAAAGATGAGACAAGTTAAACGATTGAACGAGGGTTGACAGTTACACGTCTGTTGCCAGCGAGCTGTGTCGTTGGGGGGAGTCCTCCCTCCTCCTCGAGGTTCCGGAGTCCCTCATGATATTTATCTTCAAGCGATGCTGAGCGCTGTTCGTATATCCACCCCCCGGCCACCGATCCTCTCTCCGCTGGTCAATGACAATAATCTCCCCCCTTGTTGAAACGCCGCAAGACGTCCTGAGCTTTTCACTCTAGAAAGCTTTCCTCTCCTTACTGCAGACGGTCTACGAGGCATCTTTACACCGCATCGCTCACAGAGATGACGGTTTCCCACGGAACAGCGTTACCACATTCGTCAGCGATATATTCTCGACTATTGTAACATTGCACGGGAGGTTACAGCCAGGCCACGACCGAAGCCAGGACCCCCTTCACGCGGGTATTCGCGACCATTCCGCCCAAGTTGCTCGCAGATCCACTTAGAGGCCTCTAGTGTGGAGATTCTAGAACATCTTCAGGGTGCCTTTGTGGGGGACCCGACAAGACGTTCACCTAGGCCAGGGAAGACCCTGATACGGCCAAAAAAAAATTAAGACAGGCTTGGGAATCCTTTGTGGCTTGTTTGTCTCAGGGGCCAGTCCTGTGTTGAACGAGGCTTGGGTATCAGATATTGCTCGGAAACGCACTTGACTATCACGGCCGCCATGAACTGATGGGAAGACTGTATAGAGTCTGTCACGGGTAGATCAACTCAGCACAACCGCTACAATGATGTTTCATAAACGGCCGATACTGCTTTTTACCGTGTCACGAAAATCCATGGTCGTGTTTGCGGCTGCTCCGCTTTACAGCAACGCAAAGACAGCCTGGACAATCAAAAAGGCTAATGAAGCTGGAAAAAAATCCATAATTACAGACGTGGCTTGCAGAGAGTCGAAAACTCACAAGACCCATCACAAGCGGTTCATTTCCACACCACCATATATGTTTTTGGTACTATATACAACAAAGCTATCAGAGCAAAGGCAAATACATAGTACTATGTAGAGGGCGTGTGTGGGAGAGAAGCCGCGGCAGCCTCTCGCTTGCAGCGCGGCGCCACATGGCATCTGCAAACGCAAAATGCATGCGTGCGTTTCGAAAGAAAAATGGCTCCACCGACTATTCCACGCAGCGAACTTTCAGCTGGGAGCCAATGCTCCAGCTGGACTGCACCTCTGCAGCAAAGTGGAACATCTGCACGAACGACACGCGCACCCACAGCGAATACAGCGAAACCCATCGGGGCCTGACCCCCTTGATGAACGCAGTACAGTCACTGCGACGCGTTTTCAGAGACGGTAAGAGAGCCCATACGGCTGGTTGGCTATGATTACAGGCTTCGTGCAGCGGCGAAGCCGACAAGGGCAGTATTCTAGCAGTCTCTTGGCTCTAGGTACGCGATGCGTTCAGTTTGACATGTCAATACAGATTGCTGACTACTTAGGGGTACTATGAACAAGATCATACCACGTACGGATATACAGCCCCTTTAGCACGCGTAGAGGGGGCAAAAAGGGAAAAGCCAGCACCACCGACGGCGACGCGGACCTGCACTGAACAACACAAACAGGAAATAAAGTTTGTTTAGATGATCGGCGTGGTGCGAGACGCGAGTTGTCCTCGGTCCAAAGGCCTTTCGGATGCCAGTCTGCCAGCCCAATGGTATTTGCTATGTGACAGCCGTGGCAACCGACCATTGCGTGTCAGTTCTACTCTAGACGCAATGCAATTGACCGTCGACAGCTCAAGACGGCGACGATCATCATCGACCCACAAGCTGAAAAGCACAAAGCTGGGGTAAACCAGCTCTCATTGCAGGCCGCCGGTAGAAAGACAAACACAAAAGGCTCAGTGATAAGCTTGTGGATCAGAGGGCTTGTGCCAGATGACGGGCCCTCTACATATCAGATCCCATTCTTCTCCAGTGCCACTTGCCCACGTTTTCTTCTTCATTGTCCTTGTCGCTCTCTTTTTATTTTGTCTCGCCATACTATGCATTTTCCCGTGGCCTGCGGAATTAGTAACACACATACCCAAGATGTAAAACGTGTTGAAATCCTCAGCCTCAGATAATAGTCGAGATGAACTAGTCGGGACAGGGTAGCTTTTCTGCCAGTTGTGGGTCTGCAATTTGGTACTATATAGAAGCTAGGGACTAAGTTACTTGGACCCTGGAGACTTCAGAGTCGCAGTGCGCACAGCCGTTAGACAGGTGATGTGCTATGTGTGCCCGATGGGAGACTATTGGGCGTCTCGACCCTCTCCAAAGTTTCAGAGGAAAAGATTGGGCGTTCAAGGGCCAATTGCTAACATTGCATAGTAGTCTTGGATGCAGTTGTCATGACCGCCTCAATGAACTAAATCTCAGGGGGGATAGCTTCAATTTGTTGTGGTTTTGGGCTGCTACACACTACTATTTTATGTGCTGAAAATAAAGGCTAAGGTACGTGTCAATGTCTCCACCACCGCTGGCACCCTCATGGCGGACCGCGCGCCATGACTCGCAGACCAGAATTGAATTAATTAATTGGCCCAAAGACTACTATAGTACTCATTCCGCCACGCTATACTGTACGATGTAGCGGACAGGGAGAAAGATACATGCTCGACCATCAGTGTACTAAACATGGACTGATTCTCGAGGCTTGAAGATGTCTAGAACTCATCTTTCGAACAGTGTCAAAAGACATGTTGAGTCCTACGTAGGTAAATCATAGCCAGAGGGGTTGGGGACATCTGGACGTCGACGCCACATTAATTCATCATCACCGCTCAGCTGTCTAGGGATCGATATTTAATTCCCTCCTGCATAAGACCCAGCGTCCGTGGGATCTCAGCCTCAATTGATGGGCAGCTACGGATATTAATCGGTGCTTCCGCCGCCTTCTACTACCACGTATACTTCATGTACCTTACAAAATGTAGAAGCCGTCACACGTATGATATGTGTATGGGTTTATAGGTTTCCAGGATGATATTGCGCAATGTGCTGGGGTGTACATTATAGTGCGTCTCTTCCATTCTGCAGATGGCATCAATGAGTTACACCCAAAAACGCCACCAACGCGGCCTGCGTGAAGTTCACGCTCTCAAAGCATCGTGAAACTCTCTCTCTCTCCAGTGCTTTGGCAACTACAAGGCCTCTTCCTTTTTCTTCGCTAAGGTGCAAACAGGAAGCAAGTTGCCCCTGTGACCAACGTTCAGACGGGCCGTCTTGGTCTGACCAGTCTGACCCTGAGATCTCTCATTCGTCGGCCTAGCTCGGAGGTTGATACATATATTGGACTAAATATCGAGCAAAACATCAGCTCCTACATCGACCAAGCACCGCATCAAGTCAGCCACCAGTCTGGGGAAAGAACAATCCTCGTCTGAGGGGTTTCAGCCGAGTAGTGGCAAGCATCATGTCGTATTGGTCATTCATTTTCTCTGCTTCAAGTCGCTTTGTCACCTGAAGTTCTATATGAAGATCTATCCCCAAGTTACACGTAACCCAGACTTGGGTCTTGCAGTATCACAAGATTGCAGCTTTGCTCTTGGACGTGCATACTTCGGTACTCACTAAAATGTTTCGATTCAACATGTTCGTAAGAATTCATCAATGTTAACAGTCCTGGCCTTGGTTGATATCGGCCCTCGAAGGCTAAGATCATCCATCCCAATTACATGGTAGGTCATGGCGTGTGGTTTATCAAGAAGACCTCGATGGGATTTGATAACCTCTCTTTACCTACGCAACAGAGTCAAGCCCTCGCATCTCCTGCTTCAAAAAGAAATCCCACTGTATCTCCAGGCTAAACCTGGGGCGGAAAAGGCGTTTTTCTCATCCATCTTTACATGAAGACTTGTAGTGAAGAAGCAATTTAGAGTACAAAGGGTATACAGGTCGTGGTCAGTTGTATACGTACGTAGAAGCGTACGTGCGATATCACGGACTGATCCCAAAAGACAAGGTTTCCTCCTGTGGCTCTTTCCGTTCTCCACCCTCTTGTGTGCATATGGACCAGATCTGACTTACATAGTCCATGGCCTTCCCAATCCATACAATCCCCACTCATCAGAGTGCCAATGCTTTCTCGCGTCGATCGACCAGTCCCCAGGCAACCGGGGCCGCGAGACCTAGATGGATTCTGCGGAGGTTGCGGGGGCACATAGTGGTTCTGATCCTAGTGAAGTTACTGAATTGATACATCGATCCATCGATCCAACGTCGTTAGCCACAAACCTAGCTACCTAGATTTAAAACGATATAAAGTTAAAGGTATGGTATTGTTTCAAAAGAAGACAACAGCTTGTTCGCCTTCAGCCGCAAACCCTATTTATTGTTACGGTATTTTCTCGTTGTTTCTATTGTCGATGTCGACGCTACATGGTGTCGATGCGTCTTGCATTGTGGATGCCTCGGAGTCGTAAATAGACAAGCGCCACCTCAATGGTTTGTCGGCACTGGAAAGATAAGGATTGTTCTAGCTCGTTGGAACCTTTGCTTTGGCGATACCAACTGTGTTTATAAACGTTGCAGGGCTAGTCATTCTGTTGTTGTTGTGGTTCGTTTCGAGACAAGCTGTCACACAATGGATATTCTCCTTGAGGGCTCACTTACCTATGACCTGATTGCGTATACGATATGTTGGGGAAAAGGTCTTGTTCTGATCTTGAATTTGTGTCTGCTACGGTTTCAGCATCTTTGAGAAGTGTTTTGCCACCTTGTTGCGCTTGTTGATGTATGAAAGGGCGATGTGGGCTCGATCTGGAGGACTGTTTATGAATTCAGGAAAGTCTTGCTGGAGAACACTCAAACGGGTGATGAGTCCTGTTCGCGGAGGACACATTCATCGTTTCTAGTAAGTTTATTTTATTAGTGGTTATCTCGTGCTTGAAGCGTTGGTCATCATGCTCC
The DNA here is from genome assembly GCA_011317545.1 of Coniella vitis. Lineage (NCBI taxonomy): Eukaryota > Fungi > Ascomycota > Sordariomycetes > Diaporthales > Schizoparmaceae > Coniella > Coniella vitis. Next base: position 2,724,390 of record WUJK01000004.1, on the reverse strand, counting down.
ATGACCTTGGGGATTATCAAGCTCGACGGCTTCGACGTCAAGGGCGAACGCGACGCCCAGCTTTGCACAATGAAGGACATTCTCGTAGTGACGTTAGGAGTAACACGGTCTGTAGGTGCTGATATCAGTATCGTATGACCTTTGGCTTTGAGAAAATATCATTAAGGGACTGAAGGATATCCTTACGCTAATACTCAATCGTCGAAATCTTTGTGTGCTGATGAGCATTGTTGTGTCCCAGTGGCGTTGCTGTTGTCGTGTTGTGTTTCTGTCAGATGCGTATCGCAGGCCGCGGATCGAAACAAAAGCACTTGAATGCAGACATTCGAAACATTGAAAAGAAGCCAAGAAAGCGACTCGCGGTTCTATCCTCGAACAGAACAGTAGCAGTGGGGGAAAAGGCCACGAGCGAAAAGGGACTGGAAGTTGAGCAGGCAGCAATCTCAGAAGAAAGAAAGAAAGAACTGTCCCCAGAAAGACCATGCTCTCCCTCGGATTCGAACCCTCAGCCTCCGCATACTGTTCCCTGTCCAAGTACCGGTCGAGCTAAAGTGCCTTGCTCTCGCGACTCCATTCCAATCCTCAGCCTCGCGCTCCACCACCACGATGGAACGGTTTTCCTCGCTACAGCATCCAAAACACCATAAAACCACCCAAAAAATAATCCCAAGTTGGCCCCATTGGCCTCTGGGATACCGCCGAGCGGTCTTATGGCGTCTTGGCAGCATACGTTCCCCAGTACCGCGCCTGGTGAGTCGTACCCAGATCCGAGGCAGCTTTCGGTGGAGGGAACTGCGGGAGGGTAGCTTGCTGAAGGCTAACGGACTCGATGTACATGTGGAAAGTCTGGTAAACTGACCACTGCGCCAACGAACAACTTCTTGGTAGACTGGTCCAAACTTCACATATATATAGTCAACAGGGAGGCAAGACCCCGTCCCTTGTCCAGACCGGGGGTGCAATGGCTGCCTGGCGTGAGGTTCTCATGGCTGTCTTGGGGAGCAGCACGCTTCCTGGATGGTAGCGGCACCCCTGCCATCCCCCTTTGAGCCCTTTGTCTCCTTTTCTTTGCTCAATGAAGCCTTTTGCCCCTGCTAAAACCTTGCCCTGCCATCTTACCTTGGTGTTTTGGCAGTTCTGATACGATTAAATGCACCATTTGCAAGAGCACCACCACAATAAATAGCGAGAACCATGCTGACATTCAACAATTACTCAGATAACATTGTGCGATTACTCTGGTGGGTGTATTCTCTTTGCTCAGCATTCCCAATGCATTTAGATGTAGAACGACTGATGATATACGTACTCAATCGTCCGAGTAGATTTGCAGACCATTTCATCCTTTGTCGTCAACGTTATAAACCTGGAAGCTTACTATTTGAGTCTGTAAGATCACGCCATCTGTTCCAGATGCGCATGGTATTCTATGAACGATGCGCTCGTTGTGGCTCCCGCTGTCGTGGCCGTTTGTATGTCACAGATACACACGAGACAGAAGATTTCAGGCAATATCAGGCCTACATCCGTCCTAGGAACATTCTCTTCTCCTTCTCCTTTCCATTCTCGGGTTGATTTTCCTTTCAGCTCGAGTGAACATAAAGAATAGGTGCCATCCTCTGCAGAGTACGTTGACGGGTCTTGAGGCTGATCCAATGTTGCCCGTACGGAATCGCATGGACTTGAACGCAAGAATTTGGCGCCAGTTCATTGCGCATATGCACGCCTAAGACAATGCTTGGATATTACTAGACATTAATTACGTGGGCAAAGGCAAGACGCAGAATGAGTCCCTTCCAGTTCAGAAACAGTCCTGAAGATATGGTAATTTAGAAGAGCGATGATTGATACATCCGAATATAAATGTTCAGTATAGTACTAATGTCGAAGTCAAAGCCATGATCCACAAGCAATGCCTTTGTCCCATAATATCCGATAATGTTCCCGTAATGGTGGTAAGATCCGCTCCAGAAGCGCCTGTAAATGCCCAAGTTTTCCCAATTCCCGATTCCCGAATATCGAACGCCTTAGGTGCTATGCGGCGCCCATATTCATAACAACATGGTCAAAACACAGTGACCAGCCCAACCGCTCGTGACAAAAGTTTGAAAACAAATAACAACAAAGGCAAGATAAAGAGTCCACCAGGTCTTCAATTACACGCCCCACAAAGCCATCATTGGTCCCTCTATCTCTGAACTGTGTCTGTGCTCCAGAACGTTGTCTTGAGGAACGACAGGGCTGGCTGGCGCTACCGCAGGTGTCGTTTCAATGCGCCTCCTCTTGCAGTCCATTGCAGACCGCTGCGACTCGGGTTGCCAGAGTGCCATGTGTGGCCCATCAACCTCGCTGTCCCACTGTTCGTGCGCGGCAAAGGTAGTCGGGTGGTGGTGCTCGCCCCTGTTCGCGGCTCCGGCCAAGGCCTTGAGCTGCTGGCGGTGTCTCTCTCGGTGCGCAGCCGTGTCGCGCTGCAGAGCCTCGCGGTCATAGCAGTAGGGAAGGTCCTCGTCGCTGATGGACATGGCGCCTGAGTGACGTCTCCGCGGGGACGGAGGCAGTTCATCCTCGGATTGTGCCTCGTCGTCGGCCATGACGGCACAGTCGTCTTCGTCATCCGAGCCAAAGACGTCGCCGTGCGCTGAGACAGGCGAGGCTGCGAGAGAGGAGTGCTGGGAGAAGGTGTGCTTGAAGAAGGATGTGTCAATGGGCTTGATGCATTGCGGCCCGCGGCAGAAGGTGTTGTCGTCGAAGGGGCCGACGAAGAAGAAGGTCGAGTCGTGGATGGCGGGTTCCACGTGATGGACGGTGTGCTGCTTGAGAGTCGCCATGATTGATGGTGAATTTTATGTATATGATGATGTTACCAACGAGGTTATTGTTGTCGTTGAGGTTTGTGTGAAGTGCTTCTTGTGCTGCTCTGTTGGATTGCTTGATTGGTGATGAATACGGTTGATTCCCAGCATCTTGGACACCTCGGAGCTCCCTTAAATACATCACTGCCTTTCGCCATGGTGAATGATAAACTTTTTCCTAAAACGGGCCATTCATTGCCATCTGAGAATTCAAGTCGGAGTCGTGCATCATATGCGCACCATCCAGCACTGAATCAATTCCACAAGTGGGCTGATTGCAGCGATCGCAGGACGGCACGCAACATGCAACACAAGCTCGCCCCAGCCTTGGTTCGTTCGACCCACGCGCTTCTCTGGTGGCCAAGTCATACGATCGGGAGGCCCCGGATCGGCCCCTAGCGGGCCAGGCGGGCCCAGCGGCCAGATGTGCTATGGCCAAGAGGCAGAGAGGCTCTGGGGGCATATTGGGGGGTAAAGCTGGGGTACCCCGGTTCCCGGTTCTGCCCGCATGCGGCCATCGTACCTTTGTGCCTCGAAATGCGGGAGAGATCAGTGTCTAGACTGTCGACACTTTTATGGTAACGACCAAAAAAAAAAAAAAAAGGAGTCTTTGAATCAGCTCTGTTCTTCTTTCATTTGTTAGGTACACGGACACTGACATGGTTCGGTACTTGCTTTCCGTTGCTCCTTGGTGGGGCACCTAGGCATGGCGCAAGGCTGACACTCAGCCTCTCCACGATCATCCCGACGTCGTCTTATAACAGGGAGTGCGCACGACACCTTGATCATTGCACTCCAGCACCATGTGCTATGTATAAACATTGAACATCTCCTTCGTGCACACTTCCTCAGCCAATAAATGGGTCATTCCACCAATGTTTGTCAACACATTCTAGAGCCCCTTCTATAGGCTGTGATGCTATTCTTGTGCGTGTTTCTGCTATTATGTAAAAGGGCCGTCGGTTTGCCAAACAAACCCAAAGAAACAAAAGGTTTCATTTTCAACGTCACTTTATCGCATGCACCTTACCGAGACCGTCCATTGCGTAGCTCTCCCGCATAGTACGCGCGAGCCGCTCTTGACATTCGATATGCCGTCCCTAGTTCGCGCCTTTGTCTCACCCAGGGAAACATGCAGCCTCCCACCCTGCCGGTGTGTATACTGTAAATCCTCTGCTTTCTCAAAATTGAACTCTAAAGCATCCGTGATGTGTTGGCTACTTCAAAATTCTCATCATCCCAAACAGAATTGAGAACAAAAAGAACAAGAAAAAGAGTATTTGGTTTTCTCGGGTCTCGACTTGTCAGGTTCTCGAATTCATCCACTTGCCACACTTGGATCATCAAGAAGCGATGCACGAAGCAGAGCACCAGAAAGCGTATCATATGTGCACATTGTGTTATTGGTACGTTGCACTCCCAAGCCGGTCTAGCACTTCTGGGTAGTATATCATACGTGAATCTGCCAAAGTGCGCCAAAGCCTGTCACTGGGCCAAAGACTTCTTCATCCTCTTCCCCACCAATCAACACCCAGACGGATCTGCCCAGGGTCAGCCCACTCCCTTCTTTTTTAGCAGTACCGCTTGTAACCTCCTTGGACGGATATGTATCCCCAAAGAAGACGTTGCCGTTACATATAGCAGTACTACCGTATCATTAATGCCACATTTTGCTGGCTGGCTTACCCCTCTTTCTGGGATGAAGCTTTCCAGTCTGTAAATAATGAAAGCACAACATATATTTATATATGAGAGCCCCTTTTGTACCGCTTTTCTTTTAAACAAAAAAGGGGTGTATATGGCCGAGACAAGAAATCAGTCGATTTCGCGACTCGATGATGCAGGCGGCGAGCGTGCTTGCACCGATGATGTGTTCATGCATACCTATGTAATACTAATGAATTAGGCGATCTGAGACCCGTTCAGACTGTTCGCCTTGTCGTTCGAGCATTCCAGTACGCCTGGTGAAAGTCTTGACGTGATTCTTTGGAGGAAAAAGAAAGGCAAAAGGAGAGGAAAAAAAGAAAGAAACGAATCGTGAGTGGGTTAAGCAGTGGTTTTCCCCTTCCTTGTGACTTTTAGCTTTCTCTCGGTCCACATCTCTCTATGCTGTCTGTCCACGGGGGAGGAGGCTCTCTTTGGCTTTGCCAACATGCCCGAGTGTGCATCTTCCATGTCACAACTTCTGGCGAGGAGTATAGACCTGCAAAAGCACAACTCTCTTTTGAGTTCTGACTGCATCTCGAAGCCGGAACGCTTCTCGCGTGCATTTGGACACGCCACCCAATTGACAGCAACGGTCGGACCAGTTGCTTTCCGCAATGTCCGAGCAAAACACAACACAATGTAGCCTGCTTGCTCTCTTCAGGTAGTATTCAGATATCAGGGTGTAAGGCGCCAGACAACAATAATATGGATAGCAAGCACGTCAGCCAACGCCTTCACACGAATACCAGGAATCTTGCTTTTTTAAATGCTTTTCTTTATGGGTATCTACTCTACCTGCTTAACTAACCTTACTCATCCCAGCCCGCACCGCCTCATCGAACCTTGGCTGTGCTCTCTCTTTTTCTTACCCAAGAGCGAACCAAGGGCGGAACGACAAGGCACACATTCCCCCCCCCCCTCTCTCTCTTCCCCCTCAGCCCTTTCCGCAACTTGCTGTTTTTCTATGATCTGGTCTTGTACAAAAGCAAAGGGGAAAAAGCAAAATTCCTCAATGACATTGCCGACGCCTTTCTCATGCGGTAGTATATTCTCAGTCGTATGCGCTCAAGACAAACACATAGTATTCGCTGTCATATTGCCTCAGCCGCCCAAGTTGCACAGACGTTGGGTGGCGGCCAATTTGCAGTCCTTGACTTGGCTTCTGGCCCGGAGAAGGCTCTCTAGACACCATTCTTGGCTCCGGGCCCTTTGCGGTTCATCAAATTCGCAAAGAAGTTCTGCAGGTTTTCAGTATCAATGGATGGCTGTTGATCTGGTGCTTCTTCAACCGGGCTCTCTGGCTCCGGCGATGAAGCGTATACTTTGCGATCCTGGAATTCGTTAGTGGCTTGAAGGCGTTTCTCTTTTGCGGTTGATACGTACCTGCAACCGCTTCATCATGTCATCCGCGTCGACTTGGATGCCGCCCACGTTGAACTGAACCGGACCAATATGATCACTGACATTAGCTGTCTTATCGTCTTGCTCGACGTCCCTCGCCTTCTTGTCCTTGAGCTGTGCTTTGGCACCGGCGCGGTCTTCCTCCTCCATCTTTTGCTTATGTGCTTCGAGCTGCTTGCTTCTTGCCTCGAGAAAGAGCTGTGTGTCCTGTGTCTCGACCTCCAGTGTTGTAGAATGCGTGTCTCGCCCAGCCATGTGCAGCGCGTCGTGGGTAGGGTTCCGGATGGACTCCTCGTACACGGTGACGGCTGAACCGGGCGTGATTTCGTAGCCGTCCGTGTCATACTCGACTCCGTTTGCTGCAGCACTTGCTGCATTTTCAGCGTTGCGGCCTGGTGGTGGAAACTTCGTTTCGAGGTCAATCGACCATCCTTCGCTTACAGCCTCGACGTCGAAGCCTTCCCTTAGCACTCGAATCTTGCCCCAAGAGTCCCAATTCGGCGGCACAACAACCTTGTCCCTGTCGATGACATTGGGCTTAAGGGGCTGCTTCTTTAGAAGGGAATGTATGCCTAAGCTCGAGTGCGCTAGAGTCTGTAATTGTGAGGGTGCTGAAGAGGAAGTGTAAATCAAGGAGGCTCCATCTGTTCTGCTGTCAGTACACTGTCAATTGTGGGCATGGGTCCAAGGAGTCCTTACGTCTCAATAGTATTGTTCGCATGAACTGTAGGACAAGATCAAAGTCCTCTTCTTTCCAGCTCTGCGTCTTTTCAAGGGCGTCCATTTTCTCAGCCTGTACGTCGGAAGATGGTCAGCTGGGGTGTATTCACAACTCAACATCCAGACGAAACCTACATTCTGGCAAACCACACACAGAGGCAAGCCTAATGGCTCCACCCATTCTCCTGGACCTAGCGGTAGCGACACATCCCCTTCGTTGGCAGCCGTCGCTTGCGTGCCATCCAAATTCAGGGCACCGCCGCGGCCCCTCTCTTTCCACTGGCTCATGACTTCTTCCATGGTTATCTTGTTTTCATCGGGCAAAGCCAGGAGGACAGTCCGCAACAGAAGCATCCATTCCCTGAGTTGTCGGACCCAAGACCATGGCTCCGACCAGTCCAAGAGAACGACGAGAAGCGTGTTCGGTATTGATTGTGGGGTGAGGAGTGGTTTTATGAGGGGCGCGAAAGAGGGCGAGGGACTGGTGAGGAGGTATGCTGAAATTCGGGCAAGTATGTCTGTCGGCAAGAAGTCAGCAGTCAGATTTTATGTCTCTTTACAGAGAAAGCTCCCAACAGCAACGCACCTTCGTGGTCTGCGTCAAGAAGGTCGTAGTAGGTGTAGCCGAGCGCAAACTGGTTGGCAACAGGCGGAACCTTAGTTTGCCTGTCAAAGTTCCTCCGCAATTCGCTGCTGGAAAGCGATTCAATAAAGTCTCGCTGTGACTCCACGGTACCACCTAGCGCAAGGCATCAATCAGTATGACAAGACAATCCTCCTGGGTCTGTGGGCAAGAATCGGCGTAACAAACCCATCACAAGCAAGTTCCTCTCCGGTAGACGCTTCCCGCTGGCGACAGACTCGAGCATCGAGTTCCACATGGCCTTCTTTGGCTCGCCATTTTTGCCTTCGGAACCGGCAGAGCCCGAAGCGCTGGTGTAGGTTGAGAAACGGTTCGCGTTCGCTGCCGACATTTTGACGCGCTTCGCTACTACTTGTCTGTTTGTCGCAACTGGTATCCGTTGCTTAGGCCTCAGTACAAGAGTTGCGAAGCATTGCTAGGCGTTTGGCCGGGGGGGGGGGGCGGAGGCTTGATTCGCGGGGGTGCTGCGGTTCGGTGCGGTGTGCAGGGCGCGGTGGTTGCTGGGACTAGCTCCCAACGTGGGTTTCCCGCCGTCCAAGAACAAGGACGCGTGGGATGAGCGAAGCTGCTCGCCTGTACTGCAGAGCTAAGAACTTGCGCTTGGTGGCGAGGTGCAAGGTCGTATGCGATTGTCAATGCGAAAGAGGCGTGGAATTGGCGACGTTATAGCCTGCTACTTTGTACATGGCATGGAAGTTGCGCGGAGGTTTATTTGGGCTGACATCTACTTTGGGTAGGCCTGTACACATTCCAGACAGCGTGACACAGTGATTAGTTACTGTAGCCTCAGGGGTCCCATGAGCTAAAACTTGCAGGGGTTCGTTACACTGGCGAAGAGCTCCAAGAGAGCTGTTGCCAAGGGTCTACAGCAAGACATCGCCCCAGCAATGGGCCTTGATGGACAGTTACTATGTATGATATTCTGTGTTTTACTTTGCGAAAACTCCCCCTTTTGCAGGCAATTCTTCTATACTCAAGTACCAATAGCTCCGATTCGAGCACAGTATTTTACTGTCAACACCTCCAGAATGTACATGACTGTACACTTTTTGCAATACTGTACATTCCGCGAGTGGTCTGCACTGCGCAATGAAACAATGCGTGATGGGGTCTGAAATTAGTGTACTCACTGACTGCCGGTCCCACCTTTTGGAGGCTTAACAGACGTCACCCCGAAATTTATCAAAGCCATGCCTTGCCTGGCGGGCTTCTGGGCGTACTCATAATACAACGCGTCAACACTTCTATGCAGCAATTTGAAAGAATATGCACTCGACGTTCAAGCTTCCTAGTCAATAAACGAGTGGCTTGCATTCCGCAGTTTATCCCGCAACTAGCACCACTTGTCTACCTGAGCCCGAGGCGCACGCCTCAATCGCGCGCCCGCCCATCATGAACAAGATCCGCGCCATCCAAGAGCTCAACAAGAAGGAGATCGAACAGGGAATGTATGTCACAGTCCCATGCCTTTTCTTTCAGGGTCGAGGCATCGCGGCACATCCTAATCACCCGAAATGAACTCAGCCTGCTAACCAACGAACTCAAAACCTGTAGCTCTCCTAACGCCTCTTGGCACGTTGACTACCGTGACACAGCCTTCATCTACTTTGGTGGCCTTCCTTACGAGCTCTCGGAAGGCGATGCCATCACTATCTTCTCACAGTACGGCGAGCCCGTGTTCCTCAAGCTTGCGCGCGATCGCGAGACTGGCAAGAGCCGCGGGTTCGGCTGGCTGAAGTACGAGGACCAGCGGAGTACCGATCTCGCGGTGGATAACCTAGGTGGCGCGACAATCAATGGGCGTATGGTGAGTGTCGACCATGCGCGATACAAGATGAAGGACGATGAGGATATTGAGGATGGAAAAGTTGGGTGGGAGGATATTCAGCGGCGAGAGAGGGAGGAGAAACTTGCCAAAGAAGGTGGACCGGGAGCAAGTGACACAGATATGGAAGGCGGTGGTGCTACAGATACGGATGAAGAGGTTCGAAGGATCAGGCCCATGTTGAAGGAGGAGAGGGAGCTGCAGCTTTTGCTGGAGGGACATGATGACGACGACCCGATGAAGGAGTTCTTGATTGAGGAGAAGAAGAAGGAAGTTGATGAGGCGCTACGGCGGGAGCACAGAAGGCAGGATCGCGAAAAGAAGCATAGCAGCAGTCGACGGCACCGGTCGCATCGGTCTCGACGCGATAATGACGATCGGGAGGAGGAAGACGCAGAGAGACGCCGGCGGAGACGGAGGCGAGGTGATGATGATGACGATGATCGTGATGCGCGTGAAGAACGACCAAGATGGCGCGTTGACCGTGATGAGATTAGTGAGCGTCGGGAAAGACGGCGGCGTGACTCGCAGGATAGAGAAGAGAGCAGACGAGATGATGACGACAGACGCAGAACGCGCGACCGCGACCCAGACCGTCGGCGAAGTGATCGGAATGGGTCGGAAGATCATGGACGTCGCCGAGAACGGGACCGGGACCGAGACCGACACACCAAAGGTTCTCGACGAAGGAGTCCGTCACCTTGAAAAGTTTATATCACAGTCAGAAAAGTCTACAATGATACCCATTACCAAAGGCATGATCACTTCTACCTGTTTATGTGAATGGAGCTATTATTCTTCTTGTGGACATCCTGTCTGCTGGTCCTGTTTACCCTGTGCAGAAGTGTAATCGAAAGACGTTTCGGACTTTGAAAAGAGCCATCATCCCAAGGCCAGTATGCAGTAAATGAGCCTGTGTTCTCTGCTTGTACGTGACAAAGATGTCCCGAGGGCTAGTACCCTCCCTAAACTCTTCAACCTTCCCTCTTTCATGGAGTAGTCACCACCTACAAGGTAGTATCACCTACTACACGTTCAGGGCTCGGTGTAGTAATGCTTGAATCCGACACGTCCTACAAATCGCTTACCACTATCGTCTCGAGCCATCCGGAATTTCTCCCAACGAGCATCGAGCCCAGCTCCTACAACCACCAAATTCTCTTCGTCGTACCAGCCAATGAGGCCCTTCTGTGGTTTGGTGGTGCCAAGGGCCGCTTCGCCTGACATAGTCGCCACGCTGTCGGTAGGTTCATCTGTACTGAAAGGGATGGAGGTGAAGGAGTATGTGTCCGAAAAGACGCGAGGTAAGCCAGGCACCTGGGACAACCATCCCCATTTGCCTTTGCCATCGTTGCCGTTGGACTGGCCAGCCCCACCGGCACTGCCCGGCCGGCTAGTGACCACAGTGGGAGCGATGATGGGGCTAATGGGCGACGAAAGGTCGGGCTTGGCGCTGGGGTGAGGGACGTCAAAGATGTGCAGAGTGCCCTTGTCAGAAGTGCTGGCAAGTAAAGTGCCAGAGGGACTGAAGCAGAGGTCGTAAATCATGGCATGATCCATTCCACGGCGAACCTCGCACACCATGGCACAGTTGAGAGTGCTGTAGACACGGATAATAGTTCCCTATTGCACGTATGAGTACTCTGGTCCACCCATGTCTTGCTGGCTTGACCAGATGAACTCACCTTATCGCTGGCTGAAGCCAGTAATTGGCCATCGGGACTGAATGCCAAGGCGCGCAGGGGAGTGTCATGAGCTGGAATAATGCTGACATTGCCAGTGGTGAGCTCGACAATCTGGACCTGGCCAGGCGTCCGGCCAGGGAAAGCAATGTGCTTCTGCGAAAGGCAGACCAGGCCGCCGAGATTGTCTGCAGTTTCATATGCCATGAGGAGTTCTCCGCTTCGGAATTTATAGATGCGAACGCTGTGCTGCAGCGCAATGACAACCTTGCCTACGGCGAGTTTGACGGCACGGATGGAGCTGACGGCATTGATCTCGGTGCTGGCTTTCTGCTTTGCTTCGTCCCACAGGATGACCTTGTTTATTGTCAATTCTCTTTCTTTCTTTCTTTCTTTCTTTTTTCCAATTTCACAGAGCTGGCAGGAGGTCACCGACCTTGTGGGTGGTAAATTTCGGACGCCGTCCTCCTCCAACGAGCGCAATAATGTTAGAGACACCCATCATCTGAGCGAGACCGATCCCTCCAGCGAGTTCTGTTGTGGTCTTAGCGTGGTTGGGTATTTGTGATTCTTGAGGAACTCTCACCTTTCTTCAGCATAGAAGTGCCCTGCTCGGTCCTGAGGACTGCGATATGTCCGTCAACATGCTTTTCAACCTCTGCTCGATTTGTATCGGGACGCGGACTTACCCATGAAGCCCGTCTCGAGGCCAATAGCGAAACACGACTTGTCCTCGTTGAAGGTGACGGACAAAACACGCCTACGCTTAGGCGGCTCAATCTTGGGACGCGTATCCATTCTGGCGGTCTGCGGTGCTTGCTTGACAGTCTCGCACCGAAATGGAAGACTATGATGGAACCGGGAAGCTGAAGCTCAACTCACTTCGGAGAGGTTTACGGAGAAGGGGCGGTGGATCGATGTGACTTGATCACTCCAGGCACACCAGACTTCAGCGTCATTAAAGAACAAGCTGCCTACACTGTCATTGGCGGCAAAGCATGTTGTAGACAACAATCATCCAATCCAGGATCAAAACCAGTATTATATAGCGTCGAGGGTTCTGCAAAGGAGGGCACTGTAGCCTGGACGAGGAGATGGAATTGGTGCTGTCAGTCCCTCCACAGCCAGGAACTCGGTGACTTGTTAAAGTATACTTAAAGCAATGGGCTGGTTGACCGTCATTAGCTATTGTACCATTCAACATGAGCTAATCCTGGTACGTATAGAGGGGCACAATGTTATGTCAGCAGCCTTGCGTCTGATACTGGATATAGGCTACCAACACGAAGAAACTAGGTTCAGAAAGTTATAGATCTCACTACAGCGGGTTTGGGGCGCTCTGGCTTTTGATGTCTTGAGTCTTTGGAAGCAATGTCGAATTGCTAGAGCAAGCCAAAGTCAGCAGGCAAAGGCATAGCATAGTAGTCATGTGCAGCTGGCATCGGCTGCCTTACGCCGCCAGGGAAGCCCCTGCAGTAGGTGCATGCTTCCTTGCCAATTGCTGCAATCACGCTAAGCTCAAGCTGGGATGGTCCTAATCTTGGGCAGACCTGGTCTGTGCTGTTGTGCCTGGGTGCTCGGCCCCTGAATTGGTGGGCTTCGGCAGCTGCTGATTGGAATTGGAGATTGCTGTGTAAGAGAGATGCAAGCTCCCCCCGCAGCATGCCACAGCAGTGCTGTGCTAGCCTGTAGGCGCCAGAGCACTGCCGCCATGGCGCTGGCAGCCATGCCAACCCGCATAGAGAAGCAGTGCTGACACGGCAAGAAGCGACACGGTGACCATCTGCCATGCAGCAGCTCGTGAAATTACGCTTCGCGCTCCACTCTTTTTTGCCTGGTCCCTAGAGTGCACCTGCAGCAGCCGACCCTTGCTGGCTTTCTCTCCGTTCCCCCTTTCCACTCCAACGTCGGCGACCCATCATCTTGTCAACGACCACCTGCAGAGACAACCTTCGCTCCCTCATCCACAACTGCTCACTCCATCTCGACCCGTACCGTTGTCCAGAATATCCTACAGTCAGTCTACGCACCCAGGTATTGGCCATCTTTCTGCGGCTGTTTTTGTGCAATCCTTCAGTTGGTTTTTTGCGTTGGTATTCTTGATTATTCGCAGCCATGTCTTCCCCTGCCGTATGTTTGCTGTCGTTTCTTCTGCGCATCACGAGTCAACCCGACCGCACACCAAATCCCTCCTCCCTTCTTTTGCAGATCGCATCATACCAACACAGCTCTTGACAATTTCTTCGCGCCGCGTTTTCGCTCCGTTTCCGCTACTCTATTGTTGACAGGTACCGCTTCACAGAAAATGATCCGCCGCAAGAAGAACGTCAAGAAGGGCATCCAGTTCTGCCTGATGGTCTGCGGAGCATCAGGTACTGGTAAGTTGGCTCCGCCCCCAGAGCTTCGCAACTCGTCAACTTTGCTGCCCAAAGCTTGCTGCGGCCCAAGGAATCGTGCATACTAATTGGTCATTCATTGTGCTATAGGCAGAACTACCTTCGTAAACACTCTTTGCGGAAAGCCCGTCCTCGGCCACAGAGACTCGGACGACCCCAACGGCGCACACGTTGAGGAAGGTGTCAAGATCAAGCCCTACACCGTTGGTACGACACATCTCATTACCTCTGGGCAGATTGAACATGATTCCTAACTAGCTGCACAGAGCTTGAGCTTGACGAAGAAGGAACCCGCATCTCCTTGACAATCGTGGACACTCCTGGTTTCGGTGACCAGGTTGACAATGAAGCCAGGTGCGTATACTCAAAGCTTGTAAGATGATAATCTGACTGTGCTAACACTCGACTTCCAAGCTTTGCCGAGATCGTTGGCTTCCTTGAGAGGCAATACGACGATATTCTGTCGGAGGAATCGCGTATTAAGCGTAATCCTCGTTTCAGAGACAATCGCGTGCACGCCATGCTTTACTTCATCACACCCACCGGTCACGGGTACGTCTTGGGAAGTCAAGAAATTTGCTGGATAATGCTGACTTACAACACAGTCTCCGCGAGCTGGATATCGAGCTGATGAAGCGTCTTGCTCCCCGTGTCAACGTCATTCCCGTCATCGGTCGTGCTGACTCCCTTACACCCGCCGAGCTTGCCGAGTCCAAGAAGCTGGTCATGGAGGACATCGAGCACTACCGCATTCCCGTCTACAACTTCCCATACGACATCGAGGAGGACGACGAGGACACCGTCGAGGAGAACGCTGAGCTCCGAGGATTGATGCCCTTCGCCATTGTTGGCTCTGAGGAGACTGTCGAGATTGGCGGCCGTACAGTTCGCGCCCGCCAGTACCCATGGGGTGTCGTTGAGGTTGACAACCCTCGGCACTCCGATTTCTTGGCCATTCGGTCCGCTTTGCTACACAGCCATTTGGCCGACCTGAAGGAAATCACACACGACTTCTTGTACGAAAACTACCGTACCGAGAAGCTCTCCAAGAGCGTGGAGGGTGGTGCTGGAGTGTACGTTTATCAATTGACCCCCAAGACTTCCGAATCTAGAACTAACCTGGAAATGCAATAGTGACTCTTCTATGAACCCCGAGGATCTGGCGTCTCAGTCCGTTCGTCTCAAGGAGGAGCAACTTCGCCGTGAGGAGGAGAAGCTGCGTGAAATCGAGATCAAGGTCCAGCGCGAGATCAACGAGAAGCGCCAAGAACTCTTGGCTCGCGAGTCCCAGCTTCGTGAGATCGAGGCACGCATGCAACGAGAGGCAGCCAACGCTGCGACACCAGTTCCCGAGGCCAATGGTGACGGGGAAGCTGCTTAAGCAGGCATGGACTAGCTGCAGCATTGTTTCAGCGGGTACAAGCGCATGTGTTTCTTGCGGATTGCTGGCCACTTCTATGAGAACGATACTTTCTTTGCTTCTTATGACAATTCAACCCGTGTGCGAGCAGTGATGGAATCAAGGAAAAGCTTCAAAAATGAGGGCCGAGATCTGATTTCTCATGTCACAAACAAACGGATATTTGGGCTAATGCGTCCTCCTAAAGATGATACCCTCGCTGCCTCCACGGAAGCAGTCAATAGGGGCGCAAAGGCGGAAAGAGGCGAAGAGAACGTTGATACAAACGAAAGAGTTCCTCGGCATTTCTTTATTTTCGATACGTCACTTTTTTATCGTGGTGTTGATTCCATTTTTGCTGGGGTTGACCGTTCTCTACAGACGTATAGGGATTTGTTTTCACACGTTTATTATTAGTAGAGGATTTTCTAATGCACTCAACATTAAATTTCATGTTTTTTTTCTCGATCTGATAATGATCTTCCGCTTCGTCGAAGCACAAAGTCAAATAAAGAATGCCCTAACGCCCTCTTTCCTCTCCACAACCAAGCCCGACCGCAATCGTTACGAAGCTGATACGGAAGAAGACGAATATCGTATCGCAGAAAGAAACGCAAAGAAAAGCAGGGACACTTGATAGTCGATCCCGAATCAACGGTGGTTCATCAAGTCGAACAGTCTTGACTCGTATTAAAAGAAATTGCAGTTTTTACTGCCCGAGGAGTAACGTTTTCCGTTACCATCTAGTTGTTCTGTTGGCTGTTCAATATCCTCAGTATAGCCAGGAACAGGTTGATGATGTCCAGATACAGGCTAATAGCCGCTGCAATCTCCTCCTCGACGTGGTGTTTGCGCATAACCAGTTGGGTGTCGACCAGAATGTAGCCGCTGAAAATCAAAGCCGCAAGACCACCGTAGATGAGCTCGCCTGTGCTACTGTAGGGAAAGAACATGGCCATGAAACCAAAGAGAATCAGGCCCCACACGGCGCCAAAGAGGTATGGCATCCACGAGGTGAAGTCGTACTTGGTCTGGCAGGCGAAAGCAGTAAGGAAAATGAAGATGCCACCGGTCAAGAGGACGGCATTGAGGACGATGGAGGTCTTGTAGAAGGAAACGACGACGGAGATTGTGTAGGCTTCCAGGAGGGTGAAGCCTGAGAGGAAGAGCAGGTTGGTTGGATACGACTGGCGTTTCCAATAGGTGAGGAGCATCATGCCAATGGCACCGAACATCTATGTAAGCATATGTTAGTTACTATTCTTGCCCTGTATTTCTAAACCTGTCCATCGCTTCTTGGATCCTCCTAGTGACGTTCACGACAACCCCATCCGGGTTTAGAGAATGACGACTTACCGAAACAAAGACCAGCGCCGGGTGTCCCTGTATCCAGTCTTTGTACGACTCGCTCACGAAGCTAATGGTGCTCACAGCACCCGTGACGAGCAGCTGCACCGTCAGGATGGTGTAGACCTTCCGGATGAATTGGTTGCGAATGTCAACGGTAGCCTCGGCAACGCTGCCGCCATACTTGAAGTCATCGGGCACATTGTCCTCGCTCGAGCGGCCGAAGCCATCGCCACCAGCGAACAGGCGAGCCTCGTCGTCGGCTTGGTAGGAAGGCGGCGACTGCGAATAGGCTGGCGCTGCTGCCGCGGCAGGACCTGCAGGTACCGTGTCCGGGTCGTGCTGTGGGGCGGGGGTGTACTTTGCGCTCGACATGGTGTTGTGCTTGTATTTCTTCTTGTTGGATGATGATCTTCTCGAGGAAAGCGTAAAACAACGAAGATTTGGCTTGTTGTTGATGAGCTGCAAAAGGTTGGAGCCTTTGCTTGATTTGGACAAAGCGGAAAGAGGAGATGAGAAATGGAAGTTTGTAGGCAGGTGAATGGTAGTAGGTGGAAAGATGTAAGCGTCAGGTGCCAAAGGGCGACAGAAGGTTGTAGAAGACAGACCCCCCAGGGTATGGTGACTGTGTGCTGATGATCAAATGATGCGGCGCACTTCGCCCCAGCGCCACGCTTGCCTTGGCTTGGGCTGTCGCTTTTGGAGTTAGCCGCGTCCAGTTGTACATAGTAAAGCATCCACTGAGGGAGAATGGTGACTAAGAGGAAGGCCTCCTACAGCGGCAGAACGGTCACTTTGTACATAGTAAGCCCCCGGGGCCTATCCATGTGTCCTGGTGCCGGTTTCAGCATTCTGTACAGCACCAACATCTATATGATCCCGAATCAAAAGATCATCAAGACAAATGTTTCCTTGCAAGATGTGGTGTCAACAACACCAAGCCTGCGGCTGTTGATATCCGCACACATCCTCAGCAGTATGTACACGTCCTTGGCCACAGCTGTGTTCTTTGAATTGACGATGCCCACGTGGTCGAGGATATCGAGGGCTCACCGTGGAGTACGGCCCGCACAATAGACCTGATCTGTACCGTGGACTTGGTCACCAAAAAGGTTCAAGTCGTTTCTAAGTTTATACTAAGGATCAGCAAAGATTTTCAGGGATGAACAAGCCCAAGGATGCAATTGACTGCACGCCTGAGACACGAAAAAGAACCTCAAGCTCACAGAAAGGATGGCACTCAAGATATCCGTCCAAGGAATGTAAGACGGAGGAGCCTCCAAGGGAGAAGTGGAGCTGCTTCGCGTCGAATTACTATGTTTATCTTTTCACGCGTCCAAGGGCGCCACAGTGTCATTTGCAAGTGCCGAGAAGCCCTCTACTATGTACGAACGCAGTTTGTGTATGTACCATGAGCGTCATGACCAGGCTGATGGCAATGGCCTGATGATAATCTTGGACACAGCCCCATCTTTTTGGTAGACTCCCATAGCTCGCCACTTCTGGTGATATATGTGCGCATATCAGCAGGTCGAGTGAGTGGCAGAGACACTAATCCCTTGGAATTTTTTCAGTCTACAAATTATGTTGAAGCGGTGTCCGCAGCATAGTACTTAATGCCATGTTTTTGGAGCCCCCAGATTCCGCGAGCCAAGCGGTGACCTGAGGGACGAGCACCAACGAGGCGGTGATGATATTGTGTTACCTGACTCTACACACTACATGGTACTCATTTCGTCTCCGCGGGCTGCGGTTTTGACAGGCCAAGACGGACCTCTCAGAAACGGAACGTTGACAAGTGCGGGGCTCTTCTCAACATTTATGTTTACATAGTACACCATTGACCATACATAGTACATAATACAGCACACCTGGCGTTTATTACTTGCAGCTGCATGTTGCGCCGCCATTTTCCAAGGTTCCCCGCCTCAAGCCCCCCTAAACCGGGCTATGGTTGGGACGTCCCAAGGGATCCCTGGGCTGCTGCCCGCCCAGGACCGCCTAGCCCTGGCCTGTGCTCAAAGCTCCCGTCCCGCGGCACCCTCACAGTGCCTCACAGTTCCTCACAGCGGCCCTGTGGGCCAATGGGCAGGCGCATCTGGCGACACGGCCTTAGGTCGGATCAGGGGTTGTCAGTGGTCTAAACCACTCCAACGAATCTGTAACCAAGAAAAGTTCCAGGGTCCTCCACTGACTTGCAGCTTGGGCTCCGCAAATTCAAAGTCGCAAACACCCAGGTGGCCACTGCTCCTGCACTCATTGCACTGATTGCACTGATTGCCCGCATCTACATAGTACCAATCGACTCCTCAAAAGCTGTGTGCGCACTCAGCCCTCGCATCCACCCTCGCCCTCGACTTTCTGTCGTCACCTCTTCTCCTTCTCTCGCCCTACGACACGATATGAACTGCCTGACACTGGGTTGAGTCCTGTCGAACCACCTGTCCTTGTCGTCGAGAACGAAACGAGACCGGCCAACGGGATTCCGACCGTTCACTTGCGATTGCCTTTACGAAATACTTTGTGGGCGAGATACACCCAAGTGTCCGCTGTCATCGCTCTGTCTCTAGTCTTGGGGTCTTGCTCTGCCGCCGTCTTGGTTCAATTGCGCGCGCTTTGAAGAGGCTTGGACGCGACTACTAGAGTGGCCCGCGATCTCCGGTGTCTCTTTCCACTGCCCCAGTTGCCTTCGCACACCTCAATTGGTCGATCTGAAGCTTTGTATACGCCATCATGGCTTCAAGCACCACCAACCTCCCCCAGCAGGACCATCTGGGGGCTCCGAGTCCCAGCGGGTCTGGCTCTGACCCCAGACGAGTTCCTTCATCTAGCCGGCGCAGTCACTCGCACAAAAAAGAGAAAGAGTCCATGAACGGGCCTCTGTATATGCAAAGCCGCAACAGCACTGTCCTCGTCAGGCGCATCAAGAGAAAGGGCGACAGTCCCTCAAAGCAATTGGCACGCTGGTTCGTCGAAAATCAAATTGGTATGCATACAATCGACCTCTCCCGTTCTTGATCGTGATAATACGTCCCATGACATGAAATGCACTAAGAAAATTCCGCCCTCACGATGTCCTTGACTACCAAACGGCCGCGTGGCGACTGCCTCTACGCTCAATATCTTGATCTCAAGGGTTGCCGGCCAACTACAGATTTTTTATCAACGTCCTTCCAAATCAGACTTAAGCACTGGCTAATATAGAGGTCACAGGTTTTTCGTTCAACCTTCTGGCTCTCCTGTTCTGCGCACACTACCTCCTTCCTCGATCCCAGGCTTACACGTCCAAGTTCTTTACGCTCCAATACTACAATGAGAAGTCACACCAATACGGGCTTGGCTTTGATGACTCGTATTACGTCTTTCTCGTTGTCGTTCTCTTCACCGGGCTACGAGCTACCGCAATGGAGTACCTCTTGGCTCCATTCGCTAACTACCTTGGCCTTCGCAAGAAGAAGGAAGTGACACGATTCAGTGAACAGGCCTGGTTGGTCATATACTGCGTGGTATTCTGGTCCTTGGGTTTCGTATGTACACCAAGAGCCTGAAGTTGGGGAAGATTGTTTGTACCGCAACAGATACTGACCATGGCTTTCTCCTGCAGTACCTTCACTACACCTCTCCAGCGTGGTTGAATCTCAAGAACCTTTGGGCGACCTGGCCCAACCGCGAGCTCAGTGGACTTTTCAAGTTCTATGTCCTCACACAATTGGGCTTCTGGTTCCAGCAGGTCTTCGTAATCAATATCGAGGAGCGTCGCAAGGATCACTGGCAGATGCTGAGCCATCACTTTATTACCATTGTTTTAATTGTTGCGTCCTACCGGTACCACTTCAACTTGATCGGCAACGCCGTCTTCATCTTGTTCGACATGGGCGATATCCTCCTCTCTGTAAGTATTTTTCGTGCAACGGAAAAACCATGCTCTTTTGCTAATATGGCTGTATAGGGCTCCAAATGTCTCAAGTATGCTGGCTACACCACTGCGTGCGATGTTGGCTTTGGTCTCTTCATGCTGTCGTGGTTCGTCAACCGCCACGTTTTATTCAACATCATTTGCTGGTCCATCTACAAGCACCCGTCCGAGATCCTCACCCGCGGGTGTTTCCGAGGCACTCAGGACGCGCTTGAAGGGCCCTTCGAACAGCCACCCGGATACGGTCCCTATTTTGAGCCTTTTGTTAAGTCCGAGGGCTTGGTCTGCTGGCAGCCCGTGGTGACCAACACATTCCTTGCCCTCCTTTTGGCACTCCAGGTTATATGCCTTGTCTGGTTCACCATGATCATCAAGGTTGCTATTCGTGTGCTGAGCGGTGCGGGAGCCGACGATGTCCGAAGCGACGACGAAGGTGAGGAGGAAGAGGAAGAGGACGAGTTTGTTTACGAAGAAGCCTTGCCTTTTGAGGAAGAAGTAGGAGTGGAAGAACTTGACTTGAAGAGCTGGGAGCGGAGAACAGGTGTCAAGAGGTCAAGCTCTGCAGCAACAGGAGTCAGTCTCCCAGGCCACAGCGACCGCAAAGAATTATTGGGACGAATCGGGTGTGAGAAGCAGGTCGATTGAGCAGCGTCGCAAGATGCTCGTTGCCATTAGCTTTCTGATGCCATCGCCAGGCCCTCGGGCTTGAAGTTGAGAATATGGCTTCTCCAACCCCCCTCCCGGACGACTTGAACGCTGTATGGACCGGATCCGCTATTTACACGTTCAGAAAACGACACGAGTAGAATGATTTCATTTTCACTTTACTCATCATGTGGCACACGTGGTGTCCTGGCGACATTTGAACGAGTTCTCTTCGTACATATCATCTATCATGAGACCGAAAAGGATTATGGCGTTGTGGCGTTCCAGGCCTGGCTTAGACGACGACGACTTGATTGGGTGTGAGGCTCACATGCTCTTGTACAACCCTTACTCGACCTAAGCAAGAGGAGAATGCCAGAAAAGGCAGCTACATGGCGTGCCGAACGATCGTGATCGAAGTGATAGTTTTCAACAAGAAAAAAAAAAGGAAAGAAAAAGAAAAGAAAAGAACAGAAAGGACAAAAGGGCACCCGTTGATAGAAGGGAGCTGTGGGAACAAAGTTGTGGATGGGGACAATTCTACGGCGAAACGACATAGACCAGAAGGGTCGATTATGATGTTTTTTTTTATTTGCTTTTTGTTTCGGTGCTTTGAAATTATGTACGGCATTTCCCGTCCAAATATAGACTCTTCTTTTTCTCTTTTCTGCAAGATGACGGGCAAGACTACAGCTATCTATACCCCAACCTTTGGAGGCATGAAAATTGGGCTCTCGTTCGTGTTACGGTTCGGGCTGAGGAAAATCTACTTTTCTTTTTTTTTGGTTGGTTGGTTAGGTGCAACTTGCATACTGTATATGCTCACAAAAGCGCACTTTCTTTGTCAACAGCTACATTACGCGTCTCTTCTATTCTCGGTAATGTTGGACGACTGATCATTATAAAGTGTAAGTATTTGACTTTGTGCACACTAACTAATACGGACGGGAGTCCTGAAAAATACGACGTTGGAAACACCTCATCGAGACAACGCCTCGAGGCGAATGCCGTATGCTATGCTTTCTTTTGTGCAATCGTCTTTCCAAACGAGTGACCCCTGTCCGTGCCCAACGACGACCTCATTCTTGGTTTCATAGGAAAAGAATAATACAAAGAAAAACATCCCATGAATGTTTCGGTGATAATGAAACTTTACTCAAGAAAGATATGTAAGATTTGTTGAAGTAATCCAAAGCTTGTCTCTAGAGCTACACTCGACTCGGTGTCCATGCCCCAAGATTATTTGGGTTCCTCATCGAGTATGCCATGTCGTAAGAAATTATCATTCTTCCCCGTCATCTTTCGGGAGTCTAACAAACTCTTGTCATATTCTGAACCCGTCTGCCCGCCCTCGCCCTCGCCCTCGCCCCAGTTTGTTTCTTCGAGCGGCCCTCGTTCGGCAGCATAAAAAGATCCTGGACTTCTAGCCTCGAATAAACTCAAATGCAGTCTCAAGAATCCATTCTGGAGGCGGAAATCGAGGTCCTGAGAGCCATCATTCCTGGCCCTACCATTTAGCCCTGCAACGATGAGGATTCAACGTGCAATGAGCTCGGGTAACTGTTGTTGCCGAAGTTCAGAGCCCTGGCTGCGCCTTGACATCACCACCACAATCATCTTGGCAACCGCGATCACATCCTCCACCAATCAGCAGCAAGTAGAGGAGCTCAGAGAAGAAAAAGATAGGGAAAAAAAAATCCCAAAAACTCTAAGCATATTGTCCTCCCTTGAACTGTAACTCGAGCGAGGCGGCTCACTCACTCGCTTTCTCGCCCTCTCAAGCGCTCCAAGAGGCCGTAACCACGCCAAAATGGGATACGCCTTACTTATCGTCTACTCGAAGCCGACCGCGTCCCAGCAACATTAGCATCCGAGCTTACAACGCCGATAGGCGAAGGCTCTGTAACGGAGGGAGATATACGGTTTCCGTCAGGAGCCGGGCTACTGTTGGCGAGGGAAAGTAGAAGCAGCTTCCGCACTTCGGCTTGCACACATGCTAATACACAAATGATGGTGTAGTTAACGGTATTGTTCACGTTGGTCGCGGTGGGCACGGTGGGGCGCGATCCTTGCCGTGAAGCGCAATTTGGACACAGGCATGGTAGATGCTGTTGTCGGTGTTGCTACCTATGTCGGGAAGTTGTAGGTTTCGCAGTCGTGGTCCCTGCTGAAGACGAAAGAGACGGTGAAAGAGGGAGCAGCCATGGGGATGGTTTCTGCTACAGCAGGGGCAGAGAGATAGCTTTCACCGACGAGTGGCTTTGGTTGTACTCCAATCCACAGGTTTGTGGCCTCCAAAAAAAAAAAAAAAAAAAAAAACCCACCCCGACGTGGGTATAACAGTTTGGAGTCGATGCTGTGCTGGTGGAGGAAGAAAATATCGCCAAGGGACGTGAAAGTAAAGTCCTCAAATCCTCGAGTCTGAGGCCAGAGAACAACATGGGAACAGGAGGTCTAGATCGATGTTGTTCCAGCGGAGAAGGAGGCAAGTCAAAATCGTCACAAGGCAACAAGAGCGAGGTTCTTGAAGTCAGCAAGATATGAAGTTGTTGGATTCAACAAAAACGAAGGAATGCGATTAGGGGAGCCGAAAAAAGAAATAAGAAAAAAAAAAACAAGGCGAGGTCATCCTCGGTAGCAAGAGCGAATTCATCATGTTTAATATAAGCAAATTTGTTCTGGACAGCAAGAGCGATGGCTACCGCCAGAACGCTGACACAGAAGGCGGAGGGTGCTACATCGTTCTTAGGAGAAAAGGGGCAGAAGAAATTCATTGCAGGTCGAGGTACACTGAACAAGGCTTGATCAAGTATGTCTCGACTACCTTTTGAGAAGAGACAAGATGAGAAGGTGTGATCTCTTCCTCGTCTTGCAATACACGGCGCTTATGTTGAGGGGAAGGAGGCGCTGACCATCTTGTTAATTGCCTTGCCTTTTGGGACATTGACTTGTCCGTGAATCATCCAAAAAAGTAACCTGCTTGACCGCCATTTCAATAAGGTCAAGGTAACGGTCGTTGTGGCTGATCGAGGAATGGGGACCCTCTCAGGCTCTTGGTTGCTGCCCACATCCAGGTCCGGTGCAGACTTTCAGAGGTCACACTGAGCCGTTGATCTACAGAAATTTTGTTGCCTTGATCACGAACGAGGCTGGGACGTTCAGTATCTTGTGTATGTGGACGAAGAACAAGGCAAGTAGCCCGTCACGGATTCGTCCGCTTGGCAGTGGTTTATGAGCAATTCACCCCATCCATGTCCCGCGTAAGATCTAAGACACTCCCAAAAGTTTGACACGCATTAGCCAAACTGTAACCGCTCTAAGGGTCCAGGGTCCGGTCTGACAGGCAAAGGCGGGAACTGTAATTGAAGGGGCCCTGATGCTTGATTGCCCAAGGAATACTTATATGTTCGCTTGCTCTTGTGAGTCAATGCCGGGCAGCGTACGGTGATTTGCGGGATAGGTCTAGATGCAGGATGAGGATTGCATAACGAAATCACAAGAAGCGTCTCTCTCCATAGGCCGTTTACTGCTCTTGAAGGCAATGTGGACGGCAAATTATGAAAGAGCTTTAAACGACGTTTTGGCCCTAGAAAGACGCAGTACATACGAAACACTAGAGGCTATCGACAAGACTCGTGTTGGACGAAATCTGGACTGAACAGAGAGCGCAACTGCCCCCGCACAGCAATGCATCTTTTCCTTTAAAAAATAAAAAAAAGCCTTTGCCATACCAATTTTCTTGTTGTTGTTCGTCGTTTAGTTGCGGCAAGATTCAACAGTATTGCAAGGCCTTTCCACAGCCTCGCCTCAGCCAACCAATTAGAGCTATCTTACATAAGTCATTCGTACACCTGCCCGTCCGCAAGGCTGCGAGCCATACGGTGCAAATTTCGCTGCAAAAGCTGTGTGCATAATATGCCAAGACTCAGTAGCACATATCTAGGTACCTAGTCAAGTTGTGGCGATCGCCTCGGGCCGCACCCATATCCACCCTCTCCAGGGCTTTATGACATAAAGAGAAATCCCCCCTATACCTCAAAGAGGCCAAAGAGGGGAGAGGAGCATAAAACTGTGTAACGATGAGATTAGAACAAAGAACATCACCAGAAAGTAAGCTGCCCCCCCCCCCCAAAAAGCACTCACACATTGTCTTGAGATACAACATAGCTTGGCTGGGGGCATTAGTGGATCGCCTTGCACGCCGAGGTTGAGGTTGTACATTCCGAAAAGTACTTGCAATCTTGGCCACGAGATGGATGCCGCTCATATGAAAACACAGATTACTGAGATACAAACTCATTCAAAAGCAACGATGCAACGCATTCCCTTCATTTATATTACCAAAATAGCAATGATGTACATTGAAATATAGACACAAGATTCGTGCTTGTTTATTTTTGTTCAAAAATCTGTGTCTTTTTAGACTCAAAACGCTCAATTGTTCAAAAGGGGGGGACAAAGCGCCGAGGCCCAAGAGCGCCACGCCAACGAATGCAAAAGATAAAAAAGAATCTGGAAGAAAGAACAAGATCAACCTTGCAAAAAGCAATTGTATTCCCGAAAATTCTGTGCTCTCTCCATATTGTAAGCCAGCATGGTTCTCATAGCCCTCACAGAGATGGGTTGCGGAAGTTATGATGCAAAAAGAACTCCTAGCATCAAACTATGCTTCCGAAATCCCTATAAAAATTTGATCGGATCGCCATACGTTCCAAAACAGAATTGACAAGTGCCACCAAAGATGCAAAATCTCAAGTATGCCACGAGTGCAAGGGAATCAAACCAGAACGCAACCCCATAGGCTAGAGCGCCAGTGTCAGGAAACACAACGCATGACGAAGCTTGCAAAGTCGAGAGAGTATGGGCCTCTTGACCTTTTCCGAGTCAGGTCTTGGCGACACTTAGGAAATGACGACGTTGGCCTCGCCGAGGGGCGCAAGCACATTGGCAGCGTACTCGGTGTCAACGTTACCGGCAGGCCAGTAATTGCAGACGGAAAAGTAGCCAGGGTAATCGGCATCCAGAGTACCAGCCGCACAGGACTGGACAGCGCATCCAACGGTGGTGGTGTCCTTCCAGACAACCTGGGAATAGTGGCCCCACGAGTCAAAGTTGGTCATGTCGGGCTCAGAACCGTAGCCGGGGTACAGCTCGATTTCATTGTCGAACCACGAGTTGGTGATGCTGGAGGCGAGGAAGGTGTTAGTGTCGGTGTCCAGGTCGTTGCCGGCAATGTAAGCAATGTTTTGGCCGTAAGCCTGGCCATCTGTGACACCAATGGTTCTGCAAGCATCTTGTTAGCGAATATGTTCTCGTTCAAAAGCGAATACAAGTCAACTTACACATCGTGTTCAAACTTGCAGCGGGCAGCCAAGGTAGCGGCGTAGCCGGCAGCAGTGTCGTTGTAAGACACGTCAGGAGCAGAGCTGTTGGTACGGTGAATATTGTGCTGGTACACAGCGATACCGGCAAAGTCGGTAGGTGAAGCCGAAGCCGAAGCCGACGACGTTGTGTCCGCAACAGACGAGGCCGCGCTTGTGCTGGAGGTCGTGGACACGACAACAGCAGCGCTCGTGGTAGTAGCCCCAACAGCGGCAGCGCTGGAGGTGGCAGCGTCAACGGCGGCAGCACTCGAGGTGGTAGCGGCAACGGCGGCAGCGCTGGAGGTGGTAGCCACAACAACAGTCTCCAAAGTGCTGCTGCTGCTGCTGCTGCTGGCCCAGGACTCGGCAACGATGTTGGCGTTGCCAGCGGCTTCAGTCGTGGAGCTGGCAGCCGCGGTAACGGTAACGACGGTAGCCACCTCGGTGCTCGAGGTCGTGGGCGCAGAGGCCTCGACAGTATCGGTGACGGTGCACTCGACGTTCACAATGGTAGTGGAGGTCACGACGTCAACGATAATGTCGACGGCGCGGCCCTTGAGGGGACCAGCCATTGAGACGGCGGCGCCAGAGAGGAGAAGGAGCGAGGATCTCATTTTCACTGGTGTTCGGGTGGTCTTTGATGAAGGAAAGTCAGTTTAACTATTGGTATCCAGCCAAATGGAAGTCAAGAAATCGAAAAAGATTGTATAATGATAAGGCAATGCTGGGAAAGGAGGTGAAGTGAAGGAGAGGTCGGGAGAACAATGATCGCAGAGAGCGCATCTCGAGTGAGAGAAGTCAAAACAGAAAGGGCATGAAATATCAATAAGTGATCGTTGTGGCGGGAGCGAGTCGTAAGCTCCCAATGAATCATGAACACATTCGTTGTACGCAATGGCCATGAATAGTCTGTAGACGAGTCCTTCCAGGACCAATATTCTTGCGTTGGCTGGGGGGGGGGGGCGGAGTTGGAAGGGGAGGCTAGTAGTGCCCACTCGCGTCCAGCACGGCCCACCAGGCTTTTGTTCTTGCTTAGAACAAGGGATTGCGAGTCCTCTTTCATCAACACGGCGAATGGCGCTTTGTTGCCGAGTGAAGGACGGAATGCAGGTGGCGGAGGAAGGAGGGAAACCAGAATGCGCCAAGCGAAAGCACTTGATGGTCGGACAGCATCGACTCACCTTGAGGAGTCCGTGATATCAAATGCAGAACAGACCGTCTGAGTCTGGGTGTTGGCAGCACTGCTGAGCTCGTGATCCGTCTAGGATGGGTAGCGATTGGAAGATGGCTTTGCCGCGAGACCTGGCGATCCAGAAAAGAGTCACAGGAAGAATCAAAGGTTGTTGGATGGCGATAAGTCGGGTCGAGACGAATGGAGGCCGTTGCACCAGAGGCAAGACGGGTCGAAAGAATGGACGGCTGGACAAGCAGCGTGGACGATTTGGGTAATGAATGGATGGCACAAAAAGAATGGCCTGGTAGCAAAGTCAATGAAGCCTCTGGAAAAGGGATCAAAAAGCAAGCTATGAAAGAGAGAAAGGGAAGCAGGAAGGTTGCTTCACATTCGGGTATGCAGTGCAATATTAAGGTTTGCGTAGGAGGGCTGGGATGGGTGTGCGGTTTGCGGTCAACATTGCACAGGACCCTCTGCCCGGCAAGTGGCCTCGCAAACCGGGCCCAGCGAGAGTAGCTGTGGAGTCGAGCGGTCCAGGGGCAAGCACCAAGCGACTGGGGGGTACCTTGGACAGGGGAGCGTGCCTGCTCTCTGGTGGCCCATGCAGGTGCCGTAGCATGGCCTAAGCGTGATGGGAATAGTGGTAGAACAAATGCAAGATCCAAGAGATGGTACGTCTTAGCGGACGCCCGGCCATACTCTGGACAAACAGCCACAGTGGCAGCACAGCAGGGTGGAGACCCCACCCACTCTGCCCCACCATGTTCGAGGCCTCGGGGGAGCCCAGTTCATAGATGCCGTCACCTAGCCAAGGGACCAAAAAAAAAAAAAAGAAGAAAAAAAGAAAGAAAAAGGGCACGACTACCGTTACAGCACGGCTGTCATCCAGAGTCAGATATCTTGGCATGTGCACTGAAGGCTCTTCTTGTTGGCTCTTGAGAGAGCCACAAACAGTCTCCAAGCACCCTGCTCCTGCTCCTCCCACTGCCACAGAGGGGACATCACTGCGCCGAGCCTCGGTGCTGGTTGACTGGCGGCAGCTTTTGTCGCCTCAGAGCTTCTCTCAACAAGCAGCCACCGCCTCACGCTCGCTAACAAACGTACCCCTCGACCACCAATTTACTTTGGGGAGATAATTTTAGGTGAGGGACTTGCTGTCAAGCGAGGGGGCTCGTCGTCAGGCCCATGGGTCACGGCGGAGTGGGCCCCGGCACAGCACCTCCAGCGGCCCAGAAGGCCATTCCTCCTGCCAAAGCGTCTGCATTGGCTGCCTGGTTGGAAGTGTCTGGAGACGGTGAGAGCGTGTTCCCACGGGACGATGATAGCAGTGCATGCTACTATGCTATGCCATGTCTGCCAGGGAACAAGGGCTCGCACAGGCGGTTTCGATCAGGCTGAGCGTGCGTGAAGCTGCGGCACCGGTCGTCTACTATGTACGTCTACACAGTAGGCATCGCATGAAACTCTGGGACTCTGATCGGCGTCGCTCTCATTATCGTGGCTTGTGCGTGCGTGTGGGGTGTGCGACCTCTTGTATCCAGTCATCCTGCCATGACCTATCAGAGGCACAATGCAGTCTCAGCTGCTCGATGAGAGATGGCGGAAGAGGGCAATGGCTTCACAGCTTCACAGTCGTGGCATTGCTCGTTGCCTGGCTGGCTGGCTGGCTGGCTGGCTGGCACAACATCTCTCTGTGGCGTGCTTGTCGAGAAGGATGGGCGGGTGGGCGGTTGTTGGCACACAGTAGCGTGAGGTCAAAATCGGTCACCCTTAGTCGATTTGCCCCTGCCTTAGCTCGCCCGTCAACCCTGTGGCTTGCTGCAGGTCCAGTCCTGCTGCTTGCCCCACTGCCTGCTCGGGATTATCTGCAAGGTTACTTTTTATCCGCGGTACTTGGCATCTGCCTGTCCACCAGCGCAACACTCAGGTACCGTGGTGCGAGCACCCGGCTGCTGGGAAGGGGCTCCCTGAATGCTTTTTGTTTCTCCATAACTCTAGGGCCCGCCCATTGGTCGGCGGGTTGCAGGGACCTGGAATCCTGAAACAACCCTAATTTTGCACTGGGCTTCGCGGCATCCATCAATGATCATCATCTCATCTTGCCCAACCTGCTTGCGCGCCCGGGGGGGCGTGTTTCGTTTGACGCTCTACATACTATATATTGCTGCCATTGTAGTAGCACGCACACCTTGAATGACACACACACATACCAGCAGAACGCCCATGTACCGAGATGAGAGTAAGATTATGTTTCCAGGACGCTGACAGACGATGCCTTGCTCTTTTGGTAATCCATCATGAAGCCATTCGCAATTTCCAAGGGGCAAATAACCTCATACTGCACCAACCCGCGATTGCTACATAGTACAAACCGACACGCCTAAGCGGGCACGGCGGGAGCAAAGTCGCCCCGCAAGCAGACAACTGGAAATTGAGCATTCGTCATGCTGATTTGGCACAGATTGGCAACCGGTGAGCCCTTTTCCCTGATGAGGCTTACATAGTACAGCGACCAACAAGGTAAGCAGCGCTCATTAGCAACAGCTCTCTACAGAGCACGAACGAATCCACAGCATGCAATTCAAAGTACAATGATCGATATATTACACACAGGGGCCTCGTCCGATTTATCCGGGAACACCGTCCACAACAGCAATACTACATGCACAGCTCCGTGGTTGTTGCCACCAAGCCTTCCAAGTTCCCCCACACATCGGTTCCACCGTATCTTGTTGTCGATCTTTGCCGCGATTTGTCAAGCAACTTCGAGGTGCCCATTTATTTGCCTTGTGTCGTCCACGAGAGAATCCATTTCCAAAAACAGTAGCAACAAGTTGGTCATCTAGCTGTCTCGGGATCGGCACAGTTTCTCTCGGGGCCCCTCCGCAAGACTGCCAGATGAATGCCAGATGCACATGAGTCCGACGTCGCCTGGCACCACTCCTGCTCTCCACTGACACGCGGCCACCCCGCATATCAAGGCTGTGGATGCCACCCGCCTTCTGCGTGAATGCAGAGTCCGCAGCTGCGAGTATTTGGGCTGAGTGCCCAGGGATTGCCGAGGCGGTCACTGTTATGTGTAATGCACTATGTGTAATGGCTTAACATAGTAGTCTTCTCGTTGGGATGAGATATAGGTCGGGAGTCGTGCTCCTATCCAGTCACCGCTCCATCGCTGGCGATCGGCGGTGACGGCCCCGCGCAAAGCAATAATCACTAAAGTCAGTTTTGCCTAACCTACCACTCTTGAAACCACTGCAATTTTTGGTGTGCATGCCATCGTCCCCGCCTAGCCTCGATACTGCTGCCAGATCTCTCTAGGCAAGTATTGTCGTAAACTTTGTGGCATGTAGGATTCTCCCTCACCGGCAATCTCACATCTGACAGATGTGGGCCTCCGTTCACCTGCGAATTCTGGGACAGAGCCCTACCCTAAAGACCAGACGCTTTCGTACAGCAGCGAACGACACAGACAGCTACTTTGGTGTGCTCGTTGCACAACTCCGCCGCGGAATTGCTTGTACATGGTCGTCCAGTTGCGTCAGAGGAGTGATGTGTCTGAGAACTTGGCCTCGTGGCCTGCTCTCATGGCACAATAGAGCAGCATGTGGTATGCCACCAGACAGTTACAACGTCCATCATTTCTTCTCGATTCGGCTCGAATCTGTGTCGCTTCTTGGCTCGTAAGGTGCTGCAGAAAAGAGCCGGTACGTTATCCTTACTTCGAGGGGTTGGCATTTCGATGACAGGAGAATACGGTGGGCCGTAGCCGCCATCACCTCCAGTGCCATTCAAAGTTTCGACCCATACTCATCATACATGTTACAGAGATAGGAACCTTCTTCACGAGCCAGAAATGGAGCGCTGATGAACAACAACGTATCACGTACCATATTCCATCAGGTTGGTGTACGTCACTTTGCAGACAGTGAGGGTACCGCATAAGATGGCGCGGTGCTCCTGTTCTTCTGTTTATCCTTCCCTTCTTCTTTGTTCCCCCCTTCCCAAGCCTTGATGGATTTCCAACGGGCTACATAGTACTCAAATCGAAGGCAAGTACCTAGGTAGCTACGCTTTCCCGGACGCTGACGTGTCTCGGCACGTGCTTTGTGACCGTTCTGCTCCATTAGTACAGACAGGTATCTATGTACGTATTCTTGTGTGCCCTTGACGTTTTGACTCGGCGGCGGCGGCTAGCTCAGGAGAGCGTGGCCACGAAAGTTGCTCGGCACATCCGGCACATCCGCGGATATGGTTTGAGGATCATGGCGTCAATTCCCATGTGCAACATCATAGCTTGGTAGGCTTTGAAGAAGAAGGGCAAAAAGTAAAAAGAGAAAGAGAAAGAGAGAGAAACAAAAAGGTCTAGAAATTTCCACTCACACCATACTATGTATACTAGTTAGGAGGTGTGGTGATGTTGCATGCAGTAGGCTGAGTCATTGCAAAAAGTGGATCTTCGGCCTGGTTCTAGTGGCGGTTAGTTTCCTATGTATCATAGTAGCCAGGAGAAAAAAGGCCATCAACGGGAGAGGGGGGGGGGGGCAACAACGGTTGTTTGAAATTTTTGACACACTTGCCATGACGCGGGACACTTCCCTCGTGGCGCTGTTAGCGCCAGCCCGGCCCGACGTGAATGCATACGGGAAGGTCTCTTTCTCTTTCTTTCTTTCTTACCGGGGGGGGGGGGCAAACAAGGGATTTTGACAGTCCTACTCGGTACAATTGTTCGGGGTCGAGACAAATGTACTCATCGGAAGATGTCTTTTCCCGATTTCTTTTGGTGCCGAGAACAGCACAGCACAGGACTCGTTAAACCCAAGAGAGCGAAGTCTAGATTCATGCTGACGCCAGTCACCAGAGGTTTTGGAATCCCTGCTGTGGCTCTCGTACGGTCTGAGGTGCCAGCCAGCCTTGGGGTACCGTCGCTCGTTCTCTTGGAAACGTGAAGCTTGATCACCCAGATGAGTGCAACGTGCCCGAGCTCTCCCAACGCTACATTGCACGAAGAGCACGAATGCAGTCCGATACTGGCCGGATCATATGTTATGCTCCCGTTATATAAGAGGAAGACTTATACTCTGGCATCGGGCCTAGAAGGAGCATATACAACAGTGGAGCGCAGTATAAGTGGTGCTTATGTAAGTTGATATGTTGCTGCGCCAATGGTTTTTACGTCGTCGCCTTTTTGCGTCCACCATTATCTCGGGCAATTGAAATCTTTCAGCAACGGCGATAGGAAAAAAGCCAAAGATTAGAGCCGTGCTCCCTGGGTCTCCCTCCTTGCGCTCCTCTTCTTGCTTGGAAAGGACTTTTGTCTTTTGTGTTGGTCAGAAGCTTAAGGATGCCATTGGGCTTCGTCTTCGGATGTCAATCAATGCACACAGTGTGCCTCCAAAGCAGTCTGCCATCTTTCGAAGAGTACCAGACATGATTCCCCCAGGTGGTCATTGAAAACCATTGGAAGATTGGGCTACGTTCTGTGGTGGCGTGAGGTGGGTAATGCGTCGCTGATATAGTTTTGGGAGCATCTCTTCCCCTGTCCGCGTAAGAAAAATTTTATGATATGTGTTGGCATAGCCCTTGCGGAATGCTTGGAAAGGCATTACTTTTGCGCTGTTTTGTAGTTGAGCATCAGCCTCTTGTCCATTTGAAGCAGTAGTTTTATTACTGTACAAGAGTAATTTTGTGCTTTGCTGTTAAGGTAGCATCGATAGACAACGCGGCTTGGGATGCTTCTCGTTACCGGTGCGTCTGCAAGCACAAGCCCGGAATCATAGAGCTCTATTGTCTCTTTTTATTTAGTTAGCCTGGGCCTGCTAGAGAGTAGAGAATTGTAGGAATATAGATAAATTGATATAACATGTTTTTAAACATCACTATGTCCGAGTGTCTTTTCGCTATGTCGAGGAAAGCGAGCCTCCTAGCCTCGACTATTCATCATGTTCTTTCTGCCAGCACACAAGCCAACATCATCGGTGGATAGATACCTACGCCAGTACTATCATAAATGCTAGCAACTATCTGGACGTGTGGTGGCAATGTATGAAGCGCTCTCCCTTTCATCTCTAATGGCACACCCCATAATCTGCCTCATGCTTCTGAATCCTCCTCGGTTGAGTGGATGGAATGGCAATCTTGTCTACTGCACCGCAACTAGAGCTGGGCAGTGTGGGCTCGGGGACCCAAGTTCCTAGCTAGAAAAAATAAAATCATAATTGCTTCGTCTAATTACTCAGGTATTAGCGGCGCCCTTTCACTTTGTATTGAGCAAAGTCCCACGCAAGGAACGTGAAAAGCACTGGCGAGGATCTTGCAAAATCACAGCCTTGCTGCTTGATGATTGTGCTGTCGTGTTGGCTTTTCTTTCTTGGGACTCGACCGGTCAAGTATCGGTTGTACTTAGCCAGTGTTGTGTCGTCTCAACACCAGCTCGGTGTACCATGATGCCCCAAGGAATGAGTAGAAGTGCGTTGTGGCAACCCACCGTTCCGATAGATTTTCGGTCGAGATTTTGACCGGAATGGTGACGGTTTGTGGACCACTGAATAGCTGCACTGCAACTTGTCGAGAACAATGTCTGACGACTCCAAATAGCGGTACATCAACATGTGCCTCTCATCCGTAGATAGTCTAGATCTTTCTGACCCAGAGATCAGCCCAAAATTGATGGGACCTACGGACGTCTTGAGCCTATTATAAGCCATCAAGCAAGTCACCTAGATCAACGAACCTGAAAGAGAGGGATTTCTCTTGCTGATCGGTAATGCTTGATTTCTGTCATTTCTCGTCTACAGCATCCCCCAATTTCTTGCGTTCTCTTTGTGATCATTCCCCTCTCAGTCCATGAATCGGTCGTGGGACCAGCTGAGCCCGATCGACAAATAAATGGCCTTCCATCCTAGTCAGGTTAAGAAGAAACACAGAAAATTTCTCTTCGGAATGCCGAACGTGATTCCCTTATGGCTGCTACTTGGCCTCTTGAGCCTCTCGGGCTCGGGCCTCTCGGGCCTCCCAGGCCTTTTGGCGATCCCGCCTTACCTTCTCGACACCCTCGGCGCCCAACCAGGGATTATGTGCGAAGGTTTGTGTGTGACGTTCATGGATGGGGATCTTTCCTGCCGCATCTGGGATCTTCTTCTCCAGTTTCTGGTTGGGATTACCATGTTAACAGAGAGCCACCAAGAACAAACGCGTCCTGGGGAGTGCAAGAGGAGTTCTGGGGCACGTACCAGGTTCTTGAAGACACAGTCGTTCAGTGTCCATTCTTGGGGGCGGCACTGCCAGAGCTGGTGGTTGTTGTTGTCGAGACATTGCCAGTGAGAGCGGAATTGCTCGAGGCAAGACTTGTTCATGTCCTCGATCCTGTTTTGTTGCGTTTGGTCAGCTGCGACTGCGCAAATCATCTCGTCGAGTTGCTGCAGTATCCTCCATTGGCCCGTGTGATGGGCTCGATATGGGAGATTTGTCTTTGATCTATTTCCCAGCACCCTCTCTGTGCCATCGGCTCATGCACACCCGCCCTAGGCATTCCTCGCGCTGCTTCCCCCTTCAAGGAATGGATTGAAACATACACACTTCTCGCACACCTAGTGACCCTCCGGCCCTCCTTGAGACACTCAATCTCGCCTTTTCCAGGGTTCTCGGTCTTGCATTGCATATAATCATCGTTGTAGTCACGGCATCGGGCGCCAATGAAGAAGGAAGCCGACAGCAGAGGGGCAGAACTGGCACCCAGCTCTTTGACCTTTGGGATCGAGTCGGGCAGCGGCGTGGTATCGTAAAGCGTGTGCTGCGAGAACCTGTTGTTTTCGATGGCAAATGTCTTGTTAGTTGGGTCTGTATGTAACTGGAAAGAGATGAGTCTATGTAGTGGTAGTAGTGGTGGTGGTGAAAAAGGGCTGCCTTTTTCTAAAGGTAGGCTGCTCGCAGTGAGATGGCGATTGGAGGGTCAATCGACTGGTTGGACGTACTGGGGCCTTCGCGACGCCATCTTGAGAGAGTGTGGAGATGTTCGGCAAGTGGTGGAATTGTATCGTGGTCGGAGGTGTGGACCGAAGCTGTCGTCAACCCGTGAATAGCAGCGGCGGCGGCGGCGGGCAGCTTGAGGTGAGGTCGGTTTGGTAACGGGATTGGCGTGTGCGTAATTGGTCGCAGCATTTCTTTGGTAAGCCGGCAGGCCGGCGACGGTAGAGTTTACCTTAGCCCATGTCTCTGCAGCTCTGCAACTTGCAGGGGTTGCTGCGTTGCTTTGCCGAGCTTGGGCCATTTTATTTTTCTTGCTGCTGGTGCTGGTGCTGGAACTGCCCGCCAAAAGCGCCTGCGCGGCTATCCAGCAGCAACACTTGACTGCGACTTCGCGCAACCCACCGCGCCAGTCAATGCCGCCTCATTCAAAGACCACAATCGTACCTCAAGACCCTGCTCAACTTCACGGCCTTGCTCTTCTTTTCCCCTCTCGTCAGGCGCAACCGCAATTCAAAGGCTTGACCCATTGTTCTCCACACGCCCATCCTCTCACACCGCGACCTGCTTCTGGCGTTTGTCTGGCGCGCATCAACGTGATTTGATATTCTTTGTTTACCTTCATCGCTGGACAACTTCTCTGCGCCACTCGCTCACAACTTGGACTTCTACGCTCACAGTTGGCCTGGCCTGCCCTCCCCTATCTTGACAGCTCACGACCAGAAACACCCCAACGACGCGATTCTCTCTTCACCCCCACGATGTCATTGTTTGGTAGACCGGCGGGTGCGCCGTCGTTATTCGGCAACACCACCACCGCATCCTCCAACCCATTCGGACAGTCAACCACCACAACTACCACACAGCAACAACAGCCCGCGCCGTCTCTAGGCCTGTTCGGCCAACCCGCAGCAACGTCAAGCAACCAGACACAGCAGCAGCAACAACAGCAGCAGCAGCAGCAGCAGCAGCAGCAGCAGCAACAACAACAACAACCAGCTCCCTCGTTGGGCCTCTCCTTCCTGGGCCAGTCGCAGTCCAATCCCGCTGCGTCTTTACAACTTCAAGGAGGCGTCACTTATAGTACGTTTTCTTATATACTACTTCCCTTGCGCGTTTCTTGTACTATCCAGCTATTTCCGGACTCGTTCGATCTTGTTCTCAGCTAAAACTCTCCATCCCAACAGGCGACAAGATCGTCCAGCAGCGCCTGACGTCTGTCATCGACAAGTGGAACCCCCAACACCCCGACTGTGTCTTCAAGCACTACTTTTACAACAAGGTCGACGAAGCCATTGTGCCCTTCTTTCACCCAGGTCCCAACGACAACCCCAAAGAATGGGAAGAAGCCCTGCAAAACAAGCCCGCGCCAGGCATGATGCCCGTGCTCGCGTCGGGCTTTACTGCCATTGCCGACCGCCTCAAGACGCAGCGTAACGTGATAAGCATCTACAACCAGCGCCTGCACGAGATTAACAACTGCCTCGACGCCATTCTTAGCAAGCACGACCTCGATTGGAGCGTCAAGATGATGGAGGCCCGCCGCAAACACGAGGTGCTGCGACGGCGTACCTTGGTCATTGCGAGGAAAGTGCAAGTGCTGCGCAATCGGGGCTATGCACTGTCGGCGGATGAGGATGAGTTGCGACAAAAGCTCGAGGGCATGGAGAGAGCCGTGCAGGACCCGGCGGTGAATGCTAGGCTAGACGAGTTATGGAGTCGGCTGATCTTTTTGCGGGAGCAGGCGCAGTTCTTGAAGGACGAGCTGGCCAAGAAGGGTTGGTCTGAAGATTCCGGCTTGGATGGCGAGGTGGAGGCAAAGGTTAAGAAGGTGAGTCTCTAACAAACGCCAGGCAATTTTTGGTCTGATTGTTGATGTTTATTTTTTCTTGCTAACCCATTTGCGTGACATAGATTGTCGAAGACTACGAGAAGCAACTACAGCACCTGCGAAAGGAATGCGAGCTGATGAAGAAGGACTTTGATGATTACGAAAAGAGCCATCCGAGCCTGAAGGCGAAACAGGCTGTTTGAGTTTAGAATTGAGGAGGCTGTAGAAACTCTTCTTTACTTTTCTCAATAACTGCAAAAAACGTGTTTGCGCTACTCGTGCCATGATAGCCCGTAAAGACGTTGATTGGGGAAAGTGAATTATGGGCGAAGGATACTGTCGGGGCTGTTCATGGCCTGGCTGGATAGGCGGTTACATCAAGAAGCAAAGAGGCATGAGGGTGACGTGATAACAGCAGCAACCCGAAAAAGAGTGGCCAGAAAATAGTATTGCCCGAGACGACGACGACGCCGCCGTTAAAAGGGTCCCCATTCCTGGCAATACTCCTGTATGTGGTTTGACAGTGAGGGGCCCGGGCGGGGGGGTTGGGGGTTGATATCGGGCCCTCGGCCTTCATTTGATCATGGACCGACCACTTGGGCGCTGTTGTGGGCAGAGACCGGTCACGCAGCACCATGGATTGTGAAAGGAATTCTGGATGGAGTGGCACGCACAGGCGCCGGTGGATTGTCCCTGATAGAAGAGAAAGCCTGGTTTAATCTCATCATGTCCCATACGAATACATACTCAAGGAAGCAGTGTCAAAGACTCTGAGACAAAGTTGGAAGAAGCTAATATAACAGTTACGCTCCAGCTGGCAGGGAAACAAGGCTACTTTCATGACAATAACTCCAATATGCCCCGATTTCCCGAGATAATTTGCCCTTCTCCACCCTTTGCCATCAACCCAGTCCAACCAACCACCCCATAGTTATACAAAAGCTCACAGCAATAATACACCAATTTCTACACCAAAGAAAAGCTGAATACAGAACGCCCCCTGTCTTAACATCAGGCCGTCGTCCCAGGCAACTTCCACGCCACCAAATCGTCCCTCATGTCCCACTCATTCACCTCGCGCGTACTCTTGAACCCGCTCCTCCCGCGCTCGCTTTCGATCGTGTTAGCCAGACTCGTTATGCTCCCACTGCGCTGCTGCAAACCTCGACGCGGGCTACCCCGCTCACTGTCCTTGCTCCGATCCCGGTGTGATTGCGCGCTGTACTGCGACCGGAATTGATGCCCTCCTCCGCCATGGTGATGATAACCAGATAGTCCACTGTAGTTGCTCTCGCCGCTGCCGTGGCGGTTATGATGGCTGTTTTTCCTACTACTGCTCAACATTCCGCCCAGCCCGCGGTTCGTGTTGTTCATTCGACCATAGCCGCTACCGGCCGCTGCTCCGCCTGGATGGAGGAACTCCTCAATTCCGCCAGTGGATGACCCGCTGTCGCCGCGTCGGAGCTTGGAGGCACGTGATGTACTGCTGTCGCGGACCATGTTACTGCTTCTGCTCGTTCTGCGAGCATGGCCGCCATGACCGTGGCCGCGCGGTGTAACGTCTCCGGGTAGAGCGCCACTACCACCACCGCTGGCATAATAATCAGCGCCCTCAGGCCCAAACCCATCGCCACCTTGGAAAATGTCCTCGATGCAATCGTCAGCCGGGAGCTCATGTGGGTGTCCTGCCCAGGATGCGGCAAGCGCGCGGCGGTACATGTCCTGCAGCTCGTACAGATCGCGGTTCGATTTCCCGCTGCTTGTGGCGTTGGAGAACTGCGCATGGATGCTGGCAGCGTCATGGTCTGGTAGGGTATCTTGAAAGTGCTGACTGAAGTCGCTGTTGCTGTTGTGGAGGCTATCGGAGGAGGATGTACCCCGGCCACCGCTACCCCCTGCGATGCCCGTAATACCGCCAAAGACAGGGGCGGTTTTGAGAGGTGGAGCAATGTAATTGCGTTCGCCATCAACCTGGATCATAAGGATGCCGATTTTGAGAGTGCTATTGATTTTGGACTCGGTCATGAGGTAGCGTCTGATGACACCGTCTTCAACGTAGGCTGCCTCGAACGGCGGGGCCGGTTGTTGCTGTTGCTGTTGCTGCTGCTGCTGCTGCTGCTGCGGATCAGTTGAAGTAGGGCTGATATCGTCGCCAGAAGTTCTAGGGGTTGCGGGACTGTTTGCATCACTAGGTGTGATTGGTGCTGAAGTTGACAGGCCAGAGCGCGTACGAGCGTGACCATGAGCCTGGCCCGAAGACTTTGTGGTGGATGGATTGATCGATGGGGCAGGGGTCCGGCGTGACGGGCGGAGAAGTAAGTCCCGGGCAAACGACTCGCTTTCCTCGACATACTCGGCCAGGTTGAGGGTGAGACGGCCAAGGGTGATCCTCTCTTCGCGACCGCCCCCAGCAGCGCCTCCAGCCCCAGAGCCGCCGGCGCCTCCAGCTCCGCCCGAGGATGAGGGTGCGGTGGAGAATTCCTGGATGACCTCAAACTCAATGGGACATTCGCACAAGTTGTTGTTCTTGTCGATGGCGATGCGCAGCGGGATGATCTTGCCATAGTTGTACTCGACGCGATGTTTGGCGATGGGGCACTTTGGAGTGCGGCCGCGATGGTCGCTGTGAATGGAGTGAGGAAGATGCCATTTTATGTGCGAGGCGCCCTGGACGAGTGGCACGTTATTGAGGTCGTAGATCTTTGGTCAAGTCAGCGCACAGCATCTCTTGGAGCGATGAAAAAAAAGCTTGGCGATAGCAAGAGAGCAAGAGGAGGATTGTATGGTTTACCTTGAGGTGAAGATCGAATTTTGGCTGGCGAGCGTGAGTTAGCAATGCAGGTGCAGATAAAGCCGAGGCGCTTCGGGAGACGCGGAAAGGGCGTGACGACCTACCCTTCGAGCCTTGTTGACTATTGGCAGCAAATGCAGGTTCATATTAGCCACGACGATACGCAGACGGTGTTGAGTGAGGCCAAGGTCATGATCTGGGAAGTATGAAGCAGGTCACGGAGGAAAGAGGGCGTTGCAAGAGACGAACGCAGGCAATGACGCAATCAGCGAGTGAATGGCCAGCACGGCAGGTGAGAGAATCGGCGGGAATGTTGGAAGACGGTGGAATGGGGAGTAAGATGATGAGCGACAGAGGAGCGGCCGGATGAGACTTTTGAGAGTGAGGCTTACTGAGGTGTGCCATCTTCTCACCCCTTCTCACCCCTCGAGTCTCTCTCTCTCTCACACACACGCGCGCGCACACGTTCTTGGACACACAGCCCTGCCTGACGCTACGTGCCCACGAGCTTATCAGCCGCGTGTATAGTAAGTACTATGGTCGGTTCGAGTGCTGGGGCGACAAGGCTAAGCTGGCTTCGGACGGGTGCTTGCTAATGCTCCGTAATGCCACACGCGCGGCCGGTCGGTCAATCCCAAAGCGCCGCGAGCAGCCCCCGGAACAACGTAGCCGGGTCTGGACTCTTTTGCTGGGCCCAGCGCGAGCGATGCCGATTGAGAGATCAGATAGATGGGATTCAGGCAGAATGAAACAATTGCGTGACAGGCTAATGTTGCTGCGCTTTTCGAGGCCTCCAGTACAGCAGGACGAGAGCAGATGCGGCCAGTATTGGTTACAAAGAACAGGAACAAGAGAAAAAGCCCCCGACTGCACGGCATCAAATGTTAGTTCCCCCTGAGGACGAAACAAGCCAGCCGTAATCACATCGCGGAGCCAGAAATAAGCAGTTGCAGAGAACCGACTGGGCGGTTTAATGCCGTGTGGAGCACAATTGCAGAAAGGTACAATGCGATTTGCTCACCCACTTGCGTTTGATTACTCCCGTGTTATGCCGGCGAATGCAGGCATGGCACGTTCAAGAGTTTCCCATCAAAAAAAGGGTTCGCGGTGGTGGTGATGGTGGTATTGATTCCGAATATTAGCGCGCAAGAAGAGCCAACGGAAGCACAAGTCGGCAAACAATTGCAGCGCGAGAAGGAAGAGGCCATCATCCGCCTGGCCCTGCTGACGCACAGCACTGCCATTTCCTAGTATGTACTTGCTGCTCCAGGTCATCGACGCCGCCAAGCCAGGCCCTGTCAGCCCACTGAAAGCACCCCAGCTTGCCACCATAGTAATATTTAGTTGACGTACACCCTGCACTGCTACGGCAGCACGCTACTATGTAAAGCGTACCCAAGTACCTGTGCCTGGGTACCCAGGTACCCGAACCCTGCCGGCAATCTGCCCCGTCTCAGTGAAATACTTATGCAATGCTGCTGCAAACCACCAAAGCCACGCCCCGGGAGTGGCACTAGCTCACTCACATGCATATCGCGATCACTTCACAATGCTTTTTTCGCCCATCAAGACGCAAAACCCCAACTCACCTGGCAGCGGCAAACAAACACCACAGAAATCACTACAACACGCATGGCTCCACCGCCTTCAGCCTCGGCGGGCCAGGCATCCACCGGGGCCAAAAAACGAAAGACCCCGCATACACAGCAAGACGCAGCCTCGTTCAAATCTCAGCAGGGTAGAGACAACAACAATAACACGCGCGGCCACAAGCGCACAAAGGTCCAAGATGCGCGCTCTCTGCGCACCCAGCCCGCTGATGCCGCCCTCAAGGATGGCTCCCTCGACCTGCAGGCCTTCCTTTCGGCCCGCGAGTACGAAATTCGTGCTCTGACTGCCGGCATGAGCGCCTCCAAGAACGCCAACAATCGGCGCGCCTTTCAGCTAGTTCCGCGGAGTATGCGTCGACGCACTGCCTCTCACAACGTCAAGAAGCTACCCAAGCGGCTACGACCTAGAGCAAGGAGGGAACAGGTGGATGACAACACCCCCAAAGTCGAGGCCCGGCGGAGGAAGCCAAAGACGACGAGAGCTCGAATTCGCGCCGAGGCTGCTCGACGGCTGGGCATCTTGGCCGGGAAGAAGAAGCGGAGAAGGCTGAGAGAGGCTAAGGAACGTGCCAAGAATGGTGAGGGAGCAATGCAAGTGGACGCGGGAGAGTCGGCTGCCATCAAACAGCTGATCAAGACGAGGCCTGCACGACCCAAGATTCGGAGAAACCTGCTCAATGAACCGCCCAAGCCAAAAGCCAGATTCAGGAAGCGCCAAATCAACAAGACCTGGATGCCAACACATCTGTGGCATGCAAAGCGAGCAAAGATGACCCCTCCCAAGGAGCCGCTTTGGAGGTTTGCCATCCCTCTGACACCCAATGAAAAAGTCTACCGGCCGACACACCGAGCATCCACCGTGAAAGGTGCCATGATTTGGGACATGAGCTACATGAGCACAATCGGCCTATATGGCCATGAGGCAGGTCTTCAGCGGGTCCTGAAGGCCCAGGGACTGTCTCATGAAAGTCTGTGGGATACTCGGGGTCTCAAGTGGAGGCAAGGACGTCGGAAGTGGTCGGGTATGCTGAGCAAAGAAAAGGACAACATTCGGCAGCCCATTGGCCCTGGCACAGTCATTTGGAACCCAGAGTCTGCGCCTGATACCTCACACAACCCCGAGGAGCTACCACAATCCGCACAGAAGCCCCAGCGACAGGTGTATATTAGACTGCATCCCTCATGCTTCCTTGACGTGTTCAACAACTTGACCACGTTGATCAAACGTGAAACCCCAAGAGTCTACATTGAAGACTTGCGATTCGAAATTGGTAGCATCGAGCTCACAGGTCCAGCTGCGCTGGAAGCAATTCTGGGCTCAATCCGCCCATATCACCAAGAGGAAGAAACCAAAGAACCTCATGCCTCGCTCTTCGTGTCTCTCAAATCCAGCATTTGTGGCGCTGTTCTCGCATCCGATGCTGTCCTGGGCTTCTCCATTCAAGACCCGCGCCTGCACCATCCTCCAAGGGCTATGCAAGCATCAACAACCCAATCAGAGCTATCAGCAGAATCTCCCGACGAACCACCTCGGCCTTTCCTCCTCTTTGACCGCAATGCGAGGTTCACGGCGTCTTGTTTTCCCTCGCAAAAGGCTCTCAACCGGCGCAAAGGCGCGAATCCGACACCCGGCCAAGCTCTGAGAATAACCAAAGCCGACCCTCCCTTTCCCATTATCCTCTTGTCCTCTCGCTCTAAGCCATCCACACAGGCCACCTGGACGCTGCTGGCTCCATGGAAGTGTATCCTCCCTATATGGTACAGTCTTGTCCACTACCCGCTCTCCACAGGTGGCAATCCGCGCGTCGGCGGCCTAGATGAGCTTCGACAAGTCGCCTTTGAACGAGGTCTGCCGTGGTTTCCAGGCGACTACCCTGGGACCCAGGCTGGTGCCCAGTGGGAGCTTGAACAACGGCGGAAACGCAAGGCCGAATGGGCGCGGAGACCCAGGGCGAAGCGAGTCGCGTGGGAAACGCTGGACTTGGGCGCGGGACGCAAAGGTGAGATTGGGCTTGGCTGGGCGTGTGAATTTGAGCGACTGTTTGGGCTGCAACAAGCCGACGATGAGACGGCAATGATGGCAAGCGTCGACGAGGACAAAGATGTGGAAATGACAGACGCAGATGCAGTTGTATATGGTACCCTGCAGCCAACCAACAGCGGCGAAGAAGGCAGGCAGGCTTCCAAAAAGGAGCAAACATCCTCCCATCCCATGACGCAGGTCCACCATCTCTCCAAAACAGCCTTCAATACACTACTCTTGGCTGCTGCCGAAGCACCCACCGATGCAACTGAAG
Source organism: Coniella vitis (assembly GCA_011317545.1). NCBI lineage: Eukaryota > Fungi > Ascomycota > Sordariomycetes > Diaporthales > Schizoparmaceae > Coniella > Coniella vitis. The sequence goes on along the minus strand of WUJK01000004.1, from coordinate 2,680,826 downwards.
CCCGGAAGCGACCGCCCAATGCCATCGTCGCCGTCAAGATAACCTTTCCCGGCCGTGGTGTCGTAAAGCCTTGCGCCCGCATCTACCGTCTTCCTTCAACGCCGACCTCACAACCGCCTGTTGCGCTAGAAGGAACCCTTTCGGACTCGGCAGGCAGGCCCACTCCGTCAACCGCAGCGAATGCTTCAACATCACCAATAACAACCCCCAAACAGCCCGAAGTCCCAGCCACGTTCCCACCCTCCAAACTCAATCAGCTCCCACCGAGCTTGCGCCAGCTGTGGCTCGCCAAACTGCCCAACTCGAAAAACAACGCCCTACCTTGTTCGGATCGCCCAACCAATCAAAGACCTAGGCGCTTACCAGTAGTTGCAGACCAACAGACGCAAAGACGCTTATTGTTGCAGTCTCTGGTCACAAACAAGGTCCCCTTCCCACCGGCACCCCCACCGTTCTCAGCAGCAGAGAAGCACGCCACAGCCAAATCGACCGGCACAAATAAAACAGCGACAGTGCCAGCAGTAACAACAACAACAACGGCAACAGCAATACCCACTACATCCACACTGCCTGCCGCCGAGAACACCCTTGGTGCCACCACCAACGCAGACCATCCCCTCGTTCCCGACGAAGACGACCTCATTGGATATGTCACCAAAGGCGAGTTCAACCTCGCACAGGGCAGAGGCGTAGCGATTGGGTCTCTTTCTGTTGAGCGTGCGTTGGAGGCGCTGGTGCGCGACAAGAGTGGGAAGAACGGCGAAGGAAGAGTGTGTGTGGTGCGGAATGCGGGCGAGACGATTGGTTGGATTGGTAGGTGGGAAGTCATTTGATTTGATTTGATACCTTATCGAAAACGATAAAAATGCGATGTTGACGGGGTGGGGTCGTTGGCACTTGTTTTTCCATTGCAAGAACCGTTGGATGGAGAAGGATGGCTCATGTTGGATGGCTGTGAACGTTCTTGGGGTACGTACTTGCTGTATGCTACAAGATGTAAGCAAACTAAGCAAAAAATTACTACGATCTTATTTGGGCTTTTGTGAATTTTTTTCTAGGCACCTATCAAGACAAGGACACGGTGCAGTTGGGAGAAACCCATCACTCAATCAGATTCATCTTGTTATTTTCGCGTGCTGAGTAAGAATGGGTTAGAGAATCCGCGGGGGGGGGGGGGTTCTGAAGATTGCTTGTCTGGATAACAAACATCCTCAAAGATCAACTCTCTGGAATGTACACATATAGTACACAGTAAGCAGCTGCATAACCGAAGACTCGAGCTCTAGCTGTCACAGTTCGCACCTCGTGATATTCCAATCTGAATTACCATTCGACTCCCTGGTTGATTTTTATCTGTCCCAAAGTTCTCCTTCGCTGATTTCCAACCAAAAAAACGACGACGATGAATATATATAGTAGTATGCCATTAGGGTTTTCATTTCGGCAATCCACCAACCTCCATCGTCGGTGATATAACTCATGTATAAACTCTCACCAGCATTTCAGACTCTTCTTGCCCGCTTTCTCAGAAAATATTCTCCAATCCCTGCCAAGCCGTCTCATCACCCTGCCCGGCCTTCTCTCTCTGCGCCCAGTACTTTCCATTAAACTTCCAATACTCCTCACCCGTGATCTCACACTTTTCCTTGCTGAACCAAGCAGGCACAAAGTCCTCGCCCACCATCTCACGCTGCCGCCGCCTCTCGCGCTGCGCCTCTTCGAGCCGGTTCTTCTCCGTCGCCGCAAAATCATAGTCGCCTTCCTCCATGGCACGCTGGTCGGGGCGCAAGCGTGAATCCGTCGGTGGAAGCCATGGACTCAATTTGTCATCAATGTGGTTAAAAGTGAGCACAAACGGTGTGAGATTAAAGGGGATCCCCTTGGGCCGCTCATTGGCTTGCCAGATGAGGAAGGCCTTGGTCGGATCGTTAAAGTTACCCTTGTAGATGGATCCCGCCTCGTTGCCTGAAGAACCAGAGGGTGCTTCGACAGTTGCCTCGTAGCCAGGCGTGACGCGTGCGTAGATTTTGGAATTCCATCGTCCACCGATCGAAATGCGCACGTGGCCCGATGCATCGACGACTTTGCCTGTGATTTGGTACGCCGACGACTCTTTCCACCCGCGCGGCTTGAAGTCAATGTAGCAAATCTCACCAGTCGTCCAATTCTTGACTTCCATGGGCCCGTAATTGTCGACGGTGGGGTTACCCGTGATGATGCCGACAACGGACGAGGTGACCTTCTTCCAGGTATAAAAGTCTTCCTTTCCGCCAGATGTTGGGCGCAGCTTGAGGAACCAGGTACCAAGCGGGTTGATATCAAAAGAGCGACCGTAAAACTTTGACTTGACGTGCGATTCACCATAGTATGTCCACTTGGGCGACTCGGCCCACGCAGCGCCGATAGGCGGGTGGTGGCTAACCTGCTCAATGAAGAAGCGGTAGTTTTTGTCGGGGCGAACGTATTCAAACGTCTCTCCGAGAAGCGGGTTGAAAGGCTTCGCAACACGGCCAATAGTCGATGCGTACTCGCTTGCTGCAAATGCAGAAATGTACAACAAACGTTCAATCGAATCCGACCGGTCCGCAGCAAGGTCCAAAAGGTCGGCATACTCCATATCCTCGCCACAGCGGTAGAGTAACGATGTGGGCTCGTTGAAAGTCACGGGTAGAGTCATCTTGGTCATGTCTTTACCAATCATGGATTTGAGAATACCCTACAAAGGTGCGTTTAGTTGAAGATCATGAAATAGTACACCAGCGAGAGTGGATGGATGGACTTACCCAAAGAGAAACCTTTGGCCGATTATCAGCATCAATCTTTAGCCTCGTTCGAATGCCATTCTCGTAACCGTGGAAAGAGCTGCTGATGTCCAGAACATCGGATGAGTCTCCCGCCTCACCCTCCTCCTCGTTTGACTTGAGCTGGTCGCTGGTTGGCAAAACAGGCGGCAGAGGTTCTGCTTCAATTTCGCCCGAGTCAACGGCATCGAAAAATACCTCGTCAACGTCCGACTCGTCGTCCGAGAGGTTTGCAATCTCGTTCAGCACAGTGCTACGACGGGAGAAGGTCCGGGCAGCGGGCGACTTTTGTGACAGAGCAGGTGTAGAGGCGATAGAGAACTCGCCTTCTTCAGGCACTTCGGACAAGCTGGGGCTGTCGGCAATGTTACTGCTGACCACCTCCTTGAGCATGCGCTTTGCCTGCTTGCGCTTCTCCTCTGACTCGCCGATACGTGCTTGCAAGACCTCTTGCTCTTTAGCAACGTGCGCCATGCTCTCCTCCCACATTCTCCGCATGTCTGTTTCCCGGTCCAGGCGGTATTGCCAGAATGCGTCCCGATCGCGGGAGATTCTCATCAGGTCGCCAATGAGGCCAACCATGGAGCGAATGGCAGCATCATACGTGGCCAGCGCACCCGCTGTCTTTGGGTCGGACAGCTTGACCCCGGGGTTCGCGCTTGCCTCAGCCACTAGTGCAGCGTTGACCTGAGCCATGGTATCCAACTGCAGTTTGAGCGACTGTGCGGTAATGTTGAAGGCATCCTTTCCAGCGCTGGGCTGATCTCTTCCGCTCGACGCATCGCCGTACTCGTCGTCATCATCATGGTCGTCCTGCATGTGTGACATGCCGGCCCTTGTCTCAGCCTCCGTCTCCGCATATTCGTCCTCTTCCACCAAACTGCCACCAGTACTGGCCATCCTGCCCGAAGCCTTAGTATTGGAGGCTAAGCGGCTGAGCTGATTGCTAGTCCGCGGGGCAGCCTCAAGGAAGTTGTTGTGTTCGTTGACGTGCTCGCTGCTCGAGCCGCCGCTCAGCACTTGCTCTTTTGCCTTGGAGAGCATTTCTGCATTGGCAGCACGCTGACGCTCCTCTTCCCTGGCTTGGTCCTTTGTCCACTGAATTGCGTTGTTGAGCGCCCAGAACCACCGCTTGGCCTCCACCTCATGATTTGCTTTCAGCGTGTACTTGACCGAGGATTTGCCAATGATTTCAAACTTGGTTTTCTCGTCAGGCGACATGTTGAGCTTGGCAATGCGCATGTTGATGGCGCCACGGCAGGCCGAGCCCGAGTCGTCCTGGTGCTTGTAGTAGCTGAGAACGCCGTCTTCCAGGACAAACCACCTCAACTGGTAACCTTTGCGATAATTGGTCCACTTCTTAAGATAGCCCTTCATTTCTCGCGCCTCCTTTCCCACCAGAGGATCACCAGGAGCTGCTGCTGCGGCCTGCGAGGCGGTGCCGAGAACAGCCTTTTCCTGTATGCCACGTTGCGCAGCGACCGCGGCGGGTGACTTTTTGAGCATGGCACGGGTTACGTCGTCCTTGGTGACGTCCTGGGGCAGCTTGCCCTTGCGATCCCGACGGAAGGGATCTGCTCCATGCAGCAGTAATAGCTGAATCAGAGTTGTGTTCTTGCGTCGAGCTGCCTCGTGCAGTAGTGTGCCTCCAGCCTGGGCTGTCAAAGGATCGAGGACGAATTCGGTGCTGTTGATGTCAAGTACTGTCTTCAGGCGTGTCTCCTCTAGGACTTGCTCCAGTGTTTGGTAGTCTTGCTTAGTGATAAGCTCTTGTACCTGGCGGATCTTGCCCTCAGCGAACAAGGAGCGCGATAGCTGCAACGACTGGAAGATTTCGGGGTTGCGGGCCAAGTCGAGAGGCAAGCGGCCTTGGTTGTTGGCAATGGCATCGTTGATATTCTCTTGGTCCAGCAGCAGCTTCACAACCTGAGTGCGGCCCTGTATGGCAGCAATGTGCAGCGGGGTGTTTCCGTCCTTATCGCGGGCGTTGACGTCAATGAAGCCCGCGCCATCAGTAATGGCATATTCGACGACTGGATATTCGGCGCACTGGATAGCAAGGTGGAGAATGGTCGTGTCTTCGAGGGGACCGGCAGACAGAGTTGCAACAGACGAGATGCTGGCTCGGGGCCCGTTATCAGCTGTCTCGCGGATCGCCCTTGAAATGGAGGCCGTGTCGCCCTTGCGCAGGGCCTCGACAATGCGAAACTTGCGCACGGATTGCTCGAGTGAGGAGCCTCTGTCGTAGAGGTTCGGCGAAGTCCTCGAGGTCGAGGCGGCCGGGGACGGGCTGGGGGGCCCTCTGCCGCTGTTGGAGGCGATGGTGGACAGTCGGGAGCTTTGGCTCCTGCTGTTGCTGGCATTGGGCTGTTGGGAGGTCATTGAAACAGTGGCAGCGGGGTGCGATGGAAAGTCAGCCGAGGGCGCGGCGCCGACAGGGCTGGAGGGCGAGGCCGTGTCGTTGTTGGAGTCCTTTCCTCGTCGGAGGAGCGATAGCGCTGCCGCAGATCGGGAGCGCTTGTGGGAGCTGTAGTAACGCCAAGAGAAGTCAGCAAGACATGCTTTTCCTTTTTCCTTCTTTTGTGTGTGTGTTTGGTTCAGCGGTTGCGCTTGCTGACCTTTCACCAGTTTCAGACATGACTGCGTGGGTTGCCGCTCAGACTGAGCGCGTTGGGGGATGTGAGTGGCAGTCCTCAACGGCAGTGTTACACCATGCGGGAGTCAAAAGCAAGAATTATGTATGTCAGTACGATCAGGAGGGGTGATTCGGTGGCGGTGGCGGGCAAATCGCGCCAAGATTGCTATTGGCTGTTGTTCAAAGGGAGAAGGAGGCGCGGGAGGAGGAGCAGCAGCAGCAGCAGCAGCAGCAGCAGCAGCAGCAGCAGGAGGACACTCGATGCGGAGGGCGATAAGAACAGTGACAGCCACCAGCTATCAATGCAAGCAAGCAAGCAAGCATACGGTGGCCTCAATCCGGAAGTTCACACGTGAAAGCGGAAACTTTTTGGGCAGCAACTGGCTCGAGCCCTTTGTAAGTGGGAGCTGCCAGGCCATTTAGAGTTCGTCAGTGTTCGTGTCTGGAGGGGGAGGCGGGGTGCTAAACTTCCAACTACCACCTGAAGCAGCCCAGTACATAGTAACCCAGGATGCTGGCCCAAATTCCTTTGGGCCCTTGGGCCGTAGTTCGAGACCGCGCCAGGGGCCCTTGACAGATATCTGGGATGGTGGATGACGTTTTTCGCGCCCTGAATCTACGGGCCCACTGCTCTAAAAAAGCATGGCCCCAGGGGCATTGTGCCGCTGTGGGGAGAGGCCCCAGGCTAGATATCCTAGTACTGAATGTGTGTGACGGACTTTTAGCTTAGTAGCAGCCCAGTGCCAGGCCAGGAATCCTCTTCCTCACAACATTCCGAGGACGATTCGAAACGTCACACTGCATTTATACCTCCAAGCTTTCCCTTGCCAGCCTGGCAAGTAGAAGTAGTAGGATCATGCCGTCCACAATGTCCACACCTCGGTAGCTCAACACATTAGTGCACAACGACACCGAGGTTCTGCAGCTGCCCAAGTACGCAATGCGAGAGCCAAGTGTCAGGGCCATTGGTGGATGTACAAATTGTTGCCGAAATCGATCGTTTTGTCCAAGGATTTATGACTTTGCAGCTTGCGAAGGTGCATCCAAACCTGATAAGGCGCGCTATCAAGAGAAGCGCTAACCATCACACCTGTATTTCGTTTTCACGACGGCTCCCCCTCCAGGCTCCCTGGAGTTCCACGGTTTGCAAGTTTCGCTGTATGCCTTCCAGAAGCTGTAGCAGAGTACTTGATAATCAGCCAATACAGCGCATTGAAGTGTCTCAAAACCACCAGCTTCCGTTTATGGTGTACGCAGCCGTGGAACCGACCATGATGTGGGGGCCAGCTTCCTTCTCATGGACCGTGGATGTGCACTGGACTTTGTGGCACTCAAACTAGCAAGGACAAGAGGGCCGTGGCCTAAGCTGTCGTTGCAGACATGCTGGCTGAACTGGCCAAGCACCCGTTCCCAAAGACTGGATCTCTCTACTTGCTGTCATCTGACATCGAAGGGTCGGCAGTGCCAAGCGAGAGTTAGTCATCATCACGCTGGAAGGTCCCTTTGATCACTCGACCGCTCCTTATATTGCCTTTGCGAAACAATATCTGGTATCTCTCAAGGATCACGCAGCACAACTCGCTCGATCAAGTGTAGAGGCACCAACAGCCGAGAAAATCTTTGTACTACGCAAAGCACGTTAACAAGATCTCCACATCATCAGTATCATTGACTGGCAGATGGCGCGTGTTGTGCCTTTTTCTTTTTTGTTCGTGAAGCTTAGGCCATGACTTGCTACTGCCGACATGAGTTCGTTGAGCGGTATCTTATTAGGAGGGAGGGGGTGGAGACTAATGGTCATCCGCCTCAGCACTGGCAGAGTGCGAGGCTGACGAGCGCTGAAGCGCCTAAAGCGCCTTGTTCATGCTGCCCATTTTGCATCTTCATAACTCTAGCAGCTCCCAATCCGTGCAGATGGCTTATACCTTGGGTAATTCTCAATCCAATGCATTAATTATCGCAGAGTAATGGACCAGGCAGCCGTCATGCCCCTTGCCATCTCGACCTGGCGAGACTAGTATGAAATGTTGCTCTGTGAGGTTTTCTTCCGTAACCTGCTGCTATGCCTACCCAGAGACAGAATGCGCCCCAACATTTGGGCGCTTCTTGTCACAGAGATCCACCGCACACGGTAGTATCTGACGCCAACAATGCTGCGCCTATGCCATCAATAGGCGCTATTGGACGGTGGAGTAGCGCCCATCCCAGTAAAACGTAGCGTCGTAATTTGCTGTCATTAATAGTCATGACGCTGCTGTACCGCTGTTACCGAGCTGGGTAGACGTGCTTTTGTTTTTTTTTTCTCAGTCAGCACAGCTGGAGACGGCCTCATCCTGCGGTCGGCTTACTCTACTGTCTGTTTCCAAATATACCTGGCCATCTAAACGAACAGTAGGCGCTATGCCGGGGGAATGCTTTGTCCTGGTGTTTCATTTTTTTTCTTTTTTCCTTCAGGAAAAGAACCATCCAAATCAATGAGACTCGGCCCAGTCAAGGATCTGCTCAATCTCCACCATTTCATATGCCGCCAACCGCAACCCTAGGCCAACCTCCTTGTTCTGCTGCGTCCTGACTGCTGAGCAGGTCATGTAGTTAGGGCCAACACTCCTCAGACAGATGTTGGCATCCTCCACCTGCTGGCCCTTGAAGCGCACGTCAAACTCTGTCACAACATCCTGCCCATCCTCCCGCTGGGTGCCCATGGCTGGCGCCGGCTGGGGCGGTTTGAATCCACGAAACTCGAGCACATTGAGCCACGGCGCCAGCAGCGCATCTCCTGTCATCTTGACATAGGCCTCGCGCAGACACCATACTGTGTAGAAGCACCGCAGCTTAAAGTTTGTAATATCGCGCGATGTCGCGCCAGGGGGGATTCCCTCGGGGATGGCGCTCAGGATCTGGTACTTGAGGTACGACAGCTCCCCGGGCGCAAAGACGTCGGCGTGCATGTCGACAAAGGCCGGCCAGCCCTCGCGCGCAATCATGGCATGGTCGCGCTCTTGGCGCTCGTCGACACAGACCACGTCGCAGCCCACGTCCACGGCAGTCTGGTCGCCCTGGCTCGCCCCAAAGCCGTAGCCGGCGACCAGCGCCACGAGTCCGGCCTGGTGGCTCACGTTGAAGTCGAGGGGCGCCTGCTTGGTAGCGGGGTCCAGGTAGACGGGCTTGGTCTTTGGATTGCGCGTGAGCTTGGTCTCGGCCCACGGAATGTTGAGGAGACGCGACACAACATAGTGCTTGAGCAGGTGCGAGACAAGCGACATTTTGGCGTCGCGCACAAAGAGGTACCGGAGCACCGACTTGCGCTCGTCCGGAGTGAGCAGCGCCAGTGCTCTGGCGGCCTGAACAGCGGGCGGGGGTCCAGCGCGTCAGTATTCCTTTGATGTAGAGTAATTTGTGCTGCTAAGCATGTTTTGAAATTGTAGACGGTACGCACCTCCGTCTCGAGCATGGCCGTCTTCTCTGCCCTGGGCCATAGCTTGCGCGTGTCGACGAGCCACTGCACCACTGCTGGCTGGGGTGAAGCCGAGAGATCCGCCATGGTAGCAGCACGCCGCTTCGAACCTGGTGTTGGCAGCCCTTTCTCTTTTTTTCTGTCTGTCTCAAGGGAGAGAGTGTGTGTATGGGACGGTGGCTGGGACCGTTAGGCTGAAGAACAAGCTTTCTTTGATCTGATTGAGAAAGTTGGAATGGGAACCACCACCGCGCATTATCTATCACATGTTCGGGGCATTGGCCGGTACGGACCCCGATGTTGAGGCTCAAGCCTGGCAGGGAGGATGCTGAGTGAGTAAGCACTCAAGCACTCAAGCACTCTGGCACTGTACGAAGTATGCAGCACTTAGTTTAGTAGCCGAGGACAGGCGGGCCTTTCTATTGGCTAAATATGGGTCCAAGCTGAGATCAAACAGGGACCGCCGCCATGCTCGGTGCTTTTCCAGCAATACTTGGACCCGGCTCAAGTATTCTCGCGAGGAGATGGCTGGCAAACGTCGACGCTGCTCAAGATCGTGGGCCAGAAGTCCGGTTGTGGGCTGTGCCTGTCAAGTCCAAGACCGGTGCGGCGTCATGAACCGATCAACCCAAAGGTGAAGGATACCTAGGTACATAGCAAAGAGATGCACGCAAGCCACGGTCATGGCGCATAACTCTCATCACGGACACCGTTCCATCACTCGACCTCATCAGCAAGATATACACAGTCTGTGCTTGCCAGTCGAAACAGAACGGGGATGCGACGAGCAAATATCCATACCAGAATAGCATAGTCTCGCACACCGCCATGGCTGGCTAGGCTGCTTTGTCACCACCATCGACGCTTCCGGCCATCACTATGGGCAAGCTTGGAGCAATGGACGACGCGTGCGAGAGAAGCAAATAATGCCCCATGGTATCTCAAACGCCTTCCAGAGTGCCATCGTGATTAAAGTTTCGATTTCAGCGAGACGTGGCAACGAGGGTCCCCGGTGAAGAGTGCTAGGTTGCCGTGTGGTGCATTGATTGCAACCCGCTTCACGTTCTCGTCTGCACAAGATATACCCAACGTACAAGAGACTCAAACGTGAGGTCCTCGTTGGCCTGGCCATGCTGGGTCCCACCCGTGGCAATTTCACCAGCGCCTGATGGGCTGCCTTGACTGATGTCCTTTGATGTTCTGCTTTATACATGTCCTCCCCGAAGCAGACACACCATCATCTTCCATCCCCCTTTTCTCATCCTCCTTTTCTCGTCGTCTGAGTCTGGACAGACGCGGATTGCTGGCTTGGAATAAGCTGCCCAGCGGCTTTACGTCATGTTGGGCAATCTTCTTCCTCGCGCCGTCAACCTTACTCAAATTCCATCGTGTGGTGTACGTGCAATAACAGATGCACAAGCTGACAGCATCATTTTCCCGACACCCTCCTCGCAGACTTACCCTCTTCCCCCTTTCCCCCCAAAATAAGATAGTCAATGGAGACTGACAACTGTTGAACTCAACGATAGATATCATGCCTCTCAGCCGGGCTGAATTACACAACATGCGCCCCGACAAATCAAACATGCCTTTGTTTCGACACAGCCTACGCCAGCTTCCTCGACCATTGCATCCGCACCAATTGCACAGTCATCCAAGGACTCAGTAAGTTGATCAACGAGCCCTCAGGTAGCGTGCAAGACAGCTTCCACCTACGCCACGCCAAAAATGATGGGCATCTCCAAGAGACTGGGACAGCGAGACTGATTCTCTTCAACTTAGCGACTCAGCGGGCATTCCACTTAGGTTGTGGTATCGCCCCCAAGGACAATGCCCACGCATACATGGTTGGGATGATTCTTCCATTCGCTCTCAACTGCGTGTTCATGATCCTGCGGCTTGCCAATCGCGCTTCACATTTGGCGCCTTGGGGCTGGGATGATACCACCATAGTGCTGGCTTGGGTTCGTTATGCTTCCCTCTCTTGGGATCTAGCCGCATTGCCAGAGAACCATTGTCGTGCTGTTACTGACCAGAGCCCAGCTTTTTACTGCTGCATTCCTCGTTAGTGGCATCCTACGTAAGTATGACCTTCATCACCTGCTCTTGTTCATCAAAGATCGAGGCCACAACCCCTCTTGATTGAGAACCTACGGACCCAGAGAGCTGACAGTATATATATATATATATATCACCCTCTCTAGTCCGCGAATTAGGAATCGGCAGGGAGTATTGGTCTTTGACAACCTCGCAAATCAACACCAGCGTGTTGATCTATTACATTGATGTCTACATTTATATCGTGGCTCGTAAGTGTCATGCTTCCTTTCCAACCACTAGCACCCTTACCTCTCCACACCGCCCTCGCGCCACTAGCCTTGGTATCAACATGTTCCTCATGGCTTCTTCTACGTTTTAAAGCGCCTCTCCCCTCCACCCCCCCCCCCCCAAAAGCCCCAAAAGAAGGAACATTCATGCTGAGTTCTCTCCATTTTGGCCTCAACCGCAAAGTGGGCCTCGTCAAAGCCTCCATTTGCTTCCTGTTCCTGCGCATCTTTGAGAGCAGGAGCTTTCAACGCGTCGTCTGGGCAACGCAAATCTTCAACCTCCTTCTCGTACTCGTCTTTGCCGCTGGCAATATTGCCCAGTGCCGGCCCATCAAGTACTTTTGGCACATGTGGGACGGCGAGCACACGGGCACGTGCTTCAACATCAACGCCGCGTCCTATGTCCAGGCCGGGCTCAACATTGCGCTCGACCTGTGGATGTTGGTTCTGCCGGCCACGCAAATCTGGAAACTCAACATGTCCATCAGGTGGAAGTGGGAGGCGTCTGCTGCGTTTGCAATGGGGGGCTTGTAAGTTGTTGGGGGCTTGAAATCTGGCAGCGGCTCGTCCATTCTGGCAATGGTGAACCAGAGAAGAGACTGACCTGGCCTTTCTTTACTACCAACTAGCTTAACAGCCATCAGTATCGTTCGCCTTACCACTTTATCCGAATTCTTCACCGATCCAACCTCGCCAAGTAAGTCACATACACTACTATTCCCTTTCCCTCCAAAGCGTTCCTTGTTGATCGCGCACATTTACAATTTCTCGCATCTTGCATCCTACTTCATCATACATACTACGTACACTACAACCCCCAATTCCTCTCACCCATACAAGCAAGCTGATTCAACGTGTCTTTTTTTTTTTTCGCACGCCTACATACAGGGGGCTACATCAACACAGCGCAGTGGACCATCGCCGAGCTGAACGTCGGCGTCATCGTCGCCTGCATACCAGCCGCCCGCATCTTTGTTGTGCGTAATGCCGCGAGCCTCGTCCATTCGGTCAAGCGGCCTCGCCGGCGGTCGCTCACGTCTGTGCGAGGAGGCGACGCGGGTGTGCTACTGCCAAGTCGGAAGGCTGCTGCTGCTGCGAAGGCGAAGGCGAAGAAGGCGGCGGCGGCGAATGGCCATGACTCGAAGCAATCATCCATTACCACTGCTGGAACGGCGACACAAACGACGCAGGAGTCACAAAGGATGAGGGAATCTGGCGTTGAGAGTTGGATGAAGGAGGAGGAGGAGGAGGAGGAGGAGGACTGGCCGCCGTTGCGTGAGGTTCAGCAGTGGTGGGTTGGGGATACGCCCCGGTATCAGCCGCAGCAGCAGCAGCAGCAGCAGGGAGAAGAAGCAAGTATTCGCGAATTAGAATTAGGTCAGAAGCAGACGATAGAAGAGGGATAGGACCGGGTCAGACGTTCTTTTGTGTTGGTAAATTTATAGCGGATTGATTGATAGTGATGGTGCTTAATACTGGAACCTCTTATGAGACCAGCAATTTGCAGGCTGTATAGCACCCTGCTGGACACGGAGCTCAGCTCTTGAAAAGATGATACCCAGCGGCTGACCTATTTGAAGCACCCCAAGACATGATGTGTCTTGTCCGGCGATATCCCAATTTCACTACCAGTAACCTTGGCATCAGTACCACAAAGCCAGCCTAGAAGAGCACAGTGCGCTATCATCACTACAAGCCTTTTGACACGGTTCACACGCGCAAAGAGCGGTGGCCAGGCCTGTCTATCTCCAGCACCCCACCACCGCCCGTAATACCCCAAGCCCACTGTCATTCCTCCCTTGGGGCCTTTCTAGAGCGCACCCCCCTCTCGGCAGAGCGTATAGTGCTAATACTATACACACACCATGCAAATTAGATCGGCTTGCGGCTTGTAGCGTCTCCATTCTGACGACAGGGCATTGTTTACTTTCTAGTGTGTACAAACTCCTTCCCTTCTCACCCCAATCGGAAACCTGCGACTCCCACTCTCACAGGCGCGATTTGCTCATGACAATCTACGGACGACCACGGATTGATTTTGAAGCCTGGATCAGCACTTATATAATCTGATCCCCGTACTTTTTCCCTGGCCAGCGCGCCAGCGCGCGCACATGAAAATCAAAGTGACGCGATAACGACGCGGGCAAGCAACTTAAAAAAAAAAGGGAAGAGCCCCAAAAACACCAACCACCTGAGCGATCGCAGAAGAGCGCCAAACAAGCAAAGCAGAAATGTCCTCGTCAAACTACAGCGACTGCGTCGCCTCGCTACGCACCTCCGTCTCGCTTCTCGAATCCTCTGTCAATACCCTTGGGTCCGGCGTAGCAGACTTTCCCCGTCTGGGCGCTGTGCTCAAGACAGTCAGGGTGCGTTTCACCAACTTTCTCTTTCCAGCCATTCACACACACACACACACACACACACACTCTCTCTCTCTCTCTCTCTCTCTCTCTCTCTCTCTCTCTCTCTCTCTCTCTCTCTCTCTCTCTCTCTCTCTCTCTCTCTCTCTCTCTCTTTCTGTAGCCGTCGATTTTTCACAAAATTGCTTCTTTCTTGCTCTCACGACACTGCTGAAACGACAGAGCTGACAATTTGTGCTCCTACCGCCCTCCACGACAACAGCACTACGAACTCATCCCCCAACCTACCCTCGCAGCAGCCGAAGCCTCCCTGCGCGACGAAATCGGCCCCTTTGTCAGCCACTTGCTGGACCGCGCCGAGCACCAGGTCGAACGACAAGCCCGCCGCATCGAAACACTCAAAGCGCGCTCTGGCCTCAACGCGGGACGCTTGGGCAGAGAGAGCAGCACGAGTACCCGCAACAGCGGCAGCGGCAGCGGCGGCGGCACCCGTCGTCATGCATCGCCCGCTATAGGAGGACGATCGTCGTCTGGCTCGGGTGTTGTTGGTGCCGCGAGTGCTGGTGGTGGTTCTAGAAGGATAGCCACACGCGCTTCGACACGGGCGGCTGCGCGCAAGACGCTGGATGGTGGTGCGGGATTGCGCGCGCGTGCGGTGAGACAAAAGAAGGAGGCACTCAAGTATAGTGTGGAGAGGCTGGAGTTGGAAGTCGTGCAGAAGGAGAGGGAGCTACGGATGCGGTTGCAGGATGTTTGATGGGTGCTTACATGATATCAAGGTTCTTTGAAAATCAATACGGGGCAGCAAAAGGAGGGAAATATGGTTCATGACGACATCGGAGATATTGTTGATTGAACAATCTGCTGGCAACGGCGAGTGGCCATCTCGTTCGACATTGGGTTGCTCGGCTGGGAAGACCTTGCATGCTCGCAGCGCGTGCTGGCCCTCTCTCGCACCCTCTGAGTCTTGGAACAGACCACGGTGACGAGAACACTTGTCACAGGCAGGAAGACGACAGAAACGATGCGATCAACTGCGTCGCGCACAGAAAAGGCTTGATTGCGGACCTCAGGCACCCAGATATCCCATAACCAGCCTCGCCTTCCGACCTGCCGACAAGCAATCCAGTACACGCACCCAGAACGCAGCATAGCCTCGTCTCTCGCGATAAAGGAGCCCACAGCAGTACCTAATCAGATGCTTAGGGACTTATTTCCGAGTCCGCGGTCGCTCAACGAGGCTAGAGGCAACATCTATCTATTCACGAAGACATGGGAGAGGGCACACGCTGTTTTGCTGGCCCAGAACCCGACTGTATGCACTACATGTTGCACAATGGAACGGCCGGTAGGGGCGAGCACCTAATGCAGGAGTTGGTTAGCTTTTTGTTGTATATGCCTTTCTAAGCATAACAGGCTCATAGTTTGATGCCCGACAACAAATACAAGATCATCCACTCCACTTTCGTCTCTTACCTGATTTGTATGGGGATTTTGAAACCCACTTCATAATCAGCTCAAAATTACACGCATCTCACAATTGAATAACATTCACAAAACAAAATCAACAACAGACACTAGCAAGACACATACACGCAGTTCGATTTCCATCAATTCGAGGGTCATCAGCGCGGCAACGACCGACCGTAATTGCGTCCTATCTCCTCATATTCAAGGGAACCATTCCCCAAGTCGTTGTAATAAGTACATTTGTTCCCCCTCGCGCCTCTTTTCGAGCCTCATTCCACGCATTCGAAGTCTCCTGCTCATCGCGTCTGCTGTACTGCCAATCGAGAGAATCCACCTCCCTTTTCTCCGCTAAACGTGAAAAATGAAATCGTGAAGAGAGCCGTTCCCTTTTTACAAAGGCGGTTGTGGTTGGAAGGGTGCCCGATGAATTTGATACACAACGCCACACACAACAGAAACCCATAATTGGAAGATAAGGGAAGAAAGAAACAAGATAAAAAGAAACACAGAGAAAAAAACAGGCTTTGATAATGAAGACAAAATCCAGGACCGAAATTTCGATCCGCATACAACCACACTGTGTGCATGAGTGAACTGAGAAATAAGAACGAGGTCGTTGAAAACAATATAACACAGAAGTGAGGACTCGGCAGAGAGATTTGAGGGTTGAACTCGTTTGTCGCGCGGATGACAATGTCTCTTTGTAACACAAAGGAGCGGGGTATCCCAAAACCATGGAGGAAATCCGAACAGCATCCAACCTTGAATCTCGTCGTGGATGGAATGGCAGGTCTTACTGACTTGGAGGGAAAAAATACTGAGATTGACTGCTCGCTTCGTCTTTCGCCTTTTTTGTAACAATCGACTAGGATCAACACTTAGTCCTTTCCATCCGAAGACAAAATGATGAGTCGCCCGTCGAATTGCTGGGTATATGTCCAAATGAGAATGCAGCTTGCTTAGAGGCTGTGGTCGTCGAGCCTAAGAAAATCTTCGAGTTTTGTTTCGAGGGGTCGGAGACTTTGATATAGTCTAATGCGGAATTCTTCGAGCAGCCATACACGGTGCCTTGCCGAAGACACGAGCCACCTATAGTAGGATGAGGTAGTTGCTCGGTGCAATGCCCGTCTCGCCATTCTCCTTGCGTGCTTGCCACCACCGACCGCTGACGTCGCTAACCTCGAGGATCTCGTGCTTGGAGAAGGAGATTTCGTTGGCATCGTCTGGGTTGGCCTCGTAGCTGTAAATGGCCTTTGCGCGGTAAGGGTATTCGGTAGGCGGTACTATCTCGCCTTCCTGAGTGCCTGGTGCTTTGGTGCCTTGGGAGCCACCGTAGCCGCTAGGACCCATGCTGTTTCGGGTGCCAGGCGCGGTCGAAAGGTTGGGAACAGGTGACGGATTTTCGAAACCATTTAGCTGAGCAGACGTGTACATCTGTGGGGGCTGTACAGAAGTCGAGGTCTCGGGACGGCCGCCTCCGTAGGTACCCATGGTCTGACGATCGACCATATGGGAGTCCTTGGATAGGGCAAAAGAGTCGAGATACGCTCTCGGAACTGCAGAAGGAGCAGAGCCAAAGTAGAAAATCCACACAATCTGCCATTTATTGTCAGCGCTGGTACAGTACAAGTGAGCGAGGGGTGTTACATACCGTCACCATGGACAAGAGAATGAAGCCTGCCGAAGCAGCTTCTTTGGCGCCATTGTCAGAGTAGACGAGACTGTTGACGGCAGAGGTGCTGAGAACAAGACCGCAAGCGAGGTAGCCCACTACGGCAACGTGATACGTCTGAGTCGTGTCGGAAGCGACGACAACGAAGACGACAATGATGACGAAGAGGTAGTAAGCAACCGTCCACCAAATGTAGGTTGCAAAGTCTTTGCCAGTCTGTATCTGAGCAATAATGGAAGCGATGAAAGATATCACCCAAGCCAACTAAAAAGAAAAGGATTTGTCAATGAGAGGGCTTTTGAAAGCGAGAATGTCTCAAATAGAGGAAATACGGAGAAGGGGGCGGGGAAATGGTGAGGCGGCAGAAGGACATGTCAAAGGGCGAACATACCGCTGATATGGAGATTGTGGCAAGGGCAAATGGGTCACCAATTATGTTGCCCGAGCTGATGCCTCGGCGGCCGTATTGTCTATTGTTTTCCATTTTGCGAAGGGATGGCGAGTCCAGAGAACCGTAATTCGGCATGAGGAATGATAATTTGAGCTGGGGATAGAGCACGAGCTATCCTCGAGGCAGGAAGACTCGAGGGAGGAGTGAGTTGCGTGCTGAACAGGAAAGTATCGTCAACACCACATAGGCCTTGCTGGTAACGGCGTTATGGAGTAAAAGCGGTGATGCAACGGCGAAGTGAGAAGGTGGTTGGTACAGCCGCAATGAGGAATGTGGTTCAATCTGTTGGGGGGAGTGATGTCGACAAGGCAAACTCGCGACGGTTCGACGGGATGGAGGAGCGGCGATGCAGTTGAAAGCAGTTGAAAGCGCTACGCACGGTGCACAGCGGGTTGTAGGACGCAGCTGGCTGTTGTTGGCTCTCGCAAAATGCAGAAGCAGTGGCTGGTATTCGTCGAGTGCGCGTAATGTGACGACAACGCCAGCAGCAGTGACGATAAAGGGGTCGGTGTGTCCGGTTCTGTCGAATGTCTCGAGTGTATCTGCGTATTCCCCGCCGATCTTCAAGACTTCTGGTTCCGCTACTGGATAGCGTCGTCTGTCGCGTCGGCTCCCGAGGTCGATGCTATAGGTAACCTGGTAGGCAGCAACGGAGGGCGAAGGTTGCTTAAGGGTTGGCGTGCGTGGTAGAGAGCGAAACGTCGTACAAAGGCAGGCAGTACTCGCGCGACGGTATGTGGTGGTGATGTTGGTGGTGGTGGTGGTGTTAAAGAGTTGCTTGTCAAGAGCGTGCAGAAGTGGCCAAGGAGAAATTGGGTTCGATGGTCAGACTCGGGCCGGAGTCAATGCTTGGGGTCAATTCAGACCAGGTCGAGGTCGAGTCGCGGTCAAAGGAGGGTCAGGGCGGAAGGGGAAAGGAGGGAATTGAATGGGTTTGTCGAAGCGGCCGTTTGAGCCGTGCAGTTCAGCCAAAAACAGTTCAAGGCAGTCAGAGTCAGGGCAGTCAATGCAGCAAGTAGCAGACCCGCAGGGGGGAAAGGGAAAGCGGGAAGGAAAGAGAGACAAGAGAGAACCTCTGGCTGGCGTGTGTCGGTGGTCGTGGTCGGGTCTGGTCTGGTCTCCGTGTGGTGCAGACGGCGCGGCGGGAGTGGATGGGAAGAGGCGGAGAGAAAGAAGAGGGTGGGCGTGTGTGGGATCGCTTGGGATTGGACTGCGGGCTGCAGCCAAGACAGGGGTGGTAGCGGTGCGAAGCCAGCACTGGGGAGCTCGGGGGCGCGGCACTGTGCCATTACATAGTGCTGGGCCTAAGTAGCGCGTGTGCTGCTGGAGGGCAGTGCTGAATAGCAACACCGAATTGGCTTTTCAGGGCTCTCGGTCAGCCTGTCATCACCACCCAGCAGCCTACATAGTACCTAGGTAGGTAGGTATTGATTACAGCAAGTATGACACCCACCACCACCACCACCCTCCCACACATGCACAGTCTGGATTTAGAACTGACGGCAGTCGGGGGGACAGTGTCACGACAGCTCTCGCCATCCAAACGATGCACCCACAGTCCAGCGTAGCCTGAACTCATCTGCCGCCGCGTACCGAACTTCCCAATGACCCCTCAACGAGCCAGTGCCCAATATTCACCAAGCGTCCCGTCTCGGCGCGACGAGATGAAGCCAAGGCCGTCTCCACAGGGCGTTTGAGAAGAAACCCTGAGCCCACCACTGGCCACGTGCGTGATGGCTGGCACGCTCCATGCCTGGCACGTCTGGCACGTCTGGCACGTCTGGCTCTCGAGTCTCCAGGCTTCATAAACCCGCGGTTCAAGAATGCTGCACTGTGCTCTTCCTGCCAAAGAACAGGACAGGCTCTCTGTCCGTCATGGTCATGGGTGTCTCGGATCGCGTGGCCCGCTCTCCTCAATCACTGACATACATAGTACTCGCGACCATGGGACAGATTGCGCTGGTGGTTTGGTTGTGACGATGCAGGGGCCCCGACAACAAGATTTGTCGTTTCAGGACGAGCCTTCACTTTCTCTGCCGAGCGGGCCCTTTCCCTGCTAGGCCTTTGACGAGGCACAGAGAGTTAGCGATGCGACGAAATGCCCGATCTCTATCGACGGAGTATGTACGCTGATGAAGCCGCCCTGCGCGCAGGGCACGAGCCGACGAGCTGCTTCTTCTGGCCGTGGAGAAGGCCATGGCCCCCCCAGGGTTGCGCCTTGAATCGTCGCGCGCGGTTCTATTGGCCGCCGGTATGCGCAAGAGCTGGTGGCGCCGCTACTGCATACCCAAGGTAGTACATAATACATATGGAACGAGGCGCCAAGTACTGCGCCCTTCTTTGCACACCGTGCGCTGCCCCGCCGCTCTGCATACGCTCACGGCACATTGCCAACCACAGAAAGCTTGAAGATCACTCAGCGGCGCGGCAGCCATTTCAGGGCAGGCCTTGCTCTCCAGCCAAACACACTGAAGCCGTGCTAGTTCTGCAGCAAGCGGCCCCAAATCAATGCAGCTTCTCGAGGGCTAACACAGAGCCAGCATCCACACTATGCGCTTGATTTAATGAAACAAAAAGACTTTTGCTGACAACAGAATCATTTCGTCCTCTGGCTTAGCACTCAGACTGTCATTCACTGGCTAAAAGCAACGCGGTGCAGTGTGGGTACTATCAACACGGTACATGGTATTGTTGGACCAACAAGTCCCGCGGGCCCAGCAAGATCACGGACGGCCTTTTGGCCCACATGGCGGCCGTTCCTGCGTCAGCACCAATTTAGCGTCTGTCCACTCTGTCAGTCCCTCAATTCCTGAAAATCACATCTTTCCTTTTGAGTGAATCTGGGCCCTGACGATCATGGGCCTACTTTCTCCATGATTATCCACGGCTTGTTGATGATCCTTGTTGAATAGATACTATGGTATGTACCATGATATACTCACAGCAGAATGCTCATCGACACCTGCCTACATGCTACGCACCCTCACATTCAATGAACCGTCTTGTGCTTTATGACTTATGTAGTACTTATATCTCTGTCATGCTGGGCAACAAGCACAACCAGCTCATGCCAATTCCTTTGCAGTACCCACGGATACTGTCGCTGACAAGAATGACACGCCTTGCGCAACGACAGCTCGTATCCATTGGCGCGGTCCTGGTCATCATTTCCTCACCCACACCACCAAACTCATCACATATCAGAGCGTCAGGGGCCTCTAATACTTCGACTCTGTGTAGATTCTATGTCATATCTCAACGCATCAGCCGGGCATTCAAACCAGGCACTTACAGAGATGCGTAGCCCCAGTATAAGCACCCAGATACCTACACCAAGAAGATATAGTATATAGTATGTAATTGGCAGCGTTTGCGAGCGCCGAATATATAGTAAGGGGCCCCTGCTCCAACACTGTGGACTTGTGAAAGCCTGGAAAGGACTTTCAAGGTTCGGCCGGCTTTTGCGGCGTCAGAAGGGGGGCCTTTTGCTGCACGAAAATCACAGCACTGTGGGCTTACGCTTTCCAAGGTTTCTGTGCATCCCGGACCATATCCGTGTACTGAAGTTCGGCTCTTGTATGAGTAGCAGCCGAGCACATGATATGCCACCGTGGAAAGGTGAGGTCGGGCAAAAGAGGTGAAGAGTCTTCTACCATTCTGTCTCAAAATAAGCATTCTGGCCCCTGCCCCCTCATGGTTGTGTGGATAATCGTA
Organism: Coniella vitis; assembly: GCA_011317545.1. Lineage (NCBI taxonomy): Eukaryota > Fungi > Ascomycota > Sordariomycetes > Diaporthales > Schizoparmaceae > Coniella > Coniella vitis. The sequence goes on along the minus strand of WUJK01000004.1, from coordinate 2,659,942 downwards.
AGAGTATGATTACTTGGGGCAGATGTACTGTATATTCCTCCTCAATATACAGTGTGAAGAGACAATCGTATGGAATCATGTTACATCGAATGGCTGCTTTTAACTGATCAAAAAGTGTACCTATGACCAAAGGTAGAATGACGGCATCAAGTCTCCTCTTGGCGCACTCTTTGGTCTCCTTTGTCTTGCTTGCCACTTTCCTTTGTTGCTTTTGTTTTTAGTGTTGTTGTTCCTGAATATAGGGCTGGCCGGGCCGGGCCAGGTGTACTATGTACACAAAAAGGCTTCGTAAAGGTACCCGTCTAATCCAGCCCGGCTCTGGTTGATCATGTTAAGGGTCAGCAGGGTGGGCCATCTCCAACAAGTTCAACTATTGGGCTTAACTCAGAGATCGCATTAGGAGGAAAAAGCTATTCTGACTATAGCGGGCCCACAGGCCCTGGGCTATTTACTATATATGTATGCTGGTGCACGGGCCACACCCTGGCCCATACACCCCCTTAGCACATATAGCGTTCCCAATTACCTCGTTTTTAGCCCTATTATATAAGCAAACTCCGTAACATCGTTACGAGTTTTATTATATTTTTAGTCTTTTTAGTCAGTTTTACTATAAAAACCTCCTTCTCTTACCCGGAGTATTTACTCCTTTTCTTATATAATCCGAATAGCTTTAACTAAGCCTAACGCTTTAACAAATACCTCTTATTTATATCTCGATAACGGCTTTATTAAACCGTTTGCTACTATACCGTCTATACCTATATATTTAATCTAAAAATACCTCTTTATAATCTACTAGATAATCTATTTAAAGTATATATTAAGATATTATATTCTTACCGAGTTATATTTATTTAGTATAACTGTGACGGGCTGGCCCCTGTGGGGCTCTAGGAATTGACTAGCGTTCCTGCGGCCGTCTCCGACGTACGTACGGAACCTTTCGCTTGGGCGGTTGAGGTAAAAGGTACGCAATCTTCTGAATACGTTTCAGAAGATCTAGTCAACTTATTAGGCACGCCGGGCGAAGGCAATATTACATAGGTGGGCTTGTGATAATAACTAATCTTACGTTAGCGCTATTCGTAAATAGTACTAATAGCGTATCCTATAGTATTCTAAACTCTATTAAAGCCTTCGCTACTTATATTACTATATAGCCTACTAGTATAAGGTTTATAAACTTAGCCTCCGTTATAGATAGAGCTACTAATAACTATCTCTTTAATTTCTATAGGATAGGCGTATTAGCTATAAAAACTATATAACTAGCCGTTAACTTACGTATATATATATCGTCGGCGAAGGAAGCGTTTATATATATATAGATAAACCGTTTTTATTATTATAGGTTAAATTTACCTCCTAGGCGTAAGCTTAGGTTCGGATAGCTTCTTAGGTACTTAAATATCTAGCGAATAATAGTAATATACTCCTCTAAAGGTTTAATATTACCTATTATAGCCTAGTTCGTAGTAAACGTAATATCTAATCTAATACTAATCGCTAACTAGTTAATTAAGCCGCTTTATATCTAAAACTACTTTATTCGTAATACTACCGCCGTTATATCCTATATTTATAATAGCTTAAGGCTTTTAGGGTAAGGCGTTTAAGCTATTCCTATAATATTAAATATATATTCCTTGGGAATTTTCTTAGTATAGTTAGCTTATAAGAGTAATATTATATACTCGTCTCTTAGGCGTATAATCTTAAAGCCGAGATATTATAAACGGGTATCGAGAGAGCATTCGTAGTTACGATCCTAATTTCTATTATTAACTAACTTAAGGAGAGAAGTAAGAGTAGTATCTATATAACGGCGCGAGAGCTACTCTTAAGTAGCTTTTACGCTTAAGATCTACCTTTAGATAGAGTTTTCTATAGGTTTACTATCGATATAGGTATTATTACCGATAGTTTTTTAAGCGGCTTATAAGCTGCTTAGAAGGCGCTCTCGTTTAGCGCTTATATAATACTAGTCTCTAGACGGGAAGGGAATATACTAACTAAGGCTTCGTACCTTAGTATATCGAAGCCGTATATTTACCCGTAGGCTTATAATATTACCCCCTTACTTAAGCTAAACGCCCTCTTATAGAGCTATATATAGTATAATAGGGGTATAATAGCTATTTAAATAGTATAACGATATAATATTATTACGCCTATTTACCCTATTAAAGGAACCCTATTCTTATACCTAATAAGTATAAAAGGAGTCTTATATCCGCGGAGCTCCCTTTAATTTAGCTTTCGGCGAGTTTATAAGTTCTACCGCTTATTATCCGTTAATAGAATAATAGTAATACTTTTAACCTAATAAGCGGTTATAAACGCGATATTTTTACTTTTAAAGCTTTAAAAAAGTATAAATACCCCCTTAACCCTTACTCTAAAGGTTATTCCTTCTACTTAATTAAACTAAAGCCCTTATAAATTATACGGAACTAACTATTATAATAATAAGGTAAGTATTATACTTTCCCTATTTATCCTTTACTTATATTTAGCTCTATTAATAATATAAACGTTACTATTCGCTCTAAGTAAGCTAGTATAGCCTTTACTACTATACCTACTACTACTACTCCCGCTATTACCCCCGTTATTACTATAGGCTTTATAGCTACTCTTATAGCGGTAACGCTTATAGTTATAATTATAACTACTCCTATTACGCCCGCTGCTATTCCTATTATTATCGTCCTTACCCCTACCGCTACTTAGCTCGATAAAGCTATTAATAAGCTTATCTAGAATATTATCGTTATTAACCCGTAGCTCCGACCCTATATTACCCTCCTTAAGGGTATTAGGGATAAGTAATACCTACCCTATATTATAAGGGCTTTTAAAAACCCCTTTTCCCTTTACCTTTATAATATCGGTAAGTAATATTTCCCCTACTCTTTTATAGCTTACTAATTACTATAGCCGGCGCTTATTATTTCCCTTATAGGACGAATAAAAAGGGTAAGAACTCCGATTATTCTTATACCCCCCTTTACTAAACCGATAAGATATATACTGCTATTATTATTATAGTTAATTATTCCCTTAATTATAATACTTCCGATCTTAATATATACTACTCCTTCCCTATTCGCGCTTTCCTATATTTATATACTCTAAATACTCTCCGCCCCTAAGCTTTTATTATTCTCGTTATACGCTATACCTATAATTACCTACCTAAGTTAAATAAAACTTAAGCTAATTATAATAAGGTCCGGTTATTAAATAATAAGTATACTTATAATATATATACCGATTATTCTTTTCCTATTTATATCCTATTAACTTTATATTAGCGTTATAGCTATAAGCTTATATACTATTAGGTAATAGTATTAGAAGATATTACCGACTTATTAGTAAAGCTTATAAAAGGGGGTAGTAAGGGTAAGGGCTTAATTAATACTAAAGTAAAGTATAGTATTAATAATAATCCTTATTCTAGTAAAACTAAGGAGAGTAATTCTAATAGTAAGGAGGAGGTAAGCGAGGATAAATAGGTAGCTATATTAGCGTATATTTCGTATATAGTTTTCTTTTTATTTATAATACTTAATTTCCCCGCTCTTCTTTTCTATAACTTTAGGCTATTATAACTCGTAGTATTATTATAATATTACTCGAACTCCTTAAAAATAGCTATATCTTTAAATTCGGATAACGGCTATTACTCTAGCTAATCTTATCCGATTTATTTAATTAGGACTTCGTATTATAATATTCCGTTTATTTTCGTATAGCCTTTATATAGCTTATTATATACTCTAATAATACTCTTTACCTAATACTCGAGTTCTTCTCCCTTTTTAATTATAATAGGGTTAAGCCGGTATTCTTTCTATACCTATAATAGGAGCGGGTTTTATATAGCTCGGATTAGGAGATCTATATAGAAATAAAAGTAAATACCTAGCGGAATATTTAATTTTATTATATAAGAGCTAATAATATATATTATAATATACTTCTTATATAACTAAGCTAATTTCTTTAAAGGGCGGTCGGTAATAATATTTCGTAGGGAGAGCTATACCTTATTACCCTTAATAAGCTACTTTATAGCTATTTATAACTTATTCGTAGATTCTTCTATTTATTATTATATAATTACTATTATAGCTTAAGCGAAAGTAGTTATATCTTTAAGCCGTTAAAAAGAGTTCTCGGCCTAAACCCTAAGTATTCGTATTATTAATATACTATACTTTACTTATTCGATTAAATCTATATAATAGCTATATAAGATAAAAGATAGGCTAAAGCTAATCGTATTAATATCCCTATTATTAATAGTTAGTTAAACGCCGGGTAGGAGTATCGGTTAATCTAATTATATATATATAACGAACGCTCGGAAGTAATTTATAACCTCTTAGTTTACCCTTTCTATAGCTCTATCCGTTTATAGGTAGAAAGCGGTATTTAGGTATTATTTTATCTTTATAAGCTTATATAATCGGTATTAAAACCCTCCTACCTAGTTTAAGCTTCGATTACTAACTATTATTTTAAGGAAACTATAAAACCGCTAGTATAACGGGCTAGCCCCTATAGGGCTCCAGGAATTAACTAGCGTTCCTACGGCCGTCTCCGACGTATATACGGAACCTTTCGCTTAAGCGGTTAAGGCAAAAGGTACGCAATCTTCTAAATACGTTTTAGAAGATCTAGTTAACTTATTAGGTACGCCGGGCGAAGGTAATATTATATAGGTAGGCCTATAATATTACCTCCCTTCTCTCCTTCTAATAACATCGGACCCCTAAAGCTTACCTGCGATATTGCTTTATAAGCCGAAGTTTATACGGAAGGGGTATCTAAGACTTTTAGTACTCCGTAGCTCGAACTTACGACCTTAGGATTTTGTTTAGAAGATATATAACGGGCTGGCCCCTATAGGGCTCTAGGAATTAACTAGCGTTCCTACGGCCGTCTCCGACGTATATACGGAACCTTTCGCTTAGGCGGTTAAGGCAAAAGGTATATAATCTTCTAAATACGTTTCAGAAGATCTAGTTAACTTATTAGGTACGCCGGGCGAAGGCAATATTATATAGGTAGGCCTATAATAGCTAGTAATAATATAAGAACCGCTTTATATATACTTCCGCGCTTATATTATATATAGCTTCGAATATAATAGTTTTCGTTAGTCGGTCCGTAATTATTATTAAATAAGCCTTTTTTATATTATCCTTATAAGGGAGGTCGATTATAAAGTCTACGGATAACTCGCTTTATACCTACTTAAGTATTAATAGGGGCTTAAAAAGACCCTTCTTCTAGTATCTTTATACCGTTTTACGTTTATAAACATTATAGTTTTATATAAACCGCCGAATACTATAATATATATTTAGCTAGAAGTAGCCCCTTATTATTATCGTAATAATAATATCCCTCCCTAAATAGCTAGATAGGGTAGAATTATAGATATTTTATATTAGTTTAATATATAGGGGTTCTTAATCCGGTAATTAAAGCTATTCGTAGAACCTAAATAATCCTTTATTATCGATCGAATACTCTATTATAAATACCTTAATAGGCTTACCTTCGGATATCTATAGGTAAGGGGGAAAAGAGTATTTACCCCTACGGATTATACTTATAAGCTAGGAGTAAACCTTATTAAATAAGGTAGTATCGTCTTATAAGTATTAAAGCTCCTCTTATATAAAAACCTCGCTATTTATTAATAATAGCTTATTATATATTATAACTTAGCTTATCTCTATCGATAATAAAAGCTAGATTTACTTACTAATAAGGCGTTTATTAAATATATTATATAATATATCCTACTCCCTCCTCGAAAGGGCGTTTAAATATTTATTAGCTACTTCTATATAGTAGATTAGATAATATCGAAAATAAGCTATTATCTCGGATTAGCGGATTTACCTTTCGGTAAAATATTATAATATTATAAAATATTCGAGGTTTTTATAATCCGAGTAAATTATAAATAGTAATATAATACCCCTAAGCTTTATATCCTATATTTTTAAGTAATTAATAACGGCTAGTAATTCCTTATTATAGATCTTATAATTATATTCTATAGGGTTTAGATAATACGAATAGTATATTACCGGGCGGAGGATATTATATTCGTCCCTTTAAGAGAGATAGCCGCTTAACGAATACCTAGAATAATTCGCCTTTAGTATTATCTCCTTATCCGGATCCTATTAGGTAAGTATAAGCTTATTAATAAAAAGGCGCTTTAGCTATTCGAATATAGCTTCTTCCTATTCCCCGAACCTAAATAAGACCCCCTTCTTAGTTAAGGCTAGGAGGGGCTTTATAACTTCGGAATAATTAGCGATAAATTAATAATAGAAGTTTATAAATCTTAGGAAGTTACGGATTCCCTTAACTATCTTCGAAGCCTTTTAATCGTATATAATATATACTTTCTCGGGGTTTATATAAGTCCCTACCCTTACTTTAATAATAAAGCCTAGGTATTTTATCTCGGTTATACCGAATTTGTATTTAGTAATATCTAAATTTAGATTTATTATTTTAAAAGTATATAATATTAGCTTTACCTTTATTCGATAATCTTTAGCTATACTATTAGTATATATTAGAACGTTATCGATATAAGCTAAATAGAAGATATTTAGATAGGGGTATAAAATATTATTAATATAGCGTTAGAATATTATAAGAATACTTATAAGTCCGAACGGAGTTATTAATTATTTAAAAGGGCTATACCTTATATAAAACGTAATCTTCTATTTATCTCCTTCCTTAATATAAAGTTTATAAAACGCTATTTATATATCGAGCTTAATAAAATATTTAGTATTTATAATATTAAATAGGGTTTCTTTAATAAGGGAGAATAGGTAATAATCGGCTTTTAAGATAGCGTTAAATATATAATAATTTATATAAAAACGGAGGCTACCCTTTAGTTTTTTAATAAAGATTACGGGAGCTTTTACTAAGGAGCTATTAGCTCTAATATAGCTTATATCGAATAGCTTAATAAGAATTTTCCTTAATATAATAAGTTCTTCTCTAGATATCTCGTATAATAGGCCCTATAAAGTATTTATAATAGACCTATCCGCCTTCTTATATAGCCGGATCTTATAATCCGCTCCCTTTCTATATAGTAGTAGTACGGAAGCTACTTCCTTATTAAAGAGGTTCCGGAACTTATAATACTCTAAGGGGAGTTTCTTATTAACCGAGGATTCTACTTTCGGTATTAGGGCCTTAATAATATCGGCTATTATAATATTAAAAAGCGTTATCTAAGCGGTATTTAAGCGTTTTATATACCGAACTTCGCTCTAGATAATAAAGGTATTAATAAATATATAGTTAAAGTTCTTAAGGCTATATCCTTATTCCTAAACCTTTAATTCTCCGGTTTATCTAATATTTAAGTAGTATTTATAAGCTATATATATTACCTTTTCTCTTTTTACCTAAAGGTTTCCTAAAATAAGGTTATATTAAAGGCGGGAGATTATATAAGCTTAAATATAATATAAATACCCGTTTAAATCTATATTAAGGTAGGTTATATAGCGGATAACGGGCTATTTATATAATATTCTCTCCCTTAACGATTAATAAAGGGTTTTAGGCGGGATAGGTATATACGGAAGTTTTAACTTATATATAAGTATCTCGCTTATAATAGAATAATAGTTATAACTAGAGTTAATAAGTATTAGGATAAATAAAGTTAAATTATAGAATAGATCTATTATAAAATAGTTTCTATCTATTTTAAAACTTTATTTTTTATAGGCTAAAGTCGAAACCTATAAGCCCTTATATATAACTCTATATAGGAGTAGCTAATTTTCCTCCTATTCCTTAGTAATATCGTTAAAGTCGATAAGGTTAATATCGGCTATATTAATTCCCGTCTCCCGAGTAGCTCCTAAGGTAATAAGCGGGTATATAAATAGGAGGGGGTAATAAGCGATTTTATAATTCGAATATCCGTACTTATAATAAAATCCTTATTTTTTCCTATATATAATCTCCGCCTAGTTAACCTATCTTATATACTACTTATTAGCTTATAATATATTAATATTAGTTATAGCTATATCCTTATCGGGATCCGTATAAGGGTTTTATAGTTTCTATCCGTTTCCTCTTATTTATTAAGCTATTCTAAAGCGTTATATTATAGCGTTAGATAAATAGCTTAAGGGCGAAGTATAGCTATTATCTCGGATAATAATATAGTTTTCTAGCTTAGCCGAGATATAGAAAGCTTTCTTTATCTAATCGTTATATATTAATAATATCTTTATATTAATAAGCTATATATATAATATACTATTAATAGCGCTCTTTAGGTATATTAACTTAGCTAAATCCGGTTACTCTATATTATCGGAGTCTATTAATAACTTCTCCTATTAGGAGAAAAAGTTAGGAAAGGATTAGCCTTTCTTTTAAATAAAGCTATAAAGTATTTAAGAAGCGGTAATAGTATAGTTCTCGTTATAATATCGGTAGCGGAGCTATTATAGGAATAAAGAGGGTTTCTAAAAGCTATATTCTCCTCTTATAATATAATAGCTCCGCGCTATAACCTTTACGTTTCCCTCTAGGTATTTATAGATTTCTTAGAACTTATTTATATAATCTCTAATAAAATAGGTATTTCGGATATATTTATACCTTATAGCATACTCTTAACCTAGGAATTAAATATATATACCCTTAAAATTAACTAGCTAAGAAAAAGGCTTACGTTTAGGTACGATTATACTCTTTAAGGCTTTATCTATATTAATATCGGCGTTTTTTATATCTTAGGAGGTAGGAATAAGGATATAAGTATCTTTTAGTTTATTAAGTACCGGGTTAGGGTATTCGGCTATTAGGTTATTAATATTTATTAATAGCTCCTATAATAATAAGCTACGGGATTATTCGATTTATATAAATTATATTATAAGCGTTTTTAAGTTTTATACGCTATCTTTATATTACTATTATATTACTCGTTTAATAATATACCGTTATTTATCTATTATTTAAGTAACTATTTATTATATAGTTATTATTATATTATTATTATCGTTATTCGCTTAAATAGTAAGTTACCCGAATTACTCGTTATAGAGGAATAATATCCTAAGGCTATACGCCGAATAAGTATATAAATACCGTTAGATATATAAGGTAAGTAGAAGGAAGTTAGTTAAATATAAACGGGTATCGAGAGAGCGTTTATAGTTATAATCCTAATTTCTATTATTAACTAACTTAAGGAGAGAAGTAAGAATAGTATTTATATAGCAGCGCGAGAGCTACTTTTAAATAGCTCTTACGCTTAAGATCTACCTTTAAATAAAGTTTTCTATAGGTCTACTGTCGATATAGGTATTATTACCGATAGTCTTTTAAGCGGCTTATAAGCTGCTTAGAAGGCGCTCTCGTTTAGCGCTTATATAATACTAGTCTCTAAACGGGAAGGGAATATACTAACTAAGGCTTTATACCCTAATATACCGAAGCCGTATATTTACTCGTAGGCTTATAATAGATATTTATTATATTTGCCTAACTCTTTAAGTTTAAAGGTCTTTTTAATAGCTTCGGCGGTCTTTCGTATTAATTACTTAGTTAGGCCTATAATCTATATATCGTCTATATATAATATAAGTAGTATATTAGTTTTTTCGTTTTTAAAGATATATATATCCGTATTAAACGGCTTAAAGCTTAGATTCTTTAGGAATAGGTAAATAATCTTAAGCTATTATAGAGGGCTTTGCGTAAAGCCGTATAGATACTTTCGTAAACGCTATACTTTTCGATCCTTATAGCTAAAGCCTAGGGGAGGGTATATATAAACTACTACCCCTTTAGGTACTCTTACGTTAAGGAAAGCTATATTAAAGTTATATATCTTATACTCGAGGTTTTAAATAGCTATAATACTATAGAATAGCTTTACTAATATAGCTAAGGCTATTACTATATAGAGGTCTTAGACCTCCTAATTACCTATCTCCTTAAAATTACTATAGACTACCGGTCTAGCCCTTACTACCTTATTACTATTCCTAAAGGGATAATCCTTCTTATCGAATACCTATTTTACTAAAAGTAGTCTAATACTCTTAGGTATATATTTAATATTAAATATTCCGTTATTAATTAGCTTCTAAATAGCTACCTTATATACTAGATACTAGCGAATCTTAAAGTTAGGGTATTATATAGCCTCCCTCTATATCTTTAATAGCTTATTTATATTATTATCGGCTAAAAGTAGTATATTAACCTCCGTAACTAATATATAGATTAACTTAATCTATAATTCGTATACGTTATACTTAACTACTATATTAGTATAACCTTTATAGTATAAATCGGCCGTTAACTTAGTTAATTTAGCCCTATTAATTCTCGTAGGTAATATCCGTATAGGTTATTAAGCCCTTATACTTCGTATAGGGGGTATAACTCTCTCTTCGTTTAATACCTCCTCCTCTTTTACCCCCTTAGAGATATTATCTAACTATTATCTCTCGATCGTTTAAATAGCTACTAGTTTAATAGGCTTTATAGGAGTAGGGTCGGGTAATAGTAATTAAGGTTATAGTAAGGGTCTTTTATACCTAAGTATTCGAGTTAAAATTAATACGGTATCTAAACGAGGATACTATATAATATCGGTTATAGCTTTTAATATTAATTCTTAATTACCTAGGCTAATACTAGGTAAATCGTAATTATAGTATAGGTTATTATCTATCTTAATAATATTATCTATATTATTTAGGCTTAAAACGGGTATTATATCTAATTCTATTACCTTTATAGCTACCGTATATAAAATAGTATTATCTTAAGGGTATTAAACCTATAAAATACGATAATAATCGTTATTATAGCCGATAAGACGGCCCTTCTTAGCTCTCGGAGCGTACTTTTTAATATATTTACGATACTCTAGCTTCTAATATATATAAGCCTTACTACCTAAGATATATAGGTTCTTAATAGTTAGAGTAATTAATATCGTAAAGCCTAATATAGCTATAAGGTATACCGCTAGGCTAGCTATTATATTACTACCCGTTTTACTAAGCTTAATAGATATTACGTTTATTATTAGATAGGCTGCTTCTATTATAAAAAGCTAAAGGTATTCGGGAAGGCCTACGGTATTATATACGGTCCGTCCCTTTATTATTAGACTACGGCCGGCTCTTTTAGATATTCCGTTTTACTATAGTAAATAGGGTATTATAATATATAGAGCAACTTACTCCTATTTTACCTACTTTTTAAGCTTCGAGTTATAAAAGAGCTATATTACTAGGCCGAACTTAGTGCCTTTATTATAGCCGAATACCTAAATCTATTAACCTATTTATCGTTTAAAGAATCTCTCGAACTCTATAATTATAATATAAACTTCTATCTTTTTAGTATAAAAACGAACCTATTAGTAACGCGTTAATACGTTTATAAAATAAAGATAGTATCTATAGCCTAGGTAGCCTATTATAAACTCTATAAGGTTAAAACGGATTATTTAGCTAGGTACGGTATACTTCTCTAGGTTACTAGCTATACCGTAGGTATTTATTACTTTATTAATTAGATAATCTTCGTATAGCTTTAATAGTAGCGCTTTCTTAAGTATAATTCCCGCCTATTTATAAGCCTCTCGGACTATATCCTCGCTTATATATATTATACGTTTATATATATATTTATATTTAAGTATTATAAGTATTAGTTATAATATATTATTAGCTAAAGGTATTAGTATATTAGTAACGTTAATAACTAAAGCAGCTTAAACCTAGTAGATTTAAGCTACGTCTTTTAAGCTATAAGAGAGTCCTTTATAAAAGCTATCGAATATAATACTATATTCGCGTATCTTACCTACGCTTACTAGGTTAATAGGTATCTATAAGTTATATTTAGTATCGTAAAATCGAAGGATTAAGTATATACTATCGCTCTATTAGGGTTTTAGTAGGCAAAGTAATAGGATATAAGAAAGCATCTAATAAGCAGGATCTTAATAGTATTCAAGATATATTTCCAATAAGGTTATATTCAGAAATTAAACTAAACTTAGTTCCTTCCTTTTTCCTTTTAGTATTCCAGTTTTCGTCTATAACTATAAATATAATTAACTTTATAGGGTTCCCGTTGCTTTTAAGTAATAGGTAAGTAAGTTTCTAGCTTAAACTTTAATAATATCCCCCTTCTTATAAGCTTTATCCTCGAAGCTATTAATTATTAGAAGATATCCTTCCTATTAGTAATAATAATCTAGGTTAAAGTACTCTATATAATAATTCGTTACGTTTAAGCAGATTATCTATAATTAAGTTATAGGTTATATATTTAAGACCTAATTTTCTTTTATTAGTATTATAGTATAGTAGCTATATTATTATTCCAAAATAGCTTATTATTATTAAATATCGGTATTAGGAATAATATAGTATATTATACGTTAAAGTATCTTTATTATTGCTTTATTATCCTTATTATTATATTATTATTATCGTATTATTATTAAGGAGTTTTAAAGTATCGTTAGTAATGCTATAATTATAATAGAATAATAGTAATAATAATAGAATAATAGTAGTAATAAAAGAGTAGTAAATAAGAATAGTTTATACTAAGGATAATAATAATAATAAAAGAATAATAGTAATAGTAAAAATAGTAGTAATAATAGTAAATACGTAGGGTATATAGGCTACCTAACTATTATAATAGCTTTACCTCTATAATTATAAAAGCTACTCTTTTTTCTCTATTAATTTACTTTTCTTTCCTTTTCTTTCTTCCTTTAGATTAAACTTTTAAATATTTTATTAGTATTTCCTTTTAGTCTCCCTTTATTATACGCTTCGTCTTCCTTACTAAAAAGCAGTTTTATCGCGCTTATTACTTTACTCCTTTCCTACGTTTTTATAGCTAGTATATAGTATTAATACTTTATTATAGTAATCGTAATATTTATTAATTAGAGAAATAAGAATACCTCCTAAGCGCCCCGCTAATAATAATAGTAATTAGTAAGTATTCTTTATATTTATCTTACGTTAAAGTACCGTTAACTATACGCTTAGGTCTAGTAAATATATTAAAGTTACTATAGTAATTAATAATAATAATAGCCCTCCGGCCCCCGCTCGACCTATTACTAAATAGTATACGCGTTATATTTATATTATAGCTAAGAAGCCGAGTTATATTTATAAGCCCTATCCTAATAAGCAGCTTCTTCCTTATATATCTAGCTAATATTAATAGTATTAGGTATTAGTACTAAATATAAATATTATACTAAAAATAACTAGCCTTATTATCGTATAAGTATAATTATCCGAATCTATTATTTTACGAGAAGTATATTAATAAGTAATTAAATAGATACCTTTTACCGTCCGTACGATTATATTATCTTAGTATCCCTTTACTACCGATTAGTTAAAAGAGGCTATTTCGAAGATTCCTTACGCTTAGTCCTATCTATTTATTATTAGTAAGGATAATAATAGCGGTAAAAGTATTACGAATTTATAGGGTAATACTAGCCCTATCGTCGTTATTAGTAATAATAGTAGTAATACTAAATAGCTTACTATTACTCGCGATATAATATTACTACTTACTCGTAGGGTTAATATATTAGAACGATTAGCTAATATTAGAGAACGGTTAGCTAAGATTACTAGTGCTTATAATAACGATAAAGAAGGTAATAATAATAATAGTAGTAATAATAGCGATAGCGGTGCTAATATATAGGGTAGAGGCGGCGATAACGGTAGTAATAGCGGTAATAGTAGTAATAGCGATAATAGCGGTAATAGCGGTGCTTAGATTATTACTATTAGCTATAACTAGTAAGTATATATTAAGCTGCTTAATCGTTACGATATTATATAGTTTACGTTAGTTAATTACTTAGATTAGTTTTAATTTCTTTTTTCTTTTTATAATTTTCGGTTTAATTATTAATTATATTTTATATTTTTAAATTATATCTCTATTATTAATATATTAACGCGGCTCCTATATATCGTTTTCGCTGCTATAACCCTTCTATCGAATAAGGAATTACCGTTATCTTTTCGGACCTCGATATATTAGGATAGCTTCGACTTTAAAATATTCTTTACTTTTAATATTAATCTTAGGTTATAGCTTAGGATTATCGCCTTCTCTATTATTAAACTACCTTAACGTAGAGATATAAAAAATATTATAAACTTTATAAGCTTTTAATAGCTCTAATCGGTATACTAATCCGTATATTCTAACTACCTCTAATACTCGAAATAAACTAAGGTATTTATTTACTAACTTTACTAATAGATAGCGTTATCGTAAGTTCTTCGCTAAGACTAAGACTAGTTAGTTAGGTATAAATCTTTTATCTATATACTTTATATTATACTATTTAGTATAATTAGCTTAAGTATTATATAAATATTACTCTATAATAGCGCGTTCCTCTAATAAGGCTATTATTCTTTCTATAGTAGCTAATACTATTATTTTTAGATTATTAGGCTAATTAGAAGGTAAGCGTAGATTATACCCTATTAAAGTATAAATAGATAATAAAAAGATTAATAAATATAGCGTATTATTATAAGTAAATTAAGCTATAGGTAAATACTACGCCTAATCTACTTATTTAATATCGTAATATATATATAAATAGAATTCTAATATTTAATTTAGGCGTTCTATTTAACTATCTATTTATAGGTATAATACGGTATTAAGACGCCGCTTTATCGCTAAATAATAATAGAAGGAATTCTAAAAGGTGCTTATAAATAGACTTCCTTTATCGGAAATAATTCTATCTAGTATTCTAAAAAATTAAAATATATATCGTATAACTAAATCTACGAGTTCGCTACTTATAAGTCGAGTTATTATTAATATATATAATTTATATTTTATATAGCGATCTACGATAACTAAAATTAAATTATAGGCTTTTCCGTTACTTCCTATAGATACTAGTAACTTAATAATAAAATCTATTAAAATTTTCTATTAAGGGCGGGTAAGTACCGGTAATACTATTAATAAGCTATAAGGACGGTAAATTATAGCTTTAGCTCGTTAATAAACTATATAAGTATTAGTATATTATTTTATATCCTTATATATAAAAGGCTAAAAGTAATAGTATTTAAATAACTTATAAGATTTATTAAAGCTAAAATAGCCTATAGTTATATTATTATAATATATTAATAGTAATTCTCTTCGAAGTATAGGTATCTAAGGTATATAAAGTTAATCCTTTATTATTAAGAATCTATATCGAGTATTCTATACGTTTCTTATACGGATTCTATCTACTTTCTATTTACTAAATACTATAAATAAATCGTTCTATTATATATTTTTAACCTCGATATAGAGAGGTTTATCTAACTATATAGCTATTACCGTAATACGTTAAGGCTATATATACGGAAGGATAATAGGGTTATAAAGCCTATTTCTAAGTAGGTAAATTATAGAACTAACGTATAGTTTAAGCTTAGATTATATAGTCTAATAACTTCGCTTAGAGGTCCTTAATCTCTATCCGAGAGTATATATTATTAAAAAGTAAGCTCTCCGTCCTATATATTTTACCGCTGCTTCTAAGTAACTTAGTAACCTATACGGGATAAAATTCCTAGATCTAATCTTATAAATATTACCTCCGCTATCTAATAACGAAATAGCGCTACTTAATTTATCTAAAATATACTCTAAGACTATATATTCGTAGCTTATCTATAAATAAGAAGTTATTAATCCTATAATAGACTACCCCTCTTTAATACTCGGTTTATTATTTCGGTAAATCCGTTTTAATTATATTAGGTTTTTAGATACCTATATAATAAAATCGTAGGGTATATGCAGCTCCTTATTAGCTTTCGCGCTATTACGATAATTAGGACGCTATAATAGTCCGTCTATAGGATTTAATCGATTAAGTTAATAAATAATAGTAAAGTTATAGTTATTTAATAGCTATAGCTATTATATTTACCTTACTAATAGTTATCTTTTTATTTCCTAAAAACTCTAATTTAGGTAATTAGTCTTAATAATAACTAGGGTTTATATATATAAGAGGTATTAATACTAATTTAATATAGCGTTAATAATAATAAATAGTTTCCTAGTCTCCTATACTATAACGCGCTTTAACTAGAGTTAACTTTTTAGAACGAAAAGCAATTAGATACTAAATTATATTAAATAACTATAATAAAATAGCTCTAATAGCTTACTAAAATATATCTATTTCTATACGTATTAGTAAAGTAGGATTAAAATAGTATAATAATAGAGCGATAGTAAAACGAATATATAATATTCGGAATATAAGATACTATCGGAAATTAAGAATAAAAGTACTAATATACTCGCTATATAAAAGCTATATTAAAGGTATAATAATACGAGAATAATTTCGAATAAAACGCCTATAAAAACTAGTAAAACCTAAGAATACTTAGATATCTTTAATATATATAGGCTCGGGCTATTACTTAATAGCAGCGATTCTACTACGTTCTATACTAATTCCCTTAAGAGTAATAACGAAACCTAGAAATTCAACTTTTAATATATTAAATTTATATTTTTTAAGGTTAATATATAATTTCTACTTATATAATTGCTTAAATACTCTATAAATATCTTATATATATATTACGGGGTCCTTACTAAAAATTAAAATATTATTAAGATAGATAATATAAATAATATTAATAAGCTTAACTAGAACTCGATTAATATAAGATTAAAAGATTATAG
The DNA here is from genome assembly GCA_011317545.1 of Coniella vitis. NCBI lineage: Eukaryota > Fungi > Ascomycota > Sordariomycetes > Diaporthales > Schizoparmaceae > Coniella > Coniella vitis. Next base: position 2,643,079 of record WUJK01000004.1, on the reverse strand, counting down.
GAGAATTAGTTAAACCTATTAGTAAAATAAGGTATTTAAAATACCCGTATTTAGTACGAAAAGCCGTCTTCTACTTATTACCTTCCTTAATTCGTATATAGTAATAAGTATCTTTTAAGTTAAGCTTAGTATAAATAATAATATATAATAATTAATCTAGAACTTCTGAAATTAAGGGTAAAGGTATACGATTCTTACGTATTAGCTTATTTAAAGTATAATAATTAATATAAAGGTATAACTCCCCGCCCTTTTTTAATATAAAAATAATAGGAGCTCTTATAAGACTAATAGAATAGTAAATAAGACCTCTAGCCTATATTTTCTATAAGTATTCCTTAAGACTTTCTAGCTCTAACGTAGTAAGTATATAAATAGGTCCCTATAAAGGTATTACGCCCTCTTCTAGATTAATAGTATAGTCTAAAACTATTCGTACTAGTAAAGGTATATTAGGATTTATATATATAATATCCTTAAAGTCTACGTATTTACTAGGTAAACTCGGGATAGGTTTTTTAACTTCCTTTTTAGATAGATATAAAGGAATAATAGGTATACTTTATATAGTAAATATTACGTATATTTCGTATATTTCCTATATAAATATAGTAAGTATTAACTTAGATATATATAGTAGCTATCTCTAATACTTAATAGCCTAATTAATTTAAGGATTCGTAGAAATAAGCTAGGGAAAACCTAATATAATTAGGAAGGGTGCTTTTTTAATAATAGAGAAGCGATAATACTATATTCTCGTAACGCCTAAAGAATTAGTAATTAGTAAATCTAATAAAATAAAACTTAAGGTTTTTATTAATATATTATTAAATATAATTAGTAGAATACTTAATCTAATATAAAGTTATAGGACTTATTCGAATAAGTTATATATAAGTAGGTTTTCCTCTACGCCTAAGTTAATAAGCGCTTCTTTTTCTATAAATTATAATATTTTACTTAAAATTATACTAGCCTTTATAACTAGACGAGGATAATCCTACCTAGCGTATTCCTAACTAGAACTTTATATTAAAGCTATATTATAGGTAATATTCGAAATTCGCTATAATTTTAGGTATACGATTATAGTATAACCTATTATTTAATAAGTTCGATAATAAGCTTTAGGATATTTAATAGAAGTATAATTATCCTCCCTATAAACGTAGTAAATTCGTTATAGGTTTTATAGGTAAATTACTTTTCGATAGCCTTATTAGTTATAATTATAATATCGAATACTATAGTTACGAGTTAGGTATATTAATATAGCGGAATCGTTAGTATTATACTTAGGGGGTAAAGATAAGTTAAGTAATAATATAGAAAGTAGCGAATTTTTAATAGCTTTTTTAGGATAATAGGTTATAATATAATTAGACTCCCTATATATAAAGTAAATCCTACTTTCTTATAGAGTTCGTATAGGTTAAGGTTAAATATCTTTTTATATTAATTCGAATCGTTATACTAAACTAATAATATACTCCTATTTATATAGTAATATTACTTAAAAGCCGAGTATAATCTATAACTTAGGGCGTAGCCGAGTAATAAGGGCTATAATATAAGCTAATCCTTTTAAAGAAGCGAGATTATCTAATTCGATTTTATTAAAATATCGTACGAAATCCGTAACTACTTTATCTCGGCTTTATATAAGTTATAAAAGCTTCGAAGATATAGTAAGTATATAAATCTTAGGATTAGAGTATTATTTCTCGAGAAATTCTAAAAATTTAGATAGGGATATTTTCGCCTTAATACTATTTTCCCTATATTAATATATAAGATAACTAACCTAATAGCATTTTATATTATCTTTTAAATAACCGGTAGTATAATAAGATTTATAATCTTCGTTAATAATACTATATATCTTAAATCGATATATAAGGTTAAATTTAAAAGCTTAAAATTCTATTAGATTAGTTCCTTTATATATTAAATTCGGTATATTATATAGAAGGGTAAGAGATATAATATTAATAATACTTTCCGATTAAAAGATAGATAAAGAACTATTAGGTTTAGAAAGAGTAGGTATAGCTCTACTTATAGGTAATAAATTACTACGTAGAAGTATTATAAACGAGGAAGAAACTTTATAACTAGCTAATAATAGTTAGATATAATCGGAGGATTTATTTCCTTACGCTAAGCGTACGCGTTTAATATATAAACGCTGCTTAATATCTTAGAGGTATAGTAATATATCTACTTTAGCCTCTTCGTAAAGGCGTTATTTAGTTATAATAGCTATATTTAGAGATTCTAAGGAAATTCGCTATATTAGCGTAGTATTAGCGCGACTAATACGAGAAGAGCGTTATATAGATAATATTCTTATTCTTACCGGTTTATACCCTTAGAAAAAAAAGTTTAGAATATTAGGGTTTTAATAGGTAAAGTAATAGGATATAAGAAAGTATCTAATAAGTAGGATCTTAATAATATTTAAGATATATTTCCAAAATAAGGTTATATTTAGGAATTAAACTAAACTTAGTTCCTTCCTTTTTTCTTTTAGTATTCTAGTTTTCGTCTATAACTATAAATATAATTAACTCTATAGGGTTCCCGTTGCTTTTAAGCAATAGGTAAGCAAGTTTCTAGCTTAAACTCTAATAAAGAGGCCGTACCTCGTACGAAAGGCGGTCTTCTACTCGTCTCCTTCCTTAATACGAAGCTTATAAAACGCTGCTCGTATATCGAGCTTAGTAAAATATTTAGCGTTTACGATATTAGATAGGGTCTCTTTAATAAGGGGGAGCAGGTAGCGGTCGGCTTCCGAAATAGCGTTAAGCGCGCGGTAATCTATATAAAAACGGAGGCCGCCCCCTAGTTTTTTAATAAAGATTACGGGAGCTCCTATTAAGGAGCTATTAACTCTAATATAACCTATATTAAATAGCTCGGTAAAAGTCTTCCTTAATACGATAAGTTCTTCTCTAGATATCCTATATAATAGGCCTTATAGGACGTTTATAATAGACCTATCTACCTTCTTATATAGCCGAATCTTATAGTCCGCTCCCTCTTTATATAGCGGTAGCGCGGAAGCTATATCCTTATTAAAGAGGTTCCGGAACTTGTAATATTCTAGGGGGAGTTTCTTATTAACCGAGGATTTTACTTTCGGTAATAAGGCTTTAATAATATCGGCTATTATAATATTAAAGAATACTACCTAAGCGGTATTTAAGCGTTTTATATACCGAACTTTACTTTAAATAATAAAGGTATTAATAAATATATAGTTAAAGTTCTTAAGGCTATATCCTTATTTCTAAACCTCTAATCCTCCTACTCGTCCGATATTTAAGCGGTATTTATAAGCTATATATATTACCCTCTCTCTTTCTACCTAAGGTTTTCCTAAAATAAGGTTATATTAAAAGTAGGGGATTATATAGGCCTAAATATAATATAAATACCCGTTTAGGTTTATATTAAGGTAGGTTATATAGCGGATAACGGGCTATTTATATAATATTCTCTCCTTTAACGATTAATAGAGGGTTTTAAGCGGGATAGATATATACGGAAGTCTTAATTTATATATAAGCGTCTCGCTTATAGCAGAATAATAATTATAGCTAAAATTAATAAGTATTAGGATAAATAGAGTTAAATTATAAAATAGGTTTATTATAAAATAGTTTCTATTTATCTAATACTTTACTTCTTATAAGCTAAAGTCGAGACTTATAAGCTCCTATATACGACTTTATATAGGAGTAGCTAGTTTTCCTCCTATTCCTCGGTAGTATTATTAAGGTTAATAAGGTTAATATCGGCGATATTAATTTCCGTTTCCCGTATAGCTCTTAAACTACTAGGCGGGTATATAGGTAGGAAGGGGTAACGAGCGATTCTATAATTCGAACGTTTATACTTATAATAGAATCCCTACTCTTTCCTACGCCTAATCTCCGCTTAATTAACCTACCTTATACGCTACTTATTAGCTTATAGAGTATTAATATTAGTTATAGCCGTATCCTTATCGGGATCTATATAAGGGTTTTATAGTTTCTATCTATTTCCTCCTACTTACTAGGTTATTCTAAAGCGCTATACTATAGCTTCGGATAAATAGCTTAAGGGCGAAGTATAGCTATTATCTCGGATAGCAATATAGCTTTCTAGCTTAGCTAAGATATAGAATACTTTCTTTACCTAATCGTTATATATCGACGGTATTTCTATACTAATAAGCTATATATATAATACGCTATTAATAGCGCCTTCTAGGTATATTAACTTAGCTAAATCCGGCTATTTTATACCGCCGGAGTCTATTAATAACTTCTCCTATTAGGAGAAGAAGTTAGGGAAAGGTTAGCTTTTCTTCTAAATAAAGCTCCGGAGCCTTTAAGAAGTAGTAATAATATAATTCTCGTTATAATATCGGTAGCGGAGCTATTATAAGAATAAGAAGGGTTTCTAAAAGCTATACTCTCCTCCTATAATATAATAGCTCCTTATTATAACCTTTATATCTCCCTTTAGGTACTTATAGATTTCTTAGAACTTATCTATATAATTCCCGATAAAGTAGGTATCTCGGACGAGTTTATACCTTATAATATACTCTTAAGCTAGGAATTAAATATATATCCCCTTAAAGTTCGCTAGCTAAGAAAGGAGCTTACGTTTAAGTATAATTATACTCTTTAAGGCCTTATTTACGTTAACGTCGGTATCTTCTATATTTTAGGAGGTAGGGGTATAAATATTTTCTAGTTCGTTAAGTACCGGGTTAGAGTATTCGGCCGCTAAGTTATTAATACTTACTAATAGCTCCTATAATAATAAGCTACGGGATTATTCGATTTTCGTAAATCGTACTATAAACGCTTCCAGGTTTCGTATATTATCTTCGCGCTATTATTATACTACTCCTTTAATAATATACCGCTATTCTTCTATTATTTAAGTAACTATTTATTATATAATTATTATTATATTATTATTATCGTTATTCGTTTAAGTAGGGAGTTACCCGAATTATTCGTTATAAAGGTATAATATCCTAAGGCTATACGCTAAATAAGTATATAAATACCGTTAGATATATAGGGTAAGTAGAAAAGAAGTTAATTAAATATAAATAGGTATTAAAAGAGTATTTATAGTTTTAATCCTAATTTCTATTATTAACTAACTTAAGGAGAGAAGTAAGTATAGTATTTATATAGCGGCGCGAGAGCTACTCTTAAGTAGCTCTTACGTTTAGAATCTACCTATAGATAGAGTTTTCTATAGGTCTACCGTCGATACGGATCCTATTACCGATAGTCTTTTATATAGCTTATAAGCTGCTCGGAAGACGCTCTTATTTAGCGCTTATATAATACTAGTCTCCAGACGAGAAGGGAATATACTAACTAAGGCTTTATACCCTAATATACCGAAGCTATATATTTACCCGTAGGCCTATAATACTTACTTCTAAATAGGTAAACTATAAAACTAACGTATAGTTTAAGCTCGGATTATATAGTTTAATAACTTTGCTTAGAGGTCCTTAATCTTTATCCGAGAATATATATTATTAAAAAGTAAGCTCTCCGTCCTATATACTTTACCGCTATTTCTAAATAACTTAGTAACCTATACGGGATAAAATTCCTAGATCTAATCTTATAAATACTACCTCCTCCGTTTAATAATAAGATAGCGCTACTTAATTTATCTAAAATATATTCTAAAACTATATATTCGTAGCTTATCTATAAATAAGAAGTTATTAATTATATAATAGATTATACCTTTTTAGTACTCGGTTTATTATTTCGGTAAGTCCGTTTTAATTATATTAGGTCTTTAGATACCTATATAATAAAATCGTACGGTATATATAGCTCTTTATTAGCTTTCGCGCTATTACGATAATTAGAACGCTATAATAATCCGTTTATAGGATTTAATCGACTAGGTTAATAAATAATAGTAAAGTTATAGTTACTTAATAGCTATAGCTATTATATTTACCTATAACGGGCTAGCCCCTATAGGGCTCTAGGAATTAACTAGCGTTCCTACGGCCGTCTCCGACGTATATACGGAACCTTTCGCTTAAGCGGTTAAGGCAAAAGGTATATAATCTTCTAAATACGTTTTAGAAGATCTAGTCAACTTATTAGGCATATCGGGCGAAGGCAATATTATAGGTAGGCCTATAAGCCTATAATATTACCTCCCTTCTCTCCCTCTAATAACGTCGGACCCTTAAAGCTTACCCGCGACGTTGCTTTATAAGCCGAAGTTTATACGGAAGGGGTATCTAAGACTTTTGGTACTCTATAGCTCGAACTTACGACCTTAGGATTTTATTTAGAAGATATATAATAAGCTAGCCCCTATAGGGCTCTAGGAATTAATTAGCGTTCCTACGGCCGTCTCCGATATACGTACGGAACCTTTCGCTTAGGCGGTTAAGGTAAAAGGTACGTAATCTTCTAAATACGTTTTAGAAGATCTAGTTAACTTATTAGGCACGTCGGGCGAAGGCAATATCATAGGTGGGCCTGTGGGCCTGTAATATTACCTCGCTAATAGCTATCTTTTTATTTCCTAAAAACTCTAATTTAGGTAATTAGTTTTAATAATAACTAGGGTTTATATATATAAGAGATATTAATACTAATTTAACGTAGCGTTAATAATAGTAAGTAGTTCCTAGTCTCTTATATTATAATACGCTTTAACTAGAGTTAACTTTTTAAAGCGAAAAGTAATTAGATATTAAACTATATTAAATAACTATAATAAAATAGCTCTAATAGCTTACTAAGATATATCTATTTCTATACGTATTAGTAAGGTAGGATTAAAATAGTATAATAATAAAGCGATAGTAAAACGAGTATATAATATTCGGAATATAAAACGCTATTAGAAATTAAGAATAAAAGTACTAATATACTCGCTATATAAAAGCTACGTTAAAGGTATAATAATATAAGAATAATTCCGAATAAAACGCCTATAAAAACTAGTAAAACCTAAGAATACTTAGATATTTTTAATATATATAGGCTTAGGCTACTACTTAATAATAGCGATTCTATTATATTCTATATTAATTCCCTTAGGAGTAATAATAAAACCTAGAAATTTAACTTTTAATATATTAAATTTATATTCTTTAGGGTTAATATATAACTTCTACTTATATAATCGCTTAAATACTCTACGAATATCCTATATATATATTATAGGGTCCTTACTAAAAATTAAAATATTATCGAGGTAGATAATATAAATAATATTAATAAGTTTAACTAGAACTCGATTAATATAAAATTAAAAAGTTATAGGAGAATTAATTAAACCTATTAGTAAAATAAGGTATTTAAAATACTTATATTTAGTATAAAAAGCAGTCTTCTACTTATTACCTTCCTTAATTCGTATATAATAATAAGTATCTTTTAAGTTAAGCTTAGTATAAATAGTAATATATAATAATTAGTTTAGAATTTCTAAAATTAAGGGTAAAAATATACGATTCTTATATATTAGCTTATTTAAAGTATAATAATTAATATAAAGGCGTAACTCCCCGCTCTTTTTTAGTATAAAAATAATAGGAGCTCCTATAGGATTAATAGAATAGCGAATAAAACCTCTAGCTTATATTTTCTATAAGTATTCCCTAAGATTTTCTAGCTCTAACGTAGTAAGTATATAAATAGGTCCTTATAAAGGTATTACGCTTTCTTCTAGATTAATAGTATAGTTTAAAACTATTTATACTAGTAAAGGTATATTAGGATCTATATATATAATATCCTTAAAGTCTATATATTCGCTAGGTAAACTAGGGATAGGTTTTTTAACTTCCTTTTTAGATAAATATAAAGGAATAATAGGTATACTTTATATAATAAATATTATATATACTTTATATATTTCTTATATAAACGTAGTAAGTATTAACTTAGATATATATAATAGCTATTTCTAATACCTAATAGCTTAATTAATTTAAGGATTTATAGAAATAAGCTAGGGAAAACCTAATATAATTAGGAAGGGTATTTTTTTAATAATAGAGAAGTAATAACGCTATATTTTCGTAACGCCTAAGGAATTAGTAATTAGTAAATCTAATAAAATAGAACCTAAAGGTTTTATTAGTATATTATTAAATATAACTAATAGAATACTTAATCTAATATAAAGTTATAGGACTTATTCGAATAAATTATATATAAGTAGGTTCTCCTCTACGCTTAAGTTAATAAGCGCTTCTTTTTCTATAAACTATAATATTTTACTTAAAATTATACTAGCCTTTATAATTAAATGAGGATAATCTTGCCTAGCGTATCCCTAACTAGAACTAGTATAGCCTACTATTTAATAAGTTCGATAATAAGCTTTAGGATATTTAGTAGAAGTATAATTATCCTCCCTATAAACGTAGTATATTCGCTACGGGTTCTATAAGTAAGTTGCTTTTTAATAGCCTTATTAGTTATAAATATAATATCGAATACTATAATTATAAGTTAGGTATATTAATATAGCGGAATTATTAATATTACGCTTAGGGGGTAAAGATAAGTTAAATAATAATATAGAAAGTAGTAAATTCTTAATAGCTTTTTTAAGATAATAGGTTATAATATATCTAAACTCCCTATATATAAAGCAAATCCTACGTTTTCGTAGAGTTTATATAGATTAAAGTTAAGTATCTTTTTATATTAATTCGAATTATTATATTAAACTAATAGTATACTCCTATTTATACGGTAATATTACTTAAGAGCCGAGTATAATCCGTAACTTAGGGCGTAGCCGAGTAATAAAAGCTATAATATAAGCTAATCCTTCTAAAGGAGTTAGATTATCTAATTTAATTTTATTAAAACATTATATAAAATCCGTAACTACTTTATTTCGGCCTTATATAAGTTATAAAAGCTTCGAAAATATAATAAGTATACGAGTCTTAGGATTAGAGTATTATTTCTCGAGAAATTCTAAAAGATTAGATAGGGATATTTTCGCCTTAATATTATTTTCCCTATATTAACGTATAAGATAACTAATCTAATAGCGTTTTATATTATCTCTTAAATAACCGGTAGTATAATAAGATTTAAAATCTTCGTTAATAATACTATATATCTTAAATTAATATATAAGGTTAAATTTAAAAGCTTAAAATTCTATTAGATTAGTTCCTTTATATATTAGATTCGGTATACTATATAAAAGGGTAGGAGATATAATATTAATAATACTTTCCGATTAAAAGATAGATAAAGAACTATTAGGTCTAGAAAGAATAGGTATAGCTCTACTTATAGGTAATAAATTACTATATAAAAGTATTATAAACGAGGAAGAAACTTTATAATTAGCTAGTAATAGGTAGATATAATCGGAGGATTTATTTCCTTATACTAAGCGTATATATTTAGTATATAAACGCTTAATATCTTAAAGGCGTAGTAATATATTTACTTTAGCTTCTTTATAAAGGCGTTATTTAGTTATAATAGCTATATTTAGAGATTCTAAGAAAATTCGCTATATTAGTATAGTATTAGCGCGACTAATACGAGAAGAGCGTTATATAGATAGTATTCTTATTCTTACCGGTTTATACCCTTAGAAAAGAAGTTTAGAATATTAGGGTTTTAGTAGGTAAAGTAATAGGATATAAGAAAGTATCTAATAAGTAGGATCTTAGTAATATTTAAGATATATTTCTAATAAGGTTATATTTAGAAATTAAACTAAACTTAGTTCCTTCCTTTTTCCTTTTAGTATTCTAGTTTTCGTTTATAATTATAAATATAATTAACTTTATAGGGTTCCCGTTACTTTTAAGTAATAGGTAAGTAAGTTTCTAGCTTAAATTCTAATACGCTCTTATATATATTTAAGCTAATTATACCTTTATATTTAATTTTAACTATAATATTATTAGCTAATAGTAGCTATTCTAGCTTTATTATTAGCTTTAAAGTCTTAAATTATTTAAGGTTATTAATTAGAATATTTAAATAGCTAGAGTTAGCGATAAATAAATCTTAGCTAATTTATTAATTAGCTACGAATATAGCTAATTATAAGATAGCTATATTAATCTATTTATTATTATTCTTTAAGCCTCCTATACTAAACTAGCCGATCCTAAAAATTATAAGCGCCGTAGGCTAACTTAACTATTCCGTCTATTTTATATACTTTTTAAGGCAACTACCCTTCTTAGAATAATATACGTTATAATCGTTATAATATTTATAGTACTTAGTAGTTACTCTCTTATATATACCGTACTAGCCGAGTATCTTATATATATCCTAAAGAATATCTTTAAAACTAGCGATATCGTCTATTAACTTACTATTAACGTTATTATTATTAGTAGGTTTATTACTCTATTTATAGGCTACGAATACGGCTAAAGTAGTCTCTTTTAACGCGTATTTACGTATCTTAGCTACTAACTCTACCTATAAAAGTATAACGGGCTGGCCCCTATAAGGCTCCAGGAATTAACTAGCGTTCCTACGGCCGTCTCCGACGTACGGAACCTTTCGCTTAAGCGGTTAAGGCAAAAGGTATATAATCTTCTAAATACGTTTTAGAAGATCTAGTTAACTTATTAGGTATATCGGGCGAAGGTAATATTACAGGTGGGCCTATAGGCTTATAATATTACCTCCCTTCCTCTTCTAATAATATCGGACCCCTAAAGCTTACCCGTAACGTTACTTTATAAGCCGAAGTTTATACGGAAGGGGTATCTAAAACTTTTAATACTCCGTAGCTCGAACTTATAACCTTAGGATTTTATTTAGAAGATATATAACGGGCTAGCCCCTATAGGGCTCTAGGAATTAACTAGTATTCCTACGGCTATCTCCGATATACGGAACCTTTCGCTTAGGCGGTTAAGGCAAAAGGTATATAATCTTCTAAATACGTTTTAGAAGATCTAGTTAACTTATTAGGTATATCGGGCGAAGGCAATATTATAGGTAGGCCTATAATAAAAAGGCCCTCTTTTAATTTATAACGATTCTTAAGGAAGCTAAAATATATTAGTAATATATATTCTATCTTAGCTAATAGCGCTATTACGTATAGCTTATCCGTAGTATTATAATTTATTATTTAGAGTCTCTAACGTAGATATTATATATCCTTAAGGAATACTTTTATCGAATCGTAATTAGATTTCTCTTACTTAAAAAAACGGTTTTATATCTTAAATATATTAAAAAAGTTATCTTTAAATATTACCTTAAGTATCTTACTCTATATAATAAAGGGATCTCGTTTATCTTTATTAAAACCGTATATAAGTAACTCGGCTTAAACCTTTTAAATTAAGATATTAAGTATACTACGTAGAATATTATAAGCGATTTATTATAACTTCTTTTCTATTAGGTTATCTAGTTCTAATATTATCTATTTTAAGAAGCGTTTTAGATCGTATATATTATATATATCTAATACTTAGCTATTATAAGCTTATAGGCCTACCTATAATATTACCTTCGCCCGATATACCTAATAAGTTAACTAGATCTTCTAAAACGTATTTAGAAGATTACGTACCTTTTGCCTTAACCGCTTAAGCGAAAGGTTTCGTATATCGGAGATAGCCGTAGGAACGCTAGTTAATTCCTAAATATGACGGGCTGGCCCCTATAGGGCTCCAGGAATTGACTAGCGTTCCTGCGGCCGTCTCCGACGTACGGAACCTTTCGCTTGGGCGGTTGAGGCAAAAGGTACGCAATCTTCTGAACACGTTTCAGAAGATCTAGTCAACTTATCAGGCACATCGGGCGAAGGCAATGTCACAGGTGGGCCTGTAACATCACCTCCCTTCCTCCTCTGATAACGTCGGACTCCCAAAGCTTACCCGCGACGTTGCTTTATAAGCCGAAGTTCACACGGAAGGGGTGTCTAAGACTTTTGGCACTCCGTAGCTCGAACTTGCGACCTTAGGTTATTCAGAAGATATATAACGGGCTGGCCCCTATAGGGCTCTAGGAATTAACTAGCGTTCCTACGGCCGTCTCCGACGTACGGAACCTTTCGCTTAGGCGGTTGAGGCAAAAGGTACGCAATCTTCTAAACACGTTTCAGAAGATCTAGTTAACTTATCAGGCACATCGGGCGAAGGCAATATCACAGGTGGGCCTGTGATACTAAAGCCCTATAAGGGCTAGCCCGTTATATATCTTCTAAATAAAATCCCAAGGTTATAAGTTCGAGCTACGGAATACTAAAAGTCTTAGATACCCCTTCCGTATAAACTTCGGCTTATAAAGTAATATCGTAGGTAAGCTTTAGGGGTCCGACGTTATTAAAGGGAGAGAAGGGAGGTAATATTATAAGCCTATAGGCCTACCTATAATATTGCCTTCGCCCGATATACCTAATAAGTTAACTAGATCTTCTAAAACGTATTTAGAAGATTACGTACCTTTTGCCTTAACCGCTTAAGCGAAAGGTTCCGTATATCGGAGACGGCCGTAGAAACGCTAGTTAATTCCTAGAGCCTTATAGGGGCTAGCCCGTTATATTAGCGTTTCTATTATTAAAAATTATCGGCACCTTTTAACTTCGGAAAGGTATCGGTTCCTATACTAATCGGTAGAAGATAAAACCTAGTACTTATAGCCGGCTATAGAGGTTTTATAGCTTCTTCGAATATAATTAGTTCGATTTTATCCTCCGATTAGTCTAATTAGATAAGATTGTCTTCGTATAACGGCGCTATACTCTATATAGGCCGTCGGTAAGGGTTATAATTTATACGGTTCTTAGGTTATACTAACTCTATTAGTACGTAGCTATTTTAAACCGCTAAAAATCGGTAAATCGGTTAATCGTTCTACTATAAATACGTAAATAGTAGTAATTAATTTAACGGTCTTAAAATAGGGAAATTAGAGAGCTTATAACCTATTAAGCTTAACTTAGAGATCGCATTAGGAGGAAAAAGCTATTCTAACTATAGCGGGCCCACAGGCCCTGGGCTATTTACTATGTGTGTGTGCTGATGCACGGGCCACACCCTGGCCCACATCAACTCATGGCGGCGAGGAAGGATTATGAAGTGACGGATAGACTCTAGAGGGGCTTTCCTTGGGTGCTGAATTTGTGAAGGTATCTATAGTTGTCCACTTGACCACTTGATGATGGGAGCTTCAAACGCCCCCGTCTACAAAATGTATTCAGATTAGCATCGTATTTATATCATCGCGATTTCTTTAATGATATGCATTGTTGTGGCAAGCCAGCCCAGCAGAGAAGGACAAGGAACCATGTCACTAACCATTGGGTAAACTAACAGTGGGCCTTTTATTATTACATGTCTATACATATCATCAGTCATCACTACGCCATTATTTATATAGCCATGGCCAAGCCAGTAGACCGCATAACTGACACCATTGATATCGAACCCAAGCACTTGAACAAGAGTTCCAAGACTGAAATAGGACTGCTCACTGAACCGTGCTCTCACCTTTTTCGCTACCAAACTACTTCTATACGCAATCCGAACGTGCCAAGCACGTGATTGGTCACCATGGATTAATAGCCGAAAGTGTCTTTCATTTGCTTTGGCAGTGCCTAGGCGCTTTTGCGTATGTGAATGACTTGGTATCGGCTCCTCCTAGTTCAACAGCAATCTGAAAGGAAATTTGGGCGAGGCACCCAGTTTGCGCCGGTACCTTCTTGTGATTCCTAACGCACTGAACGAGGCTTCGTTTTGTTGTTCTTGTTTGTGAGGAGGACTTGGCCATGGCCCAAAACAGAATACTGCCTAGCCTAGATTGATGAGAATTGTGGTTGGTCTATTGACGTTGTCGAAATCGACCTGCGACGCTTCTGCAACGGCAGACTGCCGCCGATCTTGTTGAGATAAGCATCCGGAAGTTTGATATGCGATATCGCATGTACTTGGCGAGTGGTCCCCTGATTGTTTCACATCGGCCGAACCACTGGCTTGGTGAGGGGAATGCTGGGTTGCTGCCTTTGCTCTGATGAGGCTCTGCGTTCAAACGGCAAACTCTAGACTTCTCCGCAATGCGTGCCCCCCAACGACAGCAAGTGCTGAAGCTCTCTGCAATTATTGGAAGTTCGGCCGATGAAGTGCTCACTGCTTCTTGACTTGAGCGTTGCGCATTGCAACAGTGGGTCCACAGCCTGCTGTGCTGTGCTGTGCTGTGCTGTAATATTATGCTGTTGCTTTGCGAATCCAAGCAAGCCCTCGTGGTCAGACAAATATCTGGAATCCCACAGTATTAAAGAAGAGCCGAGAGACCTTAGGATGCTGTCTCAGGCCGAGGTTAATCCCGTTCAGCTTGCTTGCTCAGCGCAGACCTTGGGTCTTTGCATATCCTTTGGCTTTGCATCTTCATCCACATTTTCGAAGTGCCTCAGATCTCTTCCTTCTGCTTTGCTACCTCCACTCTCCTAACATTGCGTTCAATTCGTTCGACCCTGCCCTCAACCTCTGCTACAAAGGCGCCATACCCAACGACTTTCTGTTCGTACCAAGCGCTGACCACATTCTCGCTGCGCGCTCTGAGCTCGGCAATCTCAGCTTCCTGTGCCAGCTGTGTGGCTTCAATCCCCTGCATCCTGGGTAGCAGTCCCACCAGTTGGGCAGAGAGGGAAGGGTCTGGCACAGGAGTATCGGCGGTGGCTGCCGTGAGTGCGGATACGGTACTGGGAAACGAGGAAGCAAATGAGAGAACGGTGGCGCGCAAGGCAGAAGTGTCGAGTTGGGACGGAGGTTGGGCTGGGTCGGGCGCAGGAGAGAAGAAGGCGGGGTGGCTGCGGTCTGTTTGGTCGTGGCCCACTATGTTAGCTTCTCGTGACATATCCAAATAGAACGAAATCACCAAAGGCAGGCAGCAGAACAGCGGGGTCGTACAAAGCTTGAGTATATCACCGTAGACACGAAACCGTGACACGATGTTTGCGAAACGGCGCTCGAGAAGAGCTAGGGAGCCGGACACCGAATCAGCGGGTGGTTGTGGGGTAGGATGCGATATAGTGCCGTAGAGGAGCTGTTCGATTCGCAAAAGGCGAGCCTCGAGAAGGGAGATTGTGCTAAGGGCGGTCTTGTCGAGCGTTGAGTCTTCCATTGCGTCGGTCTGCCTGTTCGAGCCTTTTGGACTTGCCAGCGCGTGTCTCTCGATTGATGCCCTCTGAGTGTGTCGTTACTAGAAATTTTCCGAGACCTTTTCCACTCGTCAAGATCCTAAGTTGTCATGGGTTACGAAGAAATCGCGTTGTTGTCCAGCTCGTCCAAATCACGCGTCCTATGGGCGATCCGTCAAGTTCACGAGGCTCCCTTACATAAGAGGTAAGTGGTGGCTCCAGTGATGTATCTGCCACTAAAGAAGCTGCCACATAAGAGCCTTACGTCAGACTTTGGGGGATGTCCTGGCCAGGCAGCCAGGGCAGCATCTTGGCCCACAGGGGCTGCTCTACCTCTGTTTTACAATGTATTCAGTGGCTGCCCAGGGGTGACCAGTGGCAGGCCCTCCGCCCCTGTTCGTTCACGGGCAGCTGCAGATGGCAGCAGGCTAATAGCGTGTCAGTTGCAGCCTCGGTGGAGCCACGCGAGCTCAATGTTCCGCGCCTGCCCACGTCTGGCGGCATTGCGGGCTGCTTAGCGCCATTTTCTTCTTCACTTCCGCCTTGGTCGGTTTTTTTCTCTTTGTCTGGATTTGACTTGCCGGTTCTGCATTACCTATTTATCACGTCGACGAATCCCAGGCTTATGCCAGCGTCAGTGGGCTGGCAGTGGGATCCGACTGGCACAGCCTCGGGCCAGCTACGCTACGTCTCTTACGCCTTAGCGTTTGCCGGGCCACGCCGGTTTAGGCCCCGACGTCTCTGGGCCCGGGCTATCTCCTCTAGCCGAACTCAACCAGCCTTTTAGTCGTGCTCCTGTTTTATCTGAGCCGGAGCCGTTGTCTATCGCCACATCCGACCACAAGCTCTGGCGCCGACTCCGTACTGTACACAAGTCGCGCCCTCGTCCATCCCACACCAGCCACAGAGCGACAGACCAAACCAGCTTCGCCGGAAGCAACGGGAAACTCAATCGAGACACGCAAGACCTGCGGGATCACACGAGCGAAGCGAACAAGTGGTCTTTGTTGCGTTGACGCATAATCAACGACTCCTCAGCGCTGCATTCACTAAAGCCTTATGACGAATTACTCGACCTTTTCGGATGGAAGCGCATCTGGCTCGGATGCCGGAGCCATGCCACGGTATGCTACTGCTCCTCGCTTGCGCTCATTTGATCAGGAGTTGTTTTCCCTGTTCTGGCAATGCTCGAGCGAGTGGCTTTTGGATTGACGGGCAGAACACACTGATACTCGGGCTGGTTGCACTTATCGTCCGGTGCACAAGAAAAGGCCATTTACTAACTCTTGCACAAGCAGACCAAAACGAGGGCGCAGCCCCAAAGAGGGCGGCGGCCAAGCCTCCATGTTATCAAGTAATATAAACCTTCTCAACACGATCGTGGGCGCAGGAACACTAGCCATGCCACATGCCATGTCGCAGATGGGCGTTCTGCTTGGCACTATCATAATATTATGGTCGGCTCTCACCTCGGCTTTTGGCCTCTACCTACAGTCGCGATGCGCCCGATATCTCGACCGTGGGAGCTCGTCCTTTTTTGCACTGTCGCAACTCACATATCCAAATGCTGCTGTTATATTTGATGCCGCCATCGCTATCAAGTGCTTTGGAGTGGGCGTTTCTTACATGATTATCATCGGAGACTTGATGCCTGGAGTAATGAGGGGCTTCAGTGCGAATGCGGATGCACATCCATACCTAGCGGACCGGCATTTTTGGATCACGGCATTCATGTTGGTTATTATACCATTGAGCTTTCTTAAGAGACTGGATTCGCTCAAATACACGAGCGTCATTGCCCTGATCTCCATTGGCTATCTGATTGTCCTCGTTATATACCACTTTGCCTCTGATTCGATTGCGGAACGGGGCGAGGTGAACATTATCCACTGGAACGGCCCGGTTGCTTTCCTGAGTAGCCTACCAGTGGTGGTATTTGCGTACACATGCCACCAGAATGTATGTGGCTTTCCGTCCCACTCCCAGTTGTACGTATTCGGTCATTGACTCACCACCAACAGATGTTCTCTGTTCTTAATGAGATCAAGGACAACTCACCCGGGAGCATTGTCGGTGTCGTTTCTGCCAGTATTGGGTCTGCAGCCAGCATCTACGTTCTTGTCGCTGTTACGGGCTACTTGACTTTTGGCAGCAATGTGTTGGGCAACATTGTCAGCATGTACCCGCCGTCTATTGCCTCGACCATTGGCAAAGCGGCTATTGTCATTCTCGTCATGTTCAGCGTGCCACTCCAGGTCCACCCATGCCGAGCGTCTCTCGACGCCGTTCTCAGGTGGCGACCAAACCGCAACAACCGCGAGCACTCTTCCAGCGGCCACAACAGCTTTCCGCTCGCAGCAGCAGCAGCGCAGACAGACAGCCACGGTTCCCCCATCACAGCCATGTCTGAGTTCCGCTTCGCCCTGCTCACAACTTTCATTATTGTTTTCTCCTACATCACTGCCTTGACAGTCTCCCAACTTGACCGCGTACTCGCCTATGTTGGCGCCACTGGCTCCACCTCAATCAGCTTCATCCTACCTGGTCTCTTTTACTACAAGATTAGCGACCCCGACAGCATCCATCACCAGCGCCTCACCAAGGAAGACGACGACGCGCTCGCTATGAACAGCGATGATGACGAGGACGACAGCGAGGATGTGGAAGCCACGGGCGGTTTTGAAAGGACGACCGGCTCGGGTATCTTGAGCGATGCAGGCAGTATTCGTTCGAGCAGAAGCCAGCTCCAACAGGGCTGGCTGCGGTTGCGCAAGAGGTGGAGGTGGGACCTGGAGCATTTGGAGCATGGGCTCTTGCGAAAGTTGGCGTTGTGCTTGGCTATCTATGGTCTTTGTGTAATGGTGGTGTGTCTGATTTTGAATATCTTCTTTACGGTGGCGCATTAAGTCGAAACGTTACCAAGGGCTATCAGCACTTTCTCATTTACTGTTTACACGCGATCAGTGGGATTTTGCGATGATATCTTCAAGGCATGGATTGGCGTATGGCTTTCATATACAGAGTAGCAAGAGGGAGTCTCGAATGTCACGATTACGATTTATCAAAACTTGAGAATGTTTCTAGACAAAAGCAAATCTTGTGTGTTGCTGCAGCAGCAGCTGCTGCTGCGGCAGCAATTTTGTTATCATTAAACCAGTGAGTATGCACCCGCCTGCCTATCCCCAACACCCCTTTCCTTTTGAACGCCAAACTTTGCTGCACGAAGCGCATCGTGCGCATCATACATATACAACAATGATTAGAATTACTCGTGGAGAAAAAGAAAAAAAGTCAAGAAAGAGGCCGCTCTCGGGTTTCTCTAACCCGCCTTTTACTTTGACTCCTGCTTAGCCTTGTCGAGGATCTTCTTTGCCTCCTCAGACTTGCCCTCCAGGACCTGTTTGAGCTCCTGCAGTGTCTCCTTGACCAGCTTCTCGCTTTCGTCGGTGTGCTTCTCGGCAACCTCCTTCAGCTGCTGCAACTTGGGCAGGATCTCGCTTCCGTTGGGGAGCTGGTCAAGGTATTGCTCGAGTCCCAAGCCGCTGCCACCGGCGGCCTTGGCGACCTTGGAGCCCTTGGACTTGGCCTTGTCGACAGCCTGGTTGACATACGACTCGAGGTCACCCGTCTGTCCGCTGCTAATGGCGTTGCGAGCCCTGTCAAAGAGCTCCTTGGCGTTGCCTTGCTTGAGTGCATCGGCATTCTGCTCAATGAGCTCCTTGATCTTGGGGTTCTTGTCGAGCAAGGGCTTTGCCTCCTCGAGACCCTTCTTCCACGCCTCTTCACCGAGCTTCTGAACCTGCTCCGTCTTTTCCTGGATGAGATTCTTGGCCTTGGAAACGCTCTCGGCCGAGAAGCCGCCCTTGACAATGTCGGCCAGCTGCTTCCACGTCTCGTCGACCTGTTTCTTGGCCTCGGGGCCGTACTGGTCGCCTAGCTGCTTGAGCTGGTCCAAGCTGCCGCCAAACTTCTCCTTGACCTGCGGGTGCTCGTCGAGCACATCACCCAGGGCATCTCCACCGAGCTCCGCAACCCTCTTGGCGACATCGGCAATGACGTCAAGCCCACGGCGGGCCGTTTCGAGGCTCAATCCGCCCTTGCTCACCTCCTTGAAGCGGTTATAGGCATCCTTGAGAATGGCATCTGCCTCGTCCTTGTGATTACGGCGGACCTTTTCCAAATCATTGAAAGCCGTGTCGATGTACTGGCGGCCACCGGGCAGCCAGGCGACGTAGCTATAGCACAGATCCTTGATGTAGCTGACGGTTTGCTCAGCGTCGGGCGTCGACTGCTGGAACTTGGTGGCGGCCTCCTTGTACTTCTTTTGTGCCTCCTTGGAGGTCTTGTTGATGGAACGCGAGAGTTTGCCTGCGGGGCTGACGAGGTAAACGCCGTAGAGGACGGCGCCGGCTGCCAGGCCGCCAACGGCTCCTGCTACGTAGGGGGACTGGCCGGACGATGCGCCACTGCCTGCTGAAGAGGAGGAGGAGGATGTGGTGGATTGGAGGCGGAGCTGCTGGGCGCGAGGTACACGGGCCGAGCGGGCGGCTCGAGGGAGGGCAGTGCGAGTAAGGGTTCTTGCGGGAATCATGGTTGCGGTTTGTGGTCGATGAGTGAGGAGTGATGGAAGATGAAAGAGGAGGAGGAGGTTGCTGATTATTGTTCTTTTTGGGTATTTGGGTGTTTGTGGTTTGTGAGTATGTTAGAGAAAGACGTGTTTAAGGCTTCCCTTTGTGAGAGCTCCGAGCTTTATTTTAAGCTTGGAGTGGTGCTCCCGTCAGGAAGGGAAGTGACATCAGTGTTGTTGCTGTTTGTGGTAACTGGTACTTAGCTCATTGTGTAAGCTGGAATGACGCAGAGCTAGGCCAAACCAGAGTCTCTACTATGTATTTTTGGGGGGTTCTGGATCACCACGGGCGGCCGGTGTGGGCAAATGGGGTATAAGGGAGAAGATGTTCCGGAGGAATGCTTGCAGAAAGTATTACATAGTAGCAACTGTTGCTCTTTGCACATCTGCGTCGAGATGACGTCGTGGTGGTGTTGCAAGCACAAGCCACCTTTTTGGCGCACTTACATACTTCAGTACATTGAGGGGCGGCGCGGGGAAACCCACTTGCAAACAGGGACCACGGTCAACCGTGGGAAATAATAATGACAACACCAGACTGTGGGTATTTCTTGGAATTATTTGCATATAGTAACCATGTACAACGGTGGTTGGTATTCTTCCATGATATGGTCCAACCGTCCACGTGAGCTTCCACGTATTATATTATACATAGTATATTCTGAAGCGTTGCGCTAAAAGCATACAAGTGACAAGGATGAGTCGGTATGTCACCAAGTACTATTCTCCGTCTCTAGCAATGGGTTGCTTGCTTGCTCGCTTGCTACTACTAGATTCCGGTTTGTACCTAGGTATCTGATGCCTTCAATTTTCAAGAGTATGGTATGGTACAATCGATCAAGATTTGAGATATCAGCAAAGCACCATGATGCCATGACCACTCTATATTACTATCTATGAGCGCATTCTGAGGCAATGGCATTACGTTCTATTGCAGAATACTCATCAGAGCGGTCGACCAACCAGCAGGAAAAAGGAATCCTGTGTCGTAAGAGCTTGGGAGGAGTACGGAGAAGGAGATTCCCGAGTAATATAATGTTACATTATTGTCTGCAGAAGATAAAAACCACCAGTGCTGTAGTACAGACATCCAGCCGACTTACCCACACTTGCCCAGGCCTCAGTGTCCTTGAAGTGCCTGTTGACTAATATACAAGACAACCTGAGGCTTATGAACTGCTTCCATTGCTGCGGTAATCGCTACATGCTGTTCAGACAGACGGAAGTTTCCCATATACACTATTGCATTGTACACATGAGAACTCTTCATCATTTACCAACAACCTCACAAGCAGCTGGAGCATCTCACAGGTTTGTCCTGTATTATATGTGCCCAGCTGCACCGAAAGACGTCACCCATCAGAGTCGCTGATTCTGGCCATAAAACAATTATCATTGATGAACCGAATTACCACCTGTGGCTGCTCCTGAAAATGCCAGCTGCACTGAAACGAAGAGAGACAAACCCCAACAAGGAGGGAGGGAAAAGAAAAAAGAGATAAAAAATTGTACACTGGATGCTGTGTTTGTTCATAATGACAACGAGAGAGCTTTTTTGTGTCCTAGGCCTCACGCCCTTTTGGTGCCCTTCCGTCCTAAATGGATTGAATTGATTTGACCCTCCCCATAAGCGCCATCAGCGGAGACGGAACGATCCGAATCCAGGTTCTCACCGATCCGGTAGGCGAGGTTGAGGTTGCCACCCGTTAATATAGGCCATAAGGCCCATACCTATCAAGACGACGCCGACCATGGATGCATAGGGAAGTGTTTCCGTAACCGCCTTACTGGAGATTGTTCGTTTGGACGGTGATCGGGTGGTGGGGGTAATGGTATTCGCGCGCGACAACGTCGGATTCCCGTCAAGCGAATCTTCAGAAATGCTGTCGATATTTGATTCACCACGGTTCGACGCCGGTCGGCCTCTGCTGGGATTCCTATCGACTGGACCGGTTGAGCACGAGTCTCTGTCCTTGGACCGTGAACGTGTGCGAGCGCGCGCTTGCGCCTCAGCTCGCAGTCGTGCTGCTTCTTCATCCTTTTGCCGGATCTGGCGCACCATTTCCGCCAAAGTCTTGCGGTCGGCATCCCGCTCTAGTGTCACTTGCTCGGCCTGCTTCTTGTACATGTCGACTTGATCCCTCAAGCCCTTCATTTCCGACATCATGTGGTCAATTTGTGACTGCAAGAACATCGTCCTCTCGTCGCCTGCTGGAGTCGGTGTGGGTGCATGCTCTTCTGTCGAACGAGAGCTGGTAGAACCAGTCTCTGGCGACGGTTCAAACGCCTCCTCCAGCGTCTTGTCTTCGCTCTGCGCGGCTGCCTGCTCTTGAGTGCGCAGCTGAACGTCACCCTCCAAACGCTTGGCGAGCTCCTCCGCGGCTTCTCGTGCTTCTCTCTCTCGTTGAAGCATTTCCTCCAAATCCCGCATTTTGATCGTCTGGTTGTCAATTTCGCGCTTAGCGCTATTGAGCGCTTCGGTTAATTGAATAATCTGGCTCAGATTGTCCTGTCGAACAGGCGATGAGCTCGCAGGGCTGGGTTTTGGCCGTTCCGTCGTTGCGCGTTTCAGGGACGGCACATCGGCCTGGCCTCTAGCAGCATCAGGCTTCTCAGGCAACGGCTGTTGCGGTGGGGGAGCCGGTGGATCAGGAAATCGTGCCTTTGCGTCGGACCGGAAGGATAGATTATTATTGCCATTAAGAACTGGTGCTTTGGGAGGCTCAGGAATATCCATCTTTTCTTGATTCTTGATGTCCTCATTGGATAACAGAGCATCCAGAAATTTGCCAGTACGAGACAAATCCTGTGCCTGCTGGCGGGCATTTCGCATTTCATTCTGAATAGCTGTGTCAGCCGACCTGAAAGCACAAGTATCGCAGTCGCTCTTGTACGGAAAGGGGGCACTCACTCGTAACTTCTTGACAATTAATTCTGCAGTGGGATGGGTATTAATAAAAGTGCGGTTATTGAAAACCATGCCATTAGTCTGAGCATTCATCATTTGCGCTGCCGTGCCAGGCAGGCCGCGACCATTAGTACTAGCCGAAGCCTGACTACCAGTCCGGCCTCTGAAAGGCACCCCACCAGCCTGAGGCATCATCATACCACTATTGGTCGGATCCAAATCGCCAAAGTTCATATCTAACAGGTTGTTGGAAGGGTTGGGAAACCCGGCGTGTTCGACTTTGGCAGCCACTTTGTGATGCACCACCGATTTCTGGTCCTCGCTAACAATGTCTATGCCCAGTTCGAGGTGATCCGAGGTCGAGAGCTCATGGGGCTCTGATTCGCGGTTCTCTGGTGATAGTCGCGTGCCATTGACAAAGGTGCCATTGGACGATTTAACGTCGCGTATCCAAATCTTGCCTTGACGGTCTGCCCATATCTCTGCGTGCTGCCTTGACAGCACCTTACTGTCAAAGAAACCATTCACAGGGGTGGGTATCGTCTTGTTGTTGGTTTGCCTTCCGACACGTAGCGTTTCGGGATAGAATGGCACCTGAATCGTCTTCCTCTCAAAGGTTCCGTTGAGCGACAAAAGGTAGAGCACTGGCTGCCCGGGGGCCAAGGGCTCACCGACCGGCCGTTGCGGCGCCATCTGGACAGATGACTGGAGTAGAGGTGCCGGTGGGTTAGTAGAGGCACCGTTCAAGCCGTTCTGAGGCCGACCAGCGGGCATGCGCCCCAACTCGGTGCCGTTTTCGACTCTTGGAGCGTTCCACTGCCCTTTTCCCTGTGGTCTTTTTCGTGGAGCAGCATTGGGCCAGCCGCCAAGCTCGCCTGGTGTGGATAGAACAGCAACGCCGTTGGCTTGGCCGTTTGTGCTACTGACAGCGGTGGACGACGAGGAGATGGAGGAGTTGGAGGAGATGGAGGAGGCCGAGTTTGTTCTCGAGAGGGTCTTTCGCGGCATCAAAACACCTCTGACGTCGTCCGAGCTCACTGTCGAATTGAGAGATTGGCTGCCGTTAAGCCCCCATGCCGACCGATTGATGTTTGCAAAGCTGGGAGGACTGGCGACAGCAGTCATGAGGTCGGTTGGCGGACACGTGCAGCGGGCGAGAATACAGGGCTGGGGACGAGAGAGGGGCCGAGATCAAGGCGTCGCAGAGCAGACCGTGACGACAGGAGCAGTGTTGTGGGCTGTTGCAGATTGTCGTCTCGCCCCGATGAGAAGCCCCGGCTTGTGTCGCGACTGGGCGAAGAGGAAGCGAGAAAGTGCGAGTGTGTGCGAGAGAGAAAGAAAGAGACAGGGCGCGCGCGCGTCGCCAAGGCAGAGCTGGGCTGGTAGTGATGGTTGGAGGAAATAAAAACGGCAGCAAGCACGGGGCTGCGTCGTGTGCAGATGCTGGGCCGGTGGATGGCGCTGCAAGTGGAGAGGACGCGGACGTTAGCCTTTTTAGCCCTGAGGTAATCGGCGGCGGGACAAGGGCAGAGACGGCGGGTAGGGCGCTGGAAATGGAGGCCAGCGCAGGAGCCGCACAGCAAAGTGGATGGTGATGATAGTTGCTTTGGTGTTGCAGTGCACACGGTCAACTTACCAAAGATGTCGGTGGCAGGAGGCCGTGTGTAGTCGATGGGGGCTGCGAAGCAGGAATGAAGATGCTAAAGTTGCACTGTAGAGAAGCGACAATGACAACGGTGTCGGTGTCAGGGTGTGTTGCAGCAAAGTTGCAACCACTCAGGCCACTGTACATAGTGGCAGCAGCGGATGCTCTGTCAGCAATGCCACTGGCTGGCTGGCTGGCTGGCTGGCTGGCTGGCTAGCAGAGCACGTAGGAATGGCTGGCAGGACAGGCTAGGCTCTTAGTGCTATCTTCTAGGGAGTGCCCACGCACTGCCGCTGCACTGGACAACTTGTGCCCCAGGGGCTTGCCGATGGCACCTAATCTACAAAGGCTCCAGAATAGTGGCTGATATAATGAACATGCACAGTTTGACAGCTAAAGAAAGGAGACGCAAACCAGATGAATTAGATTATCACTCTGCATTAGCGTAGCAGGTCATCACAGGCAAGTACATGGTCAGCAAGTAAAGGTTTATGAGCAGATTGCGGCCGACTCCATCCTCCCACACTTCCAAGCCTGCGACCTGCACTCTGCCACAAAACATTAGTAGCTTATCTGCCCATGCCCGATAAAGGACTCGAACACTACATAGTACTATGTACATAGTACTGTGACCTAGGTGCATAGGTACATACTGCTATGTGCTATGTAAAGCCACATGGGAAGCAGGCAGGCAAGCCGCAGGATAAATTTGGTCTCGCAGGGATAAGCAGCTGTGGCTTGACACGGGTCGACTGCACATAGTACAGAGTACATCCTAGCCACTTACTATGTGGGTGGAGGCTATTTCGTCACCCCCATACATGCTCCACCTCAAAGTCAAAGGAAAGTCCAAGCTTCTGATTTTATTCAGAGTCAATCAGGCTATACTTACAGCAGCATCTGCTTCAATCCAGCACCAGACCTGTATACTACCACTACAGCAAACATGCCAGTGCCAGTCAACCATGGCCACGCAGGCCCCTCCAACATCGAAAAGGGTACCCTTCCCCTCCTGCTCGTGCTCCAGGCCACAGCATGGCTAACTTGAAGCAGCCAAGATGGGTGCCATGATGGGCGGCAGTAGGTTTCCCCATGCCTATCGCATACTGCAAGAGGCTGATCTAGTTTCCACTCACTCTAGCTGTTGGTGTCATTATTGGCTTCATCTACGGTACGCGATGAGTTCCGTCCCATCTCGACTTGCCCGACAGTCCTGACACTGTTTCCAGGAACCGTTAGCATTTTCCGATATGGCGCCGGGCCCAACGGCATAATGAGGACGTTGGGACAATTCATGGGCGCATCTGGGGCGACGTTTGGGTATGCATTACTTTCCCGCTTGCTCAGCTGCGGTGGCAGACGACTGACAGACGACGCTTCCCCTCTAGCTTTTTCATGTCCGTCGGTAGCGTGATCCGGAGCGACGCATCGCCCATTGTCCAACAAGCCTACGCAAACTCGCGACGCTCTCCGATAATCATAGCCGCATCTCACCGCGCCCCCTTCCCAAGACGCAGCGATTCCTGAGAAGGAGAAGATTGGTCTTGGCGGACATATTTGCCCAGCTGAAAGATAGGTTCGCCGTCTTCGACTCTCATGTGTTAGAACATGTACATCTTCATGGAAACGGGACCCTCTCACACCAGGCTGGCCAGACGCAAGATTCTTCGACAAAAGAGAGTGAAAGAGAACGAGGGGCAGAGGGAGCAACACAGAAAAGAAGAAGAAAAAAAATCAACCACCCATCACCAGAATGTGGCACATGCTCGCCTTGTGATTCGTTGTGAAAACCCAGATTTAGAGTTGCGCTCGAGGGGAGAATCGGCGAATTATCATCACTGCATGGAAAATGATGGGACTTTCTGCTGAAGAGTCTCTCGCTCATAGAATTTGAGTATTTCATGCTGGCGCAAAAACTTCTCTACGGCATATCTCGTGTTGGCTTGTACATATCGTTGCAACCTGGTTGCCACCGCGCAACCCCTCTCTGGCGCATGCCTGTCGGACATGGATCGCGTTTATGGAAATGGCTTCTATAGGATGAAGGGCAGGGAATGGTTGACTATTGGTGCAGAGAGGCCTACTATGTAGTCGCATTGAGCGACATTCAAACCGTACCTTGCCTAGGGGAAGGGTCTAGGTTTGCGCTTCTATCTACTATATACAACCTCCAAGCACGAGCATCTTTCCTGTCGCACTATCTCTCGTGTTCACCAATGCACCCCTCTGCCCTGACTGCGCCGTTGCCGTCTTCTCCGCTGGCTGAGAGGGAAGCCCAAAGTGCTATGAACTCGATATGGTCCGAGCGCAAATATTCTGAACCTGGCGTACGGACGCCCTAGGAAGTCTA
Organism: Coniella vitis; assembly: GCA_011317545.1. NCBI lineage: Eukaryota > Fungi > Ascomycota > Sordariomycetes > Diaporthales > Schizoparmaceae > Coniella > Coniella vitis. Next base: position 2,616,375 of record WUJK01000004.1, on the reverse strand, counting down.
AGTTTAGCCTGTCTGGTGATCAGGCATGATTGACCTGGCTGGCCGTGTTGGTGCAAGTGTTGCCAGACGTCAGCGATTCCTGAAGTCTTCCGACCTTCTTGCCATGAGAATGCGCCGCCAAACGAACACCCACCCCACAGTCGTCTTTGGCGCCAAGGCGGCGGATAGTGTCTGTTCGCGGTGATGCTCAAGAATGCTTCTACGAAATGTTCAGCCACTCTCGCCGGACGCCAAACATGCCAACATCAGAAGATGGGCTCATCAAGCAAGCATGGCCGCCTGGCACGCGGTCTCGGCAGGGTGCCAGGCCACTACCAAGCAACACATGGGTGGCAGATGCTCCTTCCTCCTGGTATGCTTGGCAAAACGGCACAAGTGGTAGCACTATTACACTGACTCGCCCGCCTCGATGTGGCTGCCAAGGTTGGCCTAGGATGCGGCCAGTCGTAGCCATGGTCCGTAATGCTCGGACACGCTGGAAGCGCGCACGGCTTCGGCACGGTTTTTGTTTCCTGCCCCGTATCCTTTCAACGACCAAGAAACAAACTGTCTACGCTCGGTTGGTGTCGGTGTTTCTCGCGATTCGCAGATGCGATGCCTTGCCATGGTCAAGAAACGCACACGGCGGTGTTTTACTGGCTCATATGCCAGCGGCCAAGCAGTCGACTGGTGAGACAGACGGCCAGCATAACGCACTTAGCATGGGCATTTTGGGATCGATATCTCGGCCTGTGTCTTCGCAGCACATCGAGCACCCAACCTCCAACTCACCACACACTGGTGCCCCTAATTCGACCAGCAGCGCCTCCATCGGCTCGTTGCTCCCGAGGCCCACACATCTGGAGAGACGGTCTGCTCAGGAAGAGCACCAGCTAAGAAGATGGCACAGCCCCGAGCGCTCGGTGCTCAAAGAGCTAACGACTCTAGACTGCTCAAGCGGGCAAGGCGGGGCCGAGGGGCTCACGTACCGCAGCCTGCGCAGCCTAGAGATACGCGACAGTTGATCGGCTGCGTCAATGTGCCGTAGCACCTCTCGAGCCTCTCCGTCGCCTGTCCAGGCGCGTTTCAAGTAATCGAACTATGCCATGTACGAGGCTCCACTGGGCTTGCTAGTCGTCAAGAGAGCCAGCGGAAACTAGGTGTGACAAGATTAGGACCATCTCCACGAAAGAAGCCATTTCATTTCTCGAAATGATGGAGATTATAAAGGCCCCCCGGCCTCCTCATGATGCTTCGCAGAATGTAGCATCCTCCTCCTCCTCCTTCACAGCAAGGCCCGACTTGGTTTCGTGCCCGTTCATTCGCTTTCTCGACAATACGCCGTGTGCCCTTCGTTCTGTTCGCAACCCGCCGCGCGGGCTTCCTTTCGTTGATACTCCCGAGCTTTTTTGTTTTCTTGGTCCGGTCATTTGAACAGATACACAACACAGATTGTCACACACATTAACAACATGTCTTTGTTTGGCAGCCTGCTACAGGGCATCTTTGGTGCCATTACCAATGCCTTGAGCTGGCTATTTGGCGTAACAGCAGCCCTGAGTCAAACAGCAACCAACGGGTAATGGCAACATATCTTGCGAATACTTGTTTCTTTTGTTATCTCTTGACAAGTTACCGAGGCTAATTACTTTGTCACAGGCTATCGCCCTTGGGCACTCTGTCGGCGGCTCTCCTGCCCTTCTTTTTGACAAACAATCCTCTGCCGGACGGCTACCCCTGGGGCACCATGACAACTACAAACACCAACCCGTATACCAGCGCTCCCAACACGGGCATCATTCGCTCCTACGACTTCACCATTACCCGCGGCGTGATTGCCCCCGATGGCTACCAGAGGGACGTGATGCTGGTCAACGGCGCTTTTCCCGGCCCCACGATCGAGGCCAACTGGGGTGACACCATCCAAGTGACCCTGCACAACAACATCACCGGTCCCGAAGAGGGCACGTCGCTTCACTGGCATGGTTTCCTGCAATCTGGCACCCCTTGGGAAGACGGCGTTCCGGGCGTCATGCAGTGCCCAGTCGCCCCTGGCAAAAGCTACACCTACTCCTTCCAGGCTGAACTCTACGGATCTTCTTGGTACCACTCTCACTACTCTGCTCAGTACTCTGGAGGTGCTCTGGGCCCTATTGTCGTCTACGGTCCGCAGAACGCCAATTACGACATTGATCTCGGTCCCGTGATGCTAACCGACTGGTACCACGAGGACTACAACACGCTTGTGGAGAAGACACTGACGCCTGGAAACGGCCCCGTCTTTTCCGACAACAACCTGATCAACGGCAAGATGAACTTTGACTGCTCGACTGTCGCAGCCGGCGACCAAACAAAGTGCACCAACAATGCCGGTATCTCCAAGTTCAAGCTCACCTATGGCAAGACGCACCGCTTGCGGCTCATCAACGCCGGCTCTGAAGCCGTGCAACGATTCTCTCTCGACGGACACACGCTCACCGTTATCGCAAACGACTTCGTCCCTATTAAGCCTTGTAAGTCTCTGGTCCCACCCTCTCTCGATATTTCTTTCGGTCTGTCTGTCATGACGCAACCTGCTCACAAATTGCTTTCCAAACCTAGACACTACCAAAGTCGTCACTCTAGGCGTTGGCCAGCGAACCGATGTGCTCGTCACCGCCAATGTTGGAACGGCCACCTCGTCCTACTGGATGCGCAGCAATATCACGAGCTGCTCCACCGCCAACCAGCGATATGCCGTCGCCGCCGTCTACTACTCGTCGGCCGACACGAACAAGGCGCCCACCTCCACGGCCTGGAACGTTCCCGACCCGGGCACCTGCGCCAACGACGCACTCAACACGACGGTGCCCATGTATTCTATTGCTGTCCCCCAGCCGAGCTTGACGCAAACCTACAACATCACACTCTTTACCAACGGCTCGGGCGTCACGCTGTGGGACCTGGATGATGGCAGCGCGCGCGTCGACTACAATGCACCTACGCTGCTATCGGCCAACAAGGGCATCACTCTTTTCGACGCCGAGGCAAATTTGCGGACGCTGTACACCAATTCGAGTGTACGCATGATTATCGAGAATAACACACCTGCCGCGTATGCAACATCCCCATTCCTTTTTGTTCTTCCTCTCTTCGAACCATTTTTGCTAACTCTTTTGCACCCTTAGTCACCCCATGCATCTTCACGGCTTCAACATGTACGTCCTCGCTTCGGGCACGGGCACGTGGGACGGCACCATCACCAACCCTAACAACCCGCAGCGCCGCGACGTGCAGATGGTCGAGGCCAACGGCTACATTGTGCTGCAGTTCGACTCGACCAATCCGGGCGTGTGGCCCTTCCACTGCCACATTTCGTGGCACGCCAGCGCCGGTCTATTTATGCAGTTTCTTGTGGAACCAGAAAAAGTCAAGAGTTTGAGTATTCCATTGAAGGTTGCGAATACGTGTGTGGATTGGATGGCGTATACGAATGTGGATATTGTGGATCAAATTGACAGTGGTGTCTAGAAGCGTAAAGAAGAAGATGGTGGTGGTGGTGGCTGCGATTATACACAATATGCGGTGGTTCGCTGATTGTACTACTACTTGGAAGGGCGTTTTCTTTATTTGTTGGAGTAGAACCCGTTATATTAGATACCCTGATTCTCACAGAAGCTGGCGCAGGATGGACCTAGATAGCATGCGCTGTTTGGCGCGAAGCCTTAATTTTCATAAATGTAATATTCTATTTTGTACATGACTGGGAGCGATGTGCTCTTTTTTTTGGGGGGGGGGGGTGCATAATAAAACAACCCTTGAGACAGAGGCGGGTTACCCTGCTTCCAGTCTCTTTGTGAAATGCAGGCTGTCGTTGCCCCTTTGGGAACGACCTGGGTATGTTTTACTTTCTCTTCACAGCCAATATATAATACTTAATACTCGCCCTTGTGTGATCAAACCAGCTCGTGGATGGAAATACGAGGAGCATGGTAGATGGAGACTTCTAAACCAAGTTCCTGCTACAAGAGAACTGATCATTTAACATAACTCCGGCCCTTTGCATGAGTTATTTTCGTCTAAACATAGAAACAGCATCCATCTCCGGTCTCTCTCTCATACTTTGCTTGGAAAGTGAGAGGAACGAGAATGCTTTAGATTGCTAAAGTGGATAGACTCAGCCCGTGATGAAAGACTATCGATTTTTTGATTACTCTTTTTGGGGCCTCAATGGTCGCAAGTCATGTACGAGATTCTATCAGGAGGCATTGCTCGAGTATTGAGCATAGATAGTACGGTATTGTACGAAATGCAATGTCATAGTAAGCCTGCTTTCGAGATTTTGAGGGAGGGAGTGGACAATTCAAAAACGGTGCTTTGGGAAATAGAAACCCAGATCCAAAGAGCGGACTTAATCATTTCTCTTCTTTACATAGGACGTTGGCATCCGACGTAAGCTGTGCAGTAGGATGCTAGTGACTCGATTATCTTATTCAAGCCATAAAACCAGTCCTCCAAATGCTTCCTTTCCCCTTCACTTATGTATCACTCCCATACCACCACAATCACATAAGGTTTCAATAACGCGGTTTTCCAAGACAGGCTGCGAACCCTGACCCAAGAACTTCAAAAAATAAATTTGTTGGTTGAAACCTCAGCAGCACAGTGCGACATCACACCCACCACATCACTCGAGATCGTCCAGCTTCAACAAATTCCTCTCCCTCGGCCGCAACCTGCCGCCCTTTGTCCTCCTCTCAGGCCTCTTGCTCTGTATTCCCTTTGTCCGCGCCGCCAATGTGCCTGCCTCACTAGCCTCGAGATTAATCACATTCTGCTTCTTTTTGGACACCTTGCGGCCCTTGTAGTCGTAGCCGTTCAGCGCTGCCGCACGCGCAGCGCGAATGCCTCCGTCGTTGGGCACCCGTTCACCCTCCTTGACGCCTCTGCCGAGACGGATGCTGCGCCGCACGCGCGTCTTGGCTCCGAGCGCCCAAAGATCGCCCCAGCGGGCCTTGCGCGCGTCGTGGTACGCCTGCTTGCTGAAGGATTTGGGGACGGTCCAGCGCTCAATGGAGCCAGAGGGCGTGCAGAGGTCGAGCGTCACGTGGCCCTTGCGCTTGAGCGGCGGGAGGATGTTGCGTGGGAGGGACAGCGGGTGGGGGCGGGAGAAGGAGTCGGCGGGAACGGACTCGTAGCCCTTGAGAGCGGCCTCTGTGGCCACGTCGCCTTGGGGGAAGGGGTTGACTTGTGCGTCGTTGAGCATGCGGGCTGCTTTTGCAAAGACAGAGGATGAAGGTGCGGAGGCGTCTGACGGCGTGTCGATGCCTGCGTCTTCTTCTTCTTCTTCATTCTTGGGAGGCGTGCCGCGGCGGATGGCCACATAGCTGAAGTTGATGTCTTCGTGGTTGCGGTGAGACGCGCCCAGCACCTTTTGCAGGAACGGAGGGCGAATGAATCGCTGGCTAAAGTGGCAAAAGTCCTTGCGGCCTGGACTGAGGCCCGGGGTCAAGTACATGGGGCACTTGAAGTGGTTGGTGCAAGGAGCAACAATCATGCCAGGCTCGCGGATTCGTTGCTCGAGTTCTGGTTGGGTGGTCTCTAGTCGTGGTCGGGGGGTAGGCGCGAGAATGAATTCGTCCAGCAATCTCTGGCGGACATCGGCGACGGCTTCAAAACCGCGCGGATGGCCCTTCTCCAACACGATCAGCACACCGCCCTCGGGCGAGAGCAGCGACCAGAGTTGGTTCAGGAGCTCTCTTCTCCTCCACTCCTTCTCCATGGGCACCAAGGTGTGTGTTGCAATAATGACATCGTACACCTTGCGCTTTTGCGGCACCTCGGGCGCATCCAGCTGCTTGTCCGAGTTTTCGATGGAAGCATAATTTGGTAGCCGTGGCAGGAACTGTGTGTTTTGCAAGAAGCGGGATATTCTTTGGCGGAGATGATACGAGCCCACAATGACGGACCGCTTGCCCGGCGGCTCAGCAGCGAGTTCGTGATCTTGCTCGCGCATCATGTCCCATTCAGTCTGTAGTATATTCTGCCAAGCAGAGAGACCAGCCCCTCCGGCACCCACGTCCAGAACGCGAGGGCCTGCCCCGTCCTCGTCATTTCGGTTCAGCAGCCCACGAATCCACTCCGGGCCGAGCCTCTTGCGCACCTCGACTAGTGCACTCGTGGCGGATGCATAGATACCCGGTAGAACAGTCGATATGAAGGCATCGGCCTCGATTTCGGTCATTTTGGGAAAGGAAGCCTCCAGACCAAGACCCTTCTGCTGCAGATTCCTCGCAAAAGCTGGCGTCGCGGGGGAGTGCGGCAAACCAGGCCCACCAAAGTGTTTCTCTGCGGTGGCACGAATATGCGTAGTGTCGGTTCTCTTCAGGAGTTCGGTAATGGGCAGTACAAAATCGGCCTTGGGAAGGTGCAGTGTGCTCGGCGAGGTTGTGAATTTGCCCTCTACCGTGTACTGGTGTATCCGTGCGCCTTGTGCATCTGGGAACCAAGATCGCATCTCCTCTGCTTCTGGGTCTTCATCTTCCTCCCCTTCCTCCTCCTCTTCCTCCTCCTCGATATCCTCTTCTTCCTCTTGTGCACGTTGTTTGTCCAGTCGTCTTTGGTGCTGTATCGCCTTTATCCTAGCAGTTTCGAAGTCTTGCTGTAGCCGCAGCAGCGCTTCGTATTCTCTCTGGTTGCTTGCGTTTGCCTCGATAAACTCAATCTGCGCCTCGTTGGGCGGTCTTGCTTCGATCTCTGGTTCCTCCTCCTCAGCAACATAAACTTCGTCGCCTCCCTCATTGATGCGCACGGTCCGCAGTTTCTCTGCAGTGTATTCGATCTCTTCTACGATGCCGTCCGCGTCCTGGCGGAACAGCATTGCTTTGGGAGCTGGTCTTTGGGATGCGTCAGCTTGCTCTTCACCAAAGGACCCAAAACCAACATCCTCGGGCGCTGTTGGGCGCAGGGGTGGGCCGTAGAGCCGCTGGTAGAGCTGGTATTCTTCAGCAGAAAGATAGTCGGGTGGTAGCGTGTTGCCAAACATGCGCTTCGCGCGCCGAACAATGGTCTCGGGGTCGGCATCCTCGGGTAAATCTTGCAGAAGCTCGTTGTTCACTTGTTGCTGGTATTCTTCGGGGCCAAGTTCCTCATCTAGTATTCTGTCAAATTCGTCTCCTTCAAGTTGATCAGCGGCTTCGACTTCGTCTTCAGCAGGCTGCTCTTCGGCGGCATTTTCAATTCTTGATTGGACTATCTCGTCGGGCAGCTCGTCTGGGCGCGGGATTTGGTCCTTATGTTGGTGCTCAGTACTACTTTCTTGTAGTCGCTTTGAGCTTGTCGAGAGAAAGCGTGCATCGTTTCCTCGATTATGATGGCGCGTTCTGGAGATCGCAGGGTGAGTGGCGCGGCGCGGTGCTGCGGTTGCAGGCGCTAATTCTGTGATTGAGTTGACGTAGAATCTTAATATTTGCGCCGTACAAGATGGGCAGCCATTCTGCAGTTTGCGTCTTGCTGCAAGCATAGCTGCAAGTCCTTTTTTGAAGATGTTTGTTTTATGGCTCTTATTGCTGCTGTCGGGGTGGTGGTGGCGGGGGTGGTGGAAGATTTAGTTTCCAGAGTGTGGAGGTGGGAGAGCGTGGCGAGCTGTCCAACGAGAAGCTCAAAATTTCCAATGGCTGTTTTGCGCCAGAGTATTTTGGGGGGAGCGTAGCCCAGTGGCAGAACACGCCAAAGCGCGGGTCTCAAGACGCATGCACTTTAAAGCACCGCGGGAGCTCCCCACCACCGCACGTGAGTGGCAACAGTCCGGAGCATTTGATGCTGCGAAGGCGCCAGGTGCATAGACCCAAATGGCAAACAAGGAAAAAAGAATTGCTAGATTATTTTATAGAATCTCTCTAAAAGGAAAAGGGGTAGATAAAGTGTAAGAAGTACTGTGCTGCCCTCTCGCTCCACGAACGCCATGCCTAGCCAATAAAAGAAATATCATGTCGTGATGATGCTACAAAGCCCCTTCTCTTGTGCCGATTACTCGCCTCCCAGGTCAGCCAACGTTCGGAATGCCGTTCTTGCAGCAGGTTTCTTGGCACTTCCGGTCCCTCCAGAGCCTGAGGGAGTGATTGGGGCTGCAGTAGGATTGTGGATGTTGAACTTGGACGCCTCGGCGGCTTTGTAAGGGTCGAGCTGCATGTTGGCTGCTTGTAAGCCCAATATTCCAGCCTAGCAGCAGGATAAAGATGCAACACCTACCGAGAACAAGGAAGCAACGTATAGACCAAAGAAGCAAATAACAGCATTGACGAAGCCATTCAGATCCCATTTGAGCGACCTCTGCGGGCCCCTTGCCGCGGCAGGTCCCGAACCGCCTAGTGTTCTGCCAGGTGCACTGAATCCAGAGCTGGCAGAGGGGCCCGCCAATTTGACAGCGTTCTCGACAGCAGCGGTGAGCTTGGGCGGGTTAGCGCCCTGGATGGTCTCGAGAGGGGTGCCGTTCTTGAAGATGATGAAGGTGGGCATGGCGCGCACGCCGTACTGCGAGGAGACGTCGCGCAGTTTGTCGACGTCAATCTTGGCAAAGGCAACGCGCTTGGGCTTGGTGTGCTTGGTGGCAAGGGACTCGAATGTCGGTGCAATCATCTTGCAAGGGCCACACCAGTCGGCGTAGACTGCGGATGAGGGTCATTGTCAGTTGCGCCATAGTGACACAGTTTGTTAAAGACGGGGCGGGCTTGGACTTGGGCGGACATACAATCAGCGACCACGATGGTCGACTGCAGAATGGTGCGCCATTCTGACGAGGAGCCAACATGAACAGCCATGGCGAGTTTGTAGGTGGTTGCAGTGCTGACAATAACGCAGAGAGGCAGTGACAAGCGCGATAGAAAGCAGTTGTGGTTGTCGGTAGGTGTTGGTGAGAGGGGGAGCCTGTCAGATGTTCTCGCAGCACTGTAAGTACTATGTACCATGTAATGTGGCCGGATCAACAGGGCCTCTCCGGCGGCATTCAGGTACCTGCTGCAGCCTAGCAACCACAACGTCAGCAGCAACCAAGACAGGCAGGCGGACAAGCCTCGCGCCCCACCGATAAGGCGATAAGACGGCCGTCATTGCAATTTTACGAAGCAAGGACTGGCACTTTTGCTGAAAAGAATGGCTTGTTTTCGGCTCCCCATCAATGACGATCGATTTGCAGAAAAATATTCTGAAGTTGTCGCCGGATTATAATCGACTTGCCATACGTTCAAGATGAGTTCCAGCACCGATCACCAGGCCAAGGTACGTCCTGACCATCTCTTGATCAGTTTCCACGGGCACACCGGCGCTTCTCGTCTTTGCGACTGGTACTCTGGCAGTTTCGAAAGCCCCGACTGGGTCTGGTGAGGAAGCGCGCGCGTGTGTGAGTGTGAGCCGGTGAGTGAAGGCTGCCTTGCTAACTCTTATTGCAGAAGCGCCGCATCAATGACGATGCCGACGACAACGGCGCAACCAGTTTCAAGCCATATGCTCGATTTCAAGCAACCGGCGGCCGCAAGCACACCGTCTCCATTGCTGTGCCTGGCAGTATCATCTCAGAGTGAGCAGCCTCGCATGCCTTCACTCGTCCGTCGCTTTGCTGACCCTTCTCATGCAGCTTCAAGACGGCAGACCAAAGGATAACAAGTCCTGGGCGGATAGCAAGGGCATTGGCTGTCTTTAGCGTCGACGAAATTGTCATTTATGACGACAGCCCCCTGGACTCTCGGCCCCGCGCTGTCGACCGTGACAGATATACGGGTGACACCGACCCATGCCACTTCATTGCCCACGTTCTGTCATATCTCGAAACTCCTCCCTTTATGCGCAAGGCTCTCTTTCCTCTCCACGACAACCTGGCCAAGGCTGGGCTGCTGCCAGGTCTCGAGATGCCGCATCACCCTCATAAGGATGAGTGGCTACCGTACCGTGAGGGCTTTACCCTCAAAGGGCGCCCAGAGAGTGGCAAAGGGTGAGTCTGGACATCCTCATTCACTAATTCCATCTTCACTGACCATTTTCATCCTGCCGATAGAACAATGGTCGAAATTGGCATGCGAAAACCAGTCACTCTCACCGAGGAGATTCCGCCCAATACGCGCGTTACACTCTCATTCCCTGAACGTTCCCTGGACAACCCAGAGCCAGTGCACCCGCACGCACCACGCACCGAGGCAGGATATTACTGGGGTTACAATGTCAGAAGCGCCGCGTCGTTGTCGGCCGTGTTTACTGAAAGTCAGTACGAGGGCGGTTACGACATCAGTATCGGCACATCCGAGCGAGGCATGCCTGCGTCCAGGGCCTTTCCCGCGTTCAAGAAACCCAACTTCAACCATCTCTTGATCGTTTTTGGTGGGCCCCGAGGTATAGAATACGCAGCCATGAATGACGGAGAGTTGGGTAACATGGGTATTAATGCAGGGCGAATCAGGGAGCTGTTTGACCATTGGGTGAATGTTCTCCCCAACCAGGGTAGCAGGACGATCAGAACGGATGAGGCTGTGTACATTGCTCTGGCGAGCCTCAAAGGCCTCTGGGACGACAGCTGAGCTGTTCCAGCTTAGAGACAGTGTACAAAGGCAGACCCTTCGCTCAAGATTCAAGGCAAGGCTCCGCGCTGGCTGCTGGAGTCTGTCCTAAAGTCTCCCTTCCCCCAGCAGATGAAAACTGCAGTATCCTCGAACAGAATTTTACATCGAAACACTTATTGCCTCACAGAGTTCGCCAACAGAAAAGGAGGATGGCAAATGTAGCGAGTTCACGGGTTCAACTATTAACAACTTTTCGGGGACGTGTCTTAGCACGAAAGGGCCTTCAGAAATTGGCGGTCCGAGTTTGGCTCTCGCCAGGCTGCTCTACCAACAAATGCATAGCCCATGGATGCAACAATATCTGAATTGAACCGGATGGTTACGCCGCCACACGTCTATTTCCTGACCTCATCCTGGTTTCTGGGATGACCCACTTCAATGTGATGGACTGTGGTGATGTATGTAGTGTCATTTTCTACTATCCTCAAGATGAACTGGGTCTGGGATTTGGTAGCTAATGTCGAATCCCAACGAAGAGCAAATTGCTTCAACAAGGGAAACTCGCAAATCAAGTCAGGGCAAGGCTGTATAATGGTTACTCCGGACTACAATCCTCTTGGACTGCACCTCAAATCGAGGGATTAGATAAACCACAAGAATCTGTGGGGGTGTCAATATCGCTGAGTGTCAAGAGCTTCGCAAAAGCTGGCTCGGCTCCTTTGGAGGCCAAAACGAATCATTAGTGGGGATTCAGGCAAGCAACACCGCAACACATACTATTAAACACAGTCATTGATCAATCGCCTTCCCCTTGCCAAGGTGTGAAGAGCCGGGCGTTGCGCAACATGAGCAGCAAGATTTCATATCATGGCATGTCATTCTTAATGGTCATCCAGGACACTGGCTGATGTGGATAGATGGGTGTAGATATATGACAATGGACATGCTTACAATGGAGGGGGGAGATAACTCGACTGAATACTCGCTCGCAGCCCATCGCCGAATGATCCAGTTCTGAGCAGCCAAATGGCCCCTACGAACTACACAGGGCATCATGAGATCCCTGGCGATTCTCCGTTTATACGACGGCTGCTGCCGTCACATCGTTTTCGTCGGTGCCGGGACGGGATTATGGGCAGTGTCCGTGTGCAGAGGGGAGAAATGACTGTGTATGGACGGAGTGGTTCCGAGTGCGCATGCTGAAGAGAAGTTATTTGCTCGATATGTCTTTCCAAACTTCCAACACAAATATGAACATTATACCGTCTTACTCGGAACTCACCACCCGCCCACTATTGATCCAGATAAGTGAGTAAGCCCTCACTGCTCAGCACAGCACAGCACACATCCCTTTCCCGATGGCAATGACGCATCTCACATCACAGTCTTGGTTCTCGAGTAATATACATATACATATATGTATATATATATATATATATACATATGTGTGTGCCTGGGAAGTTGTGAGTAATGTGTGGAGATGTCTAATCTCATGGTTTTTATGCCTCATGCCTTGATGCCTTTCCCCTTTCACGGTTTTCATGCGGATTGATTTGTAGTCAAAAGGAGACTTTTATATTCCTTTTTTCTTTTTAGCGGATCGATAAGCACATGCATCCATTGGCAGCAAACAACTCCCAGTGTATGTGCATTTAAAAAAAAAAAAAAATAAGAGAGAGAGAGAGAGAGAGGGAGAGAGAGGCAGGTTGATGTCCAAAAAAAAAAAAAACGAGAAGCAATAATAGATGATACCGGGAGAAAAGGATTTAAGGTTTCATCTGGTAAGGTAGTGGGCTCCCGAGTTTATCCAAACAGGCAAAACAGGCAAACAGCGCAAGCAAAACGAAACAAAACAAGCTAAAAATGACGTTCCCATTGGATTACCACACGGTCTAACATACAAAGGTCTAGAATCCCCTAGTCTGAGGAAGCCAGGACTGACTACATAGTATAGTGGGCCGCGTTGGAGCGTACGGCGGTCTAATACCTTGGAGGAGAGAAGCTGGTAGATGGCGGCAGAGGGCCTTGGTGGATGAAGCCTGGAACTCTTTCACAGCCAGATGAGTACTAAAAATGACAGATCGGAGTCAAGATGACTTCTGGAGAAAGAATCAACGCTATATTCACTAGAATGCATGTTCTAATGAGCTTGTACAAACAGCTCGAGAGAATGATGTCTGCTTGATACTGTCAACGGCTATTTGGACAAGTTCTTTCAGGCCTCTTTGTCGACTATGAATATACTAGATACACAATTCAGCGTATGGCCAAGGCTGGCGTCAGATTTGCCTGGCCAAAGCATCCACTTACGTAGTATATGGATAAGACTTTATGTTTCCTGACTTTACCAACCATCTGTGTGCCGTTATCCTCATCGAAATTGTTCGTAACAGCCACCCCCTCATTTGCTGGTTAAGAGCATCTCCGAGATGCCCTCTGGTGGTCTTGTTGATAGTGGAGCGTCAGCAGACTACATTTTATAACCATTCATTAGCCTTTCCCCTAGCGCCTCAAGAATGCAGCCTGACCTGGAACCTTTAAGCCAAAAAGGTATGGTTATCACGATCGTGGAGTCGAGTCAGAGGACATAATTTCCCCCATGTGGACGGGCGCCATGACGATTCTGTGGTCCAAGCAGTTCATTTCGTAAATGAGACGGAACGGTTCAGTTTACATGGCTCGCGCGAGCCAAGGAAGAACCCTGGGCTCCGGGGGGATATTCTTTTTGGGAAGTGGACTGCCTCATATCCGAGGCGCTGGAATGGATCTGGCAATGGGTGCATAGTAGCCGCGGTGGTGGGTTTGAGTGTGGATGAGGGGTAAAACCATCGTATGCAATTGTACGTGCCCGCTAGTGGTAAGAAAGGGAAATTGCTGCAAGTCTTGGCTCGTCCAGATCCAGCGCCCATGTGACCCTGGAAAAGGGACATGGTTCGAGATGCCAATTTCATCGGCACCCAAATTAGGCGAGGTGTAATTGTCATGTGCCTATTCAAGCATCGCCCGCTCGCCCGCCAGGGCCCAATCATGGAATTCCCGTGAGATGCGAACAATTGTTTGGTCCATGGCTGGGTTGGGCGTTCAGATTGCAGCCACCAATGAATGTTGGCATTTGTACCGTGTTCCTGTCCAGCCCAGTTCGCCGGTGTGCTGTAGTACAGTAGTCGTGAAACACGGAGCAGCTTCTCAACTTGCAAGACGAAGTGGTGTCGGAGTTGCGGCATAGTAGTGAGTGCATGGCCTTGTCGGCTTCCACTTAACTTAATCAGAGTGCTTGCGCGCGCACAGCTTGATGGCACAAGGAATAAATAGGACATTTAGTGTACATACGAGACGTCCCGGGAAGGTTGCCCCGTCCTATTCAGCAGCATGTCCGTCGTCTCCAAACGGTCCATGTTTCGAAGACCTGGGGCCGGTGCTCAGATGCAGGATCCCTGACTTGGACGGAAACACGTGAATACGAGGGTCTCGTCAGAGACATTGCTTTTCTTTCATCCAATGGCTGGGGTGTTGATCAAAGTCTCACCGGGAAGACTTGGAATAGGCTCTATTGCCTGGGTCTGAGAGCAGGTTGCGGACGCCGCAGCTACTGACCAGCAGGGTCGATGGTTTGCAGCCGGAGCAAAAGGGCGAGTTACGATAGCGATGGTGGAGACGGCCTTGAATTTTCGCTGTCATGCTGTGCGCCTTCTTAGGCAGCCTTGTAGAGTCCACCCTTCGAGCATTTGCGTTTACCCCTTTCACGGTTAGCCGTGGGCCTCCTCCAAGTTGCCCACGACGTTATGCTTTACACGATTTTTTCTTCTTTTGCCTCTTTCTGCTTGTTTTTTTCTTCTTGCCAATGAAAAGTTCAGAGAAAAATCCCTTGGATCGTTCGGATTTGGCCGAAAGGGTTGAAAGTTCACGCGATGACGATCGCGGTGCGTGAGGCTGGCATGGGGACGAGACAGAAAATGCCGTCAGCAACGGCAGAAAAAGTAGCAACGGGCCGCTAAAGTTGCGCAACCCCAGTAAAGACCTTTTGTACCCTTTCTGAACAGCCGTCGCGGATTCAGTACATGCATAGTAGGAGTAGTATGACTTGCAAAGCGCCATGTAGGAAGGAGGCGATTGGCTGGCAAGAAAAGGGACGGCCACGTTGTCACGCAACCAGTCATATCCGCTGTCGGGGCTTGGCAGACGGCACTGCATGGCGGTCAGCACGGCAGCGGGCAACACAAAGGATCAGTGGCTTATATAATGTGAGAACAATCAGCAAGCGCGGCCTCTGAGAAATTTGCTGGCTGACAGTTGGCTGGGCTTGGTGCCCCCAGAGGTCATATCGTGGCGCGTGGGAAGAGCCCATCATTGACGACTGACTCGCCCATCAGCGCCGCTAACCGGGCCTGTACAGTGCAGGCGAGATAGGGAGCAGGATAATGCCTGAAAGGAGAATTTGGAAGCTGGGGAAATAAAGTGTGCCCTGGGCCTTTCAAGCACTGATCGGCGGCTTTGACAAGATCGGGTTTTGCCGAGCAAGCACGCACCGCTCTGTGCTCACACCCCATCGATAGCACAAATAGTCGAAAGCTTGCTGAGTAAGCTACTTATGTCTTTGGCTGCTGGCTGCCCAAGCCTTTTTTGCGCCTCGGTCGATGCAAGCGCCGAGCGCAATAACCTTGGGAGTGTGCTGCTCTGTGGCTTGCCGCCTCTATGGGCAAAGGCGCGTTTGGACGGTCGTTAGGTTCATGCAGGTTTCATGAGATTGCTTGGCTGGTTGTCTCTGGCCTAGTCGCCTGTGAGTTACAATAGTACTGGCATGGCCGGCCGCCTGGCGACTCGAGTCGGTGGACGGTGGGGCGGTTGAGAAGAAAACGAAACCTTGAAAGCTTTGAAAAGGGCATTGTGACAAGTGGAGGCGGCGATATGGCTGCTTGCTGGTCATTGCGCTCTCCCTTTTCGGGGCGCTGCTCTTTCCAGTCTTGCCCCTTTCCCGCCCCTCCTTCCTGTCACCGACACCACAGGCTTTTTGAGAAGTTTGATAGGGACCCGTGCTCCTGCAGCCATTGCCCTGTCAAGCTTGTCGGTGCGCTGTGGATGCCCCATGGCCCCTGTGGCCCCTGCTGGCGTAGGGTATTGAGGGCCACGCGGGGTCCCTGGCGCAACATGCTGGTAGGCTGGCAGGGAACCTTGAACCACGACAGGTGCCACAAAAAGACCGTGGGGCCAAGAGCTTATTCGCACGTGCGGGTTTGGGTTTAGCGCCAGGCACCAGAAGCAGGTCCCAAATCTCCGCCATGGGTCTGTCTGGATGGCTATGATGAGCATCCTGCACGCGCGCATCCCACTGCAACATGGCGGCAGAATACAACAACAGCCTGCATGCTAGCGATACTGGACGGCGAAGCGAAGGAAGGCCTCATTATACATAGTAAGTCTGGGCTCTTGGCTGGCTGGCTGGCTGGCTGGCTGGCGGGCTGGTGGGCGGGCGGGCTGGCTGCAGAGGATGGATGTGTACATCTCTCCCAAAATTGGAACGCTTTTCATGATATCATCCAATCTAAGAAACAAACACAATGGCCGTGCCAGTGGCCCTTCAGGTCCGTGGCCGAAATCTGACACAGCACCCAATCGAGTTCTCGCGGCCCGCCTTGCACAGCACAGCACAGCACAGCACATACTGGAGCGCTGAGGCGAATGAGACGGTGCCGGTAAAGAAGACCTTGCCGCTTGGCATCCCCAGCAGTTTGAGTGCGGTACCAGGTACCCAATGCCTTTCTCATTTCCAGCTATGACCTAAGTAGTAAACAGGAAGGCAGGGCCGGTGGTGGACAGGCATGGGATGTTTTCTTGGAGTACAAGCTACTTGTGGTTGGAGTGAAGTCATGGGCAAATATCAAAGTAGCCCCTACATAGTGCCCATACTATTCCGACGACAGGGGTGCCGTGACCGCCTCAACGTCTTGTAATTTCGTCTCTGTGTTAGCCATCCCTGTCCAGCCTCAGAAGACGCTGTTGCGCCGACCGCGCTTGTCTTTCTTTGCTGGGTCTGCGAGCCAGCAGCGAGCTCAAGTGCTCCCACTCAAAATCCCTCGCCGGCCCCAGAAAAGCCCACCTGCCGCACCCCTCGCCGTCCGCTTGCCCTCGATCCCTTCATCTCTCTACAGACACCCACAGACTTCGTTGGCAGAGTCTCTCGCACCTCTTTGACCCCGTGTTACGCTACCAGTGTTTGAGATATACCACACTCTACGCTCTCTCCATCCTCGTCCCTGGCTACCCACGCTCGTTCTCGTCTCTGAAGACCAAAGCCAAGACCAGGATTTTCAGTCCATATATACCGCTTCGACGCACCAGACCGCGCTCCGTGCTCCTTCCGTTGTTGGATTCATTCGTTTTCGGGCAAATCGAATCACACATCGCCGGACGAGCATCTATCTGCAAAGCAGTATCGCGTTTAAAAGGGAAAATCAAAGAAAATCGTTCGAAAGCCCACGACCACAAGAACCACCACCGCTCACTTACACGCAATTTTCGTCAACGTCTTCTTCCGCCATCATCATGCAGCTCACCACGATCCTGTCCGCAGCTCTGCTGCCTCTCCTCGCTTTGGCGCAGGACACGTCTGTTTCGGGCACCACGACCTTGACAGCAACCTCGACTCGCACCAAAACTGTGACTTTGGCCAGCAACACGGTGACGATGACCGCCAACCTCAGCGCCAACTCATCAACCCCGTATACTACTGGCTCTTATGGTACCACCGGCTCCTATACTACCAAGAGCTCCGTAACTGGCACCTCGGGCACTTCGTCTTCGGCCACTGCGAGCACGAGCGGTCTCGGCAGCAGCGGTGCCACATCTCTCAATGCTGCCAATGTTGCGGCAGCCGGTCTTGCTGGCATGGTCGCTGTTGCCTTCCTGTAAAATGAGCCAGGATCAGTCACTCGTGGGCTGAAATGAGCAATTCGCTCTACCATTCATATTCTTTTCTTTTACTGTCATATCATTGCCAAATTCCGAAATCTTCGATGCGCACATCATCTCAGGCTATTTCCTTTGTCGAAACCAAAAGCTGCGATCCATGGAGCAACCCACATGCGACACCTCGTCTACCACACCATCAACGACCACAACATCAGACGACCTTGAATCATATTCTTGGAAGCACTGAAACGAGATCGTTCAGACAAGACGAGCTTGCAGGCGCTGCGCGCCGCTGTCAGCTATGATTCCGACATTGTGAAAAGAGGCCAACGATGATGCATCATTCAAGAGATGAAGCACCTTGAAAACCTAGTGAGAGCATACCACAACAACGGAGTTTCGGAAAGCGGGAGAGTTATGGTGGTATAAAAAACTTCTCTTCTCATTCATCTTGCCGTCTGGCCAGAAGACAATGCTTATGTTGGGCGCTGTCGGCTTGCGCACTTGCGTTGATTGCAATCGCATTGCTGCAAGCGACCGCATGACCATGCCTACTGAGCAGACATCTATACTTTTTTTTTTTATCTTCATGATCTACGATTATCCGACTTACCCAAGAATCTTGGATGACGGCCCAAATGAGCTCGAAGAATATGCTTCTCTCTTAGGTGAACGACACACCATTATTACCTAGTAGCTTTGGCTGCTTTCATGTTCTCCCTTGTTTATTTTGGAGAATTGGAAGGGGCCGAGGTGAGACAACCTGGTTGATACCCTTTTGTTTTGTTCATTCCTGTTGTTGGTTTCACTGCGGGGAGGGGGAAAGGAATGCTGAGAGAGGCATACAGTGAGACGTGGCTTGGGGAATTTTTGACGTTGACGTTGATATTTATTGATCACTTTTGGGAATGTGGCATGTATTGCTTTGGAGACAGCACAATCTGTTTACGAGGCTAAGGGGGAGTTGTTTGTAATTGAAAAACTGTGGTACAAACTTGAATGATATGTATGCAAGTACTGCCCTGCTGTTTCATGGCCTCTCCTCGTGTGATTCCAAAGTAGCATCTGAATGATCACAAGTTCAAAGTCTGTAAGAATTGTTTACTTGTATTATGCCCTGAGACTTGGGTTGTACCACGAGTGTTGATCAACCGGCCCGTCCCGATCGTCAAGACATGTCGCTGTCAGTGATCGACTGGTTTTTAGTTTACGCCGTTGAGGTTGTAATGGCGCTTTTTGCCTGCCTTTGTTTCCATAACATGATTCGATTTCCAAGGTTGAGGAGTACAGAATTCGACCATTTAAACACTCGAAACTAATTTAGTGCATCTTGATATGATATTTGAGAATCCCCAGTGTTGAAAAAATGTGTTTCTAAGTATATACATAGTAGCAGAAGGAAAGGGGAGTGAGTGCTCGGTGAGAGTTAGGAAGATGTAGAGCCTTGGGGGGGGGGGGAGGGCTTTAAATGATGCTCAATCACATGTGCACGTCAAATCATGTACAACTGTGGCTACATCAGATGAGGGAAAGAGAATCGATGCAGAAAAACAGGATGAGATGAGATAGCATGGGAGCGCCTGTGTGGGATGAATGCAACTCCAGATGATGTTGACGTACATTTCTATATTGCAGAAAAAGAATCAGTCAACCTCTATCGAACTAATTGACGATGTAAGTTGTGTTTGCCCCAGGTTCCTTGAGCTGGCGACGAACAACAAGGCCAAGTCATGTCAACATGCGGATTTACCTTGCACACACCATTGTTCTATGACCGTTCACTTCATCCAGCCAACAACTACTTTCCCTCACCCCTCCAAGGCTCTCCCTTCAAAAGCATGTTTATTCAACAACCTCACCGCGTTGCCTCTCATCCTCTCCGCACTCACCCGCGCTCCCCTCACATCCCCCTGCACGAACCGCGTGTGCTCCAAGACAATATGATCAATGCCCACCTGGGGCGCGTACGGGTAATCACTCCCAAACAGAATCCTCTCTTCTCCTCCTTTGCCTACAAAATCAAGTAGACCGTTCAGCTGTGCTGGGGTAGACGATAGCGCAATATCGTAATAGAACCGGCCCACATCCGCTCGTGCCTGCAGGACGTTGACGGGGAAGCGTGCCGCGAGGGAGGGCATCATAAGGGACCCCAGGGCGCGGGTGCCGACGAAAGGTAGGGCGCCACCGGCGTGCGAAAGAATGAAATCGACGCTGGGGCAGCTGCGCACGGTGCCGCTTATGACGAGGTTGATGGCGGCGCGGGTGGTCGCGAGGGGATAATCGAGGATCGGCTGCGGGAGGCCGCCGCCAAAGGACTCGGCGATGAATTTGGGTTCGACGTCGAGCATAGTGGGGTGGATAAAGACGAGGGCCTTGTAGTGTTGGAGTTTGGCGAAGAAGGGGGCAAAGTCCGGGTGGCCGAGGAGTTTGCCGCCGTACGAGGTGAATAAGGTGATGCCGCTGCAGAGCTTCTGGGTCGTGTAGAGGTAGTCGAGTTCGTCGAGGGCGCCATCGAGGTCGGTCAAGGAGGGGATGACACCAAAGAAGCCGAATTGTTGGTTGTAGCGCTCGGCGACGGTAAGGGAGGCGAGGTAGTCGTTGAAAGAGCGGGCGAGCTTGCGGGCTTCAGGGCCGTCGCCTAGGATGGCGGCGCCCGGGGTCGAGACGGAGAGGATTCCTTGTGGTGATTAGCATCGAGTTGGGGCTGATTGGTAGTCAGGGAAACGTTGGGAAAGGGTGGTGGTGGAGGAGGAGGGAGGAGGAGGAAGAAGAAGAAGAAGATATGTACCGAGTGTTGTCCCGATTCCTTTCATAGACTCGAGACAGGACTCTGGCGTCCACTCTGGCGTGGGAAACCCCGAAGGGTTGCCCTGAGAAGCGAAAATTAGCAGCCGTTACTGCTTGACGATTCACACAATTGTTGGCAAACTTACTCCAACCTTGTTCAGTTCCTCGAGATACTGTGGCGGTAGACAATGTATATGTGTATCGATCCTCCCAGCTCCAGCTTGTATCCTCGCGGCCCTCTTGGCAGCAAGTCGCACCACTGGGCGCATCACCGTTTGCACGATGGTAGCAAGATATTGGCCCATCTCGACACAGCTGGGGCGTGGGTTGCAGGTTTATAACATGAGGCGGTGCAGCAGTACAGATGTACAGCGGCCAGCACAGAGCCCAACCAGATGTCGCGCTTGAAATAATGGTGTCTGGTGTGGATAAGGATGTCAGTCAAGCTGAGCAAGGCCTAGTGTCACTAACCAGAGCCATGCAGGCCTGGGATAAAGCCATCCCATTGGATTCTATATATATGCGACTGGAGGTCCGGGACAATGGACCAGTGTGCCCAGTAATGTTCCGGTCGTGGACGGCATCTTGGATATGCCGATGGCTCGGAAGTCGGTCCCATATCGACTTCACACCCGCAGAGGTAGGTGCCAAGGATAGCCTCCGTGGAATAATGAGGTGAAGCTTGGAAGAAAGCAATCGCTGCCCTGAGGCTTCGGTGTCCGAGTTTCGGGGGTTTGCGCGGTATGCGGCGGGATGACTGGAGAGAAAACAAGGACCAAGAGTACGGTCGCTACGTGGAAGAGGCTGCGCGTTGAGCCGCGGGCTACGGCATGTTGGCATAATGCGCGAAAGAAAATATGCCCAAGCCATGGTGGTCCGTTCTGGCCGTGGATTGTCGCTCGATTGTTCACAGAACGGTTTTGGCGGCGCGTTCGAATCCAGCCAGGCCAGTTTCCGGCAATATGCTTGACCTTCCTGATTAGGAAATTCGAAAACATTGGTAGGATTGCAAAGTTCCAAGCGTCACATGTGTGCCGTCCAGACAGACAGCACCCTCAAGTTTTGTCCAGGAGGCACTCCAAACAGTGCACATTTCGGTATGTTGGAGGTTGACAATGCTCAGCTTCGCCACGGGCAAGTGGCTGATTAGGGCCACAACGCTCGACTGCAGCTGGGTGAGGCGCACACACATTTTCAGTCGGGTGGACGCAAGCAGGGGCAGCGCAACATATACACAATATAGACAAAGGCCTCAAAGCCAGATCCGTTTCGTAGCCTCTCTCAAACGCAACGTGCACACTCGAATCGAAGCAATGTCGTTGATGCAGCGAGACAGAGGAAACATGGTTGGCCTGAGCTGGAGGCCGGAGGCGGGAGGCTGGAACAAGGCCGTCGATATGTTTCTCTGGCCAGCGCCATCCGAAAACTTCCTGTCTGTGACGCTAGCTTTGGATCCAAGGTCTGCGCCGGGTGACTTTTGCGTGTCTCGTCTCGGATACGCCCTTGGAAACGGCCGAGGCTGCTCGTGGCTTAGCTGGGCTGCTTTTCGCCTTGTCTTCAGTCTTTGTGCTTTCTCCTCATCTGCAAGGCCATGTGCTGTTGTACGAGAAAGGTCTGGGCCTGCGGGCGTCAGCATTGTCAGCAGCTGAGGGAAGAAAGACGAGAGGACAGGCAAAGAGAAGAAAACGTGGCGGGCATATGCTTACCAATAGGCCAGTTCCTAATAGTGAACCCTGTGAACCTGGAGTTGACGAATTCTGGGGCGGGTTCCGCCATCCCGCGGCAGCCATGTGGATGCGTTTTTCTGCTTGTCTTGCTTGGGTAGGCCTTCCCAGGTGCTGCTAGGGCCCAAAGTGCCCTATCCGCCAGCGCTGCGCCAGGCGGTACCTCCTGCTGTGACAACTGTGCTTTAGCCCCCTCCGGTGCTGGCAGACCCAACTAGTTTATCGCTATCAGCGATAAGACCCCGGCTGCAGGGGACCCCCGAGAAAGAAAATCCTGGAGGGGCAGAAGGGGCTTTTGGTGGCATATCGTAATGCGACTTTTGACTTTTCAGATGCCCAATGCTGACTTGACCGCCGCCCTAGCAGCCCGCTGCGCTTGCGCTGCATTGCTAAATAAAATTTCCCTTTTCTCCTTGCGCCTCTTTCTTGGTCCTCCTTCTTCTCCTCTTCCACCAAGAAAGCCTTTTTGGCCCTCTCAACCCTTTTTTTCTCCTTCAGGCCTTGTTGTTGTGTTTTCCTGGCCACCTCTCCACTCCGTTCCCTTTTCTCTTTTTGTGGTGTCGTTCGCAGAACTTTCCTGCAGGCTTTCTCTTTGGCGATAATCTGCAGCCAGTTCAACGATGCCACACCCTGTAACGCCGCCCGACGACATGAACCCTCCCACGATGGTCGCCAAGGGCGACGCCCCTCCTCCGTCCCAGGCCGACGTCTCGGCCTTCCTCGACGCTGCCTTCAACGCAAAGACCTCCAACGTCTCCGTAGAAGCCTCCTATGCTCTTTGCGAGCTTCTCACCAACTCCCCCTCTGTCGGCTTCCGCGGCCTGGAACAGTACGGCATCCTCGCCGAGATCAAGAAGGCCGCCGCAGACAAGAAGTCGGGCCTGCGCAGAGAGAGCGCCCAGAACCTTCTCGGCGCCATCTTTGAGCGCTTTCCTTCCAAGCAACCCATATCCGAGGTTCTGCTCCTCGTCAAGGATGGCGGCATGGTGGGCTGCGCACTCGACGCCCTGGCAGACAAGGGCGCCGTGGTGCGCGATGCTGCCCAATACGGCCTCGATGCCATCTTCAACCACCTGAGCCCTGAAGCCCTCGTTGTTGGCCTCTTGCCCGCTCTGCAAAACTACCTTGCCAAGAAGACTGGAAAATGGCAGGGCACCGTTGGCGCGCTCTCGCTGATGCAAAAGATGGCCGATAAGGCCAAGTTGGCGATAGGTACAAGCAAGGAGGAGGCCGAAGATAAGGAGGTTCTGCGGGAAATTATGGGCGCCAAACTGGCTGCTTTGATCCCGCTCGTCGAGGACGGCATGCACGACCTCAAGTCCGAGGTCGAGAAGCAGGCCATCAAGACCATGGACTCGCTCACGGCTCTGCTGCAAAACGACGACGTGGCCCCCAAGGTGCCTCTTCTGCTCGAGTCCATGCAGAAGCCGTCTGCCCAGTCCGTGCAAAAGGCCATCCACGCTCTCTCCCAGACCACCTTTGTTGCTGTCGTCACATCCCCCGTCCTCGCCCTCCTGACTCCTTTCCTCGAGCGGTCTCTCAACAACCCCAGTACGCCCCAAGAAGTCCTGCGCCAGACTGTCGTCATTACAGAGAACTTGACCAAGCTGGTCCATGACCCCATCGAGGCCCGCACTTTTCTCCCCAAGCTGCAGCCCGGTGTCAAGGGCGTCGTCGACAGAGCATCTCTCCCCGAGGTTCGTGAGCTGGCTACACGCGCCTTGGGCGTTATGGACAAGGCTATGGCAACGGACAAGGAGGTTGTTGAGCGCATCAACTCTGAGGATGTCGCCAAGGTCGTCGAGGCCGAGATCAAGAACAATGGTGGCTTGGCTGGCGATCTGGAGTCCTTCAAGCTGCTCCGATCCTACATGTGCGAGATCATCGCCGAGGATGTCAACCACCGCTTCGTCGAGCGCATTGCTGCCAGAATCTCGCCGTACCTGCAAGGTCTTACGAAGAAGCCCGAGGCCGCCGAGGCTGTCGCCAGCGCTGTCCAAAAGTATTACGTGGATGAGGACCACCGCAAGTACGGTGAGCCCGAGAAGGATGACGATGGCGAGGTTGAGATTGTCAACGCCAACTTCTCCCTGGCCTACGGCGGCATGCTTTTGCTGTCACACACAAACCTGCGTCTTCTCAAGGGCCACCGCTACGGTCTGTGTGGCCGCAACGGTGCTGGCAAGTCCACACTGATGAAGAGCATTGCTGGTGGCAAGCTGGAAGGCTTCCCTCCCCAAGACGTCCTTCGCACATGCTACGTCGAGCACAACCAGGGAGAAGACGCCGACATTAGCATTCTCGAGTTCGTTGCCAAGGATCCCGAAATTGCCAAGAACGGCATCGAGCGTATCTCTGAGGTTCTTTCCGAGTTCGGCTTCACATCTGGCCCTGGTGGTCGCCAATCCGAGCGCGTTGGCTCTCTGTCTGGAGGATGGAAGATGAAGCTCGCCCTTGCTCGTGCTATGCTGCAAAAGGCCGACGTCCTCCTCTTGGACGAACCGACTAACCACTTGGACGTGGTAAATATTGCTTGGCTGGAAAACTACCTCAAGACGCACCCCGACATCACCTCGCTCATTGTTTCCCACGACTCTGGTTTCCTCGACAACGTGACTACCGACATTTACCACTACGAGCCTGGCAAGAAGCTCGGCCACTTCAAGGGTAACCTGGCTGCTTTTGTCAACGTCCGTCCCGAGGCCAAGAGTTACTACACTCTGTCTGCTAGCAACGTTCAGTTCAAATTCCCTCCTCCGGGTATTCTGTCTGGCGTCAAGTCCAACACCCAAGCTGTCATTCGCATGTCCAACGTCAGCTTCTCCTACCCCAATGCTCCCAAGCCTTCTCTGTCCGACGTCTCCTGCAAGTTGACCATGTCCTCCCGTGTGGCCATCATTGGACCCAACGGTGCCGGAAAATCCACCCTCATCAAGCTGCTCACAGGCGAGACTATCCCAAGCACCGGTAGGGTCGAGAAGCACCCCAACCTGCGCATTGGATACATAAAGCAACACGCACTGGAGCACGTCGAAATGCACTTGGAAAAGACGCCCAACCAGTACCTGCAGTGGCGTTATCAGAACGGCGACGACCGCGAGGTCCACCTGAAGCAGACCCGTGTCCTGTCTGACCAAGACAAGGCGCAGATGGAGAAGACCATTGACATCGGCGATGGCAAAGGTGCTCGTCAGATCGAGACTCTTGTCGGTCGCCAGAAGTACAAGAAGTCCTTCCAATACGAAGTGTAAGCATGGCCTTTCTCTATTCTTACTTTTTATGCACTCAAAACAATCCAATGCTAATTTACGCATCTTCGCAGTCAATGGAAAGGCTGGCTTCCTAAGCACAACAGCATGATCTCGCGTGAGACCCTTCTCGAGCTCGGCTATGACAAACTCATCCAAGAATTCGACGACCACGAGTCTTCGCGCGAAGGTCTCGGCTACCGCGACCTCCAACCCGCCGTCATTTCCGAGCACTTCAAGGACCTCGGCCTCGACCCTGAGATTGCAAACCACAATGAAATTGGTTCCCTCTCCGGTGGTCAAAAGGTCAAGGTCGTCCTTGCCGGTGCCATGTGGAACAACCCGCACTTGCTCGTCCTCGACGAGCCCACCAACTTCTTGGACCGTGACTCCCTCGGCGGTCTCGCCGTTGCCATCCGCGACTTCAAGGGCGGTGTCGTCATGATTTCCCACAACGAGGAGTTTGTCGGTGCGCTGGCTACCGAACAATGGCTTGTGCGCGACGGCCGCGTCGCGCAAAAGTCTTCCTCGGCGTTGGCCCTCGACCGGTTCGAGGATTCCCGGCCCGGTTCCGCGATCCCTTCGGGCGTCAACACGCCCGCTGGGTTCTCGTCCACGGTTGCGTCTACCGTCTCCAGTGCCATCAATTCCGGTGTAGAGGACAATGCCAATGATGACACACCGCTCAAGTTCCGCGCCAAGAAGAAGAGAAAGAAGACCAAGAAGGAGCTCAAGGAGCAAGAGGTGCGCCGTCGGCTGCGCCACATTGAGTGGTTGAACAGCCCCAAGGGAACGCAGCACCCACCCGACACGGACGAGGAGGACGAGGGTAAGGGACGCAAGGAGAAGTATCCTTGCTGCACGATTAATGCCTAGAAGAAAAGAAACAAGGATTGGTTATGCGATGACGAGAAGGGAAGAGAAAAGAAAAAAGTAAAATGGTGGGAAGGAAACGTCTTTTTTTTTTTTTCTCTTTCCTTTTTTCCTTTTACCTCCCAAGCTTGCTTTTTCTCTGTTGAACGTTGTTTTGTTGGGTTAGGCCTCGTTCTTGTTGTTTGCCATTTATGGGACTTTGGTTTGATGTGTTTTTCAATCAAGATGCAAGACGGATGGGTGGGAATTTTTGCAAGACATAAAGAGCGATAAGATCACGACTGCTACTGCTACTACTACTATTGCTGCTGCTGCTGCTGCTGTTACTGCCATCAAAGAGCGGGGTTCCCTCATGGCAGAGTTGGATGGATGGATGGATGGAAGGAAGGATGATATCCCTTGAAGAAAAGGAAGAAACACAAAAGTTTGGAAGAAGAGTCCAAGTACATGAGTTCATATAGACAGTTTTCAGGGAAAACTGACACTTGTTTTTCGCTGCTATAGATTGGGCGGAGGTAGTCCTTGATTCGACTTTAGAAAAAATCGATATTGATGGCAAACCGTCCCATGAAGTCCACGTCTTGTCTTGGTTGTGTCTGCCGATTGTGCCTTTACGCAGATGCATTCAGAACAGAGGTTTCCCAACTTACTCTCCTATCCATCTATCAGCAAAAGCGGACGAATGCGTCAGCCTTGCGGACGTCTTTTCTCGGATTTTACTATAGTCTATTCACCATCCTAATTCAGCTGAGAAAACACAACCAAGTCTTCCAATCTTTCGCCACCACTTGCTCAATTCCCTCCTCCTCTATACCATGAATGCGCATTCGTTTTGTGTTCATGTCTTGCATCGAACCAACTAGAGAAGCCCCCACAAACCTATGCCAATAAGGCCCAGTATAGCGCCATCGCTCTCTGAGATTCTAGGTGCCTTTGCCTTCTTTGGGACCGCACGGAAGGTCTGGCCCGGTGAGCTATGCTGAGTGGCCGTGGGGCAATCGGCCGTGCAAGGCAGATCATCATTGAAAGGCGTGGCGCTGCTTGCAGCTGTCTTGGAAATATCAAAGACTTGCAATTGCTTGGCACGGTTTGGGTTGGGCTTTGCGTCTGCTTTCCGAGGGTTCATCACGTTCTCGATTCTGTCAGGAAGTATTTGGTGTCAGTTTATGCAACCTTGTCATTCGCGGCCCCCTGAGAGACCAGGACATACATGTGGATCACGCCATTGATCATCAAGATATCCGGGTGAAGGATCTGGCTGGCGTCGACATAGCGATTGTTTCCCGCGACAACGATCGACAAGTCCAAAGCATGAGCAGCGCGTTTGGTGCCGTTGCCCATGTTGATCGCCATGGTTGAGAACGTGTCTCGGTCCTTGAGGTCGGAGCTATAGAGAACTTGATTGGGCACAATATGATAGGCCAGGACCTCGCGGAGGTCTGCCAGCGGCATTTCAGACAATGGTTCATAAACCTGCTGGAAAGCAGAGTTTCGAGGCGCAAAGACGGTCACATCCTTGGCCGCGGCGACCTGCTCGTACAAGCCAGTTCTGTACAACGCGCCGAGAAACGATGTGAGCTCCTGAAATGAGTCGCGGCATGTGGCGGTCAGATCTACAGGCGGGACAAAGAGGGTATCCACGACCTGGACACGACCATTGCTGTAGTGGATATCCTCAGTAACGAGTGTGGAACGTGAATCTGCGCCAGAGATGAAGACGACTTCGTCCTCAGCCTGTCGGACGATACCGACGCGCATGCCTCCACTGAAGCTCGTCTAGGACTCGCTGGAGAGCATCGTGTCGGCGAAGACCAGCTGTCCAAGGCCAAGGGCGGCCAGATTCCACATTCCTGGGAGGACGTGGTAGCGTATCAGATGATTGATGTGGGTGGCGTTGTCGAGGTCGAGCCAAGATGCCTTTTCGAATGCTTCATCGTTGGGTGCAACAACCTGTAAAATACCAGTCGTTAGACCAGGCGTCGTGGCACTGATTGACTTGCCATCAGACGAACAGTACTTACCGTCAGGCCTGGGAATTTGGTCATTTCCAGCTCAATTCCAGGATATTTCTACTCGAATGTCAGCCACGTGCTTGGATCCTGTGTGGAGATAAACTGGCATGCCAGGCGTCAGACTCGCCTCCAACAGGCCGGCAAACTTGTCAAGGCCGCCTTGTCTTTTAAGGACTCTATCGAGGCGGTTCCAGTCGACCAGTTGACTTTGTACACTGCTGAAGAGCAGGCATAGCGGGATGAGAAGCGATGATAGAGATGGCATATTTCCAGCGTAGATATGTCGTGCTATGTGTGTTTTGACTTGCAATGGAATGCTGCATATGGCGTCGTGATGGACTAGAAAGGATACCGATCTTTGTTTTCTCTTGGGTTGGGAAAACCCAGGACTGGGCTGGCATCTTTGGCAGGTACGATCCGTGGATGTCTGCGCCATCGACGCTCCTGCTGCTTCCACACAACAAACAGCATTGCACCATCTCAAGTATCTACTTAGGTACATGTGTATCCCCGAAAGTGTCCTGGTGAAAACAATTGCATCTGGGCGATAAGGCAACTTGGCCCCGCGCGGGTGCTCACCGTTGGACGCGCACTGTAGGCTAGTGTAACTGCCTAAACAAGTAGTCAGAGGCCGGATTCGTGCAAGCTGAGTGGACAGCTTGACAGGTGGCCTCTGCGTAACAAGGACCCACCTGCTTCAGCCCTATGGTTATCTGCAGACGTGCCTCCTCCTTCCGTTTGATTGGGTTGCCCCGCATCGACTGCAAAGAAAGTTGGCCTGCTGGCCAGCTTTGTGGACAACACGGTCTCTTTGAAATAGCTGGCCATGCTCGGAGCCAGCAACGGTACAAGCCTTGTCTATTGAAGGTAGAAAGGGGTTTTCCTTTTCTTTCTCTTTCTTATTATATCTTGCATTTTTCGTGTATTCCATAGTAGCGTTTCTGCCTTTTCAACACTCCGTACCGTCTTTGCTGTCCCTCCCTCGCCAAAGGCTGACGGGCTGCATCTGCAGCTCGAACCAGTCTCCCTAACGCTCAGCGATAGCTGAAGTGATGCAGCCATCCCCAACTACCCCCTTCCTCGGTGTTCCCATTCGCCCAGATACCATGCCTCCGAGAATAGGACCTACCTCGGATGTGGGAAGCCGGTCCAGATATTTTACAAGCCGCCGGGTCCAAAAGAAGGATGTGGCCCAGCCTTGGCTGCTGAGGCCTCGTACAAGCGATGAGAGATGGGCTGATGCTCTTCCCTTCATTGGTCTCCTCGTCGGCACTCTTTTGGCTGGCTTTCTAATCTGGGATGGCTTCAAGTCCGTCATCAACCACAAATACTGTCTGGTGTACTACGATGACTTCTCCGGCGGCCTAAATCGCGACATTTGGCATGTGGAACAACAGATTGGAGGTTATGGGTTCGTCTTGCCTGCTTGCACAATAATGCAAAATCCAAACAAATCATGCATATCTGGTACTGATCTTTCTTGAACGTGACAGCAACGGAGAATTCGAGCAGACAACAGACCTTCCCGAGAACCTGTTTGTCGATGACAACGGTGTCCTGAACCTCGCTGCTACGCTGCAAGATGAGAATCTTATGCAACACGACTCTGTGCTCGATCTCGGCGATAAATGCACCGGCGACACAATCAGGCAGTGTCGTGCTACCGCCAACCCAAAGCCCGGGAACTATTCTGTTCCACCCGTGCGATCGGCCCGCATCAACACCAAAAACAGCGTGCAACTCACATATGGACGCGTTGAAGTCGTTGCAAAGCTGCCAAAAGGTGATTGGCTCTGGCCTGCCATCTGGATGATGCCTGTCAACGACACGTACGGGCCTTGGCCTGCATCGGGAGAAATCGACATTTTGGAATCACGCGGCAACAACCACACATATCACCAGGGGGGCAACGACATTGCTTCGTCGGCACTGCACTGGGGACCCGTTCCAAAATACGACAACTGGTATCGGACGCACAAGAAACGCAGAGCATCTCACACAACCTATTCGGACAATTTCTGGGTGTTTGGGCTGGAGTGGTCGGAGAAGTATCTCTTCACTTGGATCGACAACCGCCTCATGCAGGTGCTCTATACGCCTTTTGAGAAACCCATGTGGTCTCAGGGCAGGTTTGGAGCGGATACCAAAGGCAACGGCTCGGCTTTGGAAGACCCATGGACCAGCACGGGACACGCCAATGCCCCCTTTGACCAGCCATTCTACCTTATTCTGAGTCTTGCTGTGGGCGCGACAAACGGCTGGTTCGAGGACGCAAAAGCCGGCAAGCCTTGGCTGGACCATAATCCCGGAGCTCGCCAGGCCTTTTGGGACGCGCGAGATGTTTGGTCTGCATCGTGGAAGCAGCCAAGTCTACAGATCAGGAAAGTAGGCATTTGGCAGCAGTGCAACGGCAATGAAGATGTGCAAAAGAAGGACGAGAGCTCTTGAGGGCTTTGCCTCTCTTCCGAATGTGAGGAGAGAGTGTGTTTGGATCACTGGGGAAGGCTAGCTGTCTTGCAGGCGCATGACACGCTGAAGGCCCGTGTATTGTCCCTGCTCTGGCGCACGTACAATTTCGGTCACAAAATCTATAGAAGAAGCAACAGGATTCACTTGGTGGGTAGATTGCTATCCAACGCATCACATGATCTGGCAGTTAGAGGAATTAGTATTCTGTGAACATACTTGTGCAAGTTGTGCCCTGATCAACACGTGCCATGCAACGAATCCCATTCTTTTCCGCTTCAGTCGGAAGCAGTGTAGCTTTGACAGCCGGCAGCGATAGCCAGTGCCAAACCTTGTTTTCTGCCACGGTGTTTGCATGTACCGTGCGAAAGAGCCAAACTATACATATTATGTACATAGTAGTAGTAAACTGCCCTCAGAGTGGGGCCTCTTTTATGGTCCTCGTCTGGTCTTGATATTGCGCATCTTTGCTGCGAGCCTCGTGCCTCAACAAATATAGTTGCTGTCATCACTTGTGTACTGTTTGGCGCCAGGTGATTCCAATGTGCTCTAACAGCATCACATGCCCGTGGCCATTGGCGCCCGACTGTCCCCGAAACAGAGCAGGCAAGCACTTGTACAGCTACGCCTGCGGCACAGGGAGGGGAAAACCATACTATCTGAGATATTGGGCCGGAAATGTGATAGCGAGTATAGCAAAATAAACGCAAAAGGGACGAGATCAGCGGGTGCTCTCTCTTCTTACTGCTCTACAGAATCGTCGGCTCCGTTTAGTGCCTGGCAAGCCTCGTTTTGGCCTGGGCTGATACAGACTGCGGACTTTGCTTAGTCACGACTGATTCCGCTGAGGGGTCCAAGGCCGGACTATAAATGCAAAATTCTCTACTCGTCTGCCGACTTGTTGCTGGCCCTATGATCTTTGACTTGTTTTTCTTGCCGCTTCTTCCTGTCTTCCTGCCTCCTTGCCTCCTGCAAGCCCCTCTGTATCGACACGTATTCACACTCGACCAGCATCAAGGCACGCTTTCCCCTGTGGACACCCACCAACGGTTGAACACAAGCCAGACTGCTGTGAGAAACACTTGCCATCATCACTTGATCCTGAAACTGCTTGCCCTCCACCCAAGTCCCTCCCGTGAAGGTTTCTTTCGCCAATGAGCAGAGCTTGCGGCTCGTGTCCTCCTGCACTCTCAGACCTTCCAAGCCTGACTGACGGGTCAACGCTTTCTTCAAGCAGTGGTGCAAGTGGTCACAACACCAACAGGCGAAGAGCAGGGATACATCGCGAGACTGAGGACAACACGCCCCAACTTCGTCGTGAGCCGAGGAGAATCTTCTCCCGAAATAGACGCAACTCTGCCAGCACCTACAGAGCCGGTCATCCCGGCCATACAAACAACACCGACGGCACAGCTCCTTGGCCCAACATGTCGTCTCACAGCAGGCGTGGCAGCCGCGCGACAAGCGACGACGCTCGCCGTGCAGCAGCAGCACTGGCGGACTTGGCTTCATCACACATCGACATGCCCGTTCCGTCGGCTGACACTGCAGAGCCATTTGTAGAAGGCGGTCGCCGCGGGCATACACGCGGGCATGTCCGTCGTACCTCGTCTTCAGAGCGAGCTCGCACCCGTCGCAGCATCAGCAGAGGCAGCAGCCCAGACCAACACACCGAGGCTCCCAACAATACTCCTGCACCGTCAGACTATAGTGGAGATGGCGAGCTCAGACACCAGCCCCATTCACAGCCTCACTACACGTCGAGGGCCACTTCTTCTACAAGTGAAGATGAGAATGAAGACACCGCCACGAGATCTGGCTCTCTTCACCATGGAGGCCGACGGGTGAGAGGCGCCCGTGGTTCGGCCTCTCGAGTCGCACGGTCCTCATCCCGCTCTCAAGCCGCATCGTTGCAAGTCAGATCACTTCGCACCACCACCCCACGCCCATCCTCGTCTCGCCGTGGCCTTCCACGCAGACCAGCGTCTCGCTCCAGTTCAGCGGCCCCTCGTACTGAACAAAGCCAGTCGCGGCCTCTGTCCACGACCAGCTCGAGGATTCCCGTTTCACATGGGCGCAAGCCAAAGCACACGCCCCGTCCGTCGTCCATCTACTCCCGCGCACGCTCCAGGCGGTCCATCACGACTGTCCAGCCCAAGGACGAGAGCACTGCTCTGCTGGAGGAGATGAGGCATGAGATCATGGCCAACTACCTCTACCAGCAGCAGTGCGCGCACATGTGGGTGGCGGACAGTCAAGGCGAGGCGGAAGGATGTCTGGTTCGTAAAGTCAGAGGCCGCTACGTGACGTGTCCGCCTCGACTGGTTGAGTCGGCGTTTGCGAGATCCATGGCGAAGCTCAATGTTCAAGTGAGTATACAAGTTTTCCTGCCCACCTTTTCTACCCATCCTTTTGTGAATATGGTGCCAACTGATGTGCTTCTTCTTCTTCTTCCTCCTCCTCCTCGCTAGTGTGCCATAACCATCAACACAGGAATCATCAAAGCCTTCGTATCCTGGTCCCCCGATGCCGTCGACGTGCCGCTGGGCAACGGCCAGCGCATCCAGATGGTCCACAGCATGGACTACGTCGCCTACTGCCGCAAAGCCCAGAACGCGGCCTTTGTCAAGGACCAGGGCCTCCTCGTTGTCTGGGACGATGAAGCACTGCACCTTGTCTCGCGCGCCGTCGAAATCGAAAAGGAACTCATGAAGCTCGTCTGGAGCGCACCCGACGACGCCGAGGCCGCCGCAGCAAAGGCCTCCAAGGCACGACGCAAGGCGATCCCCCGCGCCGAGCCGCTAGGCTACGACAAAGAAGGCCAGGTGCTCGCCAAGGTGCGGCCCGTCAAGATCATGAACTCGTTCTTGCTGGCCTTGACCCTCGCCGCCATCATGCTGTCGCTCGGCGCGGCGCTGCGCCAGGTGACCATCGAGGTCATGAGCGATGGGTTCTGGCCCCGGCTGGGCATCCTGGGCCTCTACCCCGTACAGGTCTTCTTCTCGCTCTTCTTTGCCCAGGTCATCTTTGGCTCGCTCGCGCAGATCATGGGCCCCATCCGCCAGCTCGAGGGCAACTCCAAGTTCTTCTCGGCCGAGCTGCCCCCGCGCCTCCGCAACGTCGCCGCGCTCCCCCACGTCACCATCCAATGCCCCGTCTACAAAGAGGGCCTCGACGCCGTGATTGCGCCCACCGTGCGCTCGCTCAAGGCCGCAATGACCACCTACGAGCTGCAAGGCGGCTCCGTCAATCTCTTCATCAACGACGACGGGCTGCAGCTCCTCGATGCCGCGGAGCGCCAGGCGCGCATCGACTTTTACGCCGACAACAACATAGGCTGGGTCGCGCGCCCACCGCACGGCGAGCAGGGCTTCCAGCGCCGCGGCAAGTTCAAAAAGGCCTCCAACATGAACTTTGCGCTGCACATGTCCAACACAGTCGAGGACTTGCTCGCGCGGGTGTGGCGCGGGCCCAGCTGGACGAACGCGGACGAGTCGCGCGCGTACAGCGCGGCCCTCGAGACGGCGGTTGCGCGCACGGGGGCCGGCGTCGTGTGGGCGGACGGCAACATTCGCGTTGGAGACTACATTCTGCTGGTGGACTCGGACACGCGCGTCCCCGTGGACTGTCTCCTCGACGCCGTGTCGGAGATGCAGCTGAGCCCCGAGGTGGCGATTCTGCAGTTCTCGTCGGGGGTCATGCAGGTGGTACACAACTTCTTCGAGAACGGCATCACCTTCTTCACCGACATGATCTACTCTGCCATCCGCTACACGGTGGCCAACGGCGATTCAAGCCCCTTTGTGGGCCACAATGCGATGCTGCGCTGGACGGCCCTGCAGGCCGTCAGCTACCAGGACGCCGACGGCTACGAGAAGTTCTGGTCCGAGTCGCACGTCTCGGAGGACTTTGACATGTCGCTGCGGCTGCAGTCGGCGGGCTACATCATCCGGCTGGCCGCGTGGGCGGGCGAGGGCTTCAAGGAGGGCGTGTCGCTCACTGTCTACGACGAGCTGGCGCGGTGGGAAAAGTACGCGTACGGGTGCAACGAGCTGCTCTTCAATCCTCTGCGCCTGTGGCTCACGCGCGGGCCCCTGACCAAGCTCTTTTGGCAGTTCCTGACGTCGGGCATCCCCGTGGCGTCCAAGGTGACCATTGTGGCGTACGTGGGCACCTACTATGCCATTGCCGCGGCCTGGATCCTGACGACGGTCAACTACTTCATGGTGGGCTGGTGGCAGGCCAGCCTGGACCGCTACTACATTGACTCGTGGCAGGTCTGGTTCACCATCATCCTCGTCTTCAACGGGCTCGGCAACCTGGCCCTCGCCGTGATGCGGTACCGCGTCAACGAAAAGCGCCTCGTCCACGCGCTGTACGAGAACCTCAAGTGGACCGTCATGCTGGCCATTTTCCTCGGCGGCCTGTCGCTGCACCTGTCGGCGGCGATCCTGGCGCACATGTTTGAGATTGACATGGTCTGGGGCGCGACGGCCAAGGAGTTTACCTTTTCCAATTTCTTCATTGAAGTGCCCAAGGTGCTGCGCCGGTTCAAGGTGTCCATCTTCTTGTCCCTGTTGTTTGTGGCCATCATGGTGTTCTTGGCCACGTCGCCGGCCGTGCCGTACGGCTGGGAGATTCGCGATTTTGTGGCCATCTTGCCCATGGCGACTGTGGCGACGTCACATGTGTTGTTGCCGATTGCGTTGAATCCTGCGCTCATGACGTTTTCCTGGTAGATGGGATGGTTGTGTGTTGGGAGGTGGGCAGGATAGATATTTTTCTTGGTGGGGTTGGTCAGGGTTGGGAATGAAGGGGCTCAACGAGACTTAGGAAGCGACTTTTCCGGTGAGCCTTTCAGGAGAATACAGAAGAATATATGTTATGGAAAGATGTCAGGGCTTTCTCAATTCTCTTCGCCTCTGATTTCTGCTCTTGTTTTGATGCCATCTTGTCTTTGTGGCAATGAGTTGGTGAACTATCATATATATCCACAGATCTCCATCTATAATAGTACTAGAAAAGAATAAGAAAGAGCTTGGAAATGTAAGTAGTCTCCGCTGCAACATGACACGAGGATGAAGATTATGTTTTTGAATATAAACAAAGCGTTGCAGTATACATCCGTTTTCCTCCATGCCCGCTTCTTCGTTAATCACCACCAGGCTTCCACTTTCGTGACAACCACACTCCTGTAGAAAGGTGAGACTTGTCGAGTCTTTTGCACTGTAATAAAGCCACATATATGGCCATTTCTCTTTTAGAAACCCGACTGTCGCTGTTACCAGCCTGCCAGTCTATGATATCCCTCTTCACCCGCGATCCGCCTACGCTCCAAGAATACTTCCCTCCTCCATCAGCCTCCTTAGCGATATGCACAAGAAATCCTCCTTTCACACAATCCCCGTGCGATTCCCCGCGCGGTGCTCCACAGCCCAGTCCACAATCGCATGCCAGTCGCGACACTGGTGCGTCGCGCCCGCGCCCGAGAAGCCGCTGCGCGTCCCGTCGGCGTGCATCTCGGCAAAGTCGAGGGTCGTGTCGCCCGCGCACATGACGGACTGCCGCAGGTAGTCGATGCAGTGGTACTCGTGGCCGGCGCCTGCGAAGCGCGATTTGGAGTGGGATTCGTATTTCTTGATTACGTCGCGGAGGACGCCCTGTGGGGTTTGGGGGGGTGGGTGTGAGGACAATGTTTTTTTTTTAATCTTTTGGGTATGCTTTTTGTGGCAAGAAGAAAATAGGAGGAAAGAGGAGGAAAGAGGGTTGAGATTGTGAGAAAGAGAGAAAAGGCATGATTCCAGAGACTCACCAGACAGTGCAACTGATGCAGCCCCGACACAGAGTATATCTCGGCCTCTTCAGAGTCATCCTCGATGGCTTTACTAACTGGCATGTCGTATCTTCGTGGGTACGGCACCCGAACAAACCCACCGCCAACTATGCAAGGTCATGTATATCAGCACATATAAGTTTGGAAACCGAGAATGGTTGAGCCATAGATACCAATTCAACTTCGGCAGACCCTCCGCCCCCCTCTCCCCTTTGGAAAAGAAAAAGGAAAAAGAAAAAGAAAAGGTCAAGTGGTGTGGAAAAAGGC
This sequence comes from Coniella vitis, assembly GCA_011317545.1. Classification (NCBI taxonomy): domain Eukaryota; kingdom Fungi; phylum Ascomycota; class Sordariomycetes; order Diaporthales; family Schizoparmaceae; genus Coniella; species Coniella vitis. Next base: position 2,579,754 of record WUJK01000004.1, on the reverse strand, counting down.
TGCTTGCTGTACTCACCCGGCATGAGGTCGTGCCATAGCTTGTCTCCGTCGATGCTTGTGTCCTCATAAGCCGTGGGGCTCTGGAATTGAACCTCCTTGAGGGGAACTATTGTGAGTGACAGCAGGTTAGCCTTTCTGATTGGGTACGTGGGTTGCGTGAGTGCGTAGGTGTGCGTATAGGCACGCAGGTATCCTCTCTCTCTCTGTCTCTCTCTCTTTCTCTTTCTCTCTCACAACACACACATACACACACACATATATATATCCCCCAAAAGTTTGGAAATCTGGGAAAACAAAAAAAAGACACATACTCTCCGGCACAAACGCCTGCGGTGGCAGCAACCCGTTCCCCTTTCCACTCTCAACCACCACCTCCGCGCTGCTCCCACTCCCACTCCCACTCCCACTCCCACTCCCACTCCCACTCCCCCCGCCCATCCCATGCGCCCCGGCATGCTTGCGCCCTACACAAAAGCCCAAGACCAGCGCAAACAGCACCAGCGGCACGAGATACAGCCCCCTGCGCACATTGTCGTAGAAACGCGAACGCCGCTCCCACTCGCGCCGCGCTTGTTCGTATCGGTTTCTTATGCTGCTGGTGCTGCTATCGGTGAGATTGTAGTGCTGGAGGTTGTGCAGATTGTGGGTGAGGTTAAACTCGACATGCTCGTCTTGGGCTGCGTGGCTGTGATTGTCGTCGTCGTCGTCGTCGTAGTCGTACAGCACCTGGACGACTTCTGACTCTGGTTCGCTTTTGTGCGGTATGGTGGTATACTCGCTGCCCATTTTTTTTATTTTTCGGAGATGGTGAGTTGTTGGGTTGTGTAGTTGGGGCTGTAATGTGGTGTGTCTTCTGCTCTGGTTGCTTTTTTTTTCCCTTTTTCTTTTTCGACTTCTTTCCTTCTCCTTCTCTTTCTGTTCAAGTTCAAGGTATAAATAGCTCAGACCAGTGGATATCTCACAAACGTCGCTCTAAAAGAAAAGAATACTGTAATGGTTTTCACAAGAAAAAGGATACGACAAGAAACAGAGAAGAAGTTACAGCCGATCAAAACGGGCCCTAACAAACGAACAAAAAGGGTTGTTCCAAAAAGAAAAGAAAAAATGTTCAACGGATCGAAGTCGCAGGAGAAATGCAAGGTTGGATGGGATAAACTGAAGAAGGAAGGAAAAGGTTAAAAAGGTTAAAAAGGAAGGGAAAAAAGGTATAGAGGTGAGCAACAGTGGGGATTTGTAGATTCAGCAATACCCGCCCGCCCGCCATAAAACACCACCACAGCACACCACCATTACTGGTCAGTTACAGCATCATCGGTTTTTCTTCTTTATGCAACAGCGTGGCTCACGCCGACCACAGCCGTCCTACCCCCACTGGCAGACAAACCCAGACAGCCCGACCAAAGAAAGGCTAAGCAAAGGGCCGGGTTGGGCTGGGGTCGGGTGACAGACTCACCCTGGGAGGGGGGGAAAGGAATTCACCCACCGCACCCGTACCATAACCATACATACGACAAAAATAATCCCCGGCAGCAAAGGCTCCGCTTTTTCCCTTACTTTTGGGTGGGAACGCGAAGGTTGAGCCACTTGGCTCATTTAAACCGCGACAGACCCCTGCCACCCTCCCCCCGCTGTTTCGTTCGTTTGTATGTATGTATGTGTGTTACAACAGTACGTCTTTTTGCCTTTTCCTTCTTCCCCTTTTCTCGGGTGTTGGTATCTCTCAACATGCATACTATGAGTATGGCCATCCCGAGTTCTCCTAGGAAAAAAGGCGATGCTCATATCTTTGCGTGTCGGTTTTTGCCTGTCTGCCTGCTTGGCTTGATTGGTCTATTGATCAACCAAAAAGGAGTCGAAGAATTGTGGCTGAGAGGATGAAATGGTGCTGACAACAAGTCATGTGCATGGATAGCATCGACTCAGCCTCGACAAAACTGTAAACAGCAGCAAGGGAGGCCTATTTGGGTGACCTCTATAGGATTAGCAGCATCTCACTATGCGTGCCATTAAAAGAAAAGTCGATACTATGTGTGTAAGTAAGCTGTACGTATCCAGCCTCGATAGCGCTCTTTGCACGGCAGAGCGTCCAACCAAGAAAAGAGAACGGTAGAGCCAGGACAGTGTACAGTAGAGTGGAATAAAGATAACGAGATGAACGAAGGAATAAAAGAAAAAAAAAGGAGAAAGAAAAAGAAATATCTCAGTGACTCGTGACCTGCTATTCGATATATATGCGACCCCCCCCGGATACTATGCAACCTGCACAACACCGATATGCCCACCCAGAAACCAGAAGAACAAGAACATACATGCTGTGAAGTACCAATCGACTCCTGAACCCCGCCGTTGCATCGACAAGTAATGTAAACGACCGCTTGATGTGATTGTGCAAAAGAGACCAAGACAGAGAGAGATAGGAAAAAGGGTCACTATAAAACATTGCATCTAGTACGCCAGACCAAAACCAAAAATTGAGTAACCTGTACGCCGTAGAAACCATCAAAACCTGGACAACATGCCACACAAACATGTTCTGTGGGGGATACATGACCGCTCTTTATAAATTTTCCTTCCGTATCATGACTCCTTCCATGCTTGACCAACTACTGCATACTTGTATAGTGAATGAATAACAAGCAGGTGCAGACAAAAAACAACAAGGGGCAAGTCAAAGAGATAATAAGAGAATGACACCTACTCCGGACGGGAAAAAGCAAAAAAGCAAGCCCAGACTCCGCAAATGCCACCATGAAAGTGGAAGAGGAAAAAAAAGGAGAAAAAGAAAAAAAGAGTGTAGCCTCAAAGAGTGCACCTCGAAAGACGGACTCCGCACAAGGTAAAGAAGGGATCAAAAGACATGATCCAGACAGCAGCTTTGCGGCACTGATCCCCTCTCGCGAATGAAAGATTGGCACAACCAGCCATCTCAGCTCAGGGCGAGGGAGGTGGGGTGAGCGTGCCAGGAGGCGGATGGGGCGCACCAGGTCCAGGCCGAGGGTAGGGTCGAGGAGAGGGCGGCGGCCGCGGAGTCGGGTACGTGACCAACCACGGAAACTCGCCATCGCCGTCGAGCAACGAAGTGGCGGCCAGCACGGCCAGCGCACAGCGTGTTGATGGTCGTTGTCGAGTGGACCGTGGTGGTGTAGGAGGCGCATCTGGAGGCGTAGGTGGTTGCGGGTGCGGTTGTGCGGGGATCGAACCCGGACGAGGATGTGGCCCGGGCAAAGGCAGCGCGGGAGGGTTGGGCATAGAGTTGTGGCCCACAGTGGTCGCTGCGGTGATGGAATGGGAGTATGGCGTGGGTGTGGCCGAGTCGCTTTCGTCGAGTTCAGCTTCGTTCAAGCTGTTGATGCTGTTTCTGCGCCTGTGGTAGCGACCAGCCAGACTGCAGTCTACCGCTGCTGCAGCGGCATCAAGCCAAGATGGGGTATGCACGCCCATTGTGACGGTGAGTCTCTGCTGCTGATCAGATATGTTGTCGTATCAGATCTGGTGAATGTAATGTTGACCGTGGCGATGGTGTGTATCTTGAAGCTGGCCGGCGCAAGAGTTGGTGCTGAACGAGGAGCTGCTCTGTCTTGTATCACAAACATCAGGGCGGCTCTCCTCGAGACTCTTATACACAGAGATGGAGGAGACGGTGGTTGTGATGAGAGCCGCCTGGTGCTGACCCAGCGATATATCGGCAGACAACCACGACAGGCAGCGTTCGTTGGCCATTGCCAGTCTAGCCGACGTGCTTCCACTCCAAAAGGCTTGACCGACACGATGGTCTCACTGTCGCGGCTAAGGGCCCAACCGGTACCAGGCGCAGTACAACTAACTATGGCCTCGCCGTCTTGCCGACCAAATTGCCATTCCATTGTTGCCCGCTACCCCCGTTTGATGTCATGTCATGAGCTGGGCGAGCCATGGCAGCGAATATAGAAAAAGCATAGATGGATAACCATCCTGCAGGATTCGAGTATGGAGTTGCAACGGCCAAAGCATATCGACTTGGGATTTTGTCTTGTTTCTTTTTCTTCGTCATTCTCGGGTACCGCAGGTGTAAAAACAGGTGTAACAACAGGTGTAGTCTCTCACTTTCTACCTCTCCGCCATTCTTGCTTAGTGTGAGCCAGGGAGGATCAGACAGTCTGTTGTTTTTCTCTTCTTCCTTTTTTTCTTCCTGATGCCATAACGATCGTGGGGGCCAAAAGGCCCACAACGGGGCCACCAAAAGCGGCCAGGGAGGGACTACACAACTTTCTGACACGCCTCTCGCCAAGGTGACAGTGCCAGCCAGCATTGCACCAGCGGCTGCAGGTCGGGCCGTGCCTTTTGATGCTTTGGGTACCTGGCCATGCCATGCCGTGCCATGCCACTGCATGGTAACTGGGTTTTGCTTGTGCACAGGCCCATCATGAGTGTCCCCAGCCATGCGGGTGCCAAAACGGGCGCGGCTATAGTTCGGCGGGGCTTAGGCGGCGGTGCCATTTTTGGTAATAAGAGTTGCCTGGAGCTGTGGCAGCAACCTGTCTTGCGCGCCCCCCGCTTGCTTCTGCCTTCCTTGCAAGAGAAGGAAGTCAAAGAGGGTTGATTGGCCGTGGTGCTGCTGGTGCTGGTGCTGATGCTGGTCCTTGTGGTGGTGCTTGTAGTGGTGGTGGTGCGAAGTCCAAGTCCCTCCAACGACATCTTACGTACGCCGGCAGTGCTGAGGAAAGGCCGCGCCGCCGCACAGCATGCGGCACCAAATATAAGATTCTGCCGTGTTGTTGGGAGCGGGTGTGTTAGTTCTGCGTCCAAGGTGCTGGCTGACGCGACGCTGCCTGCGCTCACTCACGGCTTCTCTGCCGGCAGTCGCCGTTGTCTTCGTCGTCGGTCGAGATAGAAGCAATCCTGATCTCTGTCGGGCAGGCTACCGAAGGAATCCAGCCACAAGTTGCATCATGATTGTAAGCATGCCAACCAACAGACTGTCGATGAAGGAAGAGGACAAGAGGATCCGCCCAGTCGGGCTGAGGCGAAGGAGCCCACCCACTTCCCACTCACGCTCGCCTTGCAGACAGTGCACTCGCAGCAACTCGTTGGGGGCCAAAACAAGCCCAGGCCCGGTTCAACTGTCACTTGTCAGCAGCCTGCGTGGGAGGGTAAGCCGGCAGAGAATCCGTGTCTTTGTTTTCATGGGTGCCTGCGCACTGCGACTGTGTTTCTTCCTGACAGCTTCGGTATATTGAGTGGCATTGCATTTTCTTCTCCTTTTTGTTCTTGTTCAACGAAGCTGGCTACCAATGTACTGGAACCTAGAGATCCCAAGTCAGCCATTGTACACCCGCACTGCACATCGGTGTCTGGCATCGTGGGCGTGAACGATGCGGCATTCGGCTGCATGAAGTTCGTGCACGAGAGTCGGAAACTCTGGGTCAAATTTGTGCGATGATAGGTTGGCTTGTATAGTTTGCGAGCGGTTCTTGGATCCGGGCCAGCTTGCGCTGCTGGCCCTCGCTCGATACGCATCTTTTGTCGCCTTCTGTTATGGTGTGTGTGTGTGTGTGTGTGTCATTATGCTGTGTCTCGTCCCTGAAGGTTCTGTCACCGCTGTCATAGCACTCGGCGGCGTGTTCGTCGTCTTCCTCTTCCTCCTCTGCTTGCTCGACGCGTATTTGGTGAACCATGTCCATGCTGACGACAAACAGGCTGGAAGCAGGTGAAGGAAACAAGAAATCATGAGTGCTGGTTCACGTGTGTGTCGGCGCAAGAGGCACGCGAGAGGCAAGCGACGCGACGTTGCGACCTTGCAATCGCGACTTTGCAAATGGCTCAACCTCCATGGGAGACAAGAACAAGCCCCAGAGCTGCGGTTGCGCGCATGTGGTTCCGTTTGATGCCGACTTGCCCGTCGTGTTCCTGCAGGTTGTCTCGGTCCCGCCTTCCTTTTCATGGTCACCCTCCAGAGGCCGACGCTCACCAGCGTTTACATAATCAGAACAACGACTTCTGGGTCCTTTATAATATTCAAATATACGCAATAAGTATATACTATCTTTTGTTGACTTGATTCAACAAAGACTATTTTATTCTTCCAATCTCTCTTTTCTTTTCCTCCCACACCCTCGACGCCGTCACCAAACTTACTCAGACCTTGGCCCCTCCACCACCAGCTCTAGCTCATCATGACACCCTTCTTACATATCCGTCCGTCAGTTGTTGGATGCCACGCCGCGATTGCGGTTTGAATGTCCCTCCAAGAGCTGAGATTTGCTTGGGCCCCATTTTGGCGGCAGGGTTGAGACGCTAGAATGGAGCGTTACATGGCATTCAGTGTTCACTCGATCAAAGAGCCAAGAAGACCAGTGAACTAAGCAGATGAAGCAAATTGAGAGAGAAATGTTGGCATTGGACCTTTTAGAGTGAGATAATATAGAATCCTGTATGGTCAGCGTGGCGATGGATTGGGGTAGGCTAGCAAATCACAGGGCCTTTGGTGAGCTCAAGCATTCTTCCATTGTATTGAACTGACTGCCAATACAAGCATGATCTTTAAAAGAAGACTATGAAAGGCCCATCATCATAGTTGTCCCAGTATGCTTTACTAGATCCTTACTTATATAGTAGGATACCACCTGCTTCCTCAGAATCTGGCTTTATTGCAACAACTTGATCTCCCATATGTATCAGCAGCAGGCAGGTTTTTATGAATATCAAAGGTATATAGTCTAGAGAACTTGGCTAGACTAGACAATAGCTGGGCATGGTCATCTGTATGAGCGAGTGTTTCTACACAACAAACATGGTGAGTCCCAAGGTTCAAATACTCTGGAATTAGAGCAACGGCGTATGCTGGCCGGCCTCTCAAAGTAGAATCTACTGCCACTTGATCTCATTCTCACGGTCCCCAAGTGGTTTGGCAATGGATAATGACTGACTGGCTGTCTGCCTGACTGCGTTGAACTTATTACTCACTCAATTCTCTTTGATATCGCTCTTCCACCTCGTCGCCTTCCACATTAACCCCCTGCTCTTTGATATCTCCCACCCAGCTTCCACCTCCTCCCCCTTTCCCAGACCTTTCCTATCCCTCTCCTCTTCTGTATTTCTTGTCTGGCTCTTCCCCCTCTGCTCTTCAACCCCACCGTATCCTCCACCGAGGCATAACACGACGGTTTCCACCCTCACACCAGTTGCGAAACCACACACACTTCCACACGTCAACTTCACCAATACCAATCTCCAAAGTACCATAGAACCAACAATACACAGGCGAACAAATCCACCAAATCAAACAAGGCAAGAACGCAAAGCAGCATCAGCCAAAAAAAAAAAAAAAAAAAAAAAAAAGCAGAATGCCCTGCCTCTCCGAAGCCCACGCCAGCACCGCCATCCCCCTCCTCGAGGCCGACCTCCGGGATCTGAGCCGCCGGCTCAACGTTGCCCAGGGCGATAGCCACAAGGCTGTCCAGCACTCGCGCGCACACCGGGCCGCGTACTTGGGTGCTGTCAAGAAGCTGGATCGCGTGGATCGAGCCATGTCCGAGGCTCAGGAGGACATCTTTTGTGCGCTTTCTTTTCCTTTTCCTTTTGTTCTTTCTTTTTCTTTTTTTTCTTCTTCTGGTGTTTGGGGGATCTTTCTACTTCATTTCTTGATGGGTTTTTTCGACCAATGTCTTCTGATTGGGCTCTCCATTTCACATCGAGTATATGATGAACGCGGGTTTGCGTCAAGGCACCAATCCTTTTGGGCACGCCAGTATCTACCCACAATCCTCACACCCAATCCACCAACCCCCCTTCAAGAAAAGAAATACCAAAACAGCTCACTGACTTTGCAATGCCCCAGACGCAATCCTCGCCTCCTCTCCGCTCCGCCAGCTGCGCGCCGAATCCCGCCTGGCCACCACGCAAGCCGACTTCCGCGCCGCCTACGAGGTCCTCTCGACGCGCCTCAAGCTGCTCGCCGCCGCGATGCGCACCGAAATGGCCCTCGGCGAGCGGGTCCACGAGCTGCGGGGTGTCGTTGCGCGCAAGCGCGAGGAGTTGCACCGTCTGAAGCCGTGTGGCCGCGTGTTTTGCGGATTCTGTCGCCGGGAGCGTGCGGCGGGGGACGGTGCGGGCAAGGTGGGTGGACGGAAGCAGCAAGAAGTGGAGGGCGAGAACCGGGGAGAGGAGGAGGAGAGGGAGGAGAAGAAGAAGCGGGTCAAGTGTCTGATGGGACGTGTCGTTGGATTGTTCCGACGCGTCAAGGTTTGAGTTTGGGGGATTTTTGAAGGCTGTGGTGGGCTCTTCTCGATACGAAATAAGCGAGGCTGCGCCGTCCGTTCAAATGGCTTGAATGGTATTTCGAAGCAAAAAAAAAAAAGCAAGAGAAGAGGAAATAGCTGCTGCCTCATGAGAACGGTCTGCTCTGTAATTTGAGACTGCAATGTTGCAATACACCCCACGGTTGCTTCATCAATTCACCATCAAGACGCCAACCCTCTTCTAGCTGGCGCAATATCAATAGCAACACTCCCTTCACTCGGTAAAGGGATGTGCCATCCCAGCCTCGTCGTCGTGATAGTGGCCCCTTCCGCCACCACTGAGTACCCAGAGTCCGTCCCATCCTCGCGACTCAACCACAGCACCGTGGAGCCCGCCCTAGGCACACTATCGCTTTCCCACTGTCCAATCGTCACCACCAGTGACGCGTTGGCAGTCGCATACGCAAAGCTTTCCACCACGCCCGCGTCAATCTCGACCAACAATCCCAGCGGCCCTATAAAGGCCTTTTTCCTTGCCACATCCCGCGGGTGGACCGCGACAATATATGGATCCGAGAGGACACAGTACTCTTGTGTTTCCTCGGCGGTATAGTTGGTGAAGATGCTGTTGAACTCGGCGGGGAACCCCAAGCTCACCAGCTCCATGGATGCATTTGCTGTGTTTTCGAGGGTGAAGGACAAGCCCAGGTCGCCGCCCACATCAAGCCAGCTCCTTGTTATGCTGAGAGCGGATGCATTGGATGGCAGTGTGTGCGACAAAGCCGCCACAGCAAGCACAGTGCTATTGCTAGTGGTGGCGTTGGCGGTGCTCGAGACGGATGTCACGGCTTTCCTGGCTTGCGACGAGTCTCCATGGATCCAGGACTGGTCGCCAACGGCCCTGTAGCGGAAAAGTGACGTCCCCCCAATGGTACTGGCCATTACCAGCGCGGTCGGGCAGATAGCTCAGAGGCAGGAAGTCAAAGGAGCTGCCGGTGGCCTTGAGCGAGGCCAGTATCTGGGCGTCCTTGACCAGCTGGAGCTCAAAGATGGCGGTGGCCAAGTTCAAGAAGCCATTGCTGAGGCCGAGGGTGTCACCTTGAGCGGTGACGATGGAGAGCACGCCAGCCAGTACAATCGCCAAGGGCAGCATCTTGAGCGTCATGGCGGGTGCGAGCTTGTTTGCCGTCCCAGGGCCATGTCAGGCCATATGTCGATCGAGCAGGCAGTCGGATACATATTTATGTCCAAATCGTTCGTGCCTCTCCATTGGCGGTAAATCGCCATACCATTAGCCCTCTTCGAAGAGTGGCAAAGATACCCACCAGCGAACATGGACGGTGAGGGGTTGTCTCCATGTTGGTCTCCAAGCAATCGAACGAATCTGCTTGTTCTCTTCAGCGAGCCCGAACACGAGGTGGAGGCAAACAACCGGTACTCAGCACTGGCCAGTCGCAGAGAACTCGCTGGTAAATACTACCTGCGGCAGTGCGTATTGATCGCAGAGGGTCACAGAGGCTAAATGCACCATTGGTAAATGACAAGCTTTCGTGATCTTGGCCCGAGTGTGGTTGCAATCAAGAGCGGATGGGAATATCGAAGTGATACCAGGGTACTTGCGTACTTGTAATTGAGTATCTTCTTGCTTATTCATCTGAAGCAGCGATGCTCCCTGCGTTGTCGTATCTTGGCTATCAGGCCCAACCCTGTGCATGCTTATCGCCGGCCCCGATCCCGGGCGCAGACTCCGGTTCCACCCCGCTTTGCCGAGTCAGCGGGTACTGTCGGCGCTTCTTACGTAAGAACGACCCTTGGATCTAAATTATTTCGCAGGCCGGCCCGGGCACGCAAAGGGCGAATCATCCATTTCGGGCCCTTTTTCCCCCCCATCTCGACACCAAGACTCCCTCCCACCTCCTCCGCTTCACCGCCGCCAAACAAGCAGACGGCATCTCCAATCATGGCAACGCCCGTGTCCGCCCTCCGCCGTGCCCAGGCACCATTACAGCGTTCTCTAGCACGCGCAGTCGCTGGCGCGCCCTCCGGCCATTGCCGCTCCTACGCCACCATTCCCACCGACTCGCCTACTGGCCAGACTTCAACAGAAACAACAACATCCCCTTCGCCCGTCACTCCTCCTCCCACCTCTTCTACCGAAGCTTCTTCTTCTTCTTCTTCTTCTTCTTCTTCTTCTCCAGCAACCTCCTCCTCTACAACCGCGACCAAGAGTACCCGCCCCACCTACTTCAAAAACACCACCCTCGCCTCCCTCGACTCCTTCATCGCCTCCAAGAACCCCGAGACCGCCGACCTCTCCGCCTCGGACGCCTATGAATTGCGCACCGTGGAAGTCGGCCCTGCAGGCCGCAAGCGCACCATCACGCGCCTGCCCGAGTGGCTCAAGACGCCCATCCCGTCGCCCGGCGGCAACGCCAACTTTGGCAAGATCAAAGCCGACCTGCGCGGCCTCGGCCTCCACACCGTCTGCGAGGAGGCCCGCTGCCCCAACATTGGCGAGTGCTGGGGCGGCTCCAACGCCTCGGCCGCCACCGCCACCATCATGCTCATGGGCGACACGTGCACGCGCGGCTGCCGCTTCTGCTCCGTAAAGACCAACCGCCGCCCGCCGCCGCTGGACCCGCACGAGCCCGAGAACACGGCCGAGGCGCTGGCGCGCTGGGGCCTGGGATACGTGGTGCTGACGAGCGTCGACCGGGACGACTTGGCAGACGGCGGCGCGCGGCACTTTGCCGAGACGATTCGCCGGATCAAGAGCAAGAAGCCGACGCTCTTGGTCGAGGCGCTCACGGGTGACTTTGGTGGCGACCTGGACATGGTCAAGATTGTGGCCGAGAGTGGTCTCGATGTGTATGCGCACAATGTGGAGACGACAGAAGCCCTGACGCCGTATGTGCGCGATCGCAGGGCGACGTTCCGGCAGAGTTTGAAGGTCCTGGGCGAGGTGAAGCGGCTCAAGGGCGAGGATATCATTACAAAGACCAGTATTATGCTTGGATTGGGTGAGACGGAGGAGGAGCTTTGGGATGCGCTCAAGGGTATGTCTTTCTTCTTGTTTTCCTTGGCTTTCACCTCCATCTTTCTTTCAAACACCGACATGATCCAACAAAAAAAAAAAAACTAACATGTATATTGAATCCCCTTGACAGAGCTCCGCAAAGTCGACGTTGACGTCGTCACCTTTGGCCAATACATGCGCCCGACCAAGCGCCACCTCAAGGTCGAAAAGTACGTCACGCCCACCGAGTTTGACATGTGGCGCCAGCGCGCCCTCGACATGGGCTTCCTCTACTGCGCATCCGGCCCGCTCGTCCGCTCCTCGTACAAGGCCGGCGAGGCGTTTATCGAGAACGTCTTGCGCAAGCGGGCGGGTGAAAAGGCTGTTGCTGCTGCTCGGGGATTCGGTGGTGATGCGGCGACGACGACGACGGCGACGACGACGGTTGCACCTGTTCTGGAGTAGTAGCAGCAGCAGCAGCAGTAGTAATAAGAGGAGTAGTGGTTGTTGTTGTTGTTGTTGTTCATTGTGTTAAAGCTCCGGTCATGGATTCTTATTCTCCCAGATTCATGGCTGCCACGTGTCAAAAGCAACGGGCCTCTCTCGACTACTTCCTCCTTTTCCTTTTCTACTTTCGGTCTAGGAGTATTTCCACAAAAGGACAAAACCGTTTTGCACTGGGTCAGCATTCCCAGCAGCATTAGACCTGTGTGTGTGTGTGTGTGTGTTGTCTTCTAGGGCTACAATGATGAATGCTCTGCCCACGGCGGGGTTCAAAGTCTTTTCTGTTTATATGTTTTTTGCTTCTTTTCTTGTAATCTGCATTGGACTGGGCGCATTTTCACTTGATGAGATGAATATATATATATACACACACACAAAATTAACAGAAAGGAGAGGGCTTCAACGTTTAAAACAGAACCTATTTTTCACAAGTAGGTGGCAAAGGCGGGATACGTTCGGTTGCATATGACCAGGTTAGGTGGGGAAAGAGGCGGGATAAGATATATCCAAGCATCTACAACAAGAGAAAAATATTCAACATGCTTTGATTGATGGCAAAGAAGACAACTTTATCGGTATCGTGCTTTTTTTTCCCTAGGAAGACCAAAGGGGGGATGATGAGTGCGCAGTATAGTCAGTCAGTCGACCCTTGGGAACTTTTGATTAAGTGGGGAGCCAGCCAGGTTCATAATCATTGCCTTTCTTTCGACCTCTATAATACAAGCCAAACATGGCTAGAGAGGACTAGAGAGAGGGCTGAGATCCAGGCTTGTCTGTCCAACGCGTCCCAGCCTCGTCCTGCCATGGCCCTTTTTTTTTTTTTTTTCCCTCCGTATTTTCTTATTTTCTTTTTTTAATTCCATTCTACTCATTTGCTCTCGATATCCTTAACATGGTCATGTTGGACAATATCTCAAGAAAAGCCTAGAGCCTTTTGAAGTATATCTAGAAAGGCCCAAGCAAGCAAGCATCCAACGTACCTGTACACTAGAACCATGGTTAATCCGACTCACTAGTAAGTCTAACCCTTTGAACGTGACATGAGAACAAAAGTCGCCTATGAGAGGCGAAGTATAGTAGTTAGTATACCCTTTAAATATGTATCTGAGTAGTCTCATTCTTCTGATGTGACTCAAAATGGTAAATAAATTACCTGCGTACCTAGGTAGTCTATCCGGTATATATACGCACACACGCATGTGGACATACACCCCCCCCCACCCCTAATCGCTCCTCGGCCCTTCTCAGTGATGGCCTCATCAAAACCTCCCCAGACAAATACATGCATTTCAACATGTCCTAGTAACTCAATGTCCAAGACCCTTCTTGTTTCTCCTTCTTCTCGCACAAGGCTTGGAATAGATGGGCAGCTTCCAAGAGGTATAAAAGAACATATCCACACAAAGAACAAACCCATGACCAAAAAAGAAATTGCCAGCTTGAAACAACCTTTTGAATATGAAATAAGGGAGCAATTTAGAAGAGTATGACCCTCCTCAAGAATGGTAGAAACATGCCCTCAAGAGAACAACTGGTGGTATATTGCATAGTCGCTGAAAATAGAAACAAACTCAAGGAATAAAAAATAATAATAAAAAAATAATAATGATGTATTGCCAACGCCCGATATGCAATTGATAATAGTTGGCCTCTTTTGTCCCAAACATTGGCCGTATTTGGACGGAGATTTGGCGGTCATGCTGATGCTGATGCTGATGCTGATGGTGACAGTGCACTCGTGTATGTCGAATTGTAAATGTGCAATATAATCAAGGTAGATGAATTAGTCCACGATTCTTAGATAGAAGCATCGCGTTCTTGGTGACTGATCGACGTATCCCGTGTCATTATTGTCGATTTCCAATTGGCGCCCCATTGAAGTTTGTAGGAAGGCTGTAACCATCGTTTCTGAGCATGAGGTTCAATCTGATGCGTCCAGCCGGTCCTCTGCTGCTCCGTGCTTGGAAGCAATTGCACATTTTCTGCTATCTTGTAGGCCGTTTTGACGTTTCGTATCATATGCGTCGTTCTGTTCTTTTTTTTTTGTATGTCGGTATCTCGGTTTTCATGGTACATTGTCGTCAAATGGATCCTCACTGATGTTCCCCTCTTCGTCTTCGTCTTCGTCTTCGTCTTTCTCTCGAAACTCTTCAACTTCAGCAACCACAAAAGGCAATTCGGCCGGCCACTTGGGCGTCGGGACCGCAGCAAACTTGAGATTTTGGGCTTCACTGAGTTCGACGCGCAGAATCTCAATACTCAGCTCCCACCGCCGGACAAGTCGTGCGCGGCGGTCGTCGAATACCTTGATGAGATGGTCTTCTTCGTGCGCAAACTCGGCCGCCAAGTCTTCAATGTCCTCCTCGTGCTTCTCGCCCAGTTTCACGAGCTCTGTTTCTTGCCGTTCCAGGAGCTCCTCCATGCGTTTTGCCTGGCGGTCTCGCAGCACATTGATCCTCGCTTGGTGCAGTCTGGCCATGCCCTCTAGAGCATTGCGCTGCTGTCCCAGCTCGCGCAAGTGGCGCTCAGTGACGACGCGCGGCGGCAGATTGGCGGCAATGGATGACGAGGGAGGTGGAGCGGGCGTGGTCCGGCCGCCCAGCGCCTTGCAGTACGCTTCCATATGCCTGACCCGTATCCGGACGCTCTTTTCGGCCTGCTCGAGCGAAGCGCGGAGATCAATCTCGGCGGCAATCTGCCGTTCCTCGAGGTGCTGCTCCGTCTTGGCGTGGCGCTCGCGCATTTTCTCCACTTGGTCCGAGTACTTTTCGTTGAGCACGAGTTTCCGCTCGTGGTGCCGATCCCACATTGTGCGCTTCGTCTTGGCTTCGAAAACCAAGAATCTCTGCATCTCCTGCGCCTGCATGGCCTGTAACCTGACGAATTCGTCGCTTGCCTGCGTGCGTTTCTCGGCCTCTTGCCGCTCCTTGAGCGCGGCTGCGGCTGCAGCCTCTTGCTTTGCCTTTTCGGCCTTTTCCTCGGCCTCGCGCTGCTCTTCTTCCAACCGCCTGCGCTCGAGCTCTTCCTGGCCGTCGCACAGATTCGGACACCCAATCGAGGGGTCCCATATTGCACCGCAAATGTAGCAGAACTGTGCCTTGCACCGACACGTCATGTGGGTGCATCCGTGGCTCAGCTCGACCAGCGTCCGACAGCGATAGCAGCGCCGCCAGCCTGACCTCTCACCCATGCGCAGCACCTGGTCGAGTTCCATGTCGCTGGGGCAGTCCTGGCCCAGAGGGTGCGCGCGCATCTTGCACATGGTGCACACACGGGTTCGGCATTCGCGACAGACTACGTCAAAGGGGTGCTTTGGGTCGACCTTGTTCCGCGGTGGAATGAAGGTGCCGCAGTTGGGATTGGGGCAAAAGATGCGAGCTTGCCATGGGGTGCTAAATTGCTGGACGGATTGGAGGAAGGATTGCTGCTCTTGGCGGTTGAGGAGGGGCTTGATGATGGTTGCTGGAATGGCTTGTGTACAGCACCGCGGGGGCATTTTGGACTCGTCGTTGGCGGCTTGGTCGATCATGATTCGGAGACAGTTGCCGCAGTATGTGTGGCCACAGGGCAAGTTTTGGAGGTCGTTTTGTTTGGTAAAGTCATCGCGACAGCAGATACATGAACTAGCAGCAGCGGCAAGGCAAAAGTTATTAGCACGGCTCTCGGCGAAGGAGTTGGTTGGGTTCGGAACGCAACATGATGCATACACTGTCACCGGGGACATGGACGGCCTCTTTTTCCACCTGACTTTTGCCCTGATGCCATTTGTTATATTGATGACACTCCTCCGCTTGCCCTGGCTGCATATGCTCGGGGCCTTGGCCGCCAGCGGGGAGGACTGCTTGCTGGTCTTGAGCTGGTTGAGGCTGGGTTCGACTTGCGCGAGGTACTTGTCGTACTGAGAAAAGGTAAGGGCGCGGACACGCGGGGGTTTGTGGCTCGGGGCGAGATGGGCGGCGGGAGCCAGCAGAGGGTGCTCGGAGGTGCTGGTTGGCGAACACGGCCGTGATGTTGTGGACAGGGCGGTTCGTGCGGACTCTTCGGAAGCCGAGGAAGTATGGCGGGCATGCTGGGCGTGCGTGTGGTTGGATGCAACAGCCCAGTCCGAGTCGGCGGCTGTGGTGTCTGGCGATCTTGGGCCGGGGGTGGGGGGTCTTAATGATATGCCCAGCTCGTTTGCTCTTGTCCTGAGCTGGTCTTCTATCTGCTCTTCCGACAGCATGTTTGCTCCGCAACGCAGCACTTGCAGCACATATTGGCTGTCGTCGAGCTCGGCCAGGGCAGCGGCAGGGAGGTTCATGTCGGGGGTGGCGACCTTGTGGTGGCAGGCGTTGAGGGGGAGAGGCATCGAGCCCATGGTGACGTTGTGGTCGTGGGAGACGTGCCGTCGGTTGGCGAGGCTGTCGTTGCCGCGGGTCTGCTTCTGGCCGTGGAATTGCCTGTGCCTGGGCCTGGGCCTGTGCCTGGGTGGAGCGCAGCCTCTTTGGCGAGGGCTCGCCTGCCCCAAGGCGGATGGCTGGGTTGTTGAGCAGGGCCCAAGAAAGGCTCGACGGGTAGGGGCGCCAAGGCAAAGGCAGAGGGAGCGACGAGGAGGGTGGTGATGGGCACAGCTGAGGGCAGGGCAGGGCAGGGCAGGGCAGGGCAGATCAGCTCAGGCGCGACCCGCAGAGCGATCCATAGCCCACCACAGCGCGCCGTGTGACCGTTAACAAGCCCAGAGGACGGGGCGGCACGAGGCGGGACAAGATGGGACGAGATAGCACCAGACGGACGGGCGGGCGGGCGGATGGATGCCTGGCGGGCGAGGAGGCTGTTTTTCTCTTTCTTGGAGTGGACGAGACGTGGTGCGTTGGCGAGCGTTTGAAGTTGCGAGGTTGAAGTGAGCCAGCCCTGTGTGCGAGCGACAAGCGACGAGCGGGCGGGCGGCACGAGCGCTTGGTGTGGTTTTTTGGGGGTGTGTTTTGGCGACAGTCCAGTGCAGGATAGCGGGTGGAGCCTCTGCCGGGGTTGAGACGAGGGCGCTACGTACTTTTTCTTTTCTCTTTTGCCTTGCCGGGGTACAAGGTGCCGGTACCGTGTACCTGCTACCGCGGCCTGGAGAAAAGTCAGGGTCGAGGGCGGAGAGCCAAGAGGCAGCAAAGCGGACGGCAGTTGCGTGACAAGGTGCGAGACAGGGCAAGAACCACAAAAAGATGGCAGGATCCAATCATCTTGTGCCGTCCTTGTACAAGCGAGCGTTTGCATTCGCAATCGGCTGACTGGACTGGCAAACTGTACCACAGCCCGTGCCGAGCCTGCAGCACCTTGAACCAAGAAGTAAAAAGAGAAGAAAAAAAAGACAATTTCCATGACAGCTCACAAGAGCGGATGAAAATGCAAAGACAGCAATAAGCAAGCAGCGATGCAAGTGAAAACACCCTTCGCCGACCTTCTAGACGGCACGCTAAACCCGCTAGCGCGGAGAATGGCCCAAGCACATCCACCCATCGCCCCCTGAATTCCAGTGGCTGCAGGTACGCTGTCAGCGCTGTGTGCATACGGGGTCAAGGAGTTTGTAGGGTTCACCAACCCCAAGACCACCCATATTTAGCAGGTCGCTCGCTGGGGCTTCCCTGACAGCTTTGTGCCGCCCGGTCCCCAGTGTGCCGTCACTTCACGCTCGTCCGGGGATCATCCCAGCTGGGCACGATGAGGCCCTTGTCTTGGCTTCCTCCATCACCACTTCGAAGGGAATCCCATCATGGCGACCAAAGCATAACAGCAAGTATAACAGTATCATGGCTCGTCAACCTGATGTTTTTTTTTTTTTTTTGTTTTTATTATCCACTTCGGTACTTTGTGCCGTCATGGTCTTTTTCTCGGTCAAAGCTTTGATCACAGACCATTGTGTGTCCCTGAGCACAGACTGATGGCCTGAACCACGTCGAGACTCCCGCTTGTGTAGAGATACATAGTAGTAAAATTGGCCCATCGCAATGGACTGTAACGATGCGATTTTTTATTTATTTTTCTTTTCGTCTGTCGGTCCAACCCACCGCTCATCGCTCAGGGCGCATGGCAAGCTTATACCATGTAAGCTGCGCCCCTACTGGCGTCCATCCCGCCGCCCCCAACACGTGGGCCTTGTGTGTTCGCGTGCGTGTTGGATCGTGCATGTTTCTTTTGAGAAATGTGCTTGCATTGTAACCATACGGATCGTTTCCACGAGGGGCTGGCTAGGTGAGGATTTGGTTGGCTGGCTGGCTGGTTGGCTGGCTGGTTGGTTGGTTGGTTGGTTGGTTGAGAATACTATTATACATAGTACATCTCACGGCTTACGATGTATACAGGCACACCACAGTAACAATACTGATTGCTTGCTTTTCTTGCTTTTCTTGCTTTCCACCGGTTCAGGCATGAGAGGCTGGAAAAAGTAACGGCGGTGTGAGTGAGGGTACAGAATACTATTGAATTGTGAACACACCGTGCTGATATTGAACACTCTTGGCCGTCCTTTTCTTTTTCCTCCTTTTTCTTTTTTCCTTTCCCTCGTTCTCTTTCTTCTGATTTGTGACTAATATTTACTGTTGATGGTCAACCACCATGTGCTGTATTTCTTTATTGATGGGTGAATGGAAAAGTAGATCAAAGAAGACTACACATGGTGGAAAAGCGTAGCTGTCCGTCCAGTGGCACCTTTGGAACGACGACGACTCACCGTTCAGTCTCCTGCTTTCCTCACGTTTTACACACTACTACGTAGATACAAGCAAGCAATGAAGCCTGTAAGATGACCAATCCTGTGTGGTGTGTATGTCCAAGATCCAAAACACTGGACCAGTTGCAAATCAACAAATAGAAAACGACTCGGGTCTTTGATCAGACAGAATACTCCTATATACCGAAAAAAGAATGGGGAAAAAAAAAGGACAAGAGACCACCACCACCACCCTACCACACCTTCCATATCCCCTTGGCATCACGATATTATCCCTCTTCACTGTTTCCCTCCCCAGACCTCCCTTCTCACCCTCTCCCCGGCCCCCTCCTCACACTCAGAGGCCACCCAACAATCCCCAAGCTAGAACACAACATACAGCCCCCCAAGAACAAAATCAACGGCTCAAACCTCCCCAGCCCATACACAAGGCCATCACCATCACCGCCCCTTTCCACAACTCTGCCCTGCAACAGCGCCGCGCTAATCGGCCCAATCGCCACATTGCCGATCCCCTTGCCAAACGCCAGCATGCTGTACACGGGCTGGATGTCCTCGGTGCCAAACAGCGCCGCCATGCGCGGCCACAGGATCCCAAACGCGCCCGCAAACCACCCATACACGATCGCAAAGGCCAGCAGCGGCGCCAGGCTCTGCGCACACCCCCAGAGCGCAAACGCCGCCAGCGCCGACACAAACGGCAGCACAAAGACGAGCACGAGCACGTTGGTGGGCGTGCGGTCCGACAGGTGCCCAAACGACACCTGGCCCAGCACCGTCGCAAAGTTGTGCAGCGCCAGCACCAGCGCCCCCACGGTGCCCGAGAGCCCCAGCGCCGAGGCGTACGTCGGCAGGTACAGGGACGGGATGTAGTACCCGAGCGCCATGACGGCGTTGGACGCCGCAAAGCACCAGAACAAGGGCTGCGACAGGAAGCTCAGGTCCAGCATGCGGAACCGGCCGTGCGCAGAGGCCGGCAGCCGGCTCTTCATGAGCGGAAGGACGGGCGCGATCAGGACCGCCTGGCCGAGACCCGCGGCGCGGAGCGTGGTTGGATAGCCATACTTGTTCAGGAGCGTCTGCATAAGCAGCGGCAGCCCGACGCCGAAGAAGCCGCCCCCGGCAGCGAGCACACCGTACGCGAGTCCCCTGCGGCGGATGAACCATTCATCGAGCATGCGGAGCACGGGGAAGTAGAGGATGCAGAACCCCAGGCCGTAGAGGATGCCTTGTGTTGCAATGAGTCCCGGCACGCTGGACGTGAAGGACGCTGCTATCAAGGACAGCACACAGAGAGCCCATCCCACCACGACGAGGTGGCGCTGCCAGCGCTGGAATTTCTTGACGAGGGGCGTGGCGAGCGGGGCGCCGAGGAAGTAGATGGAGGTCGGCAGGACGCCGATGACGGCAACGGACGAGGACGAAGAAGCGAACTGCGGCAGGCGCGAGTAGTAGTCAACAAAGATGCCGGATGTCAGTGGGAAACCTGCGCCAGCTCATACAGTCAGTAAGCCCGTCGAGTCAGTCATGGAGGGCCCCAAAAGAGGGCCAGGAAAACGTCTGGATGAAATGGTGGGAGGACAGTGGCGAGATGCTGTACTAACCCCAAAGCAATCCCTCAAAAATAAAACACCCAAACAGAAACTTCCATGCATCCGCGCCCTCATCAGCCGGCGCCAATGCCTGGACCAACCCATTGTCTTCATTCTCGTCGCGTAGCGAGGCTGGGCCAGCCTCCGGCGTGGTGAGGTTGCTCTCGAGTTCTAGCGTTTGAGACATGTATGAGTCTTGTTTGTATCATTCAAGCCAAGGCCAACGAGTCTATCAAGACAAGCAATCAAGAAGCTTGTTATATAGTCAAGTTGTTTGGCTCTGGAGCTTTTCCACGTCGAGGGCAACAGTTGACTGGTGACGAAGCCGGTAACGGACCCCGGCGTCTGACACTCTTGTTTATACCCTTTTCTAGCCGTGCCGGATATATTCCCCGTTTACATAGTAGTACGTGCGGCATTGTGGTCAGACCGCTCGTCCTGGAGGAGAACTAACTGACCCCATTCTCTGGCGCCCGGTGTGGCTGCTAGTCAGGACAACTAGACAGACTCGAGGCAGATGCCAAGCTGGGCTGTTACAATAAACCACAAACTGTCCAGAGTACGAGTATTAGTGGACGGCGGGATAAACAAAGATCCACAGCTCCATCTGTTGACGCGTATAACGGTTGGAAGCGGGTGGTGATTTTGTTTATGCGCAGTTGCGCATACAAAAGTATTCGCGCCGAGCAAGTTTCTGCAAGATTGATTGCCAACCAGCCTCAGACCACTTGCCGTTCCAAGATGTTCTCAATTTTGGCAGGAACAACTATCCCATGGCGGCCTCGTCAAGAAGCAGAGGCTTGTTACAACCTGCAAAACCACAAGATGCTCAGCCCAAAACCACTCGTACCGAATCACGAAAAACTTCAATAACATGTATAGTAGATTGCATCCAAACTAGTCTCTCTATAACCAATACCAACATGTCATAGCCCTTCTCTCCAGACAGCGCCTTATGCAGCTTCGAAAAAAGATGTTGAATGCATGTCCCATATATGTACAACCAACCCCCTACCCTGATTTCCTCGGCAATGTTAAAAACGCCGTTTTCTTCGCCATATCATGCGTGTATGACTTCCCAATGGGTATCGTATGTGTTGAAAAACGCATAATGTAAAATATGTTTCGACAAAAATAATTGAATATCAGTAGATCATGTTGAATCGGAAACGTCGTGCTGAACCAGTGTCAAGAAAGCAGACATTGGCAGCAGCTGGTCCAAGGACCGCTATTGGACAGCCTGCTTTGTCGTGGTACCTCGTCGATGGCTCGTATTTATGTGTGTGATGTCTCGTCTCACCTCAGCTTGTACGCAAAGGGGAGATATGGCTCTTCAACAAGACACTCAAGCACCTGTAGTGTCCTCGACAGGAGGACACGTACAAAAGAGGTTCAAATCTCCGTAGGCTGTTACGTCACCCAGTGTCAGCATCCTTCGCAAATGAACAAGAAAACATAGGAAAGCAGGACTTACTATCGTCTACCCTGCCCACACTAGGCCAGAACTTCTTCTCCCTCAACCAAGCGCGAGGGTACGCAGCCTGCTCGCGAGTGTACCCTCTGTCCCACTTATCCCCAATTACATCAGCAATTGGGTGCGGCGCCATCTTGAGCACGTTGCCTTCTCTGGGCACTTTACCCTCCTCCACTGCGCGGATCTCTTCTCGAATCGACACAAGCGCATCAACAAAACGGTCCAATTCCTCACGGCTCTCGCTCTCCGTCGGCTCGATCATGAGCGTGTTGGCAACAGGCCAGCTCATGGTCGGGGCGTGGAAACCGTAATCCTGCAACCGCTTGGCAATGTCAATTGCCTCCACACCCGCAGATGCGGAGAATGGACGAACATCCAGAATGAATTCGTGTGCGCAGCGGCCGTGAGTGTTGGTGTAGAGGATGTTGTAGTGCGGGCGGAGCTTGGCCAAGAGGTAATTTGCGTTGAGCAAGGTCAGCTGCGTGGCCTTCTTCAAACCCTCAGAGCCCATGAGCATGTTGTACGCCCAAGAAATGGGGAGAATGCTCGCGCTGCCGTAGGGAGCACTGGAAATAAGCCCCGACTGCACTTCAATGCCGGTTGGTGCAAGATGAGGCTCAAGGTGCGACTTGACAGCAATAGGTCCCACACCGGGTCCGCCGCCACCGTGCGGAATGCAGAATGTCTTGTGCAGGTTGAGATGGCACACGTCTGCGCCAATCTCGCCAGGAGAGCACAGACCAATCTGCGCATTCATGTTGGCGCCGTCCATGTAGACTTGGCCGCCGTGGGCGTGGACGAGCTCGCAGACGCGCTTGATAGCTGGCTCAAAAACACCATACGTCGACGGGTACGTGATCATAATGGCGCCTAGCTGCTCGGCGTGTTGCTTGCATTTCGCTTCCAGGTCGGCAAGATCGAGGTTGCCTGTCTTGGCCTCGCACTTGATGGGCACAACGCGCATGCCTGCCATGGCAGCTGAGGCTGGGTTGGTGCCGTGGGCGGAGACGGGAATGAGGCATATGTCACGGTTGGAGTTGCCTGCTGCTTCGTGGAACTTGCGGATGGCGCGGAGACCGGCGAATTCACCTTGGGCGCCCGAGTTGGGCTGCAACGAGACGGCGTCCATGGCAGTGATGCGCTTCAGTTGGTCTTCGAGCGAACCGATCATCTTGAGGTAGCCCTTGACGGTGGAGCGCGGAGCGAAAGGGTGGACGTTGGAGAAGCCTGGCTTGGTTATGAGAGCCATTTCGGTCGAGCCGTTAAGCTTCATTGTGCAAGAGCCAAGTGGAATCATGGAATGAACGAGTGACAGATCCTTGGACTGGAGGTGGTGAATGTAGCGCAGCATTTCGGTCTCAGAGTGGTGAGTGTTGAAGTTGGGGTGGGTGAGGTAGGGCGATGTGCGTCTGAATGGCTCAGAGACTTCAATGGTAGCTGGCTGGGCGGATAGGTAGCTCTCGACAGCCTTCTTGGCAGTAGCATCGCTCTCGTTGATGATACAGGCCACCAGGCCGACCAGATCGCTCTTGGTGGTGGCCTCATCAACGCTGATGCCCACCATATCATTATGCAAGTTGCGGAGGTGAATGCCGCGCTGCTCCGCCCGCTGCAGCAAGTCGGATGCGCCAGGGCCCTGGATCACGACGGTGTCAAAGATGGACGTGTCGGTGACGATCTTCCAGCCAGCGTTGGAAGCAGCCTCTTGCACAACCGCAGCGCCCTTCATGATCTTGTCTGCAATTTCCCTCAACCCCTCAGGGCCATGGTAGCAGGCATACAAAGCGCTCATGTTGGCGAGGAGAGCCTGGGCGGTGCAGACGTTGCTGGTGGCCTTTTCGCGGCGAATGTGCTGCTCACGCGTCTGCAGAGACAGGCGCAAGGCCTTGCCACCCAACCTGTCCTTGGAGACACCGATCAGACGACCAGGCATCTTGCGCTTGTGCTTGTCTTGAACGGCAAAAAAAGCAGCGTGAGGCCCGCCAAAGCCCATGGGCACTCCCAGACGCTGAGCACTGCCAAAGGCAATATCTGCGCCCCATTCACCGGGCGGCGTGAGCACTGTGAGGGCCAGGAGATCGGTCGCGACGCTGAGCAAGGCAGCCTTGCTGTGGACGGCGTCGGCGAGGCCGCGGAAGTCCTGGATGCGGCCGTACGTGTCGGGGTACTGGACCATGACACCAACGAGCTTGTCGCCTAGTTCCTCCAGGCGGCTGTTGAATTGGGGCGAAAGGACGTCGGCCGTTTCGATGTGGATGCCAAAGCCTTCAGCGCGGCTGCGCATGACGGCCAGGGTTTGCGGATGGATGGCGTCCGAGACAATGTACGTCTTGCCCTGCTTCTTGGCGCGCGAGGATGACAGAGCGTTCATGGACAAGGTCAAAGCTTCGGCAGCAGCGGTTCCCTCGTCCAGCAGACTGGCGTTGGCCATGGCAAGACCCGTCAGGTCAGTAACCATGGTCTGAAAATTGAGCAGCGACTCAAGGCGGCCCTGGCTGATTTCGGGTTGGTAGGGCGTGTAGCTAGTGTACCAGGCAGGGCTCTCGAGCACATTGCGCTTGATCACCTCGGGAACGAGGGTGCCGTAGTAGCCGGCACCGATATAGCTCTTGCCTGGCTGGATCTCGTCACGCTGGAGGGCCTCGACGAGGCTCAAGACTTCAGACTCGGGCAGTGCCTCGGTAACAGCAGCCTCGGTAGGGTGGTTGGCCTCAGAGCGGGCATTGGGGAACAGCGGGCGGGTTGACAGGATGTCTGCTGGAATGACCTGGGCCACGAACTCATCGAGCGACTTGACGGGCGGGTCGAGGGCTTGCAGCATGGCCTGTGTCTCAGCGTCATTGGGGCCAATGTGCCGCCGAGGGAACGAGTCGAGCATGGCATAGCTGCTGTTGCTGCCAGAGGCAGAAGTGGACTGCCACCGCTTAAAGGCCTGTATGGAAGCAGCAACCCCGGCGCCAGCAACAGAGGACCGCGATGTCCATGGCCGCTGTGCATTGGCGGCTAGACGGAGGCTGCTGGTAGCGGAGGAGGTGGAAGAACAAGAAGACAACGAAGAGCGCGTGGCCGGGCCGGGAAGCCGACTTAGACGGCCAAAATGGCGTGAGACGGCAAAGCCATTGGCAGCCATCGTTGCACACGACCTGTTGAAGTTGAGCTGGATGTTGTTGTGTCGTGTATCCAGAGTTGTTTGAGAAGGGAAGACAAAGACGCAAGTCAAGACCGAAGGTCAAAAGTGGCCGACCAGCAAGAACAGATTAATAAGAAAAAATGAGACAACGACAGAGTTGGAAGTGGAAGGCAGGACCCTAAGGTGGCCCGGGACGAGTCGGAGGGAAGGAAGCAAGCAGGCCTGTCTCGGCGAGAAGCGCCCAAATATGTAGAAAGGGACACGGATCAACCACTTGAATCGGGAGCCAAGGACGCTGCTGCTAGTTGCCTATGCAATGAACGATAAGAACAAAACAGAATTTGAAAAGAGAAAGGAGAAAGATTGACAGGTTGGCAGCTGGGCTGGGCGGGACAAAGATCGAAGATAGATATCAGTTGATAATAAGTTTCGCGGCGACCACGGCTGCAGGCAGATAATACAGTGTCGGCCACTTTTCGGTACCTGGGTAGGCTTTCTTTTCCCTGGCCTTGCACTGGGTGTGACTGCAAATGGCCCAGCCGGGAAAGGAGGACAACCAGAGATATAATATACTATGGCCCAAAAAGGCCCAAGGGCGGGC
Organism: Coniella vitis; assembly: GCA_011317545.1. Classification (NCBI taxonomy): domain Eukaryota; kingdom Fungi; phylum Ascomycota; class Sordariomycetes; order Diaporthales; family Schizoparmaceae; genus Coniella; species Coniella vitis. The sequence goes on along the minus strand of WUJK01000004.1, from coordinate 2,554,524 downwards.
CGGTGTCCAGTCGGGCAACCTGGGGGCGACCAAGATGGTGGTTTTCATCAAGTAAGGGTCAAGTCGATTATTCGTCGCTTTGCACCTTATTAGTTATTAGTCTGAATGCTAGGGAAAAACTGTCACGGGCCGGGATGACCTCACAAGATAACAGCAAGATGGCCAAATTTCTGTCGCGTAGAGTGTTAGTTCTTGGTACCAGCGCTTATGCTACTCATTCTGGCCTGTCCTGCTCCGTACGCTTGCTGCCCTCTCGCTTGCGTCTTGCTCTTTACCATTTCACATTTGTATGACACTAGGCAATATCAATGAGTCGTGCACATCTAGGCTTGCGACTCGCTTGTTCGTCCTGGCCGCACCGTAATCGGGGCTTGTCAGACACGACTGTGGCAGCCCGTCGTGCACGCTCGCACAAGGCGTCCAAGATAAGCCGAACGGATCGGATTTGCTTGATAGTGGCCTGCTCAATGTATCCGGTAGTACTCAGTACTCCCTGGCTCACGTGGATTCCATCAACAGCTCAGTACTAGGTACTCACCTTATGTACACTCCCGCAGAGGGGGCCTTGTCCCGCTACTTGCCGCCCCGGTATCCGGCTGCCTTCTCCTCCCCCACCAGGTACAAGCGACCGGCCCCCAGTGACCCTCCACGCCCTTGCCCCAGCATTGGCGTTCAGCGGGTTTGCGTCCACCCCTGGTTGCGCTTCTGGCTTCTTATCGCTTATCGGGTGTGTACTGGGGAAATTTTCAAACCAAGCCATAGAAGCGCTCGTGCTTCAGCAAGTTCGACGGCAGGCATTCCTACAGCTGCGTCATTGCATTGCAGCAAAATAATCGTACAGTACTGCAGCAACACCATCGCAAAAAAGACACAATTTATCCGCCAGCAACAGCCAGCTCGACCAACCAGCCTTGTCCCCGCTTTGATACCACTGTCCCTTCTACACAGTCAGAAAGCATTCAATATGTTCGGAGGTGGATGTATGTTGCTGCAAAACACCACTCCTACATCCATTTCAACCAGAGACTAACGTCCTCCACAGTCCAAATGCCCCAAGCCTCGCCCGAGGAGCTGAGAGCTGCCGAGGCCCAGGCTTCTTACACTGTTCAGCAGGGCATTGCTGCAGCCGTGGCCCTCTACCTCTGTATGTCAGCCCACTTCCCCTCCTTGGTTCATTTGCGCGGCTGTCGGGTTCTGCATCATCACTACAAGCTTCGGCCTTGGACGCACACGCAGTCACGTCGCATGGCTAACCAATTTGTCTTCCATAGCCCCTTTTGTCATCGACGCCGTCTCCAAGATCTTCTAAGATGCGAAAAATCAGACGGTGCTTCGGAATAATCAAAACCTACCCACAAAACACAGCGGCGCGCAGACGCACGAAGCATGAACGTCTCTCGTACAGACACAGTGTACCCACTGGATTGGTGGTATGATGGGTGAAGAACAAGACGGATTGTAACGAGGAGAGACGCCTCGGGCATGGCAGATCGGACCTCTCTTCACTTTCGACAACTGTATATAAAGGAGTTAGCACATTGTCCGAAAACGTCAATTAGAATAACTCGACGACCGGGGTATCCGGACACAATTGAAGCAGAGTTGTAACATCGGTTGCCAGGGAGATGGAGAGGACAGTGGATGCAAGGCTGAACCAGTCTAGGTCCATAGGTGTCTGTGTCTGTGTCTGTATATGTGTGAATCTTGACTGTATAACGGATGGTACACAGATAATTATGTAATATGTTGTGCTTATATGTGGCTGCCAATAGAGGCTACTATTACGAGTCGTATGTATCAGCCTTGCCCCACGCACCAAGTGCTCTGTGCTGGGTATAGAAAGACCTCAGCCTCTTCAACGTATGGACCTGGGAGACGCTATCCAATGATTGGCCTTGATAGGCGTTATCGAACCTGCAACTTTGGGATTGTTTGCCCACAAGATGCAGTTCCAGCCTGCGTAAATAATCATTTCTACAGCAAGTAATTATTCCGGCCCGCTTCAGTTACAAAAATCCCAACCCAAAAGTGTCAATGATAACTTTGATTGGCTAAAAGAAGTCAATTCCTCAAAAGTTCACAACTCTTGGCACAATCAATAGCAGCCTCGGCATTGTCTGAAGCGCACGTTCCGTTCACACATCGAAATGTGGCGCTGCTACTCTTGGCTTACATAGCACTATCCCCTAATCACACCTGCCAATGCAGTGAGTGACACGCGGGCTTTCACATGACGCCGTACTGCACTGCCACACTGGGTCTCTGCTGTAATAACTCCCCGAAAGGCCGCTACATAATACTGCCCAAGCAAGCCCCAGCAGCCTAACCTAAAACACCACCAGTTAGAGGCCCCAGCATTGCTAGGTACTCACCTGTAACTTGTACCACCACTAACGTCAATCAATCCCTTGACTTGCTCTTCCTTCTTTCTTTTCTTCATCCATCAGTCAAACGCGATTCACCATCGCCATCGAAATCGTCCTTGCTCCAAGTCACACACCATCTATTCGCAGCCCTAGAAAACCAACGAAAGAAAAGTATGGCCGAACGACAGAAGATTATCGAGACCAACCGGTCCATCCGCACCATCAAGAATGTACGCTGCCATGCCATACCGTATTATGCTTGCACACTTCCAACCCATAAGACCGAACACAAGGCTGAGATATCCCCCCCCCTCTAGGAACTCGAGTCCCTCCTCGAAAAGGACATGATACCGTACACAGCCTACGAGCAAATCCACGCCCTCCTCCCCGCCGAAGCATCCCTCAACGGCGCCTCCATAGTCCCTCGACAACCTTTGGCAGCAGCAGCAGCCGCCGCCGCCGCCCACGTCGCCGCGCCCCCAACCTACGCTCAAACCACCTCGACCCAACCCCCCGCCCTCCCCAGCCGCAACGGCTCGTCCATCGCATCCCCCGGCCCTTACCAAGCACAACAGGCGGCGGCTCCGCCTCCACCGCCCCCGAGCAAGCCCGTCATTGCCCACGCCAAGGCCCTCTACCGCTACGCCGCTACCGACGCCCGCGACCTTGCCCTGGAGCGCGACGACCACGTCCTCGTCTACGAGTACATGAACGCTGACTGGTGGATGGGCCGCAATGAGCGCACTCTCGCAGAGGGCATCTTTCCCAAGACCTACGTCGAGCCCACTGCTGACCCCAACAACGGCTACATGAATGAAAAAGCAAACGGGTACGCGCCATACGCTGCACCGCAACAGGTCAACTACGGGGGATACCCAGCTGCGCCGCAGCAACAGCAGCAGAACCCCTATAACAGCTCAGTGCCGCCCATGGCTGTTGCGCAGGAACCGCAACAAGAAGGCTCGGGAAGCGGTGGCGGCAAGGCTGGGGAGATGGGCAAGAAGTTTGGTAAGAAGCTGGGCAATGCGGCCATCTTCGGTGCAGGTGCGAGTATTGGAAGTAATATTGTCAACTCCATTTTTTAAATGCCTGACGGGTCCGGATGGAAGGGATTACATGGCAGATGTTTGGAATGGCATATACCTGCTCCAAGATGGTTTGGTCTGCTTCTTGTTTCAAGCCTTTGGATGAGGCCCGTTTTGATGTGGGCGTTTTCTGGCGTTTACGTGACTTGAGATGTAGCATCTCTAAATGAAGAGGCAATACTGAGGCGATCTTGTGATTTTCTTACCTCTAACAGTTAGGCACTATCATCATAATATCTCTATTTCTCCTGATAACTTTCTTGTCTAGTTGGCCATGACATTGCTCGACATTTTGTGCTTCGTGACCTCTGTACTCAATCAACCAAGCCATCTCTCGGTTTTAACCAAAAGGAAACCCCAGGTTCAGATATCCCAAATTCGGCATGCGACTACGACACATACTTGCTCTTTTCCACCACATACAAATCGACATACTCATCGACTGCCATACCCTCCAGCTTGCTTCTATTCACTCCCAAATCCACCAAGTCCTTGACCTTGTCGGGTCCAAAGTGTCCCTCCAAATGTCTCTTGTACTTGGCCAAAATTTCAGGCTTAGCCTCCTCTCTTCGCAGGCGGTGACCCAGCGGCGCCTCGACGACAATCTCCTCGAGAATGGTCCCGTCATTCAATTCAACCGTGAGCGCGTTGCTAATCGTGCGCAGCGACGGGTCATGGTAGTCCTTTGTGAACTGAGGGTCTTCCACGCACTTGATCTTTTGGCGCAGGGATTCGACAAGAGGGGACGTGGCGGCTTCGCTGCCATCCGTGTAGTCTGTAGCCTCGAGACGACCAAAGACGAGCATGACGGCGCACATGTATTGCACGCAGTGGTCGCGGTCGGCAAAGTTGTCCATGGGCTTGAACTGTTTGTCAATGATGCGCACGCAGGCTTCGTGGGTGCGGTTGGTAATGGACTTGATGTCGGCGGCCGAGAGACCGCGGGATTTGAGCTGGGCGTGGATCTTTTGCGACGCTTCAATTGCAGTTTGAGAGTGGAACTCGGCTGCATTGTGTAGGTCAACATGTTAGTGATATGTGATGAGTGTTCATGAACCCAAAAGAGAGCGCAAATCGAATGAACAACAAGTAAACGTACCCGGGTAGGAAACCTTGAACAGCACATTCTCCATGACATAGCTTCCATACGGTCGCTGAAACTCAAACTTCTTGCCCTTGAAGAGCACATCGTAAAAGCCCCATGTAGGCGCAGACAGCACACTTGGGACACCCGACTCGCCCTTGCTGACCTTGAGTACGAGATTGACAGCCCGCTGACAGGCGTCACCCGCCGCCCACGACTTGCGCGACATGGTGTTTGGCGAGTGGCGGTATGTTCGCAAGCTCTGGCCATCGACCCATGCCTGGGTAATGGCATCGGCAGTCTGGCGCTCATCGAGACCCAACATGCCCGCTACGACGGCGGTGCTGGCGACTTTGACCAGCACTACGTGGTCGAGACCGACTTTGTTAAACGAATTCTCAAGAGCCAAGCAACCCTGGATCTCGTGCGCCTTGATCATGCCTTCGAGAATGTCGCGGACAGTAAAGATCTTGCCCCCTGCGAGGTTCCCACCGGCTTTATTGGTGCGGTTCACCCAATCTGCGACAGCGAGGATGGCGCCGAGGTTGTCTGAGGGGTGGCCCCATTCAGCAGCTAGCCAGCAGTCATTGTAGTCAAGCCAGCGGATCATGGCGCCAATATTGAAGGCGCCATTGACAGGGTCGAGCTGGAAAGGCGTGCCGAAGACGCGGGTGCCGTTGGGGACGACAGTTCCCGGGACGACGGGGCCAAGGAGTTTGGTGCATTCTTTAAAACGGAGGCCTTCGAGACCGCAGCCAATGGTGTCGAGAAAGACGAAGCGGGCTGTGTCAAACTAGAAGAATATGTGTTTGAGTATTGAGAGCGAGTGAGATGCAGACGAGGTGAAGTGTGGTGTGAAGTAGTGAGTGAGTGAGTGAGTGACGTAGTAAGCCACAGGAGAGAGAGAGGTGTTGCGGGTGCAGTGCGGTTAGCCTCGGCTGCCGCGGGAAACAAGCAAATGGGGCTCTGTTGCAACCCCGGGAGCAATGCAAAGGCGACTCGGTAGAAAGAACTCACAGCAAGATCCGAGTCAATCGAGTAGTTGTGGATGTAATTGGCAATATCCTTGATCTCAGGGTCGTAGCCAACGCCCTCAGAGGGCTTGGGCGTGGTGGCAGCGGCAGATTGGAGTGAAGCCATGGTGTGGAAGCGCGAGGCAGGGCGACAAGCCAAAGAAGAATTGCTGGCACCGAGTTTGCTGCTGCGGTTCAACGACGAGGACGCGCGTGGTAAATAGAACGAAGAGGACGCAGTCCGAGGCGACGAATACACGGACGAGGCGGAGGTACGCAGAGGTCTTGTCAAGGCACGCTTCACGGCCGACATGATTGGCGATGCTGCGGCTTGGGGCTGGGAGCGTGGGAGGAGAAGGAGGGATAGGCCGAGTTTGCACAAACTGGGGAGAGAAAAGGAAGAGGAAGTTCAGGTGAGACAGGAGATACCTCAGGAGGGTCCTTAGCGGTTTCCCGAGGCTCATCCAGGGCCTCTGCCCACTGCACCTTGGTCGAGGTGGGGGCCCAGAATGAGGGGAAACGGCCTGCACTTACAGCGTATCCGCTGGATGCGGGGTTCCATATTGCCCTGGCACTGACACTTGGTCACTTGTACCGTGTACTTTTGTATTTTGTGTGTACATACCTAGGTAGTACTATGCTAATAGCAGTCGACTTCCTACCATACTATGTACAGATACCGATCTTCTTTTACAACAATCACTCGCGAAATCACACATTATACGAGATGAGATACTCGAATCCCCCAACCATCATCACAGCTCTCTCTCATCGCCCAACTTGGTGTTGGACCTGGCCCCGCAACCCCGGTTGACTGCGGAGGTGTGGCGGCGGGCCCATCGGCCAAGTGGGGCCTTTCAGTTGCCGCGCCCCCGGACCCGCACCTGCCGCACTGCCTCGGACCACGGAGATCCACTTCCGCGCTGCTGCCGTTATGGAAAGAGGCAATTCATAGACACAGGCATACGAGCACACAGCCGTACGAGTGCACAGATTGACAGAGATACGCACGTAAAGATACGAGCATACAGAGAATGCGAGCACGCAGAGACAAGCCAACGAGTAGCGGAGCGGAATCAAGGTTTGTATTTTAGGTTACTTTTCTAGGTGAGAGATGTAAAGAGAGACGCGAGATCGCTTCTTAGGTCTGCGGAGCGGGAGCGGATTTGTAGGGCTTTTTTTTTTTTTTTTTTTTTTTTACCTTAGTAGGTAAGAGAATATTAGAAAGTAGACATTTGCTTAGGTATTCTTTTTTTTGTGGTTTTCTTTCTTTGGTCCTTAGGTAGGGTATGCAGTAGGTACTGCACCTGAGTTGGTTCCTAGGTGATGAGAGAGAGTAAGAGAGAAGGAGAAGGTTGTGCTGAGGAAAGTCGGAGTGCAAGTAAGAATATTTTCTAGGTGAGGGGGTGCAGGTCCAGGCAATAGTGCCGCCATCCTTTGCTACTGGATTGCACCCCTGAAGAAAGGAAAAGAAGAAAGAAGGACGAGAAAGTTGAAGGGGAGGGGATTATTTATACTTAGGCCCCTAGACCTTGATCATATGCCAGCGTGGGATGGAAAGTTCGAGAACATGGACACAGATGAAGGCTAAGCAGAGCATGACCGGAAAGTGAGGTTGGTGCTGTGATTGCGCTGAGTCGCGACATGACTCCGGCGATGCTATGAAGCCGCCAGGCTGCGAGCGGTGTTTGGCCAGGCGATAGTAGCCTTAACGGTGTGGACTAACGTCAAGCTATTCCGGGCACAGATGCAATGGCGTACAAAGTACAGTCGAACTGCGGCAGAAGACAAGTGATGGCCTCATTAGGAATATTGGCGGAAGCATTGGAGGGAAGCGGACGGTACCAAACGAGATAGCTGCTCAAAGTGTGAATCATTCCAAAAAGTCAACAGTGGGCGTACCCTCTGCCGAGCTATATATGCCAACATTGTGTCAGATTATTCAGGCAAATACTGTGAATCAAGATAACATCAATGGACAGTAAGATCTATATGCAACCCATACATTACAAGCCATATATCAAGAAAACCGGACCCATTTTAGACCTTCTCGCGACAAAGTCATTGTGTGCACAACATAATGGTCATCTATTGACCGCCATTACAGCTTGGGCTGTCCCGGCGTAGAGGCGGGGGTCTTGATCCGCAAAAGTCCCTAGAACACAAATTTAAGCCAGTGTCAGTGCGCTAACTCCCGGTAATAGCTCAACAATACAGACAACCGGCTTACCTCTTGGAAACAAGTGGCTAGTAACGTCCCATCCTTGGCAAAGATGCGCTGCGTGACCAGCCCACGCTCATCGCCAGCCCATGGGCTCTCCATCTCACTCAGCATCCACTCGTCGGCCCGTACCTTGCGAGGCTCGTGGAAGTAGATGGAGTGGTCCAGGCTGACCATCATGCCAATTTCAGGCCGATCCTTCCAGAACTCGTGAAACTCTTCAAAGCTCCGCTGTGTGCTGTTGCCCTCATACCCTTCAAAGTCATTGAGCCTGCGGATATGCGCCTGGGTGTCCGGCGGCAAAGAGCCAAACTCCTGAGCCGGGAACGGATAACGCCACAGCTTGTGGATGCGTGAGATGGTGCCGATAAAGTACGAATCGGACACGTACGCTAGCGCATTGAGATGTGCCTGGTGGCCGCCTGCTTCTGAGATCTTGCCCCGGGCACGGTACCATTGCTGCATCTTCTTGGTATGGGGGCGGCCGTCGCCGTTGACCACCATGGTGCGGTGCGTCTGGAAGGGCCCTGAGCTGACCAGCTCCGGCTCGTCGTCAAAGTCGTCTGGCGGCGGCTCCACCGGGCGGCCCGTATTCGGATCTGTAGGCATGGGAGTGGCGTGGCGAACCACATTGTCCTTGAATTCGTGGTTTGGAACTGCGGGTCCTTCTTTGGCTGCGCCTCCCTTGACAAAGGACATGGTGGTCGTGAAAATGGCGCGGCCCTTTTGCCGGGCCTGGACGGTGCGAGTCGCATAGGAACGGCCATCTCGCACCTTCTCCACGTGAAAGAGCACGGGGATGTCGGCCGATCCGGCAAGAATAAAATAGCAATGGCAGGAGTGGATTGTGAAATCATCCGGAACTGTCTTTTGGCCAGCAGCGAGGCACATGGCAATCATGGCACCCCCAAAGACACCTCGCGCTCCGGGAGGATGCCATAGTGGCCGTTTGTTGGTGAAAACGTTCTGCAGGACATTAGTCAACCAGGTCTGCCCATATGCGCCTTCAGCAGACCGGTCGAATGACGCAGGCTGCAAGGTGAACGCCACGATGCACCTCGCAAGAAGCGCAACAAGGCCTGCCAACTCACCGGTCCAATGACGCTCAATTCCAGCACGTCCAGGGCATTTTCAATGGGGGCCTTGTTAGGGTCGTTTGGCGGCGGCCGGATGAGGGTCGGGCGGTCACTGCCACCGTCTTCGGTCATTGTGGATTGTCGACAGTAGAAAACAGGTTGCAAGCAATATCGACAGGGCGGAGGGCGGTGTTATGACTTGGCAGTCGTAACGGCTCTGCACAGTAGATGCTGGTATGCCTTGCCACGCGGGGCCAGCGCATGCAGCAGCAGCAGCAGCAGCAGCAGCAGCAGCAGCGAAGCCGGGAGTATCACCAGGAGCAGGAGAGCGTTGCGCTCGATGCAATTGCCCAGATAAGCAGGTCAGACTATGCAGACCGGGGGCTTCTCATAAAGCTCGCAGCGCGGATGCAAGAGGCGAATGCAGCGAGAGATGCTTTGGCTTGCCAGCGAGGCCACCACAGTGCTCTGCGAAGCGCAAAGGTGCTCTTCCACTCGCGCGTATGCAAGAGGAAGCGAGAGCTCGCTGTCGTTATCGTGGCAGCTTGCACAAGATGAAATATCATTTACACGGATTCCAAGAAGTTGAGCTTCCCCGGTCGTCCGGAGTTGAAAATGGGTTTCTGAAGATCGGATTGGGCCGAGCGATGTTGTGACGAGCCGAGGTTCGGTGTGGAGTTGACAGTGTGTATGAAGGGCTTTGCCGTGAGCTCCCACACTGTGCAACAGAGATAAGCTTAGTGCTTGCGTGATCAGTTGATTGGCTGAGCTGTAAGGCTGGCAGCGGCAGGGGACAAAACAACCCCAACCCTGGCGACGTCACTCGTCCCGTTCGGTCAACTTGCAGGTAAGTACATCGTTGTGTGTACTTTCCATCTCCCACCATGATCGTCAGTGGCCTCGTTCTTTGCGCTCGTCTCTTGAGCCTCCTATGTCCTGGTTCCCCGAGTCTACGATGCAGACTGCACGGCTCCTGCAAGCACTGCTGAGTTGTCTGTCGCTAGCCTTGCGTCAACTCGCCTAGTCCTCCCTTCTTTGCTGTTGAACGACATCATCTCCAAGGCGTCAAGATTCAGTCATCACACCACACCAGCATTGGGCAGCTGGCACAGCCACTGCGATTGTCGTATCTGCGGCCGGTCTTCCATCGACTGTTCACTTACATATACTATGTATGCACAAGAAACAAATTAGGGATAACATGAACTCGCGCCAAAGGTCCAGAAGAAGAAATGGAAGCAGTCAATGCGTCTGCATACTGCCCGTCCATGGACAACGCTCCCAAGGCCCACTCTCTTGCTGCAGTAGTCTATTGATGACTGATAATGACCTCCAGGCGATAGTCATCTGTTCGGCTCACAAGGACCGTGGATCAGTGATGATCCGCAAAAAGTTCTAGACTGCCAGGGAGAGACTCATGTCTCACCTCATTGCTCACGGTCCTCACGTCCGAGTCGAGACAACCATGGAAGTGCAGGCTCACCTCACTTTTCAGTTCATGCATGTATCACAAAATACCTGTCAAGAGCCCCGCAAATGGTCCTTCTGAAAAACCTGATATGCAAAGAAAAAGGCAAATCAATGATCAACACAGGTTATAAGTATCCGAGCCTCGTTGGTGCGATGCACCATTCCCTATTTCACGCTCAATTACGAGATAAATACATATCAATCCTCACCTTGTCTCCGTTCTCAAGGCCTCCTCTTTTATTGCACCGCATCCGGATCCTCCCTTGGCTCATCTACGCCCCAACATAATAGCCACTTTTCCCCTCTTCCCTCCCTGGCTTCCCAGTATCATTTACCACCCCCCCCCCTCAAACAACCCTTCTTCCCCCATTTTCCGCCGTGTATACAATGGCAAAGAGCACATTCAAGACTGCAGCCGCTGCTCTGTTTGGCATCTTATTTGTCGGTCAGACAGCAGCGCAGATCCAGTTCTGCACCGAATCCAGTTATGCAGCCACTGAATCTTGTCCTGCTTGGGCGCCCGCTGCAGGTGCCGGCGTGTGCTACAGTCTAAATATTACAACGCCCGATTGCTGTACGTCTCGTACCCTTTTTCTTTTCTTTCTCGGTTGCGGCAAATGTTTCTTCCATCTTGCCCTAAGCCATACATAATACTGACTTGGGATGCCACCTATCAGACACTTGGGACGATTTTCCCGATGCACCGGCTGATTTGCTGGACGAAATTACCTTTATATCTGTGAACGAAAGCTTGGGCGGTTGCAACCTTTACAAGTGAGTTTTTCCTTTTCTTTTTGCACCCAATTACAATGACATAGACATATTTACCCATGCAATCACAAAAAAGGCTAACTGCGTTGCACCTAGGACTCAAGACTGTACCGTGACTCCAGATGAGGAATGGGATGCAGTTTCGTATGGAAACTTTGACTTGACGGTGAGTTCTTGTCCCCGATACCATGAAGGCTACTTTTTCCTTGAATTAACTTTTATTTTATCTTTTTCTTTTTGGTCATTTCCTTCCCAAAGTCGTTGGAGTATGCTAAGCATAATGTCTGTATAGTGTCGTTACCATCTGGCCTACAACATTTCCAGTTGGCTCTGTGGCTCCTCGGCTGCTTACTAGAGGGCGCAAATGAAAACGGGACGAGGGTAACGTTGCAAGCTTTTGTTTGATTCACCAAATGTTCTCGTGCTTGAAGGCTTCGAGTAGGCGTTTGCAACACAGTTGGTCAGCTCCACCACGTGAACAAAGCGTTCCGCAACATTCAGGTCTCCTTGAATATGACTAAACACAAATCTATCCAGAAACACTGAGTCATAGCAACAAGAGCATAATAAAAAACAAGTCTATATATATATATTTCAGTATACTCACCACTTTAACTTCTACCGTTTGTTTGGCTGTTATATACTTTCTTTCGTCCCCAGCTTAACTCGATCATCCAATATTTATATATACCAAAAAAGGAAGAAGCCGTGTCACTTCAAGGGTCTCCAACTACCCTTTCGCCGAAGAAACAGCCCGGATTCCCATCCACGCCCAACATCCGATCCCATCTCCACCCTTTCTTCTCCATACCTAGTCGGACAAAAGCGCCGTCAAGGCAACCCTCAGCCTCCTCCCCTTTGGCACCGTCGCCCGCCTCGGCTTTCCCCCAACCTCGGCCGCAGTTCTGAAAATGTCAATCCCCTGTCCCGCTTCGTCCTTTTCCCGCAACACCCTCGCAATCTCCATGTAGCTCTCCACGGCAACAACCATGGGCCGCCTGGCCTCGCGCGGTAGCAAGGCCATGGTGGGGCGTGCATGGGTGTACATTTCGGTTGCGCGAGCGAGGAGTCGCGCACGAAGGGCGATGAGTTTGGAGAGCGTGTCTTCCCTTGTCTTCTTGTCCTCGCTGTCTTCTCGGCCCCCGCTCGAGCCGCTCGTCGTCGTGGAGGAACGAGTGAGGGCTTCGATAACCACGTCAGGTGTCAGTCCTACTTCCTGCAGCCACGTCGTGGGTAGATAGACGCGACCTATTGCTGCATCGACGGCAATGTCGCGGGCAATGTTGACGTATTGCAGGGCGATGCCCATTTCGTTTGCTGCTGCCGTTACCTTTTCGAGCTGGGCCGCGGTCATTCCTTGCTGTTTCTGCTTCTTCTTGTTGGGGCTTGTTGGTGCAGAGGTATGAACGTGGTGGTGTGCAATGAGAGCGAGACAGAGCTGGCCGACTGTTCCTGCGACTTGGCTTGCGTACTTGTCGAGGTCTGCTCCTGTGGCGATGGGGAAGGATCTCGGTACCGATGCAGCCTTGTCTTGCGATGATGAAGAAGGAGGAGAAGAAGAATTACAAGAAGAAGAAGCACTAAACTCTGAATCTGTCTTGAATCCTTCCAAAAGACCGTAGAGCGGGTCCGGGGGCAAGAGAGAGGTAGGCAGGAGGGTGAGTGCGGACTGGGCTGATGCAGGAAACTGGGTGTCCACGTAGGTGCGGATGGCTTCTTTCTGTTCTTTGGGGGTGGTGGTGGTTGGTGTCGTCGTGTTGCCTTCTTCGTTCTGGTTAGTACTGGTGCTGGGCTTCTTGTAGACGAGATCGAGGTGGTGAGTGAGTCTGTCGATCCAGGTCGCTGTGGACAGACCCTCGGGTGGCTCATCGACAAGATCATCTGCCATGCGGCAGTACGAATACCTATTTTGCACATGTTTAGCGCGTCGAAACAAAACCCTATTTGCCCATTGTTCAGAAAGAAAAAAAAAACAGCAAACGGCAAACCCACTCACAACAACACAAGATCGATCCGCAAGCGGCCCGAAAAGGTCGAACTCGCCAGATAGAAGCTCCGGCTCTTCCTACACAGCCGGACCACAGCTTCCCGGATCCCGTCCACGCGATCCTGGCGCGCCGCGGTCCACGGCATGTACAGCGCCCGGACGAGCATCACGGGCGGGGGACACTCGGGCGCGTGTGGAAAGGCATCGGGAAAGGCATCGATGACGGCGAGGGCATGGTCGAATGCGCCGAGGCCAAAGACGATGAGGACGTTTGTGGCCAAGAAGAAGACGGCTTCCTCGAGGTCGAGGCTGCCGTAGAGGGTTGTGCCGAGCTTGGTGCCGGAGCCAATGGACCAGGTGCCGCGGCGGAGGGCGCCCTCGTCGACGGCCCAGAGGTACAGCGTGGGGAGGAGGATGGGGAGGACGGTCGAGGTCCAGGGCAGGGCGATCATAAAGACGCCGCCGAGGGACCAGGTCAGCAAGGCAAAGGGACACGCCCAGATGAGAATGAGGCCCAAGTAGGTGCCCTTTCCGCCGGCCGAAGTGAGCCAGAAGCCGAGCAGCGCAAGATCCATGATGACGACCTGGACCAGTTTCTGGAGGGTGGAGGCGAACCACGACGTGGACGCCGGCGCGCAGAGGTACTCGGCGTGGACCAGAGGTTTATTGGCGAGGTGGTAGATCATGGAGGTGGTGTATGTCTGGACGACAAAGAAAAAGAGCTCCTCGGCGGGGATGGACCACAGGGTCGGGCCCATGATGGCGTCTGGTGGGTAGGTCCAGACATGGTGGCGGATCAGGTAGCTGTCCCAGGGGATCGTGGCTACGACGGCTATAAGGACGAGCACGGCGGTCTGGTACCAGTGGCGGCGGCTGAGAAACGGGTAGTTGATGAGGGTGAGCACGGCGGCCAGCGGGATCGTGAACTCGAGGTGCCTGCGAGAAGCGACGGCATGAGCCACCGAGGTCTTGTTCTTGGCAGACAACGAGAAATGGTCAAGAGGAGAAGAGAAAATGAAGATGGGTTGGATTACACGAAAGCATAGTCGTAGGCCATGACGACGAAGGAGGAACTGCTGCTCGACTGCTACGGGTACATCGCTGGGCAGACACCGCTGAGAGGCCTAGTGAGACGCGAAATGTTAGCATTTGGCTGGACCCGTCGCAAAGCCAGAAAAGCCTAATTCTATCAAAGCATACTCTGATTCAAGTGCGATATCCTGTCACTGGATAAAGTTCTTTGGGCGTGTTGGCGCCAAAGGATGCGCCGCGGAACAGGCCGTGACACGGGAGGAGAGCTGAGCTGGGAAACAAAGCTTGCGTTGAGCGACTGTCAAGCAAGTGCCAGAAGGCCGTCAAGAGAAGCAAAAGAGAGAGACTGAAGTGCTTGTGCGCCGGACAGTATCATGGTTGGCTTGAGCGAGAGCGTGGAAATAAGTGAGTGGTTTGTGGCCGAGGACGCGCATCGCGCGGTGGAGTTGAGCGAGCGGCCACACTGAAGGGGCAGGCCTGTGGTGAGCCACTGAAACTGTGAGACGCTGGCCCCCTGAGCCCGCGAACACCGGCGACGTACAGAGTGGGGACTATAGGAATAAGCCACTGAGGCTAGCGTGCTAGGGTGCCCAGGTGCCAGCCAGCCAGCGTGCCTGGGGGCTGCAGCCGTCTCTGCCTCGCCTCAGTGGCTTGTCTCAATGTCCCGGATGCCGTACTACGTTCTATGTACCAACACGCAAGATCAACGAGCAACGGACCGAACAAAAAGGCGAAGCATCACGCCGTCATGCCTCGCTCACCCGACCGTTGCATATGCACCGAGAGAGAGAGAGAGAGAGAGCGAGAGAGGATGACGATAGTACGGCATTCGACTCTCGCGACTTTGCGGGCCCCTGCATTCGCGCCTTCTCTTTTCCTTCCCTCTGATGCGAGCAATGGTGATGTCATCACTCTGGCGAGGCAGCGGCTGGCACTGGGCGCCCACTGTGCCATGTACTCGGTAGCGTGTCTCAACCCTTTTTGCGGGCCATCACCACCACGCCTATACTACGTACATACTTGTGCGCGGCAAGAGTACTTGGCTTAGTACCTGAGCCGGCTGAGCTAATTCGTGCGAGTGCCCATCCAGATACGGGTCGACCGCCTTGAAGGACCATGAGACGATCCGCCCCCTTCGTTCCTCGAGCCAGGCGCCCGCAACGCGCATCGTCCAGGCCGTCCTCGACGACACACCTGCAAGTCTGCGCATAGCCCGGCCTCCAGGACCAAGCGATAGTGAGCTGTCTCGGGCGCGTCTTGGTATATGAGGCGGCGGCACCGTTCCTCCTTCATCCCACCACCCTCGCTCGACTCATCCAGCAGCATGGACGCGCAAAAGCCGGCTTCCAGGACCGCCATTGTCATTGGCGCTGGTGCAGGCGGCATCGCAACCGCGGCCAGGCTGGCCAAGGCCGGCTACAAGGTCACCGTGCTCGAAAAGAACGACTTTGTCGGCGGGCGCTGCAGTCTGCTCTACTCGTCGCCGCCTGCCCGCGAGCAACAACAGTACCGCTTCGACCAGGGCCCCTCCCTGCTCCTGCTCCCCAATCTCTTCCGCGAGACCTTCCACGACCTCGACACGTCTCTCGAAGCCGAGGGCGTGGACCTGCTGCGCTGCCCCACCAACTACCAGATCTTCTTCCACGACGGCCATGTCTTCAGGCCATGCACCGATCTGGCCGCCATGAAGGCCCAAATCGAGCGCTACGAGGGCAAGGACGGCTTCGAGTCCTATCTCGCCTGGATGCAAGAGGCCCACCGCCACTACGAGCTGAGCGTCGAGCACGTTCTGCACAAGAACCACGACAGCGTCCGCACCGTGCTCACGCCCTTCTTCGCCCGCATGGCCCTCAAGCTGCACCCCTTTGAGAGCATTTGGAGCCGCGCCAGCAGGTACTTCAAGACGGAGCGCCTGCGCAGAGTCTTTACCTTTGCCACCATGTACATGGGCATGAGCCCCTTTGACGCGCCCTCGACCTACTCGCTGCTGCAGTACACGGAGGCTGCAGAGGGCATCTGGTACCCTCGCGGCGGCTTCCAGTCCGTCCTGGCCAAGCTGGTCGATGTCGGTGTGCGGCTGGGCGTCACCTATGTGCTGTCCTCGCCCGTCAAGAGCATCCTGACGAGTCCCGACGGCGAGCGTGCCACGGGTGTGCTTCTCGAAAACGGAGAGTGGATGCTCGCCGACACGGTTGTCGTAAACGCCGATCTTGTCTATGCATACAGCAACCTCTTCCCAGGCTCCCGAGACGATAGCAGCAGAGGCGGACTCGGTGCCGGTGCCAGCGCCAGCGCCAGCGCAACCACTGCTGCCTCCACGCCAGCAGCAAGAACCATCTCGAGCTACGCCAAGGCACTGCGCAAGCGTGACGCCTCCTGCTCGTCCATTTCCTTTTACTGGAGCATGTCGCGCAAGATTCCCGAGTTGGGCGTGCACAACATCTTCTTGGCCGACGAATACAAGGAGTCCTTTGACTCCATCTTCAAACGGCACACCCTCCCCGACGATCCAAGCTTCTACGTCAACGTCCCCAGCCGCATTGACCCCAGCGCGGCCCCCGAAGGCTGCGACGCCGTCATTGTCCTCGTCCCCGTCGGCCATCTCATGCACACGCGCGGCAAGGAAAGCGAAGCGGCTGCCCAGCAAGAACAAGACTGGGACGCCGTGGTAAATCGTGCCCGCGCCGCCGTGCTCGCCACCATTTCAGCACGCACGGGGTGCACCGAATCGCTCGACAAGCTGATTGTGCACGAAATGGTCAACACGCCGCGGACCTGGGAGGACAAGTTCAACCTTGACAAGGGTGCCATCCTGGGACTCAGCCACGACTTCTTCAATGTCCTCTGTTTCCGGCCCTCGGTTCGCGCAAGGGGCGTCAAGAATGCCTACTTTGTGGGAGCCAGCACGTATCCCGGCACCGGGGTACCCATCGTGCTTGCGGGCGCCAAGATTACCACCGAGGAGATCCTGAAGGATGCTGGTATTGCGGCGCCTTGGAGAGGCAAGGAACCCGCTGTGCAGGACCACGGGGTGCCGCAGGGCGATGCGAGGGCGGGGCCGTTGGACACGTTTGGGAGGAGGACGATGGTGGACGAGGTCGTGTGGGCCGTCGTACTTGCACTGGTTGTGCTTTTGGCGGCGGTGATGGTCGTGCATGGTGGGGGTGGCAAGACAGAAGGGAGGGGGTCGTTTCAAGTTCTGGGAGACTGGTGAGGTTCTGTTTGGATATTTTATCAGTTTGGATTAGGGATATATCGTAAGGTTTACTTGCTGTGTTGGGGGCCCAAAAGACTTGAGAAAGGTGCGAGATGACCGCCAACCGCCAACCGCAATTCACTTCGTCCGAGTATAGAGCAATGACATATATAGATGACCATTTTTTGAAAATGCCTTTTCTCTCTCAAACACCTCTTACAGCACAGGACCAGCTTTACAGTGCACTGCTTCTAGACCAAGACGATCGTCCGTTTTATGATTCGGCCTGGCCATCCAAACCCTGGTAACTCGAACTCGAAAAGAGGTTAACCTGGATGCTTTTTTCATATCAAAGTGGCCGTCGCCCTTGGCCGAATTCTCAGCATGAGCAAGTCATATCTTCTGGTTCTTTTTTTAAAAAACAACACTCCGTGGTTTGTTCGTGGATTTGCTCATTTCTTTCACTACGTGTCGCATTGAATACGCTTGTATAATTTTGAACTCCTAACCCACGTATCTATTTGGGCACATGGATAGATTTAGACCCCAGTTGCTATATTTCGATTCTGCCAGAAAAAAAAAGAAAGAAAGAAAGAAAAAGAAACCACCAACACCACCACCATTCTCAAATCTTCTCCAATGTCAATATCTACACGTTCGATTATAAATCAGGTGCGGGAAAAAAAAGGGGGGGTAAAATACGAGATGGGTTGCTTGTGTCCCGGTTTTCTGTTCAAGAACTTCAAGAGAGCCTATTCACATATTGGTTGCCGAGATCTTGATATTCATTATTATTCCTTGGCTGGCTGGCTGGCTGGCATCGGCGCGGGGGAATACTGCAAGAAAAAAAAGGAGACTATACCGACACGGGCATATATAGAGAGATATAAAAGAACTCACTACACCTTTAATTCCCACGGGACTTTTCATCCCGAACTAAATAAGTAGCTGTATAATTCGCCGCCCCAAAAAGGATACTCCTTTGGCACACATGTCTATATATCATGTAATCATCAAACCAAGGGAAAAGAAAAACGTTGCAGGTAGGACGATGAGTTGGGTGATCACTAAACAAGTCCTCGGTTCTCCATTTTCCGATGGCTGTACTGTTGAACTTGTACCTTGTAACACTCACCCACCCACACCTAATAAACCTTAAAAATTCCAAACGCATTGCCGCGGATCCATGCGATTTATATTCCATCCTCATCTGGGGGACATATCGAGTTCACACGTAGGCCGAAACAGAGAATGAGAGAGAGAGAGAAAAAAAAATAAGAAAAGCTTGGCGAGATGGGTCTCGAAACATGACACATTTTCCAGTGATGATAGATGGTGCTAGGCATTAATATGGATAAAACAAGAATGAAGGAAGGAAAAGGAAAGGAAAAAAGAGAAAAGAGAAAAAAGAAAAAATGTATGAGAAAGACCGTAATCTGCCCTAGGCCATAAAACTGCCCCCTGAGGTTAAAAAAGAAAAGGACGAGACATTTTATGATGAGTGATCTCGTATTAACTCATCAAAACCGAAACCTAGTTTGTTGATTAGTAGTAAGTAGTAGGAGCAGATAGGTAGCAATTCTTCGCCGAGGTGGACAAATTGGAAATCATTGCTTGGAGTTTGACGGATGATGATGATGATGACAAAAGATGGACAGAGACTCAACAGCAAAAGGGGTATTATCCCATATTGTAGCAGTATGGAGCTTGAGACGTATGTACACAAGGAGGAGGAGGAGGAAAAGTTCGTTCTGAAGGCTGCCAAACAGACCATGATCTGTATAAGAACCTTGAAAGATCTCCATCCTCCCTTTCTGATCGAAATTCAAACAAGGAATTAAAAAAAAAAGAAGGAAGACCTTTGCTCATCCATCAAGCTTTCGCAGCTATATAAACACATTCCAGCAACACCTGTCATTCAAACCTCCCACCGACGACGCAGAGAACTACACAGTTTCACCAGGAAAAGAAAGAGGGGAAATTACATAGAGTTCTACCATCATCATCATCATCATCAAAAAGTATCATCATTCTCATCAACAATGTCTTCCTCCACCAATAACAATAACACTAATAACAATAACACCCAAAAATACACGGGCGAACTCCCAGGATGGCTTGCCAGCAACGATGAATTTGCAAAGAAGACGTTTCCCGCCCTGGAGACACCTTGGCAAATGGCAGGCGAGCGCCGCCAACAGATTAAGAAGAGTGGGGAGATGACTCTTGTTTGTAAGTACTGAATACACCAAACCTACAGATAAACACACACGCAAAAAGGCGAAAGAAAGAGAGAGACAGAGAGAGAGAAACAGAGAGCAACTCAAGGCGAGGACCAAGGGGAAGAAAACTTGATATAATCATGCCCCAACCCTCCTTTCTCCAAAGGAAAATCAGATACAGCGAGAACAGCAAAGAGAAACAAAATGGAGGGTGGTGCGGGAAATAAGCCACCAACGAAAGCTGATTTATCCATCAACAAAAAAAAAATAAGTGACCTGTCTTGACCCACGCTGCGTCCCCGAGAACTTTTTCGGCTCCTCCTTCCACGGCGCCGTGATCCGCAATGCCGGCGGCCGCGCAACCGACGACGCGATTCGAAGCATGGCTGTGCTCCGCGAGCTGGCTGGACTCGACACCGTTGCCGTGATTCATCACAGTGGTGCGTATATCCATTTTATTTCCCTTCAACCCCCCCCCCCCTCCTTTTTGCCATTATCATTGTTCTTCATTGCTCTACTTTACATATACAAAATATAACAAGATCAAAACACTACATCATTGATTCACAAGAGAAAAAAAAAAGAAAAGAAAGAAAAAAGAAAAGAGGCTAATCTATCCACTAAAAAACCCATCCCACAGACTGCGGCGTCACCCACCTCCACCGCAACGATATCACCAACCTCGTAGGCCACGATGCCAACGGCAAAGAAATAGACTACAAGCTCTTTACCACAGAGGCCTACGCCTCTGGCACAACTGTGCGCGAGGATGTGCGTGTCTTGCGGCAGGCGCCCGTGTTGCAAGGGTTACACGTGTTTGGCTTCAAGCTGGACACCTTCACGGGGAAGCTGGAGCCTGTTGATGCTTGAGAGTTGCCCTGGACGCCGAGGACGAGAGAAGAAGGCCTCGGGAGACGATTGAGCTAGTCGTGTGTCGTAGAGAATGCCCGGATCATGAAATTAAACCATGATTGTTAGGTCTTATAAGGGCTTCCTTTTGTTCTTTTTGAGTTCGCCTTTACGAGTGTTCATGCATCTGATTGCGCGTACGCTCAAACATCAATTCTTATGCTGCCGGGTTTTATGATCTTGACTCAACAAAGACCCCAATCGCATGCCTTTAGAAACGTAACAATGACTAGACGTTCACCCCAAGATGCTGCACCCTGGGTTCATTCGTACTTTCCCAGGCCTTGGCCATGCCATGAGGGAAATGCCGCCCGTATATCTTCCTGACCCTGGGCATGACCCAACTACTACTCCACTTGGCATGTGAGAACAAGAAATTTAGACGAGTATTACCTACCACTCCACGTGCTACACATTACCATACAGCTCCTCATCATGAATGTTCTTGTAGCCCTTAACTTATTCCACCTGTTCTGACTGTACGAGTGACCGAGCGAACCAGATGATGATGATGCAAAATCCCTGAAAATACCTCGTATTTTCAGAATGAACCGGACTCATTACGTGAGCAGGCGAGAAAATAAAAAGAAAAACCACCCTATACACCCAGACATTTTGACCTTGCCAATCTGTATCTCTCTCATTCAAAGGCTGAAGGAAATCAAATCATCGTCCTCGAAAACAGGAGCTTGAGACTGGCGTAGAATCGGCATGGTAGCCGGCCGAGCTTTTGGTTCACTGGATGGCCCACCAACAATTAGTAAACTAACACATTGTTATTAATCAGATACTCTTACTTACTCGTTCTGGCTTCTCGGATCTAGCCGTCCAAACAAAGTGATCATAGTATCAAGAGGCTTGTCACTATGCTCCATACCCGCGGCTCCGGCCTTGGAGCTGGATGCCTCAATTGCTCCATCAGGCTGGACGGAGCGCGAGGAGTTAAAAGTTGGCTCCAAAGTAGGAGATTGAATGCCTTGCGGCTTGAATTCGAGACTCATGGCGTGTTCCCAAAAGAATTCGGGCGACGAATACTGGTGCTGGGTTTTGTCCGTAACTGGAGCAGATCTTCCAAGGTTACAACTGTGAATCTTCTTGAGACCCATATTCTCTTCGTCAGTAGACACGTTCTGAAGATCAATACTAGATGCCGTCTTTGACCAGCTCGATCTGCCTTCAACTCCTGGCTTGGTGCGGCGCTTAAAGCGCTTTGAATCATCCCCTTTGAATTCGAAAATGGGACTGTTTCCTGTAACGTTCTTCTTCGATCGAGTAGCAGCTGACTTGTCCATGGTGTCAACCCTAGCGTTGCCAACAGTATGAACTCCACTGGGCTTCACAAAAGAGGCTCGCTGCTCTCGCTTGCTGCTCGATCCAACCTTCTTTAACTTACTCGCTCCCTTGGGCTGGACGTGTTCAAGGTTGGATAAGCAAGAGTCATCATTGGTGTCACACATGGCACGAGGCTCCTCGGAACTGGTAGGAAGTCAGCTCGCAGTCACAGAAATAAATCCAAAGTATAGTTTAGATATAGCCATGGTGCTACTGACCTTTCTGGCCTGTCACTCCAACTGTACCAGTCTTGCGTGACGTGTTCCTTTGGCGTGCTAGCAGCCGCAGTTGCACTCTCGTTGGATGTATCAGAGGCAGCAGCTACAACAGCAGTGTTGGGTTCATGCACAACATCTTGAGCCCAATTTTTGATGTGCTTGCGTCTCAAAAGCATATGTTCTGCAGTGTCGTTGTCGTTGTTGTTGTCGGCCTCTGCCTCTGCCTCTGTCTCACGTTGGCCTGACACCCACTCTGCAGGCTCAAGAGAAACAAAAGGACGGAGGCGGCTTGGGTGAAATTAGCTATGCGTCTCGAAACTGGCTTGGAAAGCTCTGCCTAGTAAATATCTGGGGAGATGATACGGATGAGAAATACGATACACACCTCTGGCTGCGCTGAAGCTTATCCGAAGACATGGCTAGGGCATTGCCGTGGCTGGTATTGTTTTCACTACTCTTGTCGACTCCTCTACCAAACTGTCAGCTGCACATGCGCCAGTCATAGTATGACCGGTGGTATTTGGACGATGATTGGAGCACAAGACTTTATACGTACGCGGTTATATTGCAAGGCTCATTGGAAATCTTTAGACCAGCACCTTCCGAGGCTGGAGCATGGCCTTCATCCTGAATGCTTCTGCTCATGTGTTAGCTTCTCATATGCTTTCAGAAGTTTCAACCATGCTATCGAGGTGGAAGGGCCTGCATGGACCTACTCAACTGGGGCAAAGTACTCGGAAGGCTGGCCCTTGGAAATATGAGATGGGACGCTGCTCGAATCATGACTATGCTATGTCAACACCAGACCGACAATCTGCCACAAGTTGAGTGATCCGCGCCATCTGAACCGCAACGCAGGCTTCCAAGTTGGTCGACAGAGACAGCATGCGAGACAGCTTCTAATGGAGCTGCATTCGCTGCGTTACGGACACCATGATATTGAATGACAACTTACCGTTCCGAAAGCGTGTCAGAGACATACTCGCCCATACAATGACCAAGTACGCAGGGCTTAGGAGGCAGATCGCGGCGGATCTCCAGGTTGTCAGGCCAGTCAGGAGGATACGAGCGGTGGAGGGCACCAAAGGCAGCGGCGATATGTTCGGCTATAATCGTGTTGATCTCATCCGCGCCGTCCTGACGAAGGAGGCCGCGGATCTGGAGACAACCGAGCAGCTGGGTTGATGATCAGTTCTGTTAGTCTTGTGACATTACACTTGGAGCGTGGAGGAAGAGAATGAAAAGGTGAGTGTGAGAAAAAGGACATTTTTACGTACGTGATGAACGGCCTGTTGAAGCTCGCTGGCCTGGACGAACGAGACTTCCTCGCCGTTGAAGAGGCCGGTGATCTTTGACGACATGATGGCTGGACAAGACGAGGGGACTGGTCTTTTGGTATCGAGAGTGGGAAAAGAAAACGTGCAGGAACGGTATTGGAATGAATAACTTGCAAGTGCCAGAATTACGGCTACTCACGTGTTACCGGCCGAGTGTTGGAAGGATCAAACTTCCAAATCCTGAGGATGCGGTTGGCTCAAGACGTGAAGGAGGAGAAAGAGAGAACAAGAGAGCGTCCAGACGCCAAGGGCTCAAGGCAATATTAATATTATATTGTTGTGGCATTGGCCAAAGCTTCCTTCACCAGCTTTCTCGTCGATGATTAAAACCACATTCTGTGTCGCGGGTCTTGGACATGTTGCGTTGAGCATATCACAAAATATACCGCCCGCAGTTTGGGACATTGGGCCGGACTGGACTGGACTAAGCTAAGCTCCGCCATGCCCTGTCTCGGCCTCTCTCCTGGCTGGATGGATGGCCATATAGGAAGGAACAGGCGTTGTCAGACAAAGAGGCAGGAGCCTTTGAGAGCAAGGAGCTACCCCAGATATTGTACTTGCCATAATGTCTCGCCTTCAGCAAGACGAGCATGGCTCTCAGGAGGTATCCAATCCTGAAGCTTGAGAAGTGCCAGCCTGGAGCATCGTTGGTTGCATGTTGAGTTTTGCGTGCCCAAGAGACCATCATCAAATAGCAGAGCAGACATCCAGGCACAATGAATTATCAATTTTTGTACTGACAGATAGGCTTTGTGTCCTTGCACAAAGCCATCAAGCAGCGAGGAGAGTGTTGGATCTTTGATATATTGTCGAGATGATAGGAAACCAAGAGCCCTCGATGGCAACACAATCGAGGGCGAGTCTACGAAAGCAATATCGGGAGCAAAGGCCGCAAACAGTCTCGATTTTGGTACCCACAGTGGTTTCAAAACCTGCGTGACTGTGGTGAGAAAAGGCATACCGAGACTATGAGTCGTTCTGCAGTATTACTGTCATGGGCATTTAGGACATCAGACACGGATCGAACTGGCTTCAAACAATGAGGCAAGGAGCATTGTGGTTAGGGCTTGAGGGGAAATCATTCCATAACTTGCTTCCAATCAGTGTGCAACTGATATCTGTAGTACGTGCTTCTTTGGTGTCTATTCCAGGTCCGTAAGAAGGTAAAGAACCAAAAGTCCGAGGCGAGGTCATTCAGAAACCCAAAGCTCC
This sequence comes from Coniella vitis, assembly GCA_011317545.1. Classification (NCBI taxonomy): domain Eukaryota; kingdom Fungi; phylum Ascomycota; class Sordariomycetes; order Diaporthales; family Schizoparmaceae; genus Coniella; species Coniella vitis. Next base: position 2,529,993 of record WUJK01000004.1, on the reverse strand, counting down.
CCAGCAGACCTGCTCCATGCCCACTTGCCACCTATCAACCTCCCAAAACGGTTTGCCCGGGAAAGAGAAGAACTTGATATTCTTCAAGCCTCGCCGTAGGCACCGGCATCCTCCATATCCATCTCAGGAGCGGTAGCGTTGGTGTTGGCGTTGGCATGGACACCCGAGTCCTCGCCCTCTTTCTCAACACTCTGCAAGACAGCCTTCTTGCGACCACGGCCCTTCTTGGCGCTGTCACCAACACGACCTTGCTTCTTGGTGACACCGCCACCGCGCTTGCGAGGAGTCGCGGGGGCGGGGGAAGCAGTCACATTGCCGCTGTTGGTGGGCTCGCCATCCTCGTTGTTGGACGAGGTGCCGCCGCCACCGCTAGTGGTGCTGTCCTTGTTCCAGCCGAATTTGATAGCCATAAGGCGGTAGCGCTCACGGGCGCTCTTGACAGTCAGGCCGCCGAGTTCGGCCACGACCGCATCCCACTGGTTGGTGAGATAGGGTAGGAGCGTTAGTAAACCGAAGAAAAGGCGTGCAGTGAGAGTGCTTGGAGAGAACAGGCCGCCAGTGGGAGTCACTTACATCAACGTCCGGCTTGGTCTTGCTGTTTTGCATTATGCAGGCGAGGAACCGCATCTGCGTCTCGTTGAGGGTGCTGCCGGTAGAAGACATGGTGAAGGTTTCTTGGTGGTTGAACTGAGTTGTTTGACTGATGCGTGTAAGCAGATTCGTAAATGCCATACAGGGAAAGGAGAACCGGGGGAAGCAACCGTAGGATAAGCAAGCGTACAGAGTGGTCGAAGTAGATCGTGAATGTAATGCGAGCAGATGGCGGAAGCGACCACACGAGGGGTTTCAGACAGACCAAGGTCAAACCACCCGGTTTGAAAGGCGGGTGATGAAGGATATGCAGAAACGAGATTCTACGGACACAGGAAGTTTGAGGGAAAGCCACAGTCCTCAGAAGGAAGGGACAGATTTGCTGAGGCGACAGCGGCAGGGGAAGTGAAGCAACCAAAGACGCGTGAAGTTGTGCAGCGCTACCCGAAATGGCAGGTGATGAAACAGCAGCAAGAGCAGCAAGCGCGTAAGGAAGAGGTTCGGGAGATACTCACTTGATATGGCTTGACGAAAATGATCTCGTACCAAGACCAGTGTGCACAGGTTCGTGTTAGGAATGTGCGAAGGAAGCAGGAAGATGTGGTGGCCGTAAGGGTGGTGTGTGTGTTGTTTGTGCGGATGCGGTTGGCAGAGAAAACGGAAAAGCAACTTTGAGAGGAGAAAAAGCAAGAGGCGAGGAAAGGGGCAGCAAGATAACCAAAAGGGGAAGGAAAGTCTAGGAGGCAGTTTGTCTGGATAGCTGATGCATATGCTCCCCAGGGTTTTCGGCGACGATATCACGAGAGTGCTGGGGATGGTGTTGGTCAGATAGGCCCGATGAAGCAGGACAATGATTCTATGTTCTCTTGTCGATACCTATCCTTTCCAGCGAGTCAAGGCATACTTCCTTCCTAGCTCAAGCTGCCTGTCAAGTCCATGCCAGGCTGTTGAACGTTGGACTCTTTGCCATAAGGCTATCATGTCCTGCAAGACAGCATCAAAGCTGGCACGACTTAGGTCACTTGCAGCCTTATAGCTCGGACTTGCCCTCCTCAGCTGATGGCTCCTTGGAAGGAAGCCTCTTCTTCAAAAAGTCCTCAACGTCGTCCATCTCCTCAGGGTCAGCAGAGTGGGCAAGGTTGCTAGCAACAGTGTCAGTAAATGCAGAATTGCTGCGCAAAGATCCTAGCTAAGGAAGCAACATCAGCAACATACGGGTAGATCTTGTGCGTGACATTCAGTCCAGTAGTGTTGAGCACCTGGTAGCTCAGCAAGCTCAATTCAGGCAGGACAAGAGGATCCGAGTCCCCCTGGCACATGAGAATGGGCGTGTTCTCATTCATCTTGGGCCCTGCATTCAGAGCCTCCCGGAAGGTCTTGCTCAGCAGCAGCCAGCCAGACAAGGAGACAATGCCAGCCAGCTTGAACTTGGATAGCAGGCCCGTGTAGATGGACATGGCAGCACCCTGGCTGAAGCCACCCAGGACAACGCGGTCTGCGGGGATGCCAGCATCGACCTCCTGCTGGATCAGGGAGTTGAGGTACTCTGCAGAGGCCTTGATGCCCTGCTCATCCTCATTCTCACGCATGGAGTCGACACCACCAGAGAGAGTCAGCTACCAAGGCTTTTGTTAGTCTCTGTACAGCTTCTCAGGCTCATGATTCCTAGGGCCAAACTTACAATGTCGAACCATCCAGGCATTTGCATACCAGCCTGCAGACCACACACTCATTAGCACCGTGGTAGAGGGACAGCAAAGCATGAAACCACCCAGCAACAAAACACACATTGCAGGTAATCGGCCTCTGAGGCGCATGAGGCAAGATGAACTTGACCTCGTTCAGCACGCCCTTGCGGCGCCAGTTCTCAACGCTGAAGGCCCACCCGTGGCCTGTATCGCCCAGCCCGTGCGAGAAGATGACAGTCGCCGTGTGCGCCGTCACGGCCGGGAAAACGAGCGGAGCTCTGTAGCGCAATGCCATCTTTGTGTGTTGTGGGATATCTGGGGGGACGCGGGCCGACAGCAATGCAAGTGGTAGTAGAGTGGATTGTGTCGTGTCGGATCTCTTTCGCATACGCGATCCGAAATAGTGACTGGGTAGTTCGTTACAAGCGAGCGACAAGTGTCTACTGTAGTGGCAGAGTGGGGCAGGAGTTTATTATATTGCTGTCGGAACCCGCTGTGACGTGCTGAAGCCAGCCTACCAATCGATGACTGCCAGCCCTGAAGCCGGATGCTGCACCCCACTGAACGCCAGGCCCCATCGGAGCCAGCCCAGCTAAATCGTGCCATCTTGGTAATACTTCATGTGGATTTCTAAGTCGCCGTATGCGATTATCTAAGCAGCACTTCCATCCACCAGGTCCCTCGTCTCTTGAGAATAACTTCGACCAATCTCGGTTGTTGAACTGAATCGCGAAAGTTCTCAATATGGCGGCTTCTTCTCATTCTCCTCAGTCCTGTGCGCCTACAAATGGCTCCTCGGCTCTCCACTGTCGCCGTCCTTTCTGCGCTCGTGGCTCTCCTGGCTGCATCCTATACCGCATTTCTGCTTCCGGAAGTTTCCATGTTTGAACGGCTCTTTTCCTCCTTCACCTCTTCCTCCTCGACCAAGGCAAAAGCAGCTCGACCTCTCGCCAATTGGACATCTGCAGCGTCGTCTTCGAGTACGAACGTGACAATGACAGGAAGAGCGCCAGCGTACTTTTTCAGCCATGGAGGGGTACGAGTTTGAATACGACTCCCATTTTGCATTCAGCCTCGAATTCTTGACTGACACAACACTAGCCTAATGTTATGTACGAAAAAGAGCACGCAGTCTACCCGGTCCTCCAGAATATCGGCCGCGAGATCACTCAAAAAGTGAAGCCAAAGGCTGTCGTCGTGTTTAGCGCTCACTGGCAGGGCAAGCCCGACCTAATTCAAGTCAACAATGCCCTCATGACAGATCTCATCTATGAGTTAGTGAACCACAGCTTGATTCAGACCTTTGGAGTACCGCATCTTCGCTAATCAACATAAACAATAGCTTCTACGGCTTTCCAGACTACATGTACAAAGCCACCTACCCGAACCAAGGCAACCCCCAGCTCGCCGCACATATCATCGACCTCCTCGGCAAAGCAGGCATCCGCGCCCAAGGCGTCCAGCGCGGCCTCGATCACGGCGTCTGGGCTGGCTTCCACGTCGCCTTCCACCCAGAAGAGAACCCCCTAAACGTGCCGCTCGTCCAAGTCTCCCTCTTCCACTCCGAGGACCCAGATCAGCACTACCGCCTCGGCCAAGCCGTCGCCAGCTTGCGCGATGAGGGCGTGGTGATTATCGGCGCTGGCATGTCGGTGCACAACTTGCGCGACATGTGGAGTCTCAGGGCATCAGATGGCCCGAGCCGGCCCTTGCCGTACGCCGTCTCTTTTGACAATGCGCTCAAGGAGGCGGTCGAGGCGCCCGTGAATGAGAGGCAGATGAAGATGGCGACTGTGTGTGGTCGTCCGGATGCAAAGCAGGCCCACCCGTGTGTTTCCCCGTTCTTTGAAAAAAGAAATATGCTACTTTTTCTTTCATGCTAACTTGTCGTCCCATCTAGTTGGATGGACCACCTGATGCCCGTCCATATTGTTGCTGGTGCTGCTGGCTCAGACGTTGGAAAACAGCTCTGGACAATGCAGGAGGGTTGCTTTGCATGGGCCCAATATCGTTTTGGGGACGTGCCTGGAGAAAGCGAGAACCTGTAGTCGGACTGGTTGTCAGTGTACTTTAAGTTCATGTTAGGCAAATGCTGGTCAACCAGGACTATTGCCCGACTCTGATAAAATCAATGAATTTCATATGGGAGCTGACGGAATGCTCCAAGATTGCCATGGCCAGAAGGTCAGAAGGCTGCAGTTTATAGGCCTGATTTGCGGTCAAAACTAGCTGGCTCGTGCCCCTTCTCAATTTCACATACGAAACACGGTCCGAGAGGATTCAAAACATCTCCAAGCAGACATCCATAACTGTCGATGGTTGAAGATGACGTGACGCAAGCATTAGTAATTCTCGAAAGGAAAGACATGGTTTACTTTGGCAAGTATCGACTCCTACTAAACACATTGCTAATGGTGCTTCCAATGGTTCCGCCGCCTTGCATTTTGCTGGCCAGGGCTTCTTCAAGAGCGGACTGTGTCACAGAGGCATCTGACGAGAAAGTCAGGTTAGCTGGCTCAACCAGGAAGAGAAGTTTGTGACAAGCAATAGGACTGGATCGCTACACGGTCTCAGTGGCCTACTTACCATCCAAGTCACTGAAGCTGCTCCCCATGCTAGGAGTTCCGTCGCTTCCTTCACGCGAATACCCTCTGCCCTTGAGCTCTGCGGTTCTGCGAGGAGATAGCGGGCCCGAAGGTAACCGGCGGTCATCAGGCGCAAGCTTCGACGTAAAGGGAGCAGAGCTGTTGGATGAATCGGAGGTACCTGACTGGTGCAGTGCGCGCTCCTTTCCTTTACCCTTATCCTTTGCATGATTGACGTCAATATTCGTTACGTTCTGTAGCCGTCGAGCTGCATTAGCAGTAAAGTCTCGAGGATCACCCTTCAGTGTAGCACTGGGATCTGTATACTGAGCACTTCCTTTGCCGCTCGTCTCGTGTGAAGCCCCCGAAGACCTGGCCCGAAATGGGAGAAAGGCTGGCTCGGCTTCGTCCTCGTCCAGATAGGAGAGAAAGTTTGATGTGTTGCCGTCTCTCTCGCTATGTGGCTGTTGCTGAAAGCGGGGACGGCGTATGATGCGAGACTGTGCAGGACTAGAGGAGTCGTCGGATGAAGAAGGTTCGGAAGCAGAATCAGCAGGGTCAGGAGATGCTGGTGCTTTTGCGGGGGCTGGAGGCGAGGTCTCTGCCACTGGCGCCGATGGAGTTTCTCTAGTCACGGAAGGGAGCCACTGTCTTGCAGCTTGAAGTTTTGAATTTGTCCGCATCCGAAACGACCCTGTCGCGCCACCTGGTGCGCTTGATTGCGCTGTCGTGCTCGATGACGAGGCTCGTGGGTTCTGCGGTCGGGTAGCCGAGTCTGATGCGGCTGTCGGTGTGTTTGGTCCGCTTTCACCCGTCCTCGAGACTGGAGTGTCTTTGCGCATGGAAAGCTGCGAGGGTGCCCTTGGGTAGGTTGAGACACCTTGTCCTGAAGAGGTTCTTGCCATAGCACTGGCAGACTCGGAGCCGGGTGCAGGAGAGGGTGCGGCTGAGCTTCTAGCTGCTACAGTGGCCTTTCTGAGCTGGGCTCGGAGCTGGGAGGTGTGACGTTCCTGAAGATAGGTGACTTGTTGGAAGAGGAAGTCGACCGAAACCTCGAATCTGGCAGCCCTGTGGATGGCGTGTGAGTTTGCTGGCCATGGCCAAGGCGTGAGGACTGGATGGTATCAATATAAAGATGATTTCATGCTCACAAATCAGTCCCTGGGAAGGGTTAGCAAGATGTCAAAGCACGCGTGAAGAGGAGGACAGGCTGTGGGGGCGTACAGTCTATCTCGGTCTTGGCGACACCCGAGATGATCTTCCATAGAGCCTCATCTTTGTAACTGTCCCAGTTGACCTAGTATGAGTTGCGTCAGTTGCCGATTTTGTCTCACCCTTTTCGCCAAAGGGACCAAATGCTCCAACTTACAGGAGGCGGGTCGTTGAAGTCGCCCCGGGGAAAGGGAAGGCGAATATACACCACATATGTCGGCTCGGAGTCCATCTCGGCCGAGTCACCGCGCAAAGGCGTGGGCAGCGTGAAGCGAGAGAGAGACTGGGTGTGGTTGAGTTGCACAGCCTTGGGCAGGAATGTTGGTGAAACTTGTCTCGTGATGGAAAAAAGATGGATGACTTCAGTTGGGCGAGGAGTGCGGATGGCTCGAACGGGTGTACTATGTAAAGAAGCTTGGGCAGTGTACTTGTAACTGCCCCGGACAGAGCCAACGGAGTACATAGTAGTGGATTGGCTGACAGTGACAGGTACTGTCTACGCACACTGTGACAGGGACTAGCTGACTTGACAGCGCGCGGCAGGGGTCGGTGCTCTGCAGTGTGCTGCTGAAGCACAGAGTACAGGCGTTGTTGCATCGCTAGAATTTCCCATCGCGTCGTCGACCTCACATTTATCCAGCCCAAACAAACACAACCCAACCACCAACCACCCACCATCATTGCCGCGCCCGCGCGCTGCTCGAGTGATATCAGAGAGACCTGTTCGCAGCATCCTCACAGTCATACTACAACATTCGTCGTACCATCCATTGTCCGCCAAAGTCTTGCGCCGCAGCAGAATGGCGCCCTTAATTTTGCATAACGTTCCCGACGAGGAGCTCTACATTGGCGAAGATGGCGTCCAAAGACCCTACGCCATGATCTACCCACAGTGAGTCGCCTTCCACCACCCCCCAAGCTGGCCTAAAAAAGGTCAACCAACCGACTGACTATTTACTACAGCCAAGACGGCAACCCAGGCAACTCGCGAACCCGACGAGCAGCTCCAGAAACAGGCGCCTTTGGCAAGTCAACGCGCCGCTCCCGTTCCAAAACCGCCACTCCAGCTCGCCGTGAAGACCCTACGATATTATCGGCAGGCAAGCTCTTCACTGCCTACTTCGAGAAGGAACAAAAGAGCTTCCACGCGGACGAGACGCCCGACGCAGCAGGAACCCAAAAACAGCGTCGCCCATCAGCAGCCGCCCAGCCAGCCGCCAGTTTGGCCGACGACTCAGCCGCCGCAGCAGACGCAAATGCTGCTGTGCGAAACATTCCCGACGTACCCACCGAAGTCATACTGCGCGGCTTCAAGGACATTGACCAGCAGTATGCCGCCATCAACCGTTACGAATCCATTGCCGGACGCATCTGCGAAGACTACCCACGCGACCCACCCTACGAAATCCGCCGATACAAGTCTGAGCTGCGCGATCCTGCATTTGTCCGACGGCGCGTGCTCACTCCTCAGGAGCGTGCCAAGGTCAACAGGACAGACAGCGGTCAACATTGGGTCAAGGTGACCTTCGAGTCGCAACAGGCAGCGGATTCGGCCGTCTACGCTAGCCCGCAGGCCATTCTGGGCCACCTAGTGCATGCTGAGTACTACAAGGGCATGGCGCCTATTCGCGACGAGGCCATCCTTGATGCCACATCCATAGCGCAAGGCGACGAGATGCCAGCAGGGTGGCGACGGCCCGGTTATGCAGGCAATAGGACGGCAGCGGAGCTGCGGCCGACCTTTGGCGAACGCGGACTCCCCGAGCAGGTGCTTGCCGACGACGCTGTGGTTGCTGAGCTCTCTCCTCCGCATTCGCACGCCAGCAGCCGGACCGTGGAAAGTGGCACCGTCGGTACCCTAACCTCGTCCACCTCCACCCTCATCGCAACAGGCGTCCAGCAGATCCTCAACAACGGCAGTAACAACAACAACAGCCTGGCCCCCGCAGCGGCAGGAGCGGCAGGAGCAGCAGGAGGGGCCTCCGGCCCCCATCACCACAGCAACGAAAGCACATATTGCAGATTAGTACCGACGGCGCGCAAGGCGGTGCTGCTGCCCGCGGAGCAGGCGCTCCTACCGCAGCAATCCTTTTCATCACGCGTGCTGGGGCAGATTCCCTTTCTCAAGTGGTTCAGTGGGTCCATGATTGGCAGCGAGGTGCCGCGGACGGATGGGGGAGAGTTTGATTGGGCCCGCGCCAGCCTTTACTGGAAGCTGATTTGCTGGCTTGATCTTTACTTTTGGCTGTTTTCCGGGGAAATCTGCAGTGCGGATAAGGACGACTGAGGTTAGGGGAGAAAGGAAAGAAGAAAGAAAAAATGTGAAGCTGGCATGTAAAATGTCGGCGCAACGGTTCTGATTGAAGGTCTGCTGGACCCAGAAAGGGAATCCAACAAGAAAAAAAGAAAGACCTTGAGACATTGTGGTAGGACAAATCAAATAGAGAAACGTGCCAAGGTAAACAAATCACGGCAAGAAGCAAAGTCAGAGCTGCAGTTGCATTCTACATATTTCTTTCGTTGATTGATTGAATTTCTTTTTTTTTTTCCGGCATGGCATTGGGCGAGGGAGTTTCGTCACAGTTGACGTTGAGACAGAGAGTACATACATAGTACGTACGTACGTAACCAGCTCGGCAACAAACAAAAAGCTGGTTGGTAGTGAATTTCGAAGTATCAAAAAGGAAAAGAAAAGAAGGGGAGAAAAAAAAAAAGAGAAAGAATAGCATACTATGTAAGCACAATGTACAGAATCACTCGTCCCCAATGTTCGCTGCTGACTGGCTAGAAAGTTGTGGTTTATTTTATTCTTGTTCCATTCTTGTTCTATCTAGTAAGTGAACTGGAGAGAAAAGAGAGAGGCGTTCTCGCTTATCTCTATTCTACTACTATGTACTCGACTTCTACGCGAGTGACAAGGGAATCATGAATGCGCCAAACCCAGCCAAACCATGAAAAGAACCCCAAGGCCCAGAAAGCACGGGCAAAAGAGTGAGAGAGGGGAAAGGAAAAGGAGAAAGGAAAAAAGACATAAAACAGTACTGCTCTATCTATAGAAACCAAGACCATAACGCCTAGCTGATTCTAGAAGAAATGTACGAGAGTGCTTACCCAGCTGGCGCCTGCGCACCCGTCGTGGTCCATGAACGGACGAACAAGTTGTGATAAAGACGCCCGCACTGTCGCTCGTTATCCCCCACTCCAAACCCATCAATTCTTTCCTTTCGGTGTACCATCTTGTTTGGAGCTTTTATATCGACTCGTCACATCATGGTATTTATTCCAATTCATCAGCCCCCGTCCATCTCTTCGATCTTTCAATCTCGTCTTCATTTTCATCTTCGCATCATTAACTCGTTGCTTCATTTTATTCCTCATCGCTCTCCGCAACATGCCACCTCCGTTCCCTTTCCTCTGGGTCCGACGCTGCGCTCGAGATCCTCTTGCTTGCTGTGTCGTGATGATGCTGATTCCACGGGTGGTGGCGTTCATTGTCGCTGTCGTCGAGGACGTCCACGTCGCGGATAGTAGCGGGTGACATTGGACCCGAGTCATCTTCGTCCTCATCCTCGTCTCCCTCCTCTTCTGTTTGATCTTCGTCGCGGTCACCCCGCTCATTATCGTTACTGTCGTTTCCATGCTCCGTCTCATGATCGGTTTCATCCTCCCTACCCTTCTTCTCCGTCTGTTGCTCTTCTTGATTGTCACCGCCCATGACATCCTCGACACGCACCCTCACAGGTTGCGGCGAGAAGGGTCTCGTCATGCGCGGTCTCTGTGTACCTCCAAGCACCGCGCGGGGACTCCCAAACTCAGCCGCCGAAGCGCTGAAAATACTCGCTGCGTCATTGTCCTTATTGTGGTTGTAATCGTTATTGTAGGGATATTGCCGACCTCTGCTGTGGTCCCGCCTCAGCAACCCGTTCGTGGAGGGGAACACGGCGCTCGCCAAGCTCTGGTAAGGCTCGGTGGCAACCCCTAGGCTATCCGCGCGGGCGTGGCCTTTAGTTGTAGCCCTCCCATCACCGCTCCCGTGATTGGCATAAGAAGGCTGCAACGCCTCTCGTCCGCGGGTCGTAGCGGTGGAAGATATCAAGATGCCGGAATCAGAGGTGGCATCTGCAAGGATACTTCTCGGTGGGAGAATGCTAAATAGCTTGTTCTCCCCACTGGCCCCGTTGCCGTATTCATCCCCGATAAGTGCCGTCACATCGGCAGTCGAATGGCCCCCAAATCCATCGTCCTCATCGTGCGCGGCAGAGAACAAATCCGTTCCCTTTTCCAGCAGGTCGTCCAGCCCGCCACCACTCCACCCTTTTCTGGCCAGGCTCTCAAAGATATCCACCTCGGCCCTCACAAGACTACAGCTCGCATCCAGAATCTTGACACTGGTATCCTGGCTCTCGCGTAACAGGGTGCTCGCATGCTCCCCGTGCAGACCCGTCAAGCCATCCAGCTTTGTTGTGAGCTCAACAAGGTGGTTGCGGAATTTCCCCACATCCCGGGGCCCCCTCTGCCGATGCAAGCGGAGCCCCTCCTTCTCCAAGCGGCGAATATCGGCGGATTGGCGTTTGACCGCAGCGAGATAGCGCGCTTCTTCGTCTTCGACGGACGCGCGCCACTTGTCGAGCTCGTGCAAGAGGGGGACTTCAAAGGAGCGGTAGACGGTCTCGGAGAGGATCTGCTCGTGGTTGGCGACAAGGTGTTGCACGCCTGCGGCGGCAAGGAGGGTATCTGCTGTGCAGTAGTGGGCGGCGGTGCTCGAAGGAGGGGCAGTCGCAGGAGCGGGAGCGGAACCGGTTGTAGGTGCTCCGCCGCCTGCGTTGGTGGAATGGTGCTGTGGTGCCAGGGCAATGCAGTCCGCGCGGGCTTCCTTGAGACGGGCGCAGGACTCGAGGGCGGAACCAAAGGCTGAAGCAGCGGTGGACAAGGAGGCGAGAGCGAGGCGATAGGCCTTTGCGGTTGCGACGAGATCGGCGTAGGCGGCCTGCGAGGCGGCGAGGTCGGATTTGGTGAGGACGGCGTAGGGAAACGCTGGGGGCGGCGGTGGAGGCGGGAGACCGAGGGTAAAGGTTGACATGTTGCTGCTGGCAATGTTGGACAGTGCTCCTGCAACCGCTCCTGCTGCTGTTGTGGTGGTGGCGGTCGTTATCGTCGAAGGCGCGGCGGTGCTCGCATACGAGTAGGTTGGCGACGAAGGCACCGGAGGGAGCTGCGAGGGCGTGGGCGAGGACTGCCGGATGCTCGACATGGTGGAAAGTGGTCCACGGCCCCGAGGGCGAAGAAAAAGGCTTTTAGTTGGGCGGTGTGGGTTGTGGGTTGTTGTTTTTGGGGGCGCAAAGAAAAGCGACAGAGTTGTTTACTTTCTGTTTTGGGCCGCTGGGGAAAGGTTGGACAAAGATTCATGCAGGAGCGAGCCGTGTTTCATGCGGTCGCCGTCGAACTGTGGTGCAAGTCGTTCAGCTAAAGGTCAGCAGCAGCAGGTGGTGGTGGTGGTGGCGGCGGTGGTGGTGATGGCCTGTAGCTGTACTGTGCATGGTGCTATGAGTAGCGCAGTGGGGGGACACCTGATAACGCCAAACTTAGTGGGGTTCGTTTAACTGCTTTCCCGCTGTTTCTAGGCGTTGCAGTGCGATGCGCGTAGTGGGGCACCTTTCAAAACCACCACCCACCTGCCACCTTGTTTTTCTGGTTCTTTCTGTTGATTTTGTTGGTTCTGGGTCTGCTCTCCAGGGCGAACGCGCACGCGATAGAAAGTGAGGCGGGAGACATTCTAATGCAAGCAAAGGGGATCCATCTTATCGAAAGCTCTCCAGAGACTAAACATCTATACAGAAAAATGATTCACCACGGCCGACCTGGCCTCAACCGTCGGTCGGTTGGCCGGTTGGTCCCTTGATCCCATGTTTTCGACATAGTATATTTGAGTGGCGCTGACAGGCCCCCCGGAGCTTCGACGACCTGCCACCCTGCTGCCCCTTCCGCTTGCTCGGGGCCTATCCCATCCTATTATTTCAGTGAGCTTGACGGCGCACCCACCCCAAACAGCCTAGGTAGTACAGGGGCTCACATTAGGGATCACCCCTGTCAAACCAACCAGATCTACCATAGTATCCCCAAGGCAGCCTGGCCTGACATGACAGCCCAAGCAAAAGCAAAAGCAGCCGCTAAACGCGATTTGAATCTGATAAAAAACCAGCTAGCAAGAAACTGTCTGTCAAGATCTTTTCCATATCATACATGTGTATTTCAGGCGGTCAACGCGCCTGTGGTCTGGGTGGGTTGCATTCCTTCCACTTTTTTTTTTTTTAGGTTGGGTGGAGTTGGCACGATGCCTACTGGTGCTGGCAAAGGCATGTACGGTGAGTTGGCTCCTGCAGTACATAGTACTTATCCATTGAAAAACGAATGGCTTCACATGATATTTACTTAGTAATCAACAGAAACGCGAATCAAAACTAACCTGGAGAATCAATTCCACTTACATAATAAAACGCGACGTCGTATCATCTTGTTTGCCATATAAAATAGTACTATGGTACATCCTTTTAATCGTACTGACTACATGAATGGATTGGTCAACGGCAACCGGAAAACACTCACTTCCACTTGCTGCTACTACTTGTCAGAGACATATCCCAAAAAGTCTTGCAAGGTCAATTGAACAACTGTACATGTTCTACTATTTTGATCTCTATACATAGTAACCTTCAAGGTCATACAAGCCTTATATAATTCTCTTTTTGTTTCTTTTTTTGCTGTCTGAACAGCCACACGACTCTTGCCCAGTGTATCTGCCAGTTCCATCTGACCACTGCTCAACAGCCAACCCACCCCTCTAACCCTCCTCGTCCACTCGCCTTCCTCCGTGTTGCCCTTCTCCAGAGATTCAGATATTACGTATAGTTACAAGTTGCAGCAGTAAAGAAAAAAAAGAAATGGTATCTCATCCCGAAGAAAAAAAAAAGAAAAAAAAACAGGCAAGAAAAAGTACATCCAACCCCCGTCCAAATCAGAAACTCCAGTCCCCAAACTCCCTTCTTTCTTTCTCTTATTTCACACCTCTCACAAAGCATAATTCTCTGCATGCAGATAGATTTCTTCCAGCATCGGATCTCCCCAAATCTCGGCCTGCAGCCTCGCAACCGTATTCGCAACACCAACCCGCATCGCCGGCGGGCCACACACAAACACCGCCGTCCGCCGTCCCAGAATACCTCGACCATCAGACCCGCCCGTCGCCCATTCGCGGAGCATGTAGCCCAGGTCCGGTCGCCCATACTCGACGCTCCACCCACCATCAATCTGGTGCGGCACGGGAAAAGCAAATCGCATCAGGTTCTTTTGGAACTCGGTCGGCGTCTCGGGAAAGCCGAATTCGAATCCGGATGGCGGGCCAAACGTGCTCGTGGGCCGCGCGTGGTGCTGCCCTTGCACTGCACCTACGTTGGTCCGCAGGTGAGCCAGCTCTGGCACGTCAGGACCACCCCGCAGGCCCCTCTCGCCAACATCGATGGACGGCGCATGGGGCTGGTAGCCGGACGCGTCGTCGTCCGATTCTTGCCCTTGCGCTGCAGCGAGATGCAACGACGTGCGCTTGTAGCCTGGTGAGTTGGGCGGCGGGTAATTAAAGTGCGGCGGAGCGTCCGTCTTGGTCTGCAAAGGCGGGAAGTGAAACTCGCGCTTCTTTCCCTTCTCGTCCGTGGAAGGCTGGTCAGACAGAGGCTCCTTGCTGTCGTGCGGCCCATCGTGGTGACCCTCGAGGCGCGAGAGTGCTTCGTCCGTGTACGACTGCCGGTTCTTGGGCGGTGGGTTCGGTGGTGGTGGTGGTGGGGGAACACTGTATGGTTGTAGGTATTTCTGCTGCGGCAGCGCCGTGAAGCGGTCCTGCTCCTCGGCCCGCAGCTCGCGCTCTCTCTCGGGGTCGCCCTGCGCAACATCTGCAATAAGTGCCGAGTTGCGCTTCGAGGCAATGCCCGCCACGAACCCGTCAAGACGATCGTGGAATGCATTGGACAACGGTCGCGGCGCACGAGCGCTGGGGCCCACCTGCGAGTTTCTCACTGCAGCCGTCACGAAGAACTTGCATGTCACGCTTTCTGGCGGTGCGGCCTCGCGGCAGATGCGCAGTTCCTCGCGAAACCAATCCATGGCCTCGAGGCGCTTGAGCGACCACACCACAACGATCTTCTTGGTGATAGCTTTGCCGTCCCGCATCCGCTTAATCAGGTTCAGCAACTGCGACATGAGCGATGTGATGCCGCTGCCGCCTGCAATGAGGATGCACGTGTCAAAGGCAGCCAGGTCGCGGCGCATGCCCCCATATGGCCCGTCCAAGAATGCGCGATATGTGTGAAAGGGCCCCTTTTCAATAGCCGTCTCAAGCACCTTTTTGGTGAACCCTCCGTATGGTCGAAAGACGAGGACACAGTCACGGTACTGCTCGCCATACTCGGAAGGGAAATCTTCGCTACAAAGCGACGAGATGGTAAAAGGGTGGTTCTCGAGAAGCGAGATGCCGGGCATGCGCAGGTACACGTACTGACCCGGTGCCCACTTCATTTGCGTTGGGATTGTGATTTTGATTGTGTTTTCCGTCATGATCTGAATGGCTGCCTCGTCGCCAACCAGGAAGGCGTACCGCCACGGCTTGGTCCAATTCAGCTTGCAGAAGCGCCAAATGTTGCAAACGACAATGATGGCGATCGAGGAGTAGAGGTAGCTCCATGACATCAAGAAGTTCTTGGTGTGCCAGAACAGCACCCCAATGTAGATGTACCCTACTGGGGCATGGAGCAGGGCAAACAGCTCGTAGAGATGGCGCCTGAGAATGGGCAGTGATGCGACACATAACCAACAAAGCGGAACGAAGGCTGCAACGCCACTGCCGTAAATGATGCCACCCGACGGCGGGAAGAGCTTATAGAAAACGGACATGCCGCCGTCCTCCCACACAGGCTGAATGAAAAAGGGAATCATGTGGACAAGAGACATGAACAGACAAAGGTATCCAGCCCACCGGTGGAACACGTTCAGACGATCCGGGGCAATGCCAGTTATCAAACTCAAGATATTGGCCTTGACAGCCGTGGCGATGATCCACGGGGTCATGGCCACGGCAAACATGCCGGCTCGAATGGCCAAGGGTGGCGAGCCGTAAATGATCTTGACCCAGTAGAGGGGTTGAGGCAGGAAGCAGTAGAGGGCCACAAAGGCGAGGCCCATGAAGCCGACCGCCAAAACGGACGAAGAGGAGAATGTGAATCTGTGTTTGCGCCATTTGATGTCGGGGATGGGCCGGTAAAAGACCCAGCGGAAGAGGGCAAGGGTGTCGTTGATTGTGCCAACGGACGAAAAATGAGCATCGGGGCGAAAGGCCGTCGCAGCCTTCTCTTCCTCGGGGAAGAAGTGTCGTCCAGGCGTCGCAATCTGCCCTCCCGTGTGCAAGCCGTCTTGTTGTTGTTGTTGAGCATATTGTGCGTCTGAAGTCCAGAGATTTGCGTAATACTGCTCTACTTCCTGCTTGTAGATTGCTTGTCTGATCTTGTCCTGCCAATAGTGCCATAAACGCACAATCAGGACTGCCACCATTAGCACCAAAGAAAAGTATGTCCAAGCCAACCCATACTTTCCCGATTTGATCCAAGGGTCGACGGTGTCTGCTTGTACCAGTCCAGGCGGGCTGGTGGCCGTCAAGGGGATATAGATACGCTTGGCCAGGTCATCTGCTCTTTTGGTAATCGCAGAGGCCATGCCGCGGATGCTTAACGATATTGTGCCGGCCATTTTGATCGCCTTGCAAGCGACAGCCCAGCTGTCGTCGTCAGAGGCAGAAGGCTGATGTGAGCGACAAAGCGCGGTTTATTTCACACTAACGACATGAGCATGAGCGAATCCGCTGGTCAAAGAGCCGTTGGCTGTTGGCTGTTGGCTGTGGGTTTGTTGTCGGTTTGGTGAAGAGACCGTTCGCTGGGAAGCAAGATAGGACTCTGTTTAGCAGTTCAAGATTGAATTGTTGCTTTGTTCAGGTCTGGAACACGCAAGCAGGATGTGGCCGCGTAGTCAAAGGTCCGTTGGGAAAAAAACGGTCGTGGAACAGCACCAAGGCCAGATGTGGGCGTGTCGATGTGGCTGCCCCCAAACTGAGATGGGAAAGAAATCGAAAGGTGGAGAAGTGTGCGAGGTAAGCCGTCTTTGGGGGCCGGACAGGCGCCGAACAGGTGTGTGACTTGACTGACACTGGACAAAATGGCGTCGGGTGGCGTGTCTGGATGTGTGCGTGTTTTTGCAGGACTACAAAAACGTCGTCTCGGATGCAAGGCGCCAATGTGGTTCCTTTTTGTGTGTCTTGTCTTATCTATTCTCTTGTAAAAGGAGGACCCCCAGCGTTCGGAAGACAGGATGCTAAGGTATAAGTGTGTGAAGCCCAAGCGGCAGATCGGGCCCTTATATTGGCTGGTCGTCTTTTCTGGCCTGTTCCCCGCTGTGTTTTGTCTGCAGTGTCGCACACACGCGGGGCGACAGAAGGGACAAGCAGGTGGTGAGCTGCGGTGAATGGACAGCAGCAGGCCCACCGAGTGGGGACTCGTGCTCGATCTGTGGCTCGGCACGCAATTGCATGCAGGTGACGAGGAGACTGGAGGAGTGGGGGGGAGGCCACCCTCGATGCCAGTGCTGCCAGATCCGTCTGCACCGGGCGCTATCGCTTTCTGCTCGCTCACGCTTGCCCAGAAGAGCGATGTTGAGCCCGGATTCGGCAGCTTGCAAGGGCACACGATGTTGCTATTGCCGAGGCGCGTGAGCACCCGTCTGTGCGAGAGAGAGCCAACGACAGGTGTGCAATGTTGGGCCGGCCCAGTAAGAAGTCGTCGAGTCTCGGCTCACAAGTGTGCTTGGTTTTGTGCGACGGACATGCGAGTCACTGGCGAGAAGGAGGCGGCTGGCGAACCCCAAAACAAGGCCTCGACAAATGCGTGCTCTCTGCTGCTTGGGACGACAGTCTGGGCTGAT
The DNA here is from genome assembly GCA_011317545.1 of Coniella vitis. Lineage (NCBI taxonomy): Eukaryota > Fungi > Ascomycota > Sordariomycetes > Diaporthales > Schizoparmaceae > Coniella > Coniella vitis. The sequence continues at coordinate 2,512,907 of WUJK01000004.1, read as the reverse complement.
GGTCTGGTGCTTTTGTCGTGGTCGTGGTCGTAGTCATAGAAGGGGAGGCAAATCTTGAATCTTGTCAAGACGCGCCTCTGTCCACACATAATCACACACCCCCCCAGCCCTCCGAGACCGTCAGAAAACGGTAGCCAATGACGCCGACACGGCCATGTGGGCAACTGGATGGCACACTGGCCGCCTTAGGTGTGCGTGGGCGCTGATTGGTTCGTCAGCGCTGGGCCCGAGAGATTTTGTGATTTGACGATGGGGACACACTTGCATGGTAGCCAAGCCGACAGCGGGAGGATCCAGGGCCCAGCTGCAGGTTCTGGGGCCCTGCCAGGGCACTGGCTGGATTCGCAGACAGGCAGACTCACGATTGCCAGTGTGCGTCAGCCCACCAGCAGCCAATATGGGGCCCAAGGCAGATGAGAGAAGGAGAAAATTCAGGGCAGAGTCACAATGGCCCGGCATCCTGTTTGGCGGTTGGTGATGCGTGCCAGTGCGTCTGTGATTTGACAGCAGGCACGACGGCAGAGATCCCTGCCAGCGCTAAATTCGAAGCCATGATTGGCTGGATCAAGCCTGGATCCCTGCGGAAGCACGCGGGTGATGGGTCTGCTGGCTTTGTAAGTCAATAGTACCCCACTTTAAACTTCCGCTTACAGCGTTGGCGGAGTACTGAGTACTAAGAAGTGATAATTCTCCGAGTCTGTCCTCACGGGTACGTACCGATACACCGCGAGATACGATACTAACTATCAGCAAGTAGATCTCTCGAAGCATCAGGGTGCTATCAAGACTGCAAAAATGTTAGCCAGGCACAACTTGCACTAGTACATAGCACAGCACAATAGCTCATCCTCCTGCCTCTTCAGGCCTGCGCACTGCATCGAACCCCACTTCCGCCGGGCTGGCCCGCATGGCCCGTACCTGATGGCCCCGTAGTGGCCTCGCAGTAGCACACTTTCATTGCCCTGCCTCCTTCTCCCTTCTGGTTATCCCGCAGACAGGAGAACCAACAAAGAATCATACCATAGCATACACGCGGCGCACACACATCACATCTCAATCATCACTGTATCCATAGTAGTAGTCGCAAAAGTAGCGTCGTAATCCTCCTTTACCATTCCCCCACCCCCAAAAAGAATTGTTAAACCCACCCGCAGCCCACCTCCTCCACGCCCCGTCTTTTTAGGCCTTCAAGTCACCATCTCATTGCCCCCTCATTGGCCACCCTGCTGCACCGAGAGACTGGATCAGCCGCCCGGGCAAAACTGCCATCACACACGCAAGCTCTCACATACTATGTGCATAAAAGTTCTTACCACATGCTACCACATATTGCCAGTCGGGGTGTGCTGCGATGCTGTGCATGCTGCGGTGCTGTGCTGTCAGGAGAATGCTGATATTCGCCTCATTTCATTTAGAACCCCACCCCCCTTGCTCAAATCCAATTGAATCCAAACTTTGCCAATCCAACCAGCCAACCAGCCAACCAATCATATCGAGCCCTCCCATGCTTTGGCACTCAGCAGCCGAGGAGCAAGACTCCATCTTATCACTCATGCACGGTGGTGAATTCCCATTCGGCACCCCGCACAGCTTCATCACCACCAACAGTAGCAACGGCGGCAGCGGCAACGGCAAGCAAGCACTGAACAAGCAGCCGAGCGGGCCGAAAGCCCCCAGCTCGGCTCCCCCGGCAAAGGCTGTCTATGTAGTCTCGGTTCTCCGTCGACACTGACACAATACATCTAGTCTTGCCCCTGTCACATTATACTATGTATGCGCGGTGCCATCAAACCAACCAAGTTACATACATACATACCTTGTAAACCCTGCGGACGAACTCATCCGCGCATCCGCCAACTAGGTATCAAAAGGCCCTGAAGCGCGTAATGAGTCCTTCCTTGCCTTGCTTGCCACTTTATCTACAGTCACAGGGGAGCTGCCCAATGCGTATTTACTCATGTGGTTTGAGGCACATGTGCGATCTGATCTGATCTAATCTGTTCAGACAAGGTACACTGCGTCAAGGCGCTTACCATGTAGCATCCGCTCCTGACAAGGGCGTCTTTGAGTCTGGCGTCTGGCCGTTGGCGTCTACACCACATCACAACTTTGGGATGATCGATAAACTCCACACATAGACGGGCGATGTACACAAATTGACACTCGTACACGCCACCATATCCAGGTTCAGAGTGTCAACAAGACTTGGATTCAGTTCAAGGATGGGCGTTGATCTGAAGGATGGGCATTCATCTTCGTTGTATGAGAGCAGAGATTTACTAATCCAACAAATATAGAACAATGATAGGAACTCAGACATGATAGGTATATAGAAGCGAGGTAAGTTATCTCAGGTAGCTTGTTCACCGTGTTACCCATCCCAATCGACGCATATGCAGTTGGGCAAGTGCAGTCTCACCACATGACGAGTGAGCTCACATCCGCGCTCAAGCTACGTCCTTGGGCCATTTCTGCAAGTACCATACCTGTGCCCAAGCTGAGTGAGATGCCCCATGGTCCGTGGCCAGCCGCAAGGAAAACGCCACCCTCGGCGTCAGGCCGAGTCGCGATACCCTCGCCGAGATGTTCGTCTGCCACCCGCGAGATGATGGGCGTTCCGTACGGTGTCACTGGCCGGAAGCACAATCCTTCTCTAAGCACTTCCAGATCGTCGGTCACGTCGAGACCTGGAGGGCCCAGAAGCTGCACGGCCATCTTCCTGATTTGTGCAATGGCTTCCGACTGGATCTGACCCTTGGTGGAGTCCGGGGGTAGTGGAATAGTAGACGAATTCAGGCCTCCAAGCCAGATCTCGCCGCCCACGCGTGAAAAGAATTCAGGCGAGAAGCCTGCTTTACTCGTAGCGAAGACGGCGTGGCAGCCAAGTCCGGCCGCCTCCATCTGTTTGGTCCATCGTGGTGATCGGAGCACCAGCGAGTGCCCGGCAAGGCTGGAAATAGGCAGTTTGCTGGTGGACTTTGTAAACAGCTCTGAAAAGGTTTGCGCCGACCAGGCACCGGTAGCGATGATCAGGCGGGCGCATGGAAGATCACTCTCGGTGCCTGTCTTGTTGGCTAATATACGAACGGTGGATAGCTCGTTACGAATATCTGTCATGACCGCCACGGCCTTGGCAGGGTGGTGCAGATGCACTCCAAGCCTGACACATTCATCCAACAAGAACCGGCACAGCTTTAGAGGATCGAGCTGCGCAGTTGTTCCCGGGTCCCCAATCACGTTGATTTCATCACCGTCTTCCCTGCGCAACCACGGCGGAGACATTGAAGTAGCATTCTCAGCCTGTGTGGCTGCACCCTCGCGACCTTCGCCCCCACTCCCACTCGAGGCTGTTGCGCGGCTGGCCCCGCTCCGCAGCCAATCCTCACCACGCACGCCGCGGCCTTCCAGCTTGACCGCGCTAGGGGTATAACTGACAGCCGTACTCATGCGGTAGCTCCATTTAGAGCCGCCATCGTGGGCCATTGCAAGACGCTTGTGTTCATCAAAGCTCAGCGCACCAAGAGAGGCAGACCCGGGGCCAAACCAGTCACGGGCCAGGAACCCTCCGGCATAACCCGAGGCTGAGGCAAAGAGCTCCGGTGACGACTCGACCAGATGAATGGTGGAGGGAGGCTGATGGCGAGCGAGGTAGTAAGCGGTCGACAAGCCAATGATGCCGGCGCCCAGAATAGTAGTCTCCGTGGCCATGGTTGCGGCTGCGCAGAGTTGAGCGATGCTTTCAATGTCAGGCTATAACGGGCTGGACAGTTGGACGTTCAATTTTTCAGCGAGTGTGAACTTGGAAGATGTGGCACTCTTGGAGAGCAACGAAGTGTACTCGAGGAACGGAATTCTGGTCTTCAAGGTAGTTGTCTGTCTGTGCTGATTTATCTCAAAGCTCTCGATGAGCTGAAAATGTCTTTGCTGACAAAGTGGCGAATCAACAGTCGCTGGCGTGATGAGCCATGGACTCGCCGACATAGGCGCACCGTAAGTCGGTACAATGCGGCAGCCAAAATGTAACACCACGGGGCGACGATTGCAGTTCGAGCAAGAAGTCCAGACTGAAAACCTTGGCAGCCTCTCGGCCGTTTTATGAAATTGATGGCAGTTTGGTAGTTTGATATGGTTCCCGTGCTGCTTGTCCGAGCGGGAAACCACATGCTTGGCTCCTGATGGCCCGGCTGCTTAAGTATGTTCTTTATGCGTCGACCAGATTCCAAGCAGCCTGCGATTCGGTGGACGACCAATGCCGGACCGGCATGCATACAGTAGGCGGTAGCGAGAAGTGGAAATAGCTTGAGCTCGATGCATCATTGCTGCTCAATTTAGGCCGACTGCAAGATTGTGACTATGACTTGGCAGCCTGGCTCGGCCTGCGCATTGAACAGTCAGCATTTCCGCTGGATGGCGAGTGACAGGTCGTTTTGGATGCTCTCAAGGCGCATGGTCTAGCTTTGCGATCAATGGGCTGGAACGCCTCGAGACAAGGAAGAGAAAAGTGCGGGCTAATACTGGCTCCTGGTGCGGTGATTCTTGGTGATTGAGCCTGGAAGCAAAGTTGTGGTGCAGAGGATGCCTGCGGTTGGCAAAAGAGACCATTGTACTATGTAAAGGTGTCCCCCCTGAGGCACCGAGATACCTAGTCACACTTCATGGGAGGAACAGAAAGGGATGGCGACGCGGTTGCTGTGGCGTTTGTTGCGTTGTTCCATTCAGGGATACTCTAGCTAAAACGGTCGCTCCTTCCAATGCGACGAAACTCAAGATGAACTGGACACCAACCTCTCCTTACGCCACAACTTCCACATGGGGCAACTACGATCTGATGACAAAGCTCGATACAGGATCGAATGCTCCAAAGACTGCTAAAATTTCCGGCACCGACACCGGCACCGGCACCGGCACTACGCAGCGACGCCATTTCTGTCATGCGCTGGTTTACAAGCCGATCACCTACATAGTATCATGTCATGATACGCAGCGATTCATCTTTCACCGAGTCGTGGCACTTGTTTCTTCAGCAGCTGGCGCGTCTTGTCCATACGAGTTAACAACGGATTGGTTCCTACTTGTGGATATGGGAATCTGGAGTAGAATACCACTGTTGCCTACAAGACCTTCACTTGTGGCTGTGTATAGCATCCAAGGATCGTTGTACATAGTATTTAACCCCTTTTCAAGGACATGCATAACAATGGATTCCAAGCAACATCCAACACAAACTAATCAAAGTAGCAAAAGGAAGAGGCGTCTAAGCCCGCAGGATGAAAGCGTCCATTTAGGATATTGCACTCACGTACAACCAACCACATGTACATACTATATTTATATCGATCGGCGTGGTTGACGAGTTCGCCATAATTCCTTGGTGCAGATGGGAACAGCTAAAGAAGTGTTTCTATTTGCAAATTCAGCGTACCAGACGAACGGCGGTCCCGGGGTCAAAGACAGGGCGAAGACAGGGCGAAGACAGGGTATCCCACCACGCAGCGAGGCCTCATCGCTGGGCGTTTCATGGGCAAGCATGCCTATTGCCACTGCTGCCACTGAAAGAGGCCAGTGTTTGTCCAACCTGCCCGATTGGGAGCAGCGGCGCGTTTCGCACAACGCTGTCATCCAGGGGTTGGCGTCCTGCTATTGGCCCGCTGCTCAGTCTGCCCCTGCCCCTAAGAACCGCTGCCCCGCTTCTGTGCGGTATTCTGTACTCTGTCTGTACTCCGGTGCTGAAGGGGCCATCCTCCCCGCTGAAGGCGCTGAAGCCCGGTTGGAGGATTTTGAGGACGAGAACAAGGCCGCTGTGTTGCCTCTCGGTGCACAACAATGCACCCACGCATTGGTTCAGCAGCCAATGAATCGTGCTGTTGGCGGCCGAATCGTGCAAACATGGGACCCAAATTCACACTGGCTCATCCTAGCCTTTGTGCTGCGACAAAGACATGGTGACAAGGGCTGTGTTCGGAGCGGGAGCTCTCGCGCCTGGCCGCCGTTCAAGTCAAAAGCACTCGAGCCGCCATGCACTCAATCTTGGGACATTTTTCTCGTTCGACTCTCTTCTTCACTTGTTCTTCTGGGTTGCTGTTCCCAGCTGGCTGTATTTTCTATCTCTATCTTCTACATTCTCGACAACCAGGCGTATCTATGTGCTACCGGTAGCAAGCCTGGTTATTAACGCTCCTTTGCAACACCGCGGACTGTGTCCCTTGAAACGAAAGCAAACAACACTCGCCTTGTGAGCCTCGAAAATCCCTGGAAGGACAAAAGACAAACATTATTTCCCATTGTCTTGTTGAAGAAGAAGAAGAAGAAGAAGAAGAAGAAGAAGAGGGTTCATTTCTCAGACAATCCTCCCCATTACCACCATTGCCACGAAACCCGCTGGGCGATACTCCACCAAATTCACCGAATCTAGTCTCCATCGTTGTGCTCGCTATTCCGCACCGCCAAAATGCAAATCACGACCATTGTCGCATCTCTTGCCCTCGTCGGCTCCTCTGTGGCCCGCCCGACCCTCCGTGCGGTAGGCGATCTTGTCGAACCCTCGCGCACAAATCTGTTGAGCAAACGATCCGCCGCCTCGGTCATTGAGGCCATCATGCCCAAGTCCAGCTCGTGTTCGGGCCGCGGAGACGAATGCACCACCGCAGCGGTGGCGGGGCCTTACCTGGCCGAGTCCATGTCTACCTACGATATTACCACCGGTGTCGAACAAGCTGGTATCTTGGCTTTGATTGCCTACGAATCTGGTGAGTTGCAGTACAAAAAGAATACGAATCAGGACGCAAACGAAGGTCGTGGTACTGTTAATGAGTAAGTTGCCGTTTGGTTTCCTTTTTTTTTTTTTTTAATGCTTTCCCACCCTAAGCACATTTGGCTGAAAATCGCTAATAAACATTCATAGGCAAGGAGCTCAATACAACATTGACTACGCAAACACCTTCTCAGAACTGGCGGCCCAGAACCCCACAACCGCTACGGTGCTTGACTTGGTGACGGCCGACGAGTACAACTTCGGCACCGGCGCCTGGTATTATAGCTCCCAGTCGGCTTGCGAAACAGCGCGCTCCATGTCCAAGGATGATGCCGATGCCTGGTTTGACGAGTACATGGCCAATTGCGATGGCATGGGCAGCAGCTGGGCCACCTCGGAGCCAGAGCGCGAGACGTACTGGACCGCCGCCAAGGAGGCTTTCGGCCTCAGCTAGACATCCAGATCCTGACATCAATCTCGGGCTTTTTAATTTGCTCTTTTCATTCTTTGCTCATAAGGAGCTTGTTGGTTCGTTTGAATGGTCTGCTTGGCTAGGGAATCTTGGTCGGCAGTGGCTTGGACAACCGATACTTTTGTTGTTATTCACTCCCACATGGCGCATGCTACGAACGACATCTACGAGACGAAGTTGTTTTCTTGCTTCTTCCGCAACCTCATTGTGCGTTGGGGAGCTCTTTTGGTTTTTTTTTTGTACATTGAATTATACCCTTAGCATGAAGGAGTATTGGTGCCTGTGTGATTTGCCGCTGTCATGTTGATTTCTCGCATTGCTACCTTTGATGATGTCGATTACGAAATTCGAAAATACAAGAGGCTGTACAATTTGCATATCCTCTAACGTCAAGTTGGTCCCTACTGCCCTCGAATCTGCACTGCGTTATGGCGTCCTTCGGTGATCATCCTTAGCTTGGAACCATTTGTTGCTTTATTCCAGTGTCTCAGAAGTCACATCATCTTCTTTCATACCACGTCCCCAAGTATTCTTCTGATCATTGCCACCTTCTGAAACTACAGAATCGGGACTTGTTTTTGAATTTTGCTTTGCTCAGGGCACATAAGCAGGCGGCGGTGGGCTCTGCTTCGTAGCTGCTGTTGCTGCTGCCGGCAATCTCTCCACCCTCTCGCGAGCCCGTTTCTCATTATCGAGATCGACAGCGGTATGTCCTGGCTGCAAAGACACTTGCGTGGGCTTCTTCGATTCCTCGGAAGGCTCGCAAGACCGAATGGAGACTGCGTCCTGGTCCTGGCTGGCATCATCATCTTGTCCGTCCTTCAGCGTTGGTAACTCCGTGTTGGCCACCTTCGTCTGGTAGTCCGCCGATTAGACTGCTGGCTGTGCAACTGGAGTTTGTGCGTTCGCTTTGGCATTGTTCTCTACTTCCATCGCGGTGGCCTCTGACTTCTCGCTCTTTTCTGCACTCGAGTGTCTTGCTTCCGCTTTCACTTCAGCCGGTGGTGCAGGTATCGGCTGTTCATGCACAGTCCCCATCTCAACGTCCCGACTCCCATTTCTTCTTTTTCTGCGAAGGGACCGCCCACAGCACTTCGTGTCATCCTCCAACATCCGAAAACTGCCCAACAGCCCCTTGATCTCGAACAACATCAGCCAGGACCAGACCGCCAATAAATACACCCCGTACGCCACCATTAACACGGGCCACAGCACGGCAGGAGCAAGAAAAACCACTAGCCAGACTGGCCAAAGGCAGACTTCGCGTTTGAGAATGGACGGGACCCAATACGCGCGGTAGGTGTGTCCTCCTGCGGAATCGGTTGTGCGGCCGATGACGAGGATGATCCAGAACATGAAGGGCGTGAGGACGGCGTAGACGACGAGGTAGACTATGTAACCGTGGAAAGAAGAAGAAGACGAGGAAGAGGAGGAGAATGCCGCCATGATGATAGTTTTGTTCTGGGCTGGTTACAATGATGGGAGTATCTTGATCTCGGGACTGCTGGTTAAGTAGATGACTCCATCCTCGTTATATTTGTTATCGGGCTCTTCTGTTATGCGTCTTGATTGGAAGGTGTAATTACTTCCTCGGTCAAGGCTCTCAGGCTCTCAGCTCAACATCTCCAGCAACCCCTCAACCCTTTTGTTGACGGGGAACAGCAACGAGAGCTCTCATATGAGCCTCTATGGAAAAGAAAGAATGGATGCCCAAAGATGGACAAGACTCAAGGCTCAACACCAAATGACGGGGGCTCTACTTATGATAAGCTCAACACTGAGAACCAAAGGGCCGTACCATTGAAATCACTCGCTGCTGCGCCCTGACGTAGCGAATCCTGCCCTTCCTCCTTCCCTCTGTTACCATTCCAGTATAAGGACTATGTAGCCCGCTCGGCTCCTTCAACGGGAAATGGCTGGGTAAGAACCCCCCCCCCCCCCCCTTCCCTCCTTGCAAGTAGTAGTGGTGTCCAAGTTGTCCCTCGCTTGTGTGGTTCTGCTGCATGTCAGATTTTGAGGCTTGATCGGCCTACTTACTTTATCTTGTACAAGTGCTGTACATGTCACAAGCACCCCCGGCGACACTACATTTAGACACATATTGACAACGGCTCGAGATGCTATTTCTACTACTTTTATAAAGAATGGGCGCGTCACTCAGGATTGGGTCGCAGGTATTATGTATTGGCTCTGTCGCTGGGGCCTGCTCACTATGCGTCCTTTCTCACAATCTGATCATTTGTCCGTCTTGCTCTGTGCGCCGGGAGTGGGAGACTCTCTTTCAATGAGGGGCGCTTACAGTCCAGTCACTTCCACAGGTGCTGAGGCCATTTCTGTACTTCCAGACTACACAAGATGAGGGGTGAAATATCGGATGACTGGCTGTGTTGTGTGAGAGAGAGCCCATGGACTACTATGTAGACGACCCGGTCAAGATGAATCAGAAAGTCAAAGAAAGTGATATACAACTTGTACAAAGACCCCCTAAAGATCGTTAAAATTCGGGTTCTCAAAATCAAAAGGAAAGATGCAAGTATTTGGGATTCTGTTTCGGAGGGATACATGATGAATAGCTGGCCGGTATTATCAGCCTAGCCCGTCTTACGAGGCAATATCTCCTTAACACCAGGCAACAACATAAGTAAAGTCGTTTCCAATCCAGCCCATTTGCATAGATCCTAGGGTCTCTAACTCACAGAGAAGCCAAGGCAATGATATGGACCCCGATCGATACGAAGCGGGTGGGGGGGCTGTTGCTTGACAGCACTACTACCTCTAGCAGGCTTTTCCGTTCTCTGGAGGACGTATAAGCAAATAGTCCAACCCTCTCTCCATCGTGAAGGATCCATAAGATAATTGGGAAATTATGAACGATTCATAAACCCTCTCCCTCTTGTCCCCCTGGCCCTATGATTCAAAACTCATTAGTGTGTCTTCTCTCCCCGTGCAACGGACTGCAATGAACAGTGTTGTTGAACTTGTTGTTGTGGTGTGGGTCGTCACAGGTCCCCAAGCCATGGGCCGTCTTGAAGAGTCATTGTCAACTCACCACCTGAGATTGGCCTTTCCTCTTCTTGCCCGGTCCAAGACTATATCCCCGTGCCACAAAATTGTCACTAATGGCTTGGCCCCTTTCGTTTTCCTACTGTCTGTCTGCAATAAGTCATGTACTCAATCTCACGTCTACCCTTCCCGCAGGCTGTGGACCGGTGGGATGGTCGAAGTCCTCCAATGATGTTGATTCACCCAAGAGCCTCGGCGGTATTGTGAACAGAGAGAGAGAGAGAGAGAGCGCGCTTTGTGTGGAGAGGAAAAAAAGCAAAAAAGAGCGAGTCAGACGGAAGCACAAGATTCAGCCCCAACTTGTTGATTGCTTACGCCGGAATCTAGAATTTGCAAATGTGTTACCGTAGAAACAAGTCTTTGACTATTTCAACAAGGCCTTCGGGTTCAAGACCAGTCTTCGTTTTTTTTCACCATTATTAGACCAGACGGTCTCTCTAACGAGTAGATGTCTTGAGTAAACAGCCCTATCGGTGCAGCTAGAGCGGATATAACTCAGGCGTTGTTTTTGATGTCGAGTCTTGTCACGTTGAAACTTCGGATGTGTCTGGTTATCAGACGAGACCGCGCATCATTGAAAAATAAAGATCCCTACAGGTACAAACACAAACACAAACACAGGCACAGCACAATCAGACCGACGGACAGAAGCCCCCGGATTGCCACTCACAGAACAACGCCAGGCGATTCAAACACAAAAAAAAAAAAAAATACATCGCGATCGTACGATCATTGGTCACTCACTCACTTCTCTTTTTTCTGCATCCGCGTTGAAGCTTAAGAGTAGTACGCACACACGCGACCCCCGCCTTACCTAACGTAGTATATACATAGTACACAGAGGGCGGGATTCTTCCGCGATTCTTTTTTTTTTTTTTTTTTTTTATCTTTCTCTCTCTTTCTCTCCTTCTTTTCTTATGGGTTGGGCCTGCATCTGCCGAGCTTGCTACTTACATATGACAGCTGTGAATGTACATGGTAAGTACATATCTTGCGCAGAGTCCAAAATTCCGTCATGATGAAAGGATTACATGACTAAAGATCGAAACACATTCCCACACATCATCGCAAAAACATTCACCCCACCTGTAGACAGTCAGTCTATTTCCAAAACGGTGATAGGCTGGTAGGCAGGCAGGCAGAAGAAAAAAAAAAGAAGAACTTGGACAACACGTGAAAGAAGGCAAGACATGAAAGACATGAAAGTCTTGAGAGGAAGAAAGAAAACAAAGCCATTCGCGACCCCAGACTCGCTTGCCTCGATCCAAGATCTAGACGAGGACCACCCGGACCCGGACCCGCCAGGTTACTTTGAATAGTGGTGCTCGATATACTATGTACTCAAAATTGTGGACACCTGTGAAGGCATCGTGGCTTGGCTGATGTCTTTGCATGTACTAGTAAGGAAAAACGAAAAAGAGGAGAGCGCCCAAAGAACCATCAGGGCTGAAAATCCCGCAAGACAGAAAGAGAGAGTGTGTGAGAGAGAGTGAGAGTCAAGTGAAACACACACACACACACACAATTCAGGAAAAAGAAAAAACCAGAAGCCAGGGCGGCAATTGCAATGCCATAACTCTAAATCCACCTGCTTGAGAGAGACTCAAACTCTGCATACACACGTCCATGATATCTTGGTAGCGAAAAGAGGCCAAACGAGCTACAAGCTGGTGTAGCATGCCGCAGTATTTCACCCACACTTTTGAGGAAACATTGGTAAGTATTGGCTTGACGAGACAGTGCATGCTAAAATAGCAAACTGCAACGCTGTTTAGGGGTTTTCGGAGGTTAGTAGTGACAGGCGACGTGAAGGGTTCCCAAGTATACCTCTGCGAACACAGTCACTTTTTCTTTCTTTTTAATGATCTGCAGCTTGCACACGGAGTATGCCGTTTGACACCACCACCACCACCACCACCACAACAACAAAGAACACAAAAAGTTATTTGCAAACCCATCCGTTGCCACAACACCATTGTCGGTTTGGCGCCCACACTACTGGGTCGTTTTGATTTTCTCCGTTGCGAAGCATTCTCCGGTCACTTCCAAGAGAGAAGCCCCAACCTTGAGATACTATAGGGTAGATAGAAGAAACCGCGGGAGTCGGGCCGAGACGCAATCAACACACCCCCCCCCCAGCCCATCAGCCCACCTTCTATGGACACCAGGATCGACAACATAACATTTGCCGAGTGGGGTGCGTGTCGATAGGTACCAGAGTCCACTTTCATGAAGTGATGGACATTGTCATGAGAAATGTGCATCTGTAACTTGAACCACAGAACGAAATATTCTCTTTCTCGTCGAAAGCAGAGTGTAGCGCAATATAGACCGCACACACAAAAAAAAGGACGCAGCTTATCGTGTACAGACAAGACCCACACGTACCTCGAAATCATCTTCCCTCTCATCCCATCCCATCCCAGGCTCCAAGAGGGCATAGCTTTGAAGGCGTCTTGCAGTGGCTGTGAGCCATTACCTAAAAAAAGTTTAATTGGAACCGTTTACAACCTGGGGAAGAGGAAGCTCCATAGTCTCAGGTACCGACCCACTCAAAGGCTCATGGCGTACCCGTATCGAGACTATTATAGTATAGAGTTGTTCTTCAGCGAAGGGATTGGTTCTTCTGGCCGTTGTGGATTCTCGGCCTGTTGATTCTTCGTATAATAAGCAGTAGACCAAGATCCTTCAGTGTCTGTATGTTTTCGTGGCGCCCCCGGTGGTGGAACCGATCAAGTGTAATATTCTTTTCTGGCACATCCGATCATAGGAGAGGCATACACCACCACAGAAACCAGCATCCTGCTGTTGGAATAATCCCGCATCCGACTGATCGATAAACCCCAATGGAAGACATAGTATGCGGATCCGCTATTGCTGATCCAAGTCCGTCCATCCAGGCACGGATTGGCAAAGCTTGGAATCGAATTAAGCAACTCTGGGCATTCTTCGACTCCCTCGCAAGCTGCTAGATGGGTGTCGTCTTGATGAGGTGCTGCATCCGACCATGCGCCCGAATGGTCCCGTCTCACACTTCGTCTCGGCTTCGCGTTCGCCAGTACGCATGATCGACCCGCGCAGGACTCTCGAAAAAAAGACATATTGCTCCAATCGAAGGCACCGGTGATGGAATGTTTCGCAAAGGAGACGTAGGCTGTTTTCCCCCTTCAGCGTCGAACACACCTGCACCGTAATAGCAACATCGTGCAGCTCTTGTAAACAAACCAAGGTCCAGCAGCTTCTTTCATGCATTGGTGGCATTGAATGTTTCCCGCCTGTGCGACAGTGACCCGAAACCTGGACTGTACGCAAGCGCGCTCCAGCGCAAAAAATGGTTCCGTCCTTCGCGCATGTAGGCAGTGTAGGGTAGTCAGCGCCGGGAGAGGGAGGAAAACAGAGCCCTGTGTACCCCGTGTCAAGCTGTCAGGGCTCTCTCGCCTCTTGTGGCCCCCTTGGGTTGTTGGCCCGGTGGACGCCCATGTCATTGATGCGCCATTTGGCCACCACTTGCAGGGAACGCTGCTTCGGGGAGACTTCAGCGAAGCCCCGCATTTTGCTACTATTACTATGTAGCACTTTGAAGAACCTCCCTCAACGCGTCGACGGACCATGTACAGCGGCATTCTCCCTACTAGTCCAAGAGTGTAAGCAATACGTGCTGCCCTGGGGTGTCCGGTTCCGGTCACTGGCTGAAACGCGTGTCCACTGCATATACACCTGCAATGTACTATAGTACGAGGAAGCTAGATGGTAAAGCAAACCCTCAAGCTGCGAACGACCACAGGAGCTCTCGTCAACCGACTCGTCGCCCTCTTACCGAGAGAGTTTTCAAGCCCCCATGTGGTTGTGAGAGAGGCGCAGAATAAAAGAAACCCAGAAAGCAAGGCTGAGGAGCCGCTGGATCAAAGGGCGCGGGTAGAGCATAGCCTGCTATATGCTCATGCAACGGCTGCCGGTTGAAAACGCCACCCACCCACACATACCGCTGGTACCGATTAAGTGCGGTACGACAGGGAGCGCGCATATTCCAACCTACCGGTGTCCCGGTGCCTTGCATGCTGGTGAGCTCTAGCACCTTTTCCTCCATCTTGGCAAATTGGCAACTTTCCCAAATTCCGTCCAGACTCCTCTTGACCACCTGGTGCCAGCAGAACAGGGAGGGTGCCTAGTGAGTAAAAATATTGGCAGGGGACAGTATCGAACTTGAAGTGCGCGTGCTATTTGTAGACAGCCCACGCCCCAATGCTTTTTGCTGGATTTTGATCCCATACCGTCTGCCCGCCGAATGCTATCCGGAGCAGCGAGTATGATCATCTGGGACCCTGCCGTGTTGAACAACGACTGACTGGGCCAACCATCAACTTCAAAATCGATATCGCTGTTGCGCCTGACCGCACCTCGACGGCCGACAAAATGCAACCAGGCGGAAACTCTGACGGGCTGATAGCCGTGGCTATCATTGCCATTGTCATCGGAACAATCAGCATCTCACTCCGACTGTACACACGCAGATTCGTGTTGAATCAAGTATGGCTTGACGACTACTTTGCTGTCGCTTCGTGGGTGAGTCGCAGAAACCGCTACCCCCCCCCCTTCCCCCTTCCCATTCTAGGACCCTAGGATGATTCTGAAGCTTGGTCGATGTCGTCCACGATTATCGTTGCATGCTGTTGACCATTGTGATCATACCACATGTAGGCTTGTCTGATAGCTGTCACAATATCCAACTTCCACAGCATAGGCACTGGTCTCGGGCACCACATCGATGAGATCCCAGAGGCTATGTTGCCCGCATTCTACAAGGTCAGTGAAAAAAGGCGCCCAAGATCTGAGAATCATGTAATAAACATCTTGTGCTGACGGTGTGTCTGGTTGTGCTTGCAGGACTTGTGGCTTGGTCTCGTCATCTATAACATCGCGCTTCTTTTCCTCAAGTTGACCCTGTTTTTCCAATTTTACCGAATCATCCGGTCGACCTCTTGGCGCGGCCTCAAGATCTTCAATATTGTGACCATGTGCCTCATCGGCGGGTGGCAGGGTGCCCAGGTCTTCGTCCAAATATTCGCTTGCGTGCCCGTCGAGCGATCTTGGGACCGGACGGTCGCAGGCACATGCCAGTCCATTGGCGTGACGCGGACAATGAACATTGTCGGCAACATCGTCACGGACTTTATCATCCTGCTGCTGCCACTACCGACAATTTGGCGTCTTTCTCTGCCGACGCGGTCAAAATATGCCGTGATGGGTATCTTTTCGCTGGGATTCTTGTGAGTACCACGCCCACGCCTCTTCTTCTGTTCTTTTTGTGCCATGGCAAAGATTCAAACTCAGCTGACATTCATGTAGCACTTGTATTGTGTCCATCCTTCGAGGAACCCTCAACCAAGGCGCCCTCGAGGGGGATGTCTCGTGGGCTTCCGTATCCATCATCGCCTGGACGACGGCCGAAATACTTACTGGCGTGATCATCGCGTCTCTATCGACTATGCGCCCGCTCATCAGCCGGTATATGCCCGGCTGGACCATGCCCGACTCCAGCCGGCATATCACCGCCAGCCAGCGTGCCAGCTACGGTCTGCAAACTCTGACCAAAAAGTCGGCCGCGAGCAGGGCCGAGAGCAAGTCAGCCATCCTGTCGAGGAGCAGCCGTTTCGGCAACCACGGCTGGCTCGACCTGACCGAGTCGGATCGCGAGGAAATGGAGTCAAGACAAGGCACGGCAGACGTGGAAGCGGGAGACACGCCGCAGCTCAAGACGGAGCCTGATCATGGCCAAGCGAACACTCACGTGTCAGGGGATTGGTCGGCGTCAAATAATAAATAACGCATTTGTCTGTGTATGTCTGCTATTGAATGTTTAGCTCCTTTCCTCGATAGCGGCGCAATCAAATACGGCGGCTGGGATTGATTTTGTTGTTCAGGGACACTTACTTGCGGCGTGAAAGACGGTGCGTGCACACCCATTTCTGTAGAATCGTGATCCTCTCCCTAAAAAATGGACATCCTGGTCATATGACCTGAGGGGATCGCTCCTTCCGTCGATGTTGAGTGGCAATCATCATCGCCAATCGCCAGGTACCAAGAAACATTTTAATCTGGCACCCCAATCAGCGGGGCCTTCCCGCCCGGCCCCTCGGCCCCCAAACCCAAGGCCCCCGCAGATGCCCCACTTTGAGCTCCGATCCATTGAAATCTCGCAGGGGCAGAACGCGACTTTTGGAACTTTTTATCGGCTTCATTATCCTGCACGCAGCCCGCGGGCCATCCGCAGTCTTCAGCGCACGCAGTCGCCAGGACACAGCACCAGTTATTTGAGCAGCAGACCAACCTCGCTGCTTGAACCATCACAAAAACCCCGTGAAGCCATTCGTGGAAAAAAAGCACAACAGGCCACGACTTTGCTACCACTGCCAGCGCCGCGCATCAACCCAGGTCTCTCGCAGCCATGGCTCCCTCCAGCCTCTCAGCGCACGCCGGCACCGGAAGGCTGCTCATCAACGCCCTCAGTAGATCCAGGCCCTCGTCTTGCCCCATCCTCCCATCCATCGCAAGCACCCACCGGCGCGCCCTCCACTCTTCGCCCCCCCATGCCGCCGACGTCTCCCCCTTCTCAGCAGTTGGCCCTCCTCCAGAGCCACCGCAACCAGCAGCAGAGCACCCATACGCAAAGATCGCGAGAAGACGCAAGCAAGCTGAGCTACTGCGCGCTGCAAAAGAGATTCGGAAAGCAGGCGGTGGCGACAAGGGCAAAACTCCCTTGAAGAAGCGCTTCTGGCAACATGTCTATGTGAAGGAGGTGGATGGTGCGTCGTTTGTCTTCCTGCTCTGTGGCATCGAGAACAACTTCCGCGCCGGCGCATATGCTAACACAACCTTTTCTCTCGGCCACAGCCTCTTATCAGATCCATCTTGATGCTCGCCCGCTGCGACACCCCCACACCAAGGAGATTATCAACATCCCCGCGTCCAAGCCCCTCCTCGCACATGCACTTGCCCTTGAATGGGACCTCCTTACATCAGTGCAAGATGCGACAAAGCAACATCTCATCCCCCTCACATCCATCATCTGCCGCGCCCTCGACATAGCAGCAGACGATGCCGCAAAACCCTCGGACGCACAGTTCGCCCCGATCCGTACTTCCATCACAACCATGGTCCTTCGATATCTCGACACGGACTCTCTGCTGTGCTGGGCACCGCCGCCCACAGAACCACCGGCTGCGGGTGAACTGACTCTGCGTGAAACGCAAGAGCGGACAGCCCAGGAAATCATCGGGTACCTGACCACCCATGTTTGGCCAGGTGTACAGATCGAGCCTGTGCTTGATGAGGGCAGCATCATGCCCAAGCGTCAGCAGGAAGGCGTGAGGGAGATCATCCAAGGCTGGGTCATGGGACTGGATGCTTGGGAGCTTGCTGCTCTGGAAAGAGGTGTTTTGGCTGGCAAGAGCTTGCTAGGCGCTGCCAAACTGGTTGTAGAATGGAGCGAAGGCGCAGCTGGGCAGCCTGCTCGTGAGCTAACTGCTTCGCAAGGTGCTGGAACCGCAAAGAAGTTTGACATCGAAGAGGCTGCAAAGGCTGCAAGTCTTGAGGTGGATTGGCAGATTCGCAAATGGGGTGAGGTTGAGGACACCCATGATGTCGAAAAGGTAGATGTACGTCGGCAGCTTGGAAGTGTTGTACTGCTAGTGTCTGGAACCAAGTCCCAATAGTTAGTACGCCATGAAAATACAAGAAAACAGTGCTCTCTATGCAGATAATACTTCATTGAGGAAGATGCTTCAAGGAGCATGTGGTTTCTCGCGTTCTTGAACGAACGGTATCAATCTATCAAAATTTGGCCCCTTGAACCGTAACTAGCTTTGCAAATCTCGTGAAGCTCGACCAATTCAACTTCGTTCCTCCTGATCGGTATTGTGCAAGTGAACGAGGTAAGTGAAGTAAAGACAAAAAAGGCAAGGCACCAAGATACTCGAACGAAATCAAAGAAAAGACCCCAAATTTCAACCCAACTTCTGCATCCGCGATATGCCCCCTCGATATGCTCCCTGCTCTCTGTATCGACCAAACTCCAAAAGGTGGCCGATGTAGATGGAGACGTCCAAAGGCAACAATTTATCCCTAAGCTGGTGAAGAGTGCTTTCAAAGGTCACCCCACCGCCCAAAAAAGAGAAAAAAAAAGAAGAAGAAGAAGAAGAAGAAGAAGAAGTTGTTTGTGAATAAAAAAAGCCAAAATGATTGTTGTAAAGTGTTGAAATAGCAAGGGAACATGGCCAAAGCTGTTGAGGTAGAACTCATGAGGTCCTTTTATGCTGGAACACCACTACTGGTAGATCTTTGGGCCAACGGGGCCAACACCCTGAAATTTGAAGTTTTGAGCATGAGAAGGAATCTCGCTCGCTTCTCGCATCTCGGCACGGAGTTGTTCGTCTTTGTAATAGTCGATGTTGATCGTTCTTCCTGTTAATGCGAACCGTCGAACACCGCTAGGCTCTACCTCATGCTGTCATATGTGAGTATGCATAACAGGCAATCGTGGATGGATGTGATTAACTTACTTCAGATAGAGCCTGCAGCTGGGTGCCACACATGGTGACAGCGTCTCCATGACGGAGCTGCACTCTCAGGACCACGTTGCGGCCATCTCTAAGGCGTAGCCCCATTGTCGCAGGAGAACCGCACGATATCGTTGTGACCGTCCCGTCGAGCTGTTCTTCACCGTCATCATGCCACTGCCGTTACTCTGTTAGCAGGATCTCAACATCACACATATGGATCGTGGTACTTGCCCTGATTCTGTTGTTCTCAAAGTAGCCAAGGAGCAGCTCTTCGTTATAGTCCTTCCACGGGTTCATGATGTCGGACTTTTCGATATGCGAGTAGTGGCCTTGGTGGATAATCTGCTGGGTAGTCTCAACAGCTTGGTGCCCATAGAAGGTCAGCATAGCCAAAGCCTTCAGGACAACGTCAGGCGCGTCTCGAAAGTGGCGGTTTCGGACTTCAACCTTGAACTTGTAGGCAACGCCCTGTACTGTGTTAGTGAGATGGTACGAGAATATGGTGATTTTCAGCTTCAACTCACGAAATTGGCAGAGAAGTGCCTGCAGAGTATCTCTCGAGGTCCTAGAATCCACATTAGCCCAACTGCAGCGATTGTGGTTCAGCCTTTGAACTCACCGCCTGGGTGAATAGCTGCATTTCGTTGGAGGTCAAGGTCTTGAGCATTTTGAAGCTCGGCGAAAAGAGCATTAGCACCGTTCTCAGAATCCTGCACACCTTGGTCTGGTCGTGAATGAACCAAGCTGCCAATGAGCTTGCGATTTCTGTCCTTGATCATATATATGGTCACGCTGAAGCCACTTTGGTTCAGATTAATCTTGTCCACAAAGCCTTCCTTGGAAATGAGTGTAACGCCGTCGCTTTGGAGCTTGCGAATCTGGACGTGGTTCTCCTTTTCAATGTCCTTCAGGGTGTGGTGTCGGAATCGGGCTTGCAGTTCAAAGTCGCAGCTCTTGTTCTCACAAGCCCAGCCTCTCCAATGCTTTCGACGACTGCAACAGCCACACTTGGGACAGACAATGCCGGTGAATTGGCTTTTTTCTGTCCCAGTGAGTTCATTGTCTGCATCGGGGAGGGGCGAATGCCAGTTGGGAATGGTGAGGTCATCAGGTAGTGGTTTGACCCAGTTGATGAAGGCTGAGCTGTACTTCAGACCTTCCTCGTTACCTTCCAGCTTCTGGCCATCAACAGAGAAAAACTGTGGGCATTGGTAATTGAGGCAGATCGAAGGGTAGTTTTGGTAAATCTGGGGACTAGCTTTGTCACAGCCTGGGCACACTTGTTCGGGGAAGTCTGTGGGGGTATCAAGGGCACGATCATCGTCGAATGAGCCTCTGGACCATGCTGGTACATCTTCTCCAATACGTTGCAACTTGATCTTCCAGACGGGGTAGGATGCAAGGTTGGCATATGGTTTAACCATTTCCTGCCAGATGGCTGTGATGAAGTATCCGCCCAAGACGATTGCGTAGATTTTGGCTCTGTCTTCTTCGTCCATTGGTATGGAAGACAGGTCGATCTCGCCATCTTTCCAGCTTGTATGTTGATTGTCTAGGTGGTTTCAGACGAGTGTTAACAATGAACAAGTATAATGCGTACTTTTGTTGTGTAAAAAACGTAGTAACTTACCCATAACCCCTAGAATGGCTTTCTGCTGGTTCATTGTATTGATCCAGTATTTAGCACCCCCTGGTACAGCATCCTTGCGCACCTGAACTTTCTTTTGGCGATTCCGAGGGTCTTGCATGGTCTTGTTCGTCGTGGGGTCGATTCCCGCATAGTGGTTTCCGCCGCTGTTACTTGGATCAGCAATGTACTAAACAAGAGAGGGATAAGAATACTCGGGTGCTTACACGCAAGTGATGATGCCATCTCGCCAGAACTTGTCCCTTGGCTCACCATACCCGCTAATGCGAAGTCCTTTGACAATATGATCTTTGTGGTAGCAGCCACTCTCATGGGCACCATAGTGGTCTTGACAATCGCAGATGCCTTGCAGGCAGAAGGCCCAGACAAGCTTCGGGGACTGTTCAGGTTCACTGGGTGGATCAGAGAGGCCAGAGGTGTCCGAGGAAGCATCAGGAGAACTTGGGAGGGAGCTGGGGTAGGCAGCCAGGGAAGCCTCGCAATGCCTCTTGGCGTCAGGGCCAGGTGATGGAGAATGCTCCCTCTTGTGTGTCTGCGACGACATGGTAAAGAATTCGGGACCTCAATCAAAGGCTAGCAGATCCATGTGCAGCAGCTTTTGAAACGTGCGGGACAACGTACTCACGCGCTCTCCAGATCGGCGCGAAAGTCGTGCGGAGACGTCAAATGCGTGGCAGTGAACCGAGGCCACCAAGGTGAAGAAAGAGGGTGCACCGTGATGAAATGGTATCTGAGCGGGCCTTTGATTGGCAAATGGGCGAGATTTGCGTCGAGCCGGATACTGAATTGTGCCAGTCTGTGACGAGGAATTGAAACTGAGTGTCAAGGTTGTGTGACTAGAAAGGCGAAAATGAAGGTGGCCGTAGACGGCAAACTCAAAAGGGAACGGAGACTGGGCTTGAGAAGAAACAGTCACCCAGGGCAGAACGTGGCCATGGAAGTCTGACCAGAGACTCCCAAAGCAGAAGCAGGTGGAAATGGAGGGGGCACCCAGAGGCCAAAGGCTGCTCAAGTATCTGAGATGGAAATTGAACGGGGAAGATTAACGGCTTGGATCAGAAAGGATTGAAGTTTGTCTTAATGAATGGTGTTGACGGAAGAAGAAGTTGGACGGGGAAGAAGAAGAAGTTGGACGGGGAAGAAGAAGAAGTTGGACGGGGAGGAAGAAGAAGTTGAACGGGGGAGAAGAAGTTGGACGGGGAAGAAGAAGTTGAACGGGGAAGAAGTTGACAAAAGAAGCTCCCAGAGGCGTGCAAATCTTTTGGGCTGGCTAGAAAAAAGTGCGCCGACAAATGGACAGGAGTGATTCACAGAAAAGAGTGACAAGTAGCAGGGTACTTTGGTTTCAAGAACCTCGCTACGGCGAGGAGGAAAGTGCCAGGTCAGGAAGGCACGATCGCGGCGTGAGGCCGTTGTCGCGACAGTACAACACAGTGACGATAAAGTACCAGTAAAATGGAAGGAGGCGCCTGCCGCAGCACGCACAATCCTCCTAATAGCATCCTCGAATAACAAAACTCGGCCAAAATACCACGACTTTAAACCAATTTGAATCATCTCAACAAGCTCTGAGGCTTGCAATCCCTTTCCGCATTGCCAGACCGCACGTTACTCGATCTGAACAAAGTATATCTCCAACGATGAAGATGAAGGCTCAAGTAGTGGTGTTTCATATGCTGTCAAGAAAGATACACAGCATTCCTCTATCCTACTCGTTCGAGACATTATCGTTTGAAAGAGTATGATTGGCATCAAGGTGTCCTGAGGACGACTTTAAGAAGGACACAGCCAGAGCATCACTTGGACAGGACTTGCCGCCGGCCGCCATGGTCATTGCGCTCAGTGCGGCGTCACGTCGGTTTGGTCTTGGTCAAACAACAGAACATAAAATATGAGAGATCTTTGAAATTTCAATTTGTAGTCGTAGCAATAGCAATCCTGGTTTCAAGACCAGGAACAATTCTATGAGCTGGTGATGTCTTCGCTGCTTGGCTATGCATGAGCTATCCGTGTCGATGGCCTATGCCAGCCAGCTTGCGCCGCAGAGTGAATGATTCCCAAGTATGAATCGAGCGAGCAATGAAGAACCTGTAATTGGACGCCTGGGAAGTGAAGCATGGCATACTGGCTTTGCGCCCGACACACATCGATTATTCATGTTTCATCCAGTATGGGCCGAACAGAAGAAGTGCGAGAGGAGGCAATTGTTAAATATCATTATTGCGGCACGAGAGCGTGCAGCGTGTCACTGCCACAACGGCGTCGTGACAATTGCTTGTTGGCGAAACAAGAGGCAATCCAAACTCAAAACACTGCCCGGTGCCCAAACAAGTTGTCATGTCGTCAAACGCGCACGGAGATAAGGGATGCAATGAATCGCCTTGTTTGAGCCTCGCGTGACGAAGCGGCTCCGCAAGACACTAAGAACCTTGGTCAATTGCCGCTGGCGGTGCCGAGGTGATGGGCAGTATGTACAGGGACCGGGGGGCTCTCTTCAGGGGTCGCTGTCCCCTACAGCACATACATTGTAGTGCATGGTTGGCTGTTGCTGCACTTGGCCCCCCCACATTTGCACGCTCAGAGGGGCCCCGTTCCCCGCGCGGCGAGTGTCAGGGGTCCTCGGTGCGGGGCATTACCGCTAGACCCACGGACGGGACGCACTTTCCGCTAGCATTGTTGGTTGCTGGTTGGATCCAAGATTGCGAATCTGGGCGGTGTTTGAGTGAGCCACGATCGCTATGAGAGAGTTGCCGAGGTCTCGCTCGTCACTCTGTCTTGACTCGTTTAGCTTCTTGTCCATGTGGTCGACGTGCACGCTGTCTGGCACGTCCCATGAATTCCGCCATCTATCTCAGTGCTTTACTATGTACTTATACCCTGAATCTGCAGTTGAGACGCCCCAATTGCAGAAAGCTTAGAAGCCCACGCCATTCGCCCTGCTGCTTCGGACTCATTGCAATATCTCGAGCGCCAAAGCAAGCCACAGCACACCACAGCACACCACACTCAACATGGTCTTTGAGCCGCCGAGCTGGGTTCCTAAGCTGCCCTTTGGTAAGCAGTTGCAACGCGGGAAATGGAGTCGCGCGACTAAAGCGGTACTGACCTCGTCGCAGACCCCCCAGACAGCATACCCCTCTATGAGTTCATCAACAATGAGAAATATGGCCGGCTCCCTGTCGCCAAGAGCAGGAACCCATTTACTTGCGGGCTGACCGGCAAGACCTTCAACCATGGCCAGGTTTCGCAACGGCGGGAAGCTCTCGCTCGCGCCATTGCGAAGCGATTAGGATGGCAGCCGAATGAGGAGACGGAATGGGACAAAGTAGCTTGCATGTTCTCCTTCAACTCGGTATGAGCCACTCTTGACAGCTTGCCCCCTCTTTCGCGTCTTTGGCCCCGGTGGCTTTGGTATTGTGGGTTCCTTTTGTGCACAATGGCAGGTCTGAGAAGAGGCGCGTGGCGTCACCGGGCTTGTGCAACACAGCAGCTCTGCGGATCGAGGCCGTTTTCGCAAATGAAATCATGACTTGACTAATTTTGGACCGACTTTAAATCTGCAGATTGACTATGCTACCGTTGCTTCGGCCATCCACCGGCTCAATGGCATCGTCACCCCAGCGAACGCTGCCTACTCAGCCCCGGAGCTCGCCCACCAGCTAAAGTCCTCTGGCGCAAAGGTTCTATTCCTTGGTACTGCACAGTTGCAGGTCGGCCTCGAGGCTGCCAAGGCTGCCGGCATCCCCAACGACAAGGTGTGGCTGATAGACATACCAGGCTTCAAGCAGGCCGATGGTTTTGTCAGTATCGACGAATTGATATCAGAGGGCGAAAAGATCGACAGACTCGATGAACTCAAATGGACCAAGGGACAGGGTGGTCGACAGGTTGCTTTCCTCTGCTACTCGAGCGGCACTTCGGGCCTGCCCAAGGCGGTGATGATTTCTCACCGCAACGTCATAGCCAACACGATGCAGTACGTCGTGCACGAAAGCTATGCAAGACAAAAGTACGGGGTTGTTACGCAAGCTGTGCTTGGGCTCTTGCCGTTCAGCCACATCTACGGCCTCGTCCTCATTGCTCATGGCAGTGTTTGGCGAGGGGATGAAGTGATCGTGTTGCCCAAGTACGAAATGCCAACATTGCTGGCTGCGATTCAAAACTACAAGTTGCAACAATTATTCCTCGTACGTCTAAAACCCTCTCCATGATGCTTGCTTCAAGCTCTGCATGCATTTATGGGACGCCGCATATTGATTTCCACTATCACCAGGTCCCGCCAATCTTGATCAGCCTAGCTAGGAATGCCCAAGAGTGCAACAAGTACGACCTCAGCAGCGTCAGAATGGTGTTTTCCGGAGCGGCACCGCTAGGAGAAGAAACGATTGCCGACATAAAATCGCTCTTTCCCACATGGCGCGTAGGCCAAGGCTACGGTGAGCTCAATCGTCTATACCATCAATATGTCCCACCCGCTGATCCACCCTCTGCAGGAATGACCGAAACGGCTACAGTGGCTGTGTCGAGTAGCGAGCATGACATCATGACCAAATCCTCTGGTTCCGTATGTCCGTCAACCAAAGCCAAAATCATTGGCCTGGACGGCCAGGAGGTCACAACCTACGATGTGCCTGGTGAGCTGTGGATACAGAGCCCGTCTGCGGCACTGGGATACTTCCATAACGAGAAGGCAACCAGCGAGACATTTGTGCATGACAATGATGGTCGCTGGGTCAGGACAGGTGATGAGGCCATTGTGACACTGGCGCCATCTGGGAATGAGCATGTTGTGATTGTTGATCGCATCAAGGAATTGATCAAGGTCAAGGGTAGGTTGCCACAACCCCGGTCCAGCCTTCTGCCTCTGGAAGCACATATTATCAAGACTGACACCAATCTCCTCTCGACAGGTCACCAAGTTGCACCAGCCGAGCTCGAGGCACACCTCCTCTCTCACCCTGCCGTTGCAGACTGTGCTGTGATCCAAATCCCTGATGACCGTGCCGGCGAAGTCCCCAAGGCATTTGTTGTCAAGGCAGCTTCATTCACGGACAAACCAGACGAAGAGGTTGCCCGTGCCATTCTCAAGCATGTCGAGGAGCACAAGGCTCCATACAAGTGGATCAAGGGTGGTGTTGAGTTTATCGATGTGATTCCCAAGAGTCCAAGTGGGAAGATCCTCAGACGAATGTTGAGAGATAAAGAGAAGGCTGCCAGGGCCAAGGCTGGACCGAAGCTGTGAAGGAAGCATCGACTGTCTGAGAGCAGACTTTGGTATATGGTTACAGCTTCAGGGTGAACATGGGACACGCAATCTTTTTCACGATTTATAAGACGGATGGAGCTGTGTATGATCATTGATACACACACCATATGGAATCGAGTAGTCAAATTTGAACTGGATATATACACATTTGCTAGAGCTTCTGTATGACCATAATGCACTCCTGCTGTTTAGAAAAAAGAAGAAGAAAAGCACTCCTATGATAATAGCGGCATAATACAGGCTTGTAAAGTTTATCAGACACTTTGCTCTTATGTAGGAAGCTGTTTTGGATAGCCACAAACACACAACCAAGCAAGCAACGATCATCTGCACCTCCTCCAAGCCATTAGCTATGATACATTATAGGAAGCATAACAGCAGTTTGCTTTGCTCGCCTTTGGCTGGCTCATCCAGCAACTAACTACTGCTTCAAGACAGGTTGCTCCAACGAGGCTGAAATCCGTATTGTATCGACACCATGGGTAGAAGGGATCGATCCCTTGTAGGTTGCGCTCAGATATCATTGAGCGACTGACAACCATTCCATTAACACTCTTGTTCGATTTTTTTATGAATCCGGTTCTTGAAACCTCGGACGTACACCGCTGTGTACAGAGAACCGAAAACCTGTCGAAAGAACATGTACGTTCCTACTTGAAGCTTTGGTAGATTTGATGCATATACGGGCTGGCTGCTTGACGGATCAATAGCGTACTATTCAATTCCATTACCTACTATGATAATCTGACTTGTCACAAAAGCTTCGGGCCCTTTACACGATGCAAGAGAGTCCACTCCGTCAGGATAACCATAAAAAAAAAAAGGTGAACATGTGCCAAAAAGCGTTACAACTGGAGCACTGATTCAACGTCCATGCGCCACCAAGTCACGTCTAAGCGACCAAGTTATAGTTTAGAAGTAGGCTTTAGCGTTGGTTATGGAGAAGAGCCATTATATAATGATCCTTGCCTAAATCCCGGATTCTGGAAGTACCTATAAGTTGTATATTAGCAGGTGGGGAAGTATTACCTTTAAGTCTTCGTACGTTATCGAGCAATATTAAGTATTATAAGTAATTAAGAGGGATTACCCTATTATATAAAATAATACTTAGATTTATAACTAAAGACTATAAGGAAACTATCTAATATTAAGCTATAAACTCCTATCCTTATATCCTTCCGTTATAATATAAGTCGATCTAGTCGATAAGTAACTCTATTAACTCGTAGTATATAGGTCGACTAGGTCGACGAGCGACTTTATCGATTATATAACTATTAGGACCCTAACCCTAGTTATATTATCCGTAGGTCCTTATATAAGAAATCCTTATCGGTCCGTTAAGGTTCCGATTTACTAATATATAGTTACGCTAGCCTATTCCTATAACCTATATAATCGTAGGTTATAATATTATCTCCCTTCTATCGGTCTTTATCCCTAAAAACCTATAGTATTTCCGTAAATAGTCCCACCTAATATTCTTACTTCGGATTATACTTTCCTAATTCGTTATATCGTCGTCTTCGTATATTATAAAGCCTTATTCGATAAATCTAAGGTCTAATTCTGCTAAATAGAGGTTATCCTTATATTTAATTATCCTTTCGAACGCTTTCGAGATATATCCTTATTCCTATTACGATTCTAAGGGTAAAATTTCTTATTAAATTTCCCCTAGCGATTCTTCCTATTACGCTAAATATATACGTAATAAGCGCTTACGATATAATATTCTAGAGACGATAAACTCTTTAGATCTTCTATTTATCTTATCGTAATATTAGAGATTAGAGGACGAAATAAAAGAGTTAGAGGAGGAGCGTTATACTCTAGACGCTAAAATTAATCGGATACGTCGTTAAAAGAAGATATAACGGGAACGGATAGCGCGCGCTATTCGTTATAGTTTATCGAATCTAAAGGACCTGGATCGCGTAGAGCGTAAGGAGGCGGAGAAGGAGCGTTTAGCCGCTAAGGCTAAGCATCGTCCCGTAGAGCCGACCGTTCCTAAAGGCCTATTACCTAAGGGTTTTATAACTACCGCGTTAGAGGATTTTAATTAGTCCGGGGTTTCTCCGTTATCTCCGTCTAATTTTCTTATTAGTAATTTATAGGGTGCTAGGGCCTTTAGTTCGTAATTTAGGATTATAGATTAATATACTACGGGGTTTAACCTAGGTTTTCTATACGTTAAAGGTTCTTAATTCTTAATAAGGGGTCTAGTTGTTTTTATAGGTAGTTGTTATAGTTAAAGATACGAGTAATCTTATAGCTTAGTAGTTAAAGTTCCTAGTTTCCTATTAGGAGGTCCGGGGTTCGATTCCCTATAATGCCTTCTCTATTTAAAGCTATAATAACTTTTTATTTTCGTATTCTTTAATAAGGTTTAGGTATACGTTCTTTAGTAGTTCCTAAATATTAAGGTTTTAGTAGGTAAAGTAATAGGATATAAGAAAGCATCTAATAAGCAGGATCTTAGAAGTATTTAAGATATATTTCCAAATAAGGTTATATTTAGGAATTAAACTAAACTTAGTTCCTTCCTTTTTCCATTTAGTATTCTAGTTTTCGTCTATAACTATAAATATAATTAACTCTATAGGGTTCTCGTTACTTTTAAGTAATAGATAAGTAAGTTTCCAGCTTAAACTCTAATAATATCCCCCTTCTTATAAGCTCCGTCCTCGAAGCTATTAATTATTAGAAGATATCCTTCTTATTAGTAATAATAATCCAGGTTAAAGTACTCTATATAATAATTCGTTACGTTTAAGCAGATTATCTATAATTAAGTTATAGATTATATATTTAAGATCTAATTTTCTTTTATTAGTATTATAGTATAGTAGCTATACTATTATTCTAAAAATAGCTTATTATTATTAAATATCGGTACTAGGAATAATATAGTATATTATACGTTAAAGTATCTTTATTATTGCTTTATTATCCTTATTATTATATTATTATTATCGTATTATTATTAAGGAGTTTTAAGGTATTATTAGTAATGCTATAATTATAATAGAATAATAGTAATAATAATAGAATAATAATAGTAATAAAAGAGTAGTAAATAAGAATAGTTTATACTAAGGATAATAGTAATAATAAAAGAATAATAGTAATAGTAAAAATAGTAATAATAGTAGTAAATAGGCAGGGTGTACGGGCTACCTAACTATTACGATAGCTTTACCTTTATAATTATAAAGCTACTCTTTTTTCTCTATTAATTTACTTTTTTTTCCTTTTCTTTCTTCCTTTAGATTAAACTTTTAAATATTTTATTAGTATTTCCTTTTAGTCTCCCTTTATTATACGCTTTATCTTCCCTATTAAAAAGTAGTTCTATCGCGCTTATTACTTTACTCCTTTCCTACGTTTTCGTAGCTAGTACGTAGTATTAATACTTTATTATAGTAATCGTAATATTTATTAATTAGAGAAATAAAAATACCTCCTAAGCGCCCTACTAATAATAATAATAATTAGTAAGTATTCTTTATATTTATCTTACGTTAAAGTACCGTTAACTATACGCTTAGGTTTAGTAAATATACTAAAGTTATTACGGTAATTAATAATAATAATAGCCCTTTAGCCCCCGCTCGACTTATTACTAAATAGTATATACGTTACGTTCGCGCTATAGCTAAGAAGCCGAATTATATTTATAAGCCCTATCCTAGTAAATAGCTTCTTCCTTATATATCTAGCTAATATTAATAGTATTAGGTATTAGTATTAAATATAAATATTACGCTAAAAATAACTAGCTTTATTATCGTATAAGTATAATTATCCGAATCTATTATTTTATAAGAAGTATATTAATAAGTAACTAAATAGATACCTTTTACCGTCCGTACGATTATATTATCTTAGTATCCCTTTACTACCGACTAGTTAAAAGAGGCTATTTTAAAGATTCCTTATACTTAGTCCTATCTATTTACTATTAGTAAGGATAATAATAGTAGTAAAAGCGTTACGAATTCGTAGGGTAATGCTAGCCCTATCGTTATTATTAGTAGTAGTAGTAATACTAAATAGCTTATTATTACTTACGATATAATATTACTACTTATTTATAGGGTTAATATATTAGAACGATTAGCTAATATTAGAGAATAATTAGCTAAGGTTATTAGTACTTATAATAACGATAAAGAAGGTAATAATAATAATAATAATAGTAATAATAATAGTAATAATAATAGTAATAATAATAGTAATAATAATAGTAATAATAGTAATAGCGGTAATAATAGTAATAGCGATAATAGCGGTAATAGTAGTGCCTAGGTATGAACGGGCATCGAGAGAGCGTTCGCAGTCTCGATCTCAATTTCTATTATTAACTAACTTAAGGAGAGAAGTAAGGGTAGTATCTATATAGCGGCGCGAGAGCTGCTTTTAAGTAGCTCTTACGTTTAAAATCTACCTATAGATAGAGTTTTCTATAGGTCTACCGTCGATACGGGTCCTATTATCGATAGTCTTTTATACGGCTTATAAGCTGCTCGGAAGACGCTCTTATTTAGCGCTTATATAATACTAGTTTCTAAACGAGAAGGGAATATACTAACTAAGGCTTTATACCCTAATATACCGAAGCTATATATTTACCCGTAGGCCTATAATATTACCCCCCCGCTTAAGCCGAACGCTCTCCTATAGAGCTATATATAGTATAATAGCTATTTAAAAAGTATAATAACGTAATATTACTACGCCCGTCTACCCTATTAAAGGAGCCTTATCCTTATACCTAGCGAATATAAAAGGAGTCTTATATCCGCGGAGCTCCCTTTAACCTAGCTCTCGGCGAGTTTATAAGTTCTACCGCTTATTATTTATTAATAGAATAATAATAACGCCCTTAACTTAATAGGTAATTATAAACGCAATATTTTTACTCTTAAAGCTTTAAAAAAGTATAAATACCCCTTTAACCCTTATTCTAAGGGTTATTTCTTCCTTTTAATTAAACTAAAGCCCTTATAAGTTATATAAAACTAACCTTTATAATAATAAGGTAAATATCGCGCTTTCCCTATTCGTCCTCTACTTATACTTAGCTCTATTAATAATATAAACGTTATTACTCGCTCTAAGTAAGCTAGCGTAGCTCCTACCGTTATACCTATTATTACCGCCCCTATTATTATTATAAGCTTTATAACTACTCCTATAACGGTAATACTTATAGTTATAGCTATAGCTATTCCTACCGTACCTATTATTACTCTTATTATTATTATCCTTACCCCTATCGTTACCTAGCTCGATAAGGCTATTAATAAGCTTATTTAAAGCGTTATCGCTATTAACCCATAGCTCTAACCTTATATTACCCTCCCTAAGGGTATTAGGGATAAATAATACCTACCCTATATTATAAGGGTTTTTAAAAACCCCCTTTCCCTTTACCTCTATAGTATTAATAAGTAGCGCTTCCCCTACTTCTTTATAGCTTACTAATTATTATAGCCGGCGCCTATTATTTCCCCTATAGGATAAATAAGAAGGGTAAGAACTCCGGCTACTCCTATACCCCTTTTTACTAAACCGACGAGATATATATCGCTATTATTATTATAATTAATTATTCCCTTACTTATAATACTTTTAACCCTAATATATACTACTCCTTCCTTATTTATACCTTCCTATATTTATATACTCTAGATACTCTCCGCCCCTAGGCCCTTATTACTCTCGCTATATATTATACTTATAATTATTTACTTAAGTTAGGTAAGATTTAAATTAGTTATAATAAGATCCGGTTATTAAATAATAAGTATATTTATAGTATATATACCTATTACTCCTTCCCTATTTATATCCTATTAACTTTATATTAACGCTATAGCTATAAGCTTATATACTATTAAGCGGTAGCGTTAAAGGATATTACCGACCTATTAGTAAAGCTTATAAAGGGGGGTAATAAGGGTAAGGGCTTAATTAGTATTAAAGCGAAGTATAGCGTTAATAATAACCCTTATTCTAATAAAACTAAGGAGAGTAATTCTAATAGTAAGGAGGAGGTAAATAAGGATAAGTAAATAGCTATATTAGCGCGCGTTTTATATATAGTTTTCTTTTTATCTATAATATTTAATTTCCCTATTCTTCTTTTCTATAACTTTAGGCTATTATAACTTATAACGTTATTATAGTATTACTTAAACTCCTTAAGAATAACTATATCTTTAAATTCGAATAATAGCTATTAGTTTAGCTAGTCCTATCTAACCTATTTAACTAGGACTTTATATTATAACGTTTTATCCGTTTTCGTATAGCCTTTATATAGCTTATTATATATTCTAATAATACTTTCTACCTAATACTCGGGTTCCTTTCCCTTTTTAATTATAATAAAGTTAAGCCGGTATTCTCTTTATACCTATAATAGGAATAGGTCTTATATAACTCGAATTAGGAGATCTATATAGAAATAAGGGTAAATACCCGGCGGGATATCTAATTCTATTATATAAGGGCTAACGATATATATTATAATATACTTCTTATATAGCTAGGCTAACTTCTTTAAAGGGCGGTCGGTAGTAATATTTCGTAGGGAGAGCTAAACCTTATCGCCCTTAATAAGCTATTTTATAATTATTTATAATTTATTTATAGATTCTTTTATTCGTTATTATATAATTATTATTATAGCTTAAGTAAAAGTAGTTATATCTTTAAGCTATTAAATAAAGTTCTTAGCCTAAACTTTAAGCGCTTACGCTAATAATATACTACGCTCTACCTATTCGATTAGATCTATATAATAGCTATATAGAATAAAAAATAGGCTAAGGCTAATTATATTAATATCCCTATTATTAATAGCTAGTTAAATACCGGGTAGGAGTATCGGTTAATCTAATTATATATATATAACGAACGTTCGGAGGTAATCTATAACCTCTTAGTTTACCCTTTCTATAACTCTATCTATTTATAAGTAAAAAGCGGTATTTAAGCGTTATTCTATCTTTATAAGCTTATATAATCGGCGCTAAAACCCTTCTATCTAGTTTAAGCCTCGGTTATTAACTATTACCTTAGGGAAATTATAAAACCGCTAATAATAATATAAGAACCGCTTTATATATACTTCCGCGCTTATATTATATATAGCTTCGAGTATAATAGCTTTCGTTAATTAATCCGTTATTACTATTAAATAAGCCTCTTTTATATTATCCTTATAAGGGAGGTCGATTATAAAGTTTATAGATAACTCGCTCTATACCCGCTTAGGTATTAATAGGGGCTTAAAAAGGCCCTTCTTCTAATATCTTTATACCGTCTTATATCTATAGATATTATAATTTTATATAAACCGCCGAATATTATAGTATATACCTAGCTAGAAGTAGCCCTTTATTATTATCGTAATAATAATATCCCTCCCTAGGTAGTTAGATAGGGTAGAATTATAAATATTTTATATTAGTTTAGTATATAGGGGTTCCTAATCCGATAATTAAAGCTATTTATAAAACCTAAATAATCCTTTCTTATCGATTAAATACTCTATTATAAATACCTTAATAAGCTTACTTTCGGATATCCGTAGATAAAGGGGAAAAGAATATTTACCCTTATAGATTATACCTATAAGCTAGGAATATACCTTATTATATAAGGTAGTATTATCCTATAAGCGTTAGAGCTCCTTTTATATAAAAACCTTACTATCTATTAATAATAGCTTATTATATATTATAACTTAGCTTATTTCTATCGATAATAAAAGCTAGATTTATCTATCGGTAAGGTATTCGTTAGATATATTATATAGTATATCCTACTCCCTTTTTAAAAGGGCGTTTAGATATTTATTAGCTACTCTTATATAATAGATTAAGTAATATCGAAAATAAGTTATCGTCTCGGATTAACGGATTTATCTTTCGGTAAAACGCTATAATATTATAAAATATTCGAGGTTTTTATAATCCGAGTAAATCGTAAATAATAATATAATACCCCTAAGCTCTATATCCTATACTCTTAAGTAATTAATAATAGCTAGTAGTTCCTTATTATAAATCTTATAATTAAATTCTATAGGGCTTAAACGGCGTAAATAATATACTACCGGGCGGAGGATATTATACTTATCCTTTTAAGAGAAGTAATTACCTAATAAATAACTAGAATAATCCGCTTTTAGTATTATCTCCTTATTCGGATCCTATTAAGCGAATATAGGTTTATTAATAAAGAGATATTTTAGCTATTCGAATATAGCTTCTTCTTACTCCCCGAACCTAAATAGGACCCCCTTCTTAATTAAAGCTAGAAGGGGCTTTACGATTTCGGAATAATTAGTAATAAACTAATAATAGAAGTTTATAAATCCTAGGAAGCTATAAATTCCCTTAATTATCTTCGGAGCCTCCTAATTATATATAATATATACCTTCTCGGGGTTTATATAAATCCCTACCCCTATTTTAATAATAAAGCTTAGGTATTTTATCTCGGTTATACCGAATTTATATTTAGTAATATTTAAATTTAGACCTATTATTTCGAAAGCGTATAATATTAGCTTTACCTTTATTCGGTAATCTTTAGTTATACCGTCGGTATATACTAGAATATTATCGATATAAGCTAAATAGAAGATATCTAAATAAGGGCGTAAAGTATTATTAATATAGCGCTAAAATATTATAGGAGCGCTTATAAGTCCGAATAGAGTTATT
This sequence comes from Coniella vitis, assembly GCA_011317545.1. NCBI lineage: Eukaryota > Fungi > Ascomycota > Sordariomycetes > Diaporthales > Schizoparmaceae > Coniella > Coniella vitis. The sequence continues at coordinate 2,478,402 of WUJK01000004.1, read as the reverse complement.
AGCTATTCGAAAAGGCTATACTTTATACGAAAAGCGGTCTTCTATTCGTCTCCTTCCTTAATATAAAGCTTATAAAATACTACTTATATATCGAGCTTAATAAAATATTTAGTATTTATAATATTAAATAGGGTCTCTTTAATAAGGGGGAGCGGATAATAATCGGCTTCCGAAATACTATTAAGCGTATAGTAATTTATATAAAAACGGAGGCTACCCTTTAGTTTCTTAATAAAGATTATAGGAGCTTTTATTAAGGAGCTATTAGCTCTAATATAGCTTATATCGAATAGCTCGGTAAAAGTCTTCCTTAATATAATAAGTTCTTCTCTAGATATTCTATATAACGAGCCCTATAGGGCGTTTATAATAGACTTATCTACCTTTTTATATAGCTAAATCTTATAATCCGCTCCCTTTCTATATAGCGGTAGCGTAGAAGCTATATCCTTATTAAAGAGATTCCGGAACTTATAATACTTTAGGGGGAGTTTCTTATTAACCGAGGATTCTACTTTCGGTAATAAGGCCTTAATAATATCGGCTATTATAATATTAAAAAATACTACCTAAGCGGTATTTAAGCGTTTTATACGCTAAACTTCGCTCTAAATAGTAAGGGTATTAATAAATATATAATTAAAGTTCTTAGGATTATATTCTTATTCTTAAACCTTTAGTCTTCCTATTTATCTAATATTTAAGCGGTATTTATAAGCTATATATATTACCCTCTCTTTTTCTACCTAAGGTTTTCCTAAAATAAGGTTATATTAAAGGCAGGGGATTATATAGGCTTAAATATAATATAAATACCCGTTTAAGTTTATATTAAGGTAGGTTATATAGTAGATAACGGGTTACTTATACGATATTCTCTCCTTTAACGATTAATAAAGGGTCCTAGGCGGGATAGGTATATACGGAAGTCTTAACTTATATATAAGCGTTTTGCTTATAATAGAATAATAATTAGAGCTAGAATTAATAAGTATTAGGATAAATAGAGTTAAATTATAGAATAAATCTATTATAAAATAGTTTTTATTTATTTAACGCTTTACTTCTTATAAGTTAAAATCGAGACTTATAAGCTCTTATATACGATTCTATATAGGAGTAGCTAGTTTTCTATTATAGGCCCACCTGTATAATATTGCCTTCGCCCGACGTGCTTGATAAGTTAACTAGATCTTCTGAAACATGTTCAGAAGATTGCGTACCTTTTGCCTCAACCGCCTAAGCGAAAGGTTCCGTACGTACGTCGGAGACGGCCGTAGGAACGCTAGTTAATTCCTAGAGCCCTATAAGGGCCAGCCCGTTATATTTTCCTCCTATTCTTCGGTAATATCGTTAAGGTCGATAAGGTTAGTATCGGCGATATTAATTTCCGTTTCCCGTATAGCTCCTAAGCTAGTAAGCGGGCGTACGGGTAGGAAGGGGTAACGAGCGATTCTATAGTTCGAATATCTATACCTATAATAGAGTTCTTACTCTTTCCTACGCTTAATCTCCGCCTAATTAACCTACCTTATATACTATTTATTAGCTTATAAAGCGTTAATACTAATTATAACTATATTTCTATCGAGATCTATATAAGGGTTTTATAGTTTCTATCTATTTCCTCCTACTTATTAGATCGTTCTAAAGCGTTATATTATAGCTCCGGATAAATAGCTTAAAGGCGAAATATAGTTATTATCTCGGATAATAATATAGCTTTCTAGCTTAGCCGAGATATAAAACGCTTTCTTTACCTAATCGTTATATATCGATAGTATTTCTATATTAATAAGCTATATATATAATACGCTATTAATAACGCCCTTTAGGTATATTAACTTAGCTAAATCCGGCTATTTTATACTACCGGAGTTTACTAATAACTTCTCCTATTAGGAGAAGAAGTTAGGGAAGGGTTAGCTTTTCTTCTAAATAAAGCTCTAAAGCCTTTAAAAAGTAGTAATAGTATAATTCTCGTTATAATATCGGTAACGGAGCTATTATAGGAATAAGGAGGGTTTCTAAAAGCCGTACTCTCCTCTTATAATATAATAGCTCCTTATTATAATCTTTATATCTCCCTCTAGGTATTTATAGATTTCTTAGAACTTATCTATATAATTCTCGATAAAGTAAGTATCTCGGACGAGTTTATACCTTATAATATACTCCTAAGCTAGGAATTAAGTATATATACCCTTAAAATTCGCTAACTAAGAGAGGGGCTTATATTTAAGTACGATTATACTCTCTAGGGCCTTATCTATATCGATATCGGCGTTTTTTATATCTTAGGAAGTAGGGGTATAAGTATCTTCTAGTTTATTAGATACCGGGTTAGGGTATTCGGCCGTTAGATTATTAATACTTACTAATAACTCCTATAATAATAGGCTATAGGATTATTCGATTTATATAAATTATATTATAAGCGCTTCTAGGTTTTGTATATAATCTTTACGCTATTATTATACTACTCCTTTAATAATATACCGCTATTCTTCTATTATTTAAGTAACTATTTATTATATAGTTATTATTATATTATTATTATTATTATTCGCTTAAATAGGGAGTTACCCGAATTACTCGTTATAGGGGTATAATATCCTAAGGCTTTACGCTAAATAAGTATATAAATACCGTTAGATATATAAGGTAGGTAGAAAAGAAGTTAGTTAAATATAAACGGGTATCGAGAGAGCGTTTATAATCTCGATCTTAATTTCTATTATTAACTAACTTAAAGAGAGAAGTAAGGGTAGTATCTATATAGCAGCGCGAGAGCTGCTTTTAAATAGCTCTTATATTTAAAATCTACCTATAGATAGAGTTTTCTATAGGTCTACCGTTAATATAGATCGTATTACCGATAGTCTTTTATATAGCTTATAAGCTGCTCGGAAGACGCTCTTATTTAGCGCTTATATAATACTAGTCTCTAGATAAGAAGGGAATATACTAACTAAGGCTTCGTGCCCTAGTATACCGAAGCTATGCATTTACCCGTAGGCCTATAATACTAGGTTATTATTATTAGCTATAACTAGTAAGTATATATTAGGCTGCTTAATTATTACGATATTATATAGTTTATATTAGTTAATTACTTAGACTAATCTTAATTTCTTTTTTCTTTTTATAATTTTCGGTTTAGCTATTAATTATATTTTATATTTTTAAATTATATCTCTATTATTAATATATTAACGCGGCTTCTATATATAGTTTTCGCTATTATAACCCTTTTATCGAATAAGGAATTACTATTATCTTTTCGAACCTCGATATATTAGGATAGCTTCGATTTTAAAATATTCTTTACCTTTAATATTAATCTTAGGTTATAGCTTAGGATTATCGCCTTCTCTACTATTAAACTGCCTTAATATAGAGATATAAAAAATATTATAAACTTTATAAGCTTTTAATAGCTTTAATCGGTATACTAATCCGTATACTTTAACTACCTTTAATACTCGAAATAGACTAAGGTATTTATCTGCTAGCTTTACTAATAAATAGCGTTATCGTAAGTTCTTCGCTAAGATTAAAACTAGTTAGTTAGATATAAATCTTTTATCTATATACTTTATATTATACTATTTAGTATAACTAGCTTAAGTATTATATAAATATTACTTTATAATAGCGTATTCCTCTAATAGGGCTATTATTCTTTCTATAATAGCTAATACTATTATTTTTAGATCGCTAGGATAATTAGAAGGTAAGTATAGATTATACCCTATTAAAGTATAAGTAGGTAATAAAGAGGTTAATAAATATAGCGTATTATTATAAATAAATTAAGCTATAAGTAAACGCTATACCTAATCTGCTTATTTAATATCGTAATATATACGTAAATAGAGTTCTAATATTTAATTTAGGTATTCTATTTAATTATTTATTTATAGGTATAATACGGTATTAAAACGCCGCTTTATCGTTAAATAATAGTAGAAGGAACTCTAAAAGGTACTTATAAATAGGCTTCCTTTATCGGAAATAATTCTATTTAGTATTCTAAAAAATTAAAATATATATCGTATAACTAAGTCTATAAGTCCGCTGCTTATAAGTCGAATTATTATTAGTATATATAGTCTATATTTTATATAGCGATCTATAATAACTAAAATTAAATTATAGGCTTTTCCGTTGCTTCTTATAGATATTAGTAACTTAATAATAAAATCTATTAAAATTTCCTACTAAGGGCGGGTAGGTACTAGTAACGCTATTAATAAGCTATAAGGACGATAAATTATAGCTTTAGCTCGTTAATAAACTATATAAGTATTAATATATTATTTTATATCCTTATATATAAAAGGCTAAAAATAATAGCGTTTAAATAGCTTATAAGATTTATTAAAGCCGAAATAGCCTATAGTTATATTATTATAGTATACTAATAGTAATTCTCTTCGAAATATAGGTACCTAAGGTATATAAAGTTAATCCTTTATTATTAAGAGTTTATATCGAGTATTCTATATATTTCTTATACGGATTCTATATACTTTCTATTTACTAGATATTATAAATAGATCGTTCTATTATATATTTTTAACCTCGATATAGAGAGGTTTATCTAGCTATATAGTTATTACCGTAATATATTAAAGCTATATATACGAAAGAATAGTAGGGTTACGAAGCCTACTTCTAAATAGGTAAACTATAAAACTAACGTATAGTTTAAGCTCGGATTATATAGTTTAATAACTTTATTTAGAGGTCCTTAATCTCTATCCGAGAGTATATATTATTAAAAAGTAAGCTCTCCGTCTTATATACTTTACCGCTGCTTCTAAATAACTTAATAACCTATACGGGATAAAATTCCTAGATCTAGTCTTATAAATATTACCTCCTCTATTTAATAACGAGATAGCGCTATTTAATTTATCTAAAATATACTCTAAGACTATATATTTATAGCTTATCTATAAATAAGAAGTTACTAATTCTATAGTAGACTACCCCTCTTTAGTATTTAGTTTATTATTTCGGTAAATCCGTTTTAATTATACTAGGTCTTTAGATACCTATATAATAAAATCGTAGGGTATATATAGCTCCTTATTAGCTTTCGCGTTATTACAATAATTAGGATATTATAATAATCCGTTTATAGGATTTAATCGACTAGGTTAATAAATAATAGTAAAGTTATAATTACTTAATAGCTATAGCTATTATATTTACCTTACTAATAATCGTCCTTTTATTTCCTAAAAACTCTAATTTAGGTAATTAGTCTTAATAATAACTAGGGTTTATATATATAAGAGGTATTAATACTAATTTAATATACCGTTAATAATAGCAAATAGTTCCTAGTCTCTTATATTATAATACGCTTTAACTAGAGTTAACTTTTTAGAACGAAAAGTAATTAAATATTAAATTATATTAAATAATTATAATAAAATAGCTCTAATAGCTTACTAAAACGTATCTATTTCTATATATATTAGTAAAGTAGGATTAAAATAATATAATAATAGAGCGATAGTAAAACGAGTATATAACGTTCGGAATATAAAACGCTATTAGAAATTAAGAATAAAAGTATTAATATACTTGCTATATAAAAGCTACGTTAAAGATATAATAATACGAGAATAATTCCGAATAAAACGCTTATAAAAACTAGTAAAACCTAAGAATACTTAAATATCTTTAATATATATAGGCTCGGGCTATTACTTAATAGTAGCGATTCTACTATATTCTATACTAATTCCCTTAGGAATAATAATAAAACCTAGAAATTTAACTTTTAATATATTAAATTTATATTTTTTAAGGTTAATATATAACTTCTACTTATATAATCGCTTAAATACTCTACGAATATCTTATATATATATTATAGGGTTTTTACTAAAAATTAAAATATTATCGAGATAGATAATATAAATAATATTAATAAGCTTAATTAGAATTCGATTAATATAAGATTAAAAAGTTATAGGAGAATTAGTTAAACCTATTAGTAAAATAAAGTATTTAAAATACCTATATTTAATACGAAAAGCCGTCTTCTACTTATTACCTTCCTTAATTCGTATATAGTAATAAGTATCTTTTAAGTTAAGCTTAGTATAAATAGTAGTATATAATAATTAGTTTAGAACTTCTAAAATTAAGGGTAAAGGTATACGATTCTTATATATTAGCTTATTTAAAGTATAATAATTAATATAAAGGCGTAACTCCCCGCCCTTTTTTAGTATAAAAATAATAAAAGCTCTTATAGGATTAATAGAATAACGAATAAGACCTTTAGCCTATATTTTCTATAAGTATTCCCTAAGACTTTCTAGCTTTAATATAATAAGTATATAAATAGATCCCTATAAAGGTATTACGCCCTCTTCTAGATTAATAGTATAGTCTAAAACTATTCGTATTAGTAAAGGTATATTAGGATCTATATATATAATATCCTTAAAGTCTATATATTCGTTAGGTAAACTCGGGATAAGTTTTTTAACTTCCTTTTTAGATAGATATAAAGGAATAATAGGTATACTTTATATAATAAATATTACGTATACTTCGCGTATTTCCTATATAAATATAATAAGTACTAACTTAGATATATATAATAGCTATCTCTAATACCTAATAGCTTAATTAATTTAAGGATTTATAGAAATAAGCTAGGGAAAACCTAATATAATTAGGAAGGGTGCTTTTTTAATAATAAAGAAGCGATAACGCTATATTCTTATAACGCCTAAGGAATTAGTAATTAGTAAATCTAATAAAATAGAACTTAAAGTTTTTATTAATATATTATTAAATATAACTAATAGAATACTTAATCTAATATAAAGTTATAGGATTTATTTAAATAAGTTATATATAAGTAGGTTCTCCTCTATACCCGAATTAATAAGCGCTTTTTTTTCTATAAATTATAATATTTTACTTAAAATTATACTAGCCTTTAAGATTAGATAAGGATAATCCTACTTAGTATATCCCTAACTAGAACTTTATATCGAAGCTATATTATAGGTAATATTCGAAATTCGTTATAATTTTAGGTATACGATTATAGTATAACCTACTATTTAATAAGTTCGATAATAAGCTTTAGGATATTTAATAGAAGTATAATTATCCTCCTTATAAATATAGTAAATTTGCTATAGGTTCTATAGGTAAGTTATTTTTCGATAGCCTTATTAGTTATAATTATAGTATCGAATATTATAGTTATAAGTTAGGTATATTAATATAGCGGAATCGTTAGTATTACGCTTAGGGGGTAAAGATAAGTTAAGTAATAATATAAAAAGTAGCGAATTCTTAATAGCTTTTTTAGGATAATAGGTTATAATATAACTAGACTCCCTATATATAAAGCAAATCCTATATTCTTACGGAGTTTATATAGGTTAAGGTTAAGTATCTTTTTATATTAATTCGAATCGTTATACTAAACTAATAATATACTTCTATTTATATAGTAATATTATCTAAAAGCCGAGTATAATCCGTAACTTAGGGCGTAGCCGAATAATAAAGGCTATAATATAAGCTAATCCTTCTAAAGGAGCTAGATTATCTAATTTAATTTTATTAAAACGTTATACGAAATCCGTAACTACTTTATCTCGGCCTTATATAAGTTATAAAAGCTTCGAAGATATAATAAGTATATAAGTCTTAGGATTAGAATATTATTTCTCGAGAAATTCTAAAAGATTAGGTAGGGATATTTTCGCCTTAATACTATTTTCCCTATATTAATATATAAGATAATTAACCTAATAGCGTTTTATATTATCTCTTAAATAACCGGTAATATAATAAGATTTATAATCTTTATTAATAATATTATATATCTTAAATTAATATATAAGGTTAAATTTAAAAGCTTAAAATTCTATTAGATTAGTTCCTTTATATATTAGATTCGGTATATTATATAAAAAGGTAAGAGATATAATATTAATAGTATTTTCCGATTAAGAGATAGATAAAGAATTATTAGGTCTAGAAAGAATAGGTATAGCTCTACTTATAAGTAATAAATTATTATATAGAAGTATTATAAACGAGGAAGAAACCTTATAACTAGCTAGTAATAGGTAGATATAATCGGAGGATTTATTTCCTTATACTAAGTATATACGTTTAGTATATAAACGCTACTTAATATCTTAAAGGTATAATAATATATTTACTTTAGCCTTTTTATAAAGGCGTTATTTAGTTATAATAGCTATATTTAGAGATTCTAAGGAAATTCGCTATATTAGCGTAATATTAGCGCGATTAATACGAGAAGAGCGTTATATAGATAATATTCTTATTCTTACCGGTTTATACCCTTAGAAAAGAAGTTTAGAATATTAGGGTTTTAATAGGTAAAGTAATAGGATATAAGAAAGTATCTAATAAGTAGGATCTTAGTAATATTTAAGATATATTTCTAAATAAGGTTATATTTAGGAATTAAATTAAACTTAGTTCCTTCCTTTTTCCTTTTAGTATTCTAGTTTTCGTTTATAACTATAAATATAATTAACTCTATAGGGTTCCCGTTGCTTTTAAGCAATAGGTAAGTAAGTTTCCAGCTTAAACTCTAATACTAAGTATTTTCCGAATTATCGTAATTGTTCTACTTAATAAGGTATTATTTTCCGCGTCCGCGTTTATATAAGTCGAGAATCTATTTAACTTTATATTATACTTATTCCGGTTCGATAATATCTATATTATACGAGAGTTCTATATCTATTAGTGCTAGTTTTAGGAGTAAAATATAGAAGACTAGGTATAAGCGTATATATAGGATTTCCAATTTATAGTTAACTAATAAAATCTATTATATAATTTTATAAGGTCCGAGGTTTTTATAATCGAGTTTATCGCTAGGTCTAATAGTTTTAATATTTTTATAATTAAGGTAGATTTTATTTCCCTTCTATAGGATTAGTCCCTTAATCCTTTTCTAATTAGCGTATTTCGTTATTTATTCTTTAATATCTTAAAGTATATATTAAGTATCTTTATAGGATTATTTAATCCTTTTAGCGTATTAATCTGCTATTTCTACGTTTTTACCTAATAGTATTTCGTAGTATATTATAGGGTTATATTTATAAAGTAGGAAGAATAATAATTTTCCTATACTTATCGTATCTACGCTATTATAAGCGAATTATATTATAGGTAAGAGTTCGATCTAATTATCCTATTTATAGTTAATATAGTATTATAGATATTATTCTATAATTTAGTTAATATATTCTATTTATCCGTTTATTTAAGGATAAAATACCGTAGATATACGTTATATTATTCCGAGGTATTTAGTAAGTAAGATCTAAAATTTTTATATAAGTTTTCTATCCCTATCTAATATAATTTCCTAGGGTATTCCGTAATTAGCGATAATAATACGGAGGAATATATATATAAGTTCTTCTATAATACTATTTTCTTTATATAATAGGAAGTATATATATTTACTTAATCTATAAACTACTATTAAGATACTATTATATTATACCTAAGTTAAGGGTTTTTATAAAAGGGGTAGCTTAATAATAAAATTTAAACTAATAGATAACTAAATAATTATAAGTATTAGTAAAGGTTATAATAATCTATAAGGTTTATACTATTCTATCTTATTCCGTTTATATATATTATAGTTATTAACGATATCTATAATTCGTTTCTTAAGGTTTAATAGATTCTAATAATATTAGATCCTTTTATAAGTTATTCTAATTCCTTAATATTTATATACTAGTATATTATAGATACTTCTAATATAATTATTTTATTCTAATATTATTATATTATCGAGGTTAGATATTTCTCCTTCGATATATAATATTACGTTAAGTTCCTTAGTAATAAATAATATAATAAGGTTATCTTCCGAATCTTCCCTAAAGATTATTATAATATCCTAATCTTTATTATTACTATCCTTATAATCTAACTATCTACTAAGAGTATCTACTTATTTATTTTCTTTACCTTTACGGTAGATAATCTTAAAATCGAATTCTAATAAGAACTTATATTATTTAACTTATCGTTTATTAAGCTACTTTATTAAGGTAAATATCTAAAGATTCTTATAATCTATATATATAAGGATTTATTATTTTATACCGATAAGGTAATATTACTATTCCCTAAAGGCTTTTATTATTATTATAAGTTCTTAATCGGGTATTCTATAGTTAAGTTCTAGTCTATTTAGCTTTTTACTAAAGTTACTAATTATCTATAATTACCCTTTATTATCTCGTTATTCGAATTATCTACCGAGTATATAATCTAATATATTTATCTCGATTTCGAAAATTTTATCTTAATCTACTTTAACTAGGATTAGTTCTAATATAACTATATCCTTAATTATACTAAAGGCTTTCTATACCTATTTATTCTAATTAAAGGTAATATCCTTTTTCGTAAGTTCCGTAAGTAATATTATAATACTATTATAATTCCTAATAAATTATTAGTAAAAGTTAATATAGCCTAAGAAGGCTCTAACGTCTTTAATATTCTAAAGTATAGGCTAATCCCTAATTACCTATACTTTATCTTTCTATATTTATATATACTTTAGTATAATAATATATCCGAGGTAGTTAATTTCTTAAGTATTCTAATTATATTTAATAGGTTCTATTAAAATCTTATTATCTTAAAGAATTTATAGGATTATTATAATATACTTCTAATATTCTTTATATATCTTTAAGTAAATAAGGATATCGTTTAGGTAAGCGATTATAAAATAGTTAAGGTATTTATATAAGATAAAGTTTATTATTTCCTAGAATAATATAGGGGTATTAGTAAATCCGAATAGTATAATAAGATATTTAAAATATCCGTAGTATATTTTAAATACTATTTTCTATTCTTCTCCGGGTTTAATACGAATATATATATATCTTTCCTTAAAGTCGAGGGCTATAAACTATTAGGCTCCTCTAAATCTATCTCTAAGTTTTTTAAAGAGAGGTAAGGGGTACCGATTCTTAATTATAATATCGTTAAATTACCGATAATTAATATATAATTATAATTTACCGTTTTTCTTTAATATAAATAGGATTAGGTATCCTACTAATAAATATAAGGGTCTAATATAGCCTTTTTTAAGGTTTTTATCGATATATTCTTTAAATACTTTAAGTTTATCCTTATCTAATCTATAGATAGGAAAGAACTTTAATTATTCTCCTTCTTTAAGGGGGATCTTATAATCGTATAGGCTATACTTTAATAAGCTATTATCGAATTTTCTTTAAAATAGTTTTATAAACTTCCGATACTCTTCTAATATACCGGAGAGGTTTCTAAATATATCTTTATTTTATATAGTTATTATTATAAGGAGATATCGTTATATATATTTAGTTCCTTCTTAAACTTACCGTAATAATATATCTTACTATTTATAGAATCCTATTATATCGTATCTTAATCTATTATATCCCTTATTTCTTTAGGTATTAATTATTACTAGATCCTTCTTTATAAGCTATCGAGGGTAATCGTTTCTATAATTAACCGTTACTATAATTCTTCTCGATTTAGAGGTATATATAAATTCGTTTAAGCCCCTATTATTTAGGTACTGCTTAGTAACTAAATCCGATCCTACGCCTTTAATTATAACCGTTTTCTAGGTATCCGCTTTATCCTAGGAAATATAGCTATTAATCTAATCGATTCGAGGATTTTCTTTTCTTAACTATAATATACTTAAAATTAGCTCGTATTATATAATATCCGTAATATCGAAGTTTATTAGTATTATATATCCGTAGATTATAATTAGTAATTAATTAGATTCTATATCGATAATACCTTAGCTATAAGCGACTTTTATACCTTTTATAATACTAAGTTTATAAGGTTCTATCTTCTTCTTCTAAGGTATCCGTTTTCTATTAATAACGCTTAGGGATATAAAGTTTCCTTATACTCTATTATCTAGAAGTATTATATAGTATTTACTATTAATTTATATTACGATTTTTAAATATTCGTATATTAAGCTATCTATCGTATAAAGGGACTTTATCGTAAATCCTAATTGCTTATTATCCCTTATAAACGATCCTTACCTTTTAGGTTCTATTATTCTTATTATACTCTAAAGGCTATTACTTATACTAGGTTCTTAGCTTATTATATTCCGTATTATATATATACTATAGCCTATCGCTATAAGCGCGCTTAGTTTTCTTCTTCCGTATAAGGAGTTTATACTTCGGGCTAACTATCCTTAAGGTTATAATAAGTATACGCTTTATCCGCTAGGTATTTTATATAATCGGCGCGCTTATAGAAGCTATAATATATAGATTTTATATATATAGGCTTTACGAGTTTTTCCTTTTATTTCTATTCGCGTATTTTATATTAATCGAGCGCTTTTTCTTACGCGTAAAGTACGTACTAAGGTATTATATATTAGTATTATTTTACTTATTATATAGTATATTCGTAGGGGGTATTATATATAAAGCTAATACTAGCGTAATTTCCTCTTATTCTAAGTACTTTATAATAATCGCTATTATTATCGTCGTAAGTAATAATATTATACCCTATCTCGTATATAAGGAACTATTCGTTAGTTACCTTATATTTAAAATATTATCTATAATTATATATAATATAGGTAAACTATATAATCTAATAGTATTTTTCGTAGAGATAATTAATTCGTATATCTTCTTATATAAGGGGGGTTTTATCTTAATAGGTTATTATCCTAAATAGTTCTTTAAATATAATATTATAGATAAGGTAATATATATCTTCTTTATCGGTATCTTTATTTATAAAGCTTTCTAATTCTAAGCTTATTTCTTTATTAATAATTTAAGCGTTAGTATCCTAATTAATATAAAGCGTTTCCTATTATTCTATAATTTCCGTAATATCGTTTTATAAAATATCCGTTTCGTTAAATAGCCTATACCCTTTTATATTACGCTAATAGGGGTATTCTCTAATATACTAGGCTTACTACTTTATTACTAATCTTTCGAATAAACCGTTATCCGTAGGGAGGAGTATTCTCTAGGTAATTATAATTTATCGTTCCTTATAAGGTTTCTAAAGAAATTATCCTAAGCCTTATTTTACCGAAAGGTACGTTATATAATTATCCTTATAATAGAAGGTCTAGTTAAGGAGTTTATAATTAGGGTTATCCGATATTTACTTTAAAAGCTAGTTTTAACTAGGAATAGAATTTATAGTTTTATATATTATAATATTAGCTTATTATCCTTCGGGGATTTTTATAAATTCTTTAAGTTTCTTAGGTTATCGGTATTCTCGTATAAAGTAGCCTATTTTACCGTAATTAAAGTATTCCTTACTTATAGGTTTCCTTTAAGCTATATCGAGCTCTATAAGGCTTAAGTATATTATACCGCTAATTATTATTCCGCGGTAATTATTTTATCGGGGTATAAAGTATTAAGGTAGCTATTAATATTATTTTCCGATATTAGCCCGGGGTATAAAATTAATAATAGGTCTTTACTTTCCTTACCGTTTTTAGTTCCTTTCCTAATTATAATCGTCGATAGCTATTACTATTATTACGAATTCTACGAATATCTCTAATCGGGGTATCTTATATAATTCGTCTTTAATAGATTCTTTAAATCTATTATAATAGGCTATTATAAAGGGTTTATTATCCTAATAGAGATATAATATAATTTATCTAAAGAGTATTATATAGTATAATATTAATTTGGTTTACTTAAGTTAGGAGATCTTACTATAAACGGGCATCGAGAGAGCGTTCGCAGTTTCGATCCCAATTTCTATTATTAACTAACTTAAGGAGAGAAGTAAGAATAGTATCTATATAGCGGCGCGAGAGCTGCTCTTAAGTAGCTCTTATATTTAGGATCTACCCGTAGATAGAGTTTTCTATAGGTCTACCGTTGATACAGGTCCTCTTATCGATAGTCTTTTATATAGTTCGTAAGCTGCTTAGGAGACGCTCTTATTTAGCGCTTATATAATACTAGTCTCTAGACGAGAAGGGAATATACTAACTAAGGCTTTATACCCTAATATACCGAAGCTATATATTTACCCGTAGGCCTATAATATTACCCCCCCGCTTAGGCCGAACGCCCTCCTATAGAGCCGTATATAATATAATAGCTACCTAAAAAGTATAATAACGTAACGCCGCTATACCCGCCTACCCTATTAAAGGAGCCTTATCCTTATACCTAGCGAGTATAAAAGGAGTCTTATATCCGCGGAGCTCCTTTTAACCTAGCTTATAGCGAGTCTATAAGTTCTACCGCCTATTATTTATTAATAGAATAATAGTAACGCCCTTAACTTAATAAGCGGTTATAAATATAATATCTTTACTCTTAAAGCCTTAAAAAAGTATAAATACCCCCTTAACCCCTATTCTAGGGGTTATTCCTTCCTCTTAATTAAACTAAAGCTCTTATAAGTTATATAAAACTAACCCCTATAATAATAAGGTAAATATCGCGCCTTCCCTATTCGTCCTTTACTTATACTTAGCTCTACTAATAGTATAAACGTTATTACTTACTCTAAGTAAGCTAGCGTAGCTTCTACCGCTATACTTACCGCCGCCGCCCCCGCTATTACTATAGGCTCTATAGCTACTTCTACTGCGGTAATACCTATAGCTATAGCTATAGCTACTCCTACCGTATCCGCTACTACTCCTACCGCCGCTATCCTTACCCCTACCGCCGCTTAGCTCGATAAGGCTATTAATAAGCTTATTTAGAGTATTATCGCTATTAACCTGTAGCTCTAACCTTATATTACCCTCCCTAAGGGTATTAGGGATAAGTAATACCTACCTTATATTATAAGGGCTTCTAAAAACCCCCTTTCCCTCTACCTATACGGTATTAGTAAATAGCGCTTCTCCTACTTCTTCGTAGCTTACTAACTATTATAGCCGGCGCCTATTATTTCCCCTATAGGACGAATAAGAAGGGTAAGAACTCCGGCTATTCCTATATCCCCCTTTATTAAACCGACGAGATATATACCGCTATTATTATTATAATTAACTATTCCCTCGCTTATAATACTTCCGACCCTAATATATACTACTCCTTCCCTACTCGCGCCTTCCTATACTTATATACTCTAAGTACTCTCCGCCCCTAGGCCCTCGCCGCTCTCGCTATACGCTATACCCGTAACTACCTATTTAAGTTAAGTAAAACTTAGGCTAGCTATAACGAGGTCCGGTTATTAAATAATAAGCGTACCTATAGCGTATATACCTATTACTCCTTCCCTATTTATATCCTACTAACTTTATACTAGCGCTATAGCCGTAAGCTTATATACTATTAAGCGGTAGCGCTAAAGGATATTACCGACCTATTAGCAAAGCTTATAAAGGGGGGTAGTAAGGGTAAGGGCTTAATTAGTACTAAAACGAAGCGCGGTATTAATAATAACCCTTATTTTAGTAAAACTAAGGAGAATAATTCTAGTAATAAGGAGGAGGTAAGTAAGGATAAGTAGGTAGCTATATTAGTATATATTTCGTATATAGTTTTCTTTTTATTTATAATACTTAATTTCCCCGCTCTTCTTTTCTATAACTTTAGGCTATCGTAATTTATAGCGTTACTATAGCGTTATTCGAACTCCTTAAAAGTAACTATATCTTTAAATTCGGATAATAGCTACTAATCTAGCTAATCCTATCCGACCTACTTAACTAGGACTTTATATTATAGCATTTTATCCGTTTTCGTATAACCTTTATACGGCTTATTATATACTCTAATAATACTTTCTACCTAATATTCGGGTTCCTTTCCCTTTTTAACTATAATAGGGTTAGGCCGGTATTCCCTTTATACCTACGATAGGAGCGGGTCTTATATAGCTCGAATTAGGAGATCTATATAGAAATAAGGGTAAATACCCGGCGGGATATTTAATTCTACTATATAAGGGCTAATAACGTATATTACGGTATACTTATCGTATAGCTAGGCTAACTTCTTTAAGGGGCGGTTAATAGTAATATTTTATAGGGAGAGCTAAACCTTATCGCCCTTAATAAGCCGCTCTACGATTATTTATAACTTATTCGTAGATTCTTCTATTCGTTATTATACGATTATTATTATAGCTTAAGCGAAAATAGTTATATCTTTAAGCCGTTAGACGAAGTTTTCGGCCTAAACTCTAGGTACTTACGCTAGTAATATACTACGCTCTATCTATTCGATTAAATCTATATAATAACCGTATAGGATAAAAAATAAGCTAAGGCTAATTATACTAATATCCCTATTATTAATAGCTAGTTAAGCGCTAGGTAAGAGCATCGGCTAATCTAATTATATATATATAACGAACGCTCGGAGGTAGTTTATAACCTTTTAGTTTACCCTTTCTATAGCTCTATCTATTTATAAGTAGAAAGCGATACTTAAGCGCTACTCTATCTTTATAAGCTTATATAATCGGCGCTAAAACCCTCCTACCTAATTCGAGCCTCGGTTACTAATTATTACCTTAAGGAAATTATAAAACCGCTAATAATAGTATAAGAACCGCTCTATATATACTTCCGCGCTTATATTATATATAGCTTTAAGTATAATAGCTTTCGTTAATCGGTCCGTAATTACTATTAAGTAAGCTTCTCTTATATCGTCCTTATAGGGGAGGTCGATTATAAAGTCTACGGATAACTCGCTTTATACCCGCTTAGGTATTAATAGGGGCTTAAAAAGGCCCTTCCTTTAGTATTTCTATACTATCTTATATCTATAAACGTTATAATTTCGTATAAACCGCCGAATACTACGGTATATACCTAGCTAGAAATAGCCCCTTATTATTATCGTAATAGTAGTATCCCTTCCTAGGTAGCTAGATAGGGTAGAATCGTAGATACTCTACGTTAGTTTAATATATAGGGGTTCCTAATCGGGTAATTAGAGCTATTTATAGAACCTAAGTAATCCTTTCTTATCGATCGAATACTCCGCTATAAATACCTTAATAGGCTTACCTTCGGATATCCGTAGGTAAAGGGGAAAAGAGTATTTACCCCTATAAACTATACCTATAAGCTAGGAGTATACCTTATTATATAAAATAGTATTATCCTATAAATACTAGAGCTCCTTTTATATAAAAACCTCGCTACCTATTAATAATAGCTCGTTATATATTATAACTTAGCTTATCTTTATTAATAATAAAAGCTGGATTTACCTACCGGTAAGGCGTTTATTAGATATATTATATAGTATATCCTACTCCCTCCTCGAAAGGGCGTTTAAACGCTTACTAACTGCTCCTATATAGTAGATTAAGTAGTATCGAAAATAAGCTATTATCTCGGATTAGTAAACTTACCTCTCGGTAAAACGCTATAATATTATAAAATATTCGAGGTTCTTATAATCCGAGTAAATTGTAAATAATAGTATAATACCCCTAAGCTCCGTATCCTATATTCTTAAGTAATTAATAATAGCTAGTAGTTCCTTATTATAGATCTTATAGTTATACTTTATAGGGCTTAAGCGGCGTAAGTAGTATATTACCGGGCGGAGGATACTATACTCGTCCCTTTAAGAGAGGTAGCCGCCTAACGAGTAGCTAGAATAATCCGCCTTTAATATTATCTCCTTATCCGGATCCTATTAAGCGAATATAGGCTTACTAATAAAGAAACGCTTTAGCTATTTAAATATAGCTTCTTCCTACTCCCTAAACCTAAATAAGACCCCTTTTTTAGTTAAAGCTAAGAGGGGCTCTATAATTTCGGAATAATTAGCGATAAACTAATAATAGAAATTCGTAAATCCTAGGAAGCTATAGACTCCTTTAACCGTCTTCGGAGCCTCCTAATCGTATATAGCGCGTATCTTCTCGGGGTTTATATAAATTCCTACCCCCGCTTTAATAATAAAGCCTAGGTACTTCGTCTCGGTTACGCCGAATTCGTACTTAGTAATATTTAGATTTAGACCTACTACTTCGAGAGCGTATAATACTAGCTTTACCTTTACTCGGTAGTCTTTAACCGTACCGTCGGTATATACTAGAATATTATCGATATAAGCTAAATAGAAGATATCTAGATAGGGGCGTAGAGCGTTATTAATATAGCGCTAGAACGTTATAGGAGCGCCTATAAGTCCGAACGGGGTTATTAGCTATTCGAAGAGGCTATACCTTATATAAAAGGCGGTCTTTTACTTATCTCCTTCCTTAATATAAAGCTTATAAAACGCTGCTTATATATTAAGCTTAGTAAAATATTTAGCGTTTATAATATTAGATAAGGTCTTTTTAATAAGGGGGAGCGGGTAATAATCGGCTTCCGAAATAGCGTTAAGCGTATAATAATCTATATAAAAACGAAGGCTACCCCCTAGTTTCTTAATAAAGATTACGGGAACTCCTACTAAGGAGCTATTAGCTCTAATATAACCTATATCGAATAGCTCGGTAAGAGTCTTCCTTAATATAATAAGTTCTTCTCTAGATATCCCGTATAACGGGCCCTATAGGGCGTTTATAGTAGACCTATCCGCCTTCTTATATAGCCGAATCTTATAATCCGCTCCCTCTTTATATAGCGGTAGCGCGGAAGCTATATCCTTATTAAAGAGGTTCCGGAACTCGTAATACTTTAGGGGGAGTTTCTCGTTAACCGAGGATTCTACTTTCGGTAATAGGGCCTTAATAATATCGGCTATTATAATATTAAAAAATACTACTTAAGCGGTATTTAAGCGTTTTATATACCGAACTTCGCTCTAAATAGTAAGGGTATTAATAAACGTATAGTTAAAGTTCTTAGGGCTATATCCTTATTCCTAAACCTCTAGTCCTCCTATTCGTCCGATACTTAGGCGGTGCTTATAAGCTATATATATTACCCTCTCTCTTTTTACCTAAGGTTTTCCTAAAACGAGGTTATACTAAAGGTAGGGGATTATATAAGCCTAAATACGATATAAATACCTATCTAGGTCTATATTAAGGTAGGTTATATAGCGGATAACGGGCTATTTATACGATATTCTCTCCCTTAATAATTAATAAAGGGTCCTAGGCGGGATAGATATATACGGAAGTCTTAGCTTATATATAAGCGTCTCGCTTATAATAGAATAATAATTATAGCTAGAATTAATAAGTACTAAGATAAATAAAGTTAAATTATAGAATAGGTTTATTATAAAATAGTTCCTATTTATCTAACGCTTTACTTTTTATAGGCTAAAGTCGAGACCTATAAGCTCCTATATACGACTTTATATAAGAATAGCTAGTTTTCCTCCTATTCCTCGGTAGTATTATTAAGGTCGATAAGGTTAATATCGGCGATATTAATATCCGTCTCCCGTATAGCTCCTAAACTAATAAGCGGGTATACGGGTAGGAAGGGGTAATAAGCAATTCTATAATTCGAATATCTATACCTATAATAGAATCCCTACTCTTTCCTACGCCTAATCTCCGCTTAGTTAACCTACCTTATACGCTACTTATTAGCCTATAGAGCGTTAATACTAGTTATAGCCGTATCCCTATCGGGATCTATATAAGGGTTTTACGGTTTCTATCCGTTTCCTCCCGCTCGCTAGGTTATCCTAAAGCGCTATACTATAGCTCCGGATAAATAGCTTAAGGGCGAAGTATAGCTACCGTTTCGGATAATAATATAGCTTTCTAGCTTAGCCGAGATACGGAACGCTTTCTTTACCTAGTCGTTATATATCGACGGTATTTCTATACTAATAAGCTATATACGTAATACGCTATTAATAACGCCCTTTAGGTATATTAACTTAGCTAAATCCGGCTACTCTATACCGCCGGAGTTTATTAGTAACTTCTCCTATTAGGAGAAGAAGTTAGGGAAGGATTAGCCTTTCTTCTAAGTAAAGCTCCTAAGCCTCTAAGAAGTAATAATAGTATAGTTCTTATCGTAATATCGGTAGCGGAGCTATTATAGGAATAAGGAGGGTTTCTAAAGGCCGTACTCTCCTCCTATAATATAATAGCTCCTTACTATAACCTTTATATTTCCCTCTAGGTACTTATAGATTTCTTAGAACTTATCTATATAATTTCCGATAAAGTAGGCATCTCGGATAAGTTTATACCTTATAGTACGCTCCTAAGCTGGGAATTAAGTATATATACCCTTAAAATTCGCTAGCTAAGAAAGGGGCTTATATTTAGGTACGATTATACTCTCTAGGGCCTTATTTATATCGACGTCGGCGTCTTCTATATCTTAGGAGGTAGGGGTATAGGTATCTTCTAGTTCGTTAAATACCGGGTTAGGGTACTCGGCCGCTATATTACTAATACTTACTAATAGCTCCTATAGTAATAGGCTACGGGATTATTCGATTTATATAAATTATACCGTAAGCGCTTTTAGGTTTTATATACTATCTTCGCGCTATTATTATATTACTCTTTTAATAATATACCGCTACTCTTCTATTATTTAAGTAACTATTTATTATATAGTTATTATTATATTATTATTATCGTTATTCGCTTAGGTAGGGAGTTGCCCGAATTGCTCGTTATAGGGGTATAATATCCTAAGGCTATATACTAAATAAATATATAAATACCGTTGGATATATAGGGTAGGTAGAAATAAAGTTAGTTAAATATAAACGGGTATCGAGAGAGCGTTCGTAGTTTCGATCCTAATTTCTATTATTAACTAACTTAAGGAGAGAAGTAAGAATAGTATTTATATAGCGGCGCGAGAGCTGCTCTTAAGTAGCTCTTACGTTTAGGATCTACCCGTAGACAGAGTTTTCCATAGGTCCACCGTCGATACGGGTCCTCTTATCGATAGTCTTTTATACGGCTCGTAAGCTGCTTAGGAGACGCTCTTGTTTAGCGCTTATATAATACCAGTCTCCAGACGAGAAGGGAATATACTGACTAAGGCTTCGTGCCCTGGTGTGCCGAAGCCGTGCATTTACCCGTGGGCCTGTGACACTTACGTTCTATATTATACTTTTCGTTAGGGTTTCTAAAGGTTTCCTTAAGTATCTAGGCGAAGGTTTCGAATAATATAAAGAGTTTATTAGTCTCGTCTTCTCTAGTCTCTTCCGTATCGAATTCTAGGAAGTTCCGTAGGATAGGTTTAAACTATATAAGTATATCGCCTTTAAGCCTATTAGCTACGAATTCTACCTTCTTAGCTTTAGTAGGAAATTAATATTAGTAGTACTAGAAGTAAGCTCTAAGGGCTATAATAAAAGGTTAAATATCGTCTTCTTATCCGCGATAAACCTTAGGCTACTCTATCTTAAAGGGTTTATTAGGAGTTCTATTAATACTTCCTCGAGTCTCGAGTTTTATAATATATATAGTAAGTATATTAATAGTAGTTAAGAGTTACTAATTAGTATTTTAGGTTTAGTTAATTATTAAAAGGGCTAGAACTATTAATATTATAGTTAAATATTATACTTAATATTACCTAAGAGGTATATATAGACCGTCCTAAATAAGAGTTATAAAAATAAAATAATCTTTACCTAAATCCCGGATTCTAGAAATACCTATAAGTTATATATTAGTAGGTAGGGAAATATTACCTTTAAGTTTTTATACGTTATTAAGCAATATTAAGTATTATAAGTAATTAAGAGGGATTACCCTATTATATAAAATAATACTTAGATTTATAACTAAAGACTATAAGGAAACTATCTAATATTAAGCCGTAAACTCCTATTCTTATATCCTTCCGTTATAATATAAGTCGATCTAGTCGATGGGCGACTCTGTCGACTCGTGGTGTGTAGGTCGACTGGGTCGACGAGCGACTCTGTCGACTATGCAACCATTAGGACCCTAACCCTGGTTATATTATCCGTAGGTCCTTACGTAAGAGATCCTCATCGGTCCGTTGAGGTTCCGATTTGCTGGCATATGGTTGCGCTGGCCTGTTCCTGTGACCTGCATGATCGTGGGTTATAACACATCAACTTCTCTTTTATATCTACATCACACTCTCTCTCTCTCTTTTCTTATGAAAAAGACCAAAACGTTAGATTTTACTCCAAGTGAGCTGTCAGTTGCTAAATAGGGTTCATTGCCTATACTATGTAAACGGCGGGGGGTACATTCAACTGCTAGGAAAAGCTGTTGTGTTCTGCTTTCTGGTCAAGATATAATCTCCTATATACTTATCAACTGCTTCCCATCGACATAATCAGCAGAGGCCAACACAACCGCAAGGGTTCCATTGCCAACAAAAGCTCAGCCAATTATTTACCTCCCCGGCCACTCACTCACTCACTCACTCAACTGTACTACTATGGTATATGAACAAGGCGATAGCCGGGGCAGTTGTTTGGAGCAGAGCAGACGACTTCCGGCGATGGGCTTGGATTTATGTACTAACTACTATGTATTATTATTATTATTGCCTTGGCACCGGACAAATGCGGTCTCGACTATTTGCTATTTGAGTTTTTGGGAGGGTCGGGAAGCGAATTGCTAGGGATGTCGATCATAGTTTTGACTTTTGTCTTGGCTGTTTTTACTAGGTATATATAGTATATAGGACTACTGTGGTACAAGGGCCTTCTCGGGTGATAACGGGGGAAAAAAAGAAAAGGAAAAAAACAGGACGATATGATTTGTGTCAAAGCAGAGGAGGCAGTAAGTATACATCACGGAGTATATCCCCTGTGGAGGGGGTACGCTACTAGCTACTCTACTGGGCAGTATACTTAGTAGTCCTTTCCTATACCATAGTATGGCTCCTGGAAATGCTATGTACTATGTACAGAGTATAAGTAGTTAGTTAGTGGGCCCGCCCTCGGACAAAATGGCCTGTTGCGGTATGCAAAGGTCGGCTGCTATAGGCCAGGGGGAAGGGGCTAACAAGGTTACTACCATAGTAGGTAAGTACTTACATTAGCATGGCTCGATGCCACTGCACAGTACTTAAGTACTTTGTAGGGTTTTAGTCATGGCTATCTTTCGCCAGGGATCAAGGAGCTGGGGCAAGGTCGATGAGGATTTATTACTATGTATAGGTGTCGAGAAACTGGCGTGCGTTTTGCTGGAGCATCAGCGTGGCCCGAGAGAGAGAATGAACAGGCAAAAGGTCTGGTACAATAATAGTACGTCCTTTGCTTTCCATGGTCGACTAGTGTTCTGTGCGCGAAGCTGACGTTGCAGCACGCTCCGCTATAGGTTGGCGCGATGTCACGATACATAGCACATGAGGGAAAGAAACAAGAAAAGAAGAAGAAAAGAAAAAGAAAACAAAACAAAATAGAAAGAAGGACGCGAGTCCGTGTAGCAGCAGCCACAGAGCGCCGAGCGAACCCACACAGAGACGCAGATATTGCCCAAAGCAGTCAAGCCTCGTTCTCGCTGGGCAAAGGACCGCTTTGCTCGCCCACGCAATGCATACCGTACATGGTAACAAGAAATCAAGAACCTGGGCCTGAGTGGTCCAAAAAGACTTCTTGGGTGATCATTGGTTGCTCGGAGGTTTGGATCTGGGGCCTTGCAGCTTGGCACTGTCTCCCTTTTTCCTTGAGCCTCCTCCTCCTCCTCCTCCTCCTATCCATAGGCAGGCTTGCCTTGCCCTCGTGGTCTTGCTGCGTGTACCTTGTACCGTTAAGCCAGATTGGAAAGGACAACAAAAATCCTGCCAGCCAATCCTCCCAGGGGAGCAAATCACAAGGCTTATCACCGCCAATATCACCTACTATGACTCCAGCACATGACCAGACGACTGATGCTAGCCTTCCAGCCCATACCTATTTAGCTTTTGATTAGTGAAGCTTATTTGGGAGAGCAGCCTGTACGGAACGTGGTTGTGAATCTCCCGCACCGCTGTGGCTACAGGCGATTCCTATCTATATACATAGTACAGGAAATGCATGGTGAGCCCACCATATAGACAGTGGACTGGAGAGTATGTGCTATGTATATCACAATAAGGTAAGAGGAATCAAATCAGAAAGCAAGCCATCAGTTAAAAACACACAGCAAGAAGACGAAGAAGGAAAGCCAAAGAGAAAAGGCCACAAAAAGTCAGTGCCCGGTCAACCCTCAGCGTTACATTACCGGTGGATATGATATGGAATGCAAAACGCTCTGGCCTGCTGTGCAAATCTTACCATGTACAGCACAAGGAGACAAGCAGAAGAAGAAAAGGATAAGCAGGAAAAGGAAAAGAAAGCAGACGGCTTGTGCCAACGGTGCAAGATCACAGTCGATATATATTCATTCACCTTTTGTCTCGATTCGACAGCCCAGCTCACAATCACACAGAAGTTTCCCTCCGAAGAAGGGTTTATCCTGTCTCCCAAACCGTTGCCCACAGTCCCCGAGCCACAAGCTTGCACGGGAAGACCCGTGACAGGTTTTTGCGTGGCTTTTGACAGAATCGAACCGGGTCAACTGTGGGGTTCTGCTATGAGCGAGTCAGTCGACTCGGAAGTAATAGTGAAATGCTCTGGCGGATTGGATGGCTGTGTGTGTGTGCCAACTAGGGGGAGCAACCGAGATTTCTGACACGTTTTTCTCTTTCTTTTCTTCAAGATCAACCCTGGCGAATGGTCTCTCTTTCTTCGCTTCCCTTCCGTTGAAAACCGGCAAATACCGCCGACTATGGTGAACGAGGCCGGCCTGAGACGTGCCTGGCCATGGAAGGGTATACATAGTATGGCCACGACGTACCACGCTGTTCTCTGTAGCCCAGAGACAGCGTATGCACGATTATTACTATGTATAATCTGTACATAACATGATCGAGGGGCCCCTGATGGAAAGCAGGGCACGGGCACTATAGTGCGAGGCATCAAAGATAGGGATCGCCCCCCCCCCCCCTTCTCCCCAATAGAAGGTATCACAGTGTGCTATGTACTATAGTGGTTCACTATCAAGCAGCGTGCGTCGACAGCATTCTCCAGTGGCAGCGAGCTCAAGAACGGTGGGACCCCTTGGCCAGTGCCATCCCTGGGGCCGTTGAGGCCAGGCGTGTCGGACCCCTTTATCAAACACTCCCCCTACATAGTCCGCAGCCCGCAGCCCTGGGGGGAGAGCCGCAAGAGAGGGGCTCGCGTGTTGATCAAGACTTGACGAGCTCGTCCTGGGCTACTATAGTATACTATTGCACTATTGCTCTGTTTGACTTATGGAAATATGGAGCATGCTCCCTGCGCCCAGACAGAGAGCCAAGCACAATATGGCAAGCACTTCTGGGTTGATGAAGGGGGGTGTTGCGCTTCCTCCTCACACCTATCTATCTATACTGACTAGAACGCCAACCTACACGGCCATGTAGGCTTTGCCGAGAACCTTCTTGACTGCTTCTTCTCGGCTCGAGAGAGAAAAGAGGCTGCTACTTGATGCCCAAACGCTGCTCAACCAACCTTATTCAGCTCTTGGGTTTCGGATACAACCCACCCACCCGCACGACCAGACCGAAGCAACCACCACGTGGCTCGCTCGCTCGCTCGCTTCGAGCCCAGGAGAGAAGAATAAAGGGAGCCATGACCAGCAACAGTTCCAAGAGTTGAGCTCCGCCTTATTCGACGCGTGCTGTTGGTCCCAGTTTCTCCCGAAAAAGAAAAAAAAAAACGATAGAGAGTGCCTTGTCCGCCCCTCCTCGCCGTGAATCACCGACAACCTGGGCACGCCGGCGAGGGCCATGGCCGGGCCCTTTGAGTCTGTATCGCCTCTGCCAGCGGATGTGCGGGCCAGTCTGCTGGCCATGCTGGTGACGGGGACCCTTTCTTTGCTCTCCACCGCCTCTCTGCTCGTCCACATCACCGTTATCCTCGTGCGCTGGAAAGTCAGGGACATCCAGCACCGAAAACACCACCAGCCGCAACACGAGCCGCACCAAAAGTACCACCAGTATGGCGGCGGCGGCGGCGAGCCCACAGGAGCGAGTCATCCTGACGGCCAGACGCCCATCGACTTGAGCCTGGGCCTGTCCGAGGCTCACTATTACCAGACTCGGCTGGCCAAGAAGAATGCTGCTGCTGCGATCACCACCACCACCACCACCACCACTACCGCACCATCAGCAGCAAAGAACGAAGCAGCAGCAGCAGCAGCAGAAATAGAAACGCCAGCAACAGACATCGCCGCGCTCGATTCATACACCACGTCCAACAGCGTGCCCCAGCCACAAAAGAGGGAGCGCACAAACACAACGGCCAGCGGCGTGCGCTCCGCGACGACGCACCACCATCGCCACCAGCCCTCCTCGGCAGTATCCGCCGCGCCTCCTCCTCCTCCTCGTCGGCTGCCGCGAAGGCAGGGCGACAAGCCGAACCCGCTCCTGCTGCTCATCTACAACCTCCTCGGCGCCGACACGCTGCTGTCGGCCACCTATCTGCACAACATCTACTGGCTCAAGATCGACGGCATCATTGCGCCGTCGGGCACGTGCAGCAGCCAGGGCTGGTTTGTCAGCTTCGGGTGTCTGACGACGAGCGGCTTTCTGTTCATCATCTCCGTCTTCAGTTATCTGGGCATCATCCGGGGGTACAAGGCCACGACGCGCGATGTGCTGGTTGCGTGCGCCTGTATCTGGTCTTCGTCGATCGTGCTCGCCAGCTTGGGCCCCATGTACTATCGCGAACCGTCGTTTTGGGGCAGGGAAACCAACTGGGTGAGTTTTTGTTGTTTGTTGGGGCCGCTTTCTCCCTTTCTCCCTTTCTCCCGGTTGTGTCTTTCGAATCTCACCACGCAGTGTGGTGATGCAGAAGAAACCAATATACTGACGATATACGACGAATGTTTGTCAGTGCTGGGTCAGCCAAGAACACCACATATGGCGCCTCACAGTCTACGTCTGGGGTTTTGGCACAATGTCCGCCACCTGCGCTCTCTACAGCTACGTCTTTTACACGCTCCGGCAGCAGAAGCGCTCCTCACGCCTCATGCCCTGGAGCAAGGACCCTCTCCAGCACTCCCACAGCGACGACGTCCCCGACCCCGACCCCGACCTCGACCTGGAACATGACAATGGCAACGACAACGGCAACGACCACGACAACCACAACGACCACGACCACGACCACGACAACAACACGCTCTACCAGCCGCGCCGCACCAGCAGCACCAGCACCAGCAGCACCAGCACCCGCCTGCACCCCTCGGGCCACCACCCGGCCTTCCTCGTCTACCCGTGCATCTACGCCGTCACGGGCACGCCGCTGATCCTCGGCTCGCTGATCCCGGCCCTCGAGACGAACGTGCCCTTTATGGGCGTGTGTGGCGCGCTGCTCGGCGTGACGGGCTTCATGGACGCGCTGCTGTGGTCGAGCATCATTCTGTTCAGCAAGAAGGAGCGCCTGGTCGAGATTGGCCTCGACAAGTTTGCGTTTATGCGCACGCCAGAGGGCCGCACCCTCGGCAACATTGTGATTGTCCAGGGCGGAAGAAGCAGAAGCCCCGGGGCGAGCGGCGGCGACCACGATGCTTTTCACCACCACCACCACCACAACAACACGGGTGGCAGCAACAATGGCAATGGAAATGGCAATGGCCACAACCGCCATCACCGCCAGTCGTGGCACTCGAAAAAGGATCACGGCTGGTGGCGGTTGAGGGACAGGAACAGCAGTCAGCGCTCGTTTACAACCGAGCAGGGCCCCCATCACAGCCGCCACGGCAACGGCGGCGGCAGCAGCGGCGGCGGCGGCGGCGGGATTCAGATGCAGATAGTGACGAGCGTGGTGGTCGAGGATCCAAGGCTGCCGAGCCTCACACACTCGCAAACGTGGAGGCCGCGCAAATCATCCGAGTCCCAGATGTGAGGGGACTTGAAAGAGAGCAAAGTAAGTGTTGCTGGGAAAGAAAGCTGAAGTACCGGTCGTCGATTTTTCATATGCCCCATCCTAGAAGCGAATTATTTAGATACCCTATACCAATGCAATGAACAAGTCAAAACGTTTGATTTCTTTGTCCCCATGAAAGAGGAGGAAGCATGTCGCTCCAGCTTTGGACACTTCAAAGCTTCTTTTCAAAAAGGTGCGATTTGTATATATCCTTGCACTTTTGCTGCTGCTGGACAGTTCTCCGAGAGAACTACTTTTCCCCTTGCCCTTGCACTTTCGGGGCATATTCTTGGTCCGTGTCAGAGCATGTAGAGGCGACAACACCCTCTCATTTGCCTCTTTACGCAGAAGCCAAGTCGGGCGACTCGCTACCGTCGACAGGGCCGCCTATGCCCTTGCCACCTGTTCAGCTCTCCGGAAAGAAGGTGCTCATGGAATCGGAATCGCGGGCAACGCATGAATAAACGACCGATTGGCCGAGTGTTCACCGGATGACCGGTCATCAGTTACCAAGCATCATTGTTCACGCGGACCACGCCCCAAGTGCGGCAAGGGGAAGCTGGCAGTGGCAAAGAAGCGCTTCTCGAAGAATCTGGGGACGTGAGCCCGTGGATTCTTATCGTGTGCAAGGCTCTATACCTGCACGTGTAAATGCGTAGAACCACCCGCGCTCCAACGGACACGGTTAGCCTGATAATGAAGGTCGAGCCAGAGAGGTGTATACATGTATGGATAACTGGCTGTGGACATTGCGTGGGCGCAGCCACTGCTATGATCTCAACGGCTGAAAGAAAACTTTCCAATAGATCCACATCACACATTTGTTTGAATCGCCGGCTGCTAACTCACAAGACCTGTCGAGTGCCTTGGTCATCCTTGACTCGGCGTCTGCTATGAGTTGTCAATCACATTGTAAGTGAGCTTCGAGCGTGGCTGAAAAATACATGATGTCAGTTGCGTCTTGGGCACCCACGTCTGAGCCATCCGCTCGACAGGGGACCGAACATGCGGAACTTCTGGACAAAAAGATGATGAGCAGATGATGAGATCCAGCCGAGAGCAGAGTGGATATTGAAGACTTCCCTCACACTCGGCGACGGGTCCCCCCAAGGGTTTGGTTGAAACAAAAACCTGGGCTGAACATTCCAGTACACACACACCCGCCTCCGCCTTTTTACCTGGAGCACGCACGCAAGATGGGCACCCAGGTGCCACCGTACTTGGCTATAAGCAGCATGTGCAAAGCACCAACAGCTCCTGTACGTCCTTGTGACCACCCACGATGGAAAAATCATGTCTCAAAGCTCTGACCCTTCTCTGCCTTCTTCTTGGGATTAGAAACATCACCCCCCCCCCCGGCTCGAGAAAGGCTGCTGAAGCTTGAGAACCAGGAACCTCCTGTGACATGGCCCGATCGACATGGCTCGATGCCCTGCGCGTCCCGCCGTTTTCCTTTGTCCCGAGGAAGCAAAAATCCGAGACATCGGTTTGTGCCCCCATACGCACAAACTCTTCTCCTAGACCCAACCGCACCTAAGCGCGCAAAGACACCGAGAAGCGAAGAGAAAGGGTTTGTGGTGGGTGTGGGAAGAGTGTTGTAATGAACGGCGTGCCTTGTTTGCCCTCCAAGACTTCCGCAACCGTCATAAACTACTTTGCCTTATTCTTTGCCCATCTCTTCTCCCCAGCGTGCCGCCATCGTTCCCAATCATAGTAGGATCCCTGGGGGAGCGAGACGCGTTCCCATTCTGAGCCTGCCGTCAGCCCTTGTTGGGGGGGGGGGGACTCCGAGAGTAAACGAGCAAGGCGCATGGCCCCAGAGAAGGTAAAGGGAACAATAGAAGGTGAGAAGAAGCATGTCGAAGAAATCGCCTGCATAGCCCACCCGAGGCTAAAAGGATTCCCGGAGCGTGGATATTTGCCAACTCAGCCAAACTAATAAGCTCCATGAGACAGGAACAAGATAGAATACTCCTGTAATCCTCCTCTTCTTAGCATTTCTTTTCCAAACTCCCCCTTTGACCTTCTATCACTCTCGCGTTACCGCCGACGACTTCTTGACGACGCACGTTCAGCGGACCCCACAATCATTCCTCCAGCCTTGGAGTTCGTCTGCCTGGGCCTTTGATGCCTCCGGAAACGGTCTGGGCTATCTCTAAACCTCCCAATGTTCCATCTTGAGCCTTCCTTCCCATATCTGGTACATCTTTGAAATAATCCGTTTTCTTGGTTTTGATTGACCTTATTCTCGAAAATTGCTGCTTCATATCAGCTTGCTTGTGTGTGTGTGTGTTTGTGTGTGGTATCCACTAGCGAAAGCGTGTCCATCCTTCATGGTTGGACTCTAATTGCACCTGCTTGCTGCTTGTACCTCTCTTTTTGGTCTTCCTCGGGGTCTCTGGCCATTGCAATCGAAACAATTCTACCTGCGGCGGTCTCACTTCCCCGGCGATTCTTTCTGGCTCACGTTCCCATTCCTCCATTACAGGAATCTGTGCCTAAAAGGAAAAAGTCCAATCAATTTCCACGGACATTGGGCAAGCGCCGCCGCCCCCCGAGGCAGGCGGCAGCGAGAGAATGCGGTCCTGGTTGATCGGCGTCCTTTCCGGAATGACGGTTCTGGCCACTGTCATCGTGGGTCTTCGCATGGCCAGCAGAAGAGTAACACACAATGGCTATTGGTGGGATGACTGGGTGATTGTTTCGTCCATGGTAAATTGAAGCCTTCCCCCCTTTCCTCCCGACTTCACCTTTCAGTTCCCGAATCAATGAGGGAAAAGTAGTAGAAGAGGAGGAAGAGGAAGAGGAGGAGGAGGAGAGAGCAAGCCGCGGGAGACCCGAGTGCTCGTCAGTCAAGACATGATAATTGACTCTTTCTGGGGGGGGGGTTTTCCTTCTCCCCCGCGCCCCCAAAAATTATAGTGCTGGAACCTCGTCTGCGTCGGTGTCTTCATCTCGGCCATGTACTCGCAAGGTCTTGGCTACCACGCAGACCAAATTGACGTCGACCACGTCATCACCATGGCGCAGCTGCTGCTCGCCGCCGAGATCATGTACGCATGGAATCTGTGCCTGACCAAACTCTCGGTCCTGCTCATGTTCTGGCGCATCTTCCATCTTTCCAACACGGCGAGGATGTACCTCCTCGGAGCAGGCATCTTTGTCATCGTCTGGGCCGTCATTGTCACGTTCGTCTTCCTCTTTGGCTGCGTTCCCATACAGAAACTCTGGTACCCGACGATGCCAGGCACCTGTATGCATCCCAAGACGGCTTGGATTACCAACTTGGCGTTTTCGGTCTTGAGCGATGCACTTATCTTTGCGTTCCCCATTCCGCAGCTGTGGGGCGCCAGGTATCGGTGGACAGAGTTGCTGGGCCTGGGGATTATCTTTGGCATGGGCCTCTTGTAAGTCTTAAAAGCTGCTGCCGCCTTTTTCTTCTTCTTTTCTTTTGGGGGGGGGGGGGGGGGAAGAGGCTGTCTCTTTTCCTTTCTCCTGCCTTTTCTTTCACCCCAAGGTTCTGTCATAAGAGCCAGGTAACTCGAGGTTCCACCATGCTTACACGCCTTCGTCCCTCTTCACCCTTTCAAAGCGTCCTCTTCGCCTCCACGTACCACGTAAAGACCCTCCTCGACTTCGACCCCCTCGACTCGACCTACACGCTCGCCCCGGTCGTCGCCTGGCTCGAAATCGAAATCGCCGCAGGCCTCGTGGCGGCCTGCCTGCCCATACTGAAGCCCATCATTCTCTACGTCATGCACAGGAGGCACGGCTTCAGCCACCATTCCGACCACCCACAGAGCAGCACCCGACACCAGGACTCGTTCGACCACAGCGCGCTGTACTCGCGGAGATCATCCCGCAAAAGCAGCTGGTGGCCCAACAAGCAATTCTTCAGCGACAGCAGACAGGCTAGTGACGCAGGCTTCACGGCGTCGGGCAAAGGGGCGTCCAACTCGGACGCGTGGGATTGGGAGCACAATGTGGAACAGCTGACGCGGCAGCCTGAATTGTGCGTGATTGAAAACGAGGTGATTGCCCCTGGGAGGAGGCATACCGAGGAGGAGAGTGGCGAAGAGGGCTTGCCCGAGAATGGCATCGCCATCACGACGGAACTCAGGCGGTGGAGTGTAGCTATGCCGATGCAATGAGTGTTTGTGCCATCCTCGGACAGCAAGGAATCCGACTCTTCCTATGCGTGTTTGTTTTTGTCCCCCAGCTGACAGGCACACCAAAGTGTACTTTTGATTGAGTAAATGACATATTGATGGTCGTCTTCTTGTGTCTTTTCCCGTGAAACAATGGCAACTTCAAGTCTCGACCCCTCAGTGGAACGCCGACTTTATTCTCATTTCTCAAAGGCGTCCACGAGGCGCAAGTCAGCTCCGTCTCGCCTCAACTCAACAGCACCCCATCTCTGCTCTCTGAACCTTCTGGATTTGCCTTCGACCACTTTGTCCCGGCCTTGCCATATCCCAATCTCATCCAGCAGGACTTCCACAACCCACGCGTACTTGACGCGCTTCCCTCCAGCTGTAGTGCCGGGAAGCGGCACATACAATGCCTCCGCGTCAGCCTGCATTTTGGGGATCTTGGTGCATAGTAAGTGAATGTCGAGCATTTGCGAGAAGATGAGGCCAAATGAGGGTTTGTTTCGGCGGGCATGGTATGATGACGGCCTGTTGTTGCAGTAGTTGTATCCGTATCTTCCGCCTAGATGGGATGCTTGGAGGGGAGCGGGATTGAAAATAGAGCGGAGGGTTGGGTCTAGTGGTTTGTTTGCTTTTGCGGACCCTGGAGCGCCGGCGCCGGCGTCCGGAAACGAAGAATCATCTTGGCCATTCGAGGCTGAGGAGGTGGTTGAGTTGAGAATCATGATCAGCGGGCAGCCGTGCTCGGGCGAACGACTGAGATGGCGAATATGTGTGGAAAGAAGTTGGAGCATATGGTGTGCCGTCGCCTTTTCGCGCTGGTGGAAGAGCGAGGAGAGGATAGTGGACATGTGTGTAATGAGAATCATGTCCGGGACTCTTGTCTGCTCTTCTGATTCGTTGTCGTCGTTAATGGTACTAATGGTGGCACAGTGATCGGCGGCGGGCATGTTAGGCTCGTGTGATAACGAGTTGTGTGTTGGGATACTCGGAGAGACATTGATGTCTCTGATTGTTGCAATTGTAGCATCGTCTTCATCACTCCTGGTTTTCGACTGCGACGAGGCAATCTCATCAGGGTCCTCGAGTCTCTGTACAGCGGACTGTGGTTGTGATTGCCCACCCATGGTCATCACGTCAATGGGTCCGTCATATTGCACATGTGGCTGTGGCGACGAGCCGATGGAATCGGGCGGCGAGGAAAGATCCCAATCCTCGCCCTCACTATCTTGTATTTCGGCTCTGAGCCCTGGAGGTGTTGTTCTTTGGTGGCGGGAAGGAGAAGATGCCACCTCCTGTGCCTTCATAGTTTCTGTAGTAATGTCCCACGGCGGTACGGTGTCGGACAGACTACTCGGTACACTGGATAGCGGACTTGAGGGGATTTCTGAGGAGGCTCGAGGTAGAGGCTTGACAGGGGCTTTCTGTTCATGGTGCCTGCTTGTTCCTTCAAGCTCGCGATTACCAGCTTTCTCAACGGTCGCGTTTTGCTCGACCAATTTTCGGGGGTTGAAGGGCGATTGCGCATCCAGAGCATTATCCTGTTCTTGCTCGTCGTTGCGCGCACCTAGCTCAGGCATGACCGTGTCCTCGAGGAG
Source organism: Coniella vitis (assembly GCA_011317545.1). NCBI lineage: Eukaryota > Fungi > Ascomycota > Sordariomycetes > Diaporthales > Schizoparmaceae > Coniella > Coniella vitis. The sequence goes on along the minus strand of WUJK01000004.1, from coordinate 2,444,730 downwards.
CGAGGCACCTTCTTCTCCTTCGGCAGAGCTCCTTTGCCGTACTTTTTCAGCCTCGGCTTCTTTTTGCTCTCCGAGTTCCTGGCTAGGTGGCAGTCGATCTAGCTCACCCAGCACCTCCCGCAACCCAGGCACATCAAAGACCCTCGAGATTGCCACACGCGCAAGGCAATCCTTCAGTATTCGCTGTCGCTCCTCCTGTGTATACCCGCCCTGCCTGAGATCCGTAATTTGCGCCGTGAGAACAGCCCTCAGCATGTTCACAAGAACAGCGACAGTACCCGTCGTGATAATCATGGCTTTATGTTTCCTTTTTCTTTCCCTGTTCTTCTTTTCGTCGTCATTGTTAATTTGGTGCTTGTTGTCTTCCCTCCAAGGATCATTCGCTCCATAATGCAAACCATCGCCATCCTCAATCAATCCTTTTAGTAGACACCTGGCCAGCGTCTGCATCCCGAGGCATAGTCCAGCGTCTGCAGTCTCATCACCAGGTCCAAACCCATGGTTTCCTGCCTTCCTTCCTGCCCCTCCTCCTCCATCTCGACCAGCAGCAGCAGCAGCAGCAGCAGCAGCAACACCAGCTTCTTCAGCGCTGACACCCACCACACAACCCCTCTCAAAGCCCCCGCCAACCAGCACACTGTCATCGAGCTCGCGACAACCCGTAGACAAGTTTCCCTTGCCTTGATCCCAGAGCCTATCGCGGCGCTGCGTTTCGGCCTCAAAGAGCGTCAGGCCTGAGATGGGCTCTGGTGCTATGTATCCAATGGAGGGGGATGACTGGCTCGGCTGGAACTCGTGGCAATGCTGCTGCTGATACTCTCTGTTGGTAGTAGGATCGTCTTTTGGAGCAGCGGCAGCCATACTTGCGTGGTCGCAAGACGAAATGGTGGGATGAATGAGTTGACTGCCAGCGGTCGATTAACAGACAATGGAAACAGTAATGGTGATCGGATCCATAGGGGACTGAGACAAGGCCACGTTTATCACGACTTTGCATGTACCTCCAAGAAAAGTTCGCAGTCCTAGCTTCGCAAGACTCGATGGACGACAAAAAGGGAAGTTACTATGTAAGTACTTGCACATTGTTGACGCTGGCAATGAACTTTCGCACAGGGGGCAAGCCACAGCGGAGAAAACGGCCAGAGTGGGGCTGGGTCCGTTAACTTCTTAGCATAACTGCCGCCAAAAACAGAACCACCACCATCTTGTACATAGTAGCTGTCTACAAGGTCAAAGCACAGCCAGCCGACCGCGTCCGCATATAATCAGGTCATACTTTGCAATATGCACAACTGACTGGGTTGATCTGAATGGCATTCTATCAAGGAGACGGGGCATCTAATACATGCATGCGCCAAGAGAAGCGACCAGTCGCCAGCCCCAGTGCCTGAATGGGCACAGAGCAGCCCGCAACTTGCACTGAGCCCTGACTTGCTTAGACGACCCGCACAAAGGTAGGCCTATCTCGCTAAAGCCCCCTCCTTCAGTTGCTCCTATTTTTTTTTTCTTTTTTTCTGGTTGCATGTATCTTTTTGGAACCCAATCTACCATTTACCGCTGTCCTCTTGTGAACAGCACCAGCGTTTCTTTCCATCCCTTTCCAGTATTGGGCTGTCCATCCAGGACAGTCAAATCAAGCCGTCCCAGCACATATCTGAAAACACCTATTCAAATCAATAGCCAGAGAAAATGTACAAGAAGTATAACACAGTTCGCCTTTATGAATGTCTTTCCGAATCTCGCCGTGGTGCCGACCAGAGTGCCCAATTCAAAGCAGAACATCAGCAGAACATCGCTGCAGATACCCGTGACGTACAGGCCTTTGACATGCTTTTGTGAAGCTGTCTAATATTGGAAAGGAAAACCCACTAGGCGCTGGAGCATATAAAACACCACTCCTTCGCGAGGGCAAACTTGCCCCAAGACTTGAGCAAGTATTGACCAAATTGGAGACGCAGCTCTAATCAAAGTTCTTGTCAACAGGGCGTGAACGAGGTCCTCCCTTCAGACTCTTCATGCGACCCAAGAGACCAGTCTTTGGCTTGGGCTGCTCGCCCAGGGCATCGCTGGTAGCACGGCGCTCAAGCTGACCAGGAATAGGGGGTGGCGAAGTCGGGCTGTTGCTGTCTCTCTTGCGGATTGAGATCTGCTCCTCACCGTCTTTGGATGGTTCGTACTCAGCAAAGAACGGGTTGTTGTCGCGAGGGCTCGATGCGCCACCAGCTGAAGGGCGGTCGCGGTAGTAGACACCCTCAGGGTTAGTCATGCGGCCAGAGGGGCTGAAGCCGTCACGAGGAGGGCGGTTCATGCCACGAATACGTTGAGCCAAGGACTTCTTGCGCTGCAAGCCTCCATCCATCATATTCATGGCATTCTCTTGCTCTGCTTTCTCGACTGCAGCCTTGGCAGCGGGCGTGCCCTCAAGGAAAGTGGAACTGCCTAGACCGTGGGTCTCGTCGCCATGGACCTGGGAGGCGCGGTCGTGAGGGTTGAACAAAGCAACTTCCTTCTTGCTAGGTTGCGTCGAGGAAATGCCATAGTCGGCAAAAGCCTCGTCAGTGGCCCGACCCATGAAGGTGGAATGATCAGCACGGGCATTGATGGGACCAGAACCACCAATCGACATGTTGGCAGAATCCTTGGCGAAAGCTTCCAGAGGAGAGTTCTTCTTCTTCTTGCTAAAGACTGCATCGTAGGGGCCGGCGTGGTGGACTGTTAAAGGACATTCGTTAGCTTTGACCCTCTGCTGCTACACGGCTAGGTCCGTGGTAGTGCTTGGCAAGGTAGGTGGATGCTTACCAAGAGACGCGCCAAAGGGGTTCGTTTCATCCAATTTGTCAATCAGATCGTGGTCGCGGTGAGGCTTGGCCTTGCTTGACTTGCCATCGCGCTGACGGCGCTCCTGGTCGCGACGCTTCTTCTTCTCTTCCTCGGTAAGTGGTCGGCCAGGGCCGCGGGGAGGCCGTCCAGCTGAGGATGCCATGCGACGAGGGGGCGAGTTGGGGCCTGAGGGGCCACTGCCACGGGGTCGGTGCCCAGGAGGCGGAGGCGGTCCACGGCGGCCCGGAGGGGCGTTCTCGCCACGAGGAGGAGGGGGGCGACGGGCACCTGGAGGTCCCGGTGGCGATCGAGAGGAGGGACTGGTGTTCTTGCCAGCGGCACTCTTGTCTTCCAGGTTGAGGCTAGCCTAGTTTGCGCAAGTCATGTCAGCAAGACAGAATTCAAATGCAAAGAGAAAGAAGGATCTCCCCGAGGTTAGATAGAGTTGGTCATCGATAAGCTACTTACAAACAGGTCCTCAGTCGCAGACGTAGGCGTAGACACGTTGTCGTCAGCCATGGTGATTAGAGGTGGTGGTTGTGCAAGTGAAGCACTGGCAGACTTGTTGTGTGAGGGGTCAAGAAAGGGGTTGTTGGAGGCTGGTCGCGCAGGTCCTTGAGCTGAGAAGGAGGAAGGGTCATCGAAGGGGGAAGCTGGGCTTTTGGGCAGTGGCGAGCCAGCTCGATTGCGGAAAGGATTGTTGGAGGAGAGATTGATTGAAAGACCGGGCGACGGCTGGTCATCTAAGCCCAAAGGAAGACAAGAGTCATTGTTAGCCATCTGGGCCTGCATCTTATTTGGGGGGGGGGGGTGGGAAATGTTGCACTCAAATGCAAATGACGACTATGATAAGTAACATCGGGAAATGTGAAACCGCAATCTCCTGGCCACAGCGGGTTCACCCAGTGATGGGTGGGCCCGAGCGGCATTCGACCAGCACACCAAACCAGCGACGCCAGGTCCTGCTGCCAGGTGCACGCCGCCAATCATGCCCAAACTCTGGTCTGGTGGGCACAAGAACCAAGGGGCAGCCAAGGCAGTTGATTGGCAACCCAGACCTTGACAGCCATGCGAAAGCCCACACAGACCAAGCTCCTGAACAGCCCCGGCCTGCCTTCATCCGAGCAAAAGGGAAAAGGAAAAAAAGGGGCGGGGGGCAGAAGCAGAGATTGGGGAATTGGGATGAATTTGGGCCTGTCGATCGGCAATATCGAAACGGAGGAGGGTCACAGTTTGCAAAATACACAGCCAAATTACTACCCATTGCATGGCTGGGGTTGCCTTTGGTTTTGTTTGCTTACCTCGACCTGGTTGAGCCATTGTGACTTAAATAAATCTGTGTCGACTTGTGGTCGGCGATAGAGAGGGGCAACGGCGGGTGGTTGCGCGTCCTTTTTCTCGATCGTTTCAGGGGTCTTCCCGCTTTTCCGAGGCCCTTTCAAATGCCAGAAGCTGGACAGAGATGCGCAAAAGTTGTGCAGGATTGGCGTGGATGAATGCAGAAGGTGCTTCTCCGATGCCCGCCGGCTGGTTCGCAAGATGAGGCTTGAGAGCGTACGCGGGTTGATGGTTGGCAGGAAACGCCAAACAGACGCTGCCTAGAAACAGAACCGGGAATGTGGGCGTAGTACTGTCGTTGGAGGGACGCTAGCCACCTGTCAGAACGAGTCACTACACGAGAATGCGACAGTTGCAGCGCGTTTCTCAAAACTCCAACTTGTAGCTTTAACAGGGAGGCAGCGACTAACAGCGACGCAATCTCAAACGCGAAAGGCGCGTTTTACCGATTGTTGCGGTAGCGGCTCCAAGATGGAATGGAATGCTTTGTGAATGCTCCGCAAATCTCTGGTCGCTTTTGTTCTTCTTGGTTTGACGCCGGACTTTTTTAACTCTAGAAAACAGTGCAGTGCAGCTCAAAGTAAACAAAGGTTTGCTCTGTCGTATCGCACGCGCCAAATCGACCGATCCCACAGTAATGGAGGAGAGTGTATCGCGGGTCTGAACAAACGAGTGCTTTTCGAATTGCGCACGGCCGGCTTCAAAAGCGAGCAGGACGTCGTAGGGTAAGCTGCGGTTTGCTGGATAAGGGGTCTTGAATGGATTTGGAGTCGCGGAGCGGGAACCCGAAGGCCTGGAGACTGGGTCGAGTGATTTGTGATGGACGCTTGAACTGACGTCGGCTCTTTGGCGATGGTGGAGATGGACGGGAAAGTCGAGGGCGCAAGGAGGTGGAAGAGGAAAACGGGTGGAAATGGCGTTTAAAATTCGCAGCGCTTTCGGAAGTCGGATTTGATTGTTGATCCACCGCTAATAATCGTAATAAAACCTTGTTGGTGGTTTTCGCTTGCTGACTTGACGTCTTATTAAGTGGCTCGCTAGCCTGGAATTGAGAATGACGATGCTGCAGCAGCAGAAGTGGCGGGTGCCAAGGAAACGGGCGGGCAGGGCAGGGGAGAAGGAGAGCGGTGCCCGTGCCAGGCTCGTGTAGATGTAGTAGCTGGAAATCGCAGCGCTTCTCAGCCCAGAGATGACGCGGGGATTCCCTCAACGGGCGCCCAGGGCACAACCGGGCAGAGCAAGTAAGCTGACAGGCCCGCGGTTCCGCTGCACAGCCAAAATGCGCACGCCAGTGGTCGATGTGCTTGTCTCGTCACTGTATCGCTCGGGTTCGAGTGCGTGGTTGTGGTAATCAATGCAGACTGTCTGTCGGTTGGAGACTTGGAAGACAATGGTGCGTCGACAGGCTACACGCCAGAGAGACTGGAAAAAGACAGAAGGATGGAGAAGAGGAGGAGGAACGAGTACCGAGGTGCCGATTGAGGGCTCCTTGTGTGTATAGAAGGAAAGAAGAGAGAGAGAGCGCGCGCGTGTGTATGTGGCGGTAGAGGCAGACGAGGAGGACAAAAAAGAGGGAGGCCAGGCCGGTGACTGGATGGTGCGGAATGCCAGAGCCGGACGGGCGGGCTGACGGTGCGGTGGTGAAGAAGAGGGCACAGATTTGCCCAGGTGGTCTGTAGCCCTTGTTGCCTTCCTCTCCGGCACCTCGTGATTATTCGGTAGCTGCTGGCGCCGAAGCTATCTGCCCGGTCCTTTGCTGGAGCTCTTGCCCGATTTTCGCGACGTCCCAGTGGGTTCGCGCCTTCCTTGACTCCTCCCATAGCCTCTGCCGCGGACCCTCGCAACGGGCAGAACGGGGTACTGTAGCACTGTAGGATCGAGCCAGTGATGAAATGGGGCCAGCCCCTCCCTGCACGTCACACTAGGAGCAGCGGCACAGCGAGCAGCAAGTCTTGGCGGCTTGACACAGACCCCCCGTGCCCGGGAGTTTGGCTGCTAGCCTGTGCTACTATGTAATAGTAAGCCACTACCTAGATACCTTCTATGTACTTGGGTACTTCTAGCAGGCCGCCTCTCGCCATGAGATTGATCTACGCAAGCCCAATGCTCTGTGCTCCCTCACCTCCCGAGATGCTTAACCCTTACACAGGATAGCTTGTAATAAGCTTCAAGAGCCTGTGGCTTGCGCCAGCTTGTGCCTAGTTGTGCCTGACTATATTGTGATAGTATCAAGTACCCGTGCGTCGGCCCAGACTATGTACTTGGCGCTGGCAGCGTCGGCAGATTGTTCCTGCAGATTGCTTGCCATCCTGCCGTGCTGCCATCCAAGTGGCACCGTTGATTGTCTAGCTCCCAGACCAGTCCAGCGTGCTGGCAAGTGACCCGGTGCGCCATGCCACGAGGTGAGCCGAAAGGCATCAACGCTTGTAGCAGTGGCGGATGACCTCTGTGGGGGAAATTGCGCGGCGAACAAGCGCGGGCGTTGGTTCTTGTTCGTTGGGCAACGGCCAACGACTTCTTCTACCTAGTAGTACTATACTGCTATATACTTGTTAGTCACTGGTGGGTGATCGTCCATCGTGGCAACAGTGATTTTCCCACCCATCCTTGATCCCAATTTCAGTTTTCATCTCAACAAGTCTCCATTTTCATTGCAACTCGTGTAGTCGGATTGCATTGAAATCTACCCTTTGCATAGTAATGCAAGGGAAGGAAGCCTCTAGCCAGGCTGCCCGCCAACTATGTATTAGGCTGCAAAACACACAGAAGAGGGGAGGAGTGGGGGGGGGCGGGCGGCAGAATCTATAGACCCCTATTCCGCCTTACCCCTGACTTGCCCGGAAGAGCGACCCTCTGGCTCCACTAATATTGCGGGGTAGGTCAGATTGGAATCTCATTGCGACAAGAACGTGCAGACCACAGTTACACCCAGCCCACCGGCATCGCCGCCGAGGTGCCCATTGCTTATTTTTTTTTTCTTCTTCTTTAGTTGGTCTCTCAACATTCCCGGTCAGCATTCTCCCGCCCACACCAGCTGAGCGGGTGCTACTTATGAGGACTAGGTAATCATATAAAAGCAGTCACCACAGTAACAACAGGACCGCCCATCGACGATGCATTCCGTTCGCTCACGCTCACGCTACATAGTGAGCATGGATGTGCTCCTTCTTGGTCAAATTCTAGCATGCACAGTTGCCGAGATCTTCTATTGCTCCTCCTGTTTCCAAAGGTTGTTTTCGGAAGCTGATAAATAAGTGGTTGCTGTCAGTGACTCTTTCATCTCCAAATCACATCAGCTGGAACAGTCCCTCCGTCAGCCAAGTAAGAGTACGTGCTGAAAGAACTACCCAAGATAAGATGAAGAAACAAAACTCAAAACGCAACACGCACGCCCCATGACGCAAAGTGAGGCATAAGCCAGGTACAGCGCAGGTGTGTGGGAACGAGTCTGTCTCCCTTGCATCAAGCGGGAGCAACGAGTCTGCCACGAGTTCTTCTTTCGCATGTACCAGAGTCAAACGCGGCTTAAAGAATCCCATGGAATGATGATCATTGTATTGTACGTATGATGTGTTACATTGCCATGTACCTGAGCACCAGCTTTGTGAAGGCCAACCCCCAGGCCGCAAAATGACAGCCGCGCCGGCCCCCCACTCCGAGGCTCAAGCCAGCCACGAAAATGAGTAGCATATCAAAGTAAAATGGCAACCAATGTATTATTAGCCCTTTGACAGCAGTAACCTCCTGCCCCTCTCAAGTGGAGGGCTCTCTTCTTGGCATCGAAACCAAGATCAATTAATTTACTATGTTTCGCGGACCATCTCACCCATCGATCGAGCGCAACGGCCCGATGGATGAAAGGGAGATGAATTTATCTAAAACTCCCAAGGGCAAACAAAGTCTGCGATAGGCATATGGGCATCTGAAGGACTCCATGTACTACTGCAATGTAACTGGGTATCGAAAGATAACATTTCTGCAAATCATCAGACGGGAAATGGGCTATCGATTCGTGAATGTGTTTACTATATGCACCAAAACACTCTAAACTTTATGCTTAATGCCACCCAAACTGATCTGGATATAGTCGGGCCACTGAAGCCGTGGCTTTCTTATGGTCTCTTTAACTTGACCTTGACCAAGGAAGAAAGGATTGCAACCGCAAACCCTGGACCAACAATGGCGCAGTAGAATGAACGAGATACACAATCAACGCGGTCTGGATGGCTGCGAATTTGAAAAAGGTATCAGTATCTGCGCTGGGAGGTATTGTGAGACGGTCTGGAGGTTGATAGATGTGTCTATTTTGCGCCCCGCACCCCTTCCTCAAAAGTACTCGAGTTGGTTATTACACTGTGCATTGTATAACCCCCAACAGCAACCTGTAACGTCACCCGTCGACTCGTGTTGCAGTCTGCGAGAGCCATCGTGATGTCAGGGTTGGCAATGGAACAAACATCGCCATCACCTTTACACCATTGCTCAAAAGCACAAGGGTCATGACAGCCCAGCCCAGCCCAGCCCAGCTTCATTTCAGCTCTCATCCGCATCATCTTCGCACCACCGCCTCAAAAACCCAACCAACGGCGTCACCCACTCCTTGCTCACAGGAACATAGTGTCCTCCAGGGTGCACCACAACAAGCGGATCCTCACACCTCGCCACAAGCGCCCGGCTGCGTCCTTCCTCCACAACGGTATCCAGACTCCCGATGAAGTGCAACGTCGGCGTCTTGATCCTGGGCTCGTACAGCCACTGCAGATCCGCAGGCGGGGCATGGAACCCGCTGTAGACGACAGAAAATTTCAGCGGCCTGCCGTTGTTGGCCTCGCGGAGGGCGTCGAGCCACGAGGGCGGTGGTGGTGGTGGTGTTGTGGTGGTGGTGGTGGTGGTGGTTGGCGCTCGCTCCGCCTCCAACGCAGCAGCCACCAAGGCCGCAAAAGCACCGCCCTGCGAGAACCCCACCACCCCGTCGACGTGCCCGCCGCCCTCCTCGCGAATCACCTGCGCCAGGCGTTGCATGCCTTGGTCAAACAGGCGGTACACCCCGGTCGCCTCGTCCTTGCGCCACCAGGCCCAGGCGTCCATTTCAGCATCGTCCGAGGATTCCGCGTTGGAGGGCGAGTAGCCTGGAATGTCCTTTGTCGAGAGCCGGTTGGGCGCCGTAGGATAGATGAGGGCTGGGCGGACCTTGAGAGGGGCGAGGGCCTTGATGAGGGTCTTTTCAACGGCACGCGTCTTGGCGTGGAAGAGGGGCCCGGATTGGGTGTATCCTTCGTTTCATTGCAAGAAGAAGGTGAGGTGCATGCGTTAGCTTTGCGTTCTTATGCTGGATCGTGGGCGGGGGGGCAACATGAACCTGTATCAACTCACCGTGAAGCATCAGTATCCGCACTTCTCGCATGCCGTCGTCCTTGGCAGCTGCTGCCCTGGTAGCACCCACTGCGCCGGTAGTCGTGGTAGCCGCGTCACCAGCCATGGCCGTACAAGCCCGATGAGGGGAAGCGTGAAGTTGTCGTGGTGGTGGTGTTGCTGGTGGCGCTGATAGCGAGGATGATACGAGTGTTGGCTGTGGCTTGAAATGTGACAGTAAAAGTCGCAAGCGGAGAGACATCAATATGCCAGCTTTTGGAGATCAATCCAACGGACCAAGAAGGGCCAAACCCGAATGCCAGCTAGGTGAGCGTGAACAGATGAACGAACCACGCAAGACAATGGATGGTAGGAAGGGTGCGCAGGCGGACGGCGCGGCGCCTGACCTCACCAGTTGGCCCCCGGCTCCACTCCCAGGCCGCCGGCCGATACCGATCAAATGCCCAAATGATTTGTGTTCCCTCAGCGGCTCGCCAAAGTTCGAACCCAGGTGCGGATTCCGAGGGGGGTTCTCAACATGCCTGGAAATAACAAGCTCTACGATATATACAATTTATGGCCTGGGCTGAGGTTGAGAAATCTCAATATTCACACAATCAGTGATCACGTACGCGCCAACAAACCGACACTTGCAACCACCAGGGCGGCAACTCTCTTCCAGACACACAAGTCCATAGATTGGTATTATCGTTCCATTTTACTCATCAATGCCAATTCCACCCGGGGTTGTAGAAGATGCTCCCAGGTCTAATCCGAACGCCAAACTACTTTGTGTAATACATATCCCAGACAGCCAAATCAGGAAACCCCCTTCAAGCCTTTGCACCCTTCTTGCCTGACGGCTGAATGCTTGCCATCATTTCGTCCTTTGTAATGAGATGCTCGATCTTGCCCAGGTGGTTGAGCAGGTCCTTCATGTTGTAGCTCCACTCGTTGAGGATATCATCGACGCTCCTGGGCTTTGCGAAGCTCACTACGCGGGCGGGGCGGTCGATGCGGGCGTAGACCATCTTGGAGGTGACGAGCTCGCTAATGTACTTCTCCGTCTCCTCTTCACTGAGATCAAGGTGTTGTGTGAGGCGGTCCATGCGAATGCGAGTATAGTACTTGGCAATCACGCGCACATTGTGCTCAATGACACGCTTGCGGAGGTCCTGCCACCGCTGATTTGCCTTGGCATCCGCAGAAGTGCCTAGTTGAGCATCGAAGATGTCGGTTTGGCACAGATGAGGTCCGTAGATTTGCTCCACGTTAGGCCAGCGCATCAGTTCCTGAACAGTAAACTCCTCCAACAGTCTGGCCTCAAGAGGCACCTGAGAGTTGCGTGTATCAGCCTTGATGCGGTGCATCAAGTCATGTTGTTCATTGTCATGGGGTGCCAGTACGACAAAGTAGATGATGCGGGCCAGAGTCTAAGGCATAGATGTTAGTGACACATGTCGGTTGGAAAGGAGCATGTAGACCAAAACCTTACAGCCTTGAACAGATTCTCGTCCTCTTGCACCGAAGGAATGTCAAGAACTTCGCGGTAATGCTTGCATGCGTCAAGGTATCTATCTTCGCTCTTGGCCAAAATGACCTGCTGCTCGTAGTAGCGCAACTTCAGAGGTGTGGCGTCCTCGGCGCTCTGGAGGTATTTGGTGCTGATCTTTCTGCTCAGAATGCCGGCTTGGGTCCAGTCTTGAGTTTGTATGCACAAGCCGACTTGATCCAGGATGAACTCTGTCTTTTCTTTGCGGTCCATGGAGCCAAAGGTCTCGACTTGCAGCTCGCATAGAATGTCACGAGCAGCCTTGACGTCGCCATAGTGGTCTCTCTTCAAGTCGGACAGGATCTTGGTAACGCGGGCTCGCTCGACCTCGACAAATATCTTGCCCTCGGTGACTGTGCGCAGGGTCTCAATGACCTGGACTTTTCTGTCGATGTTGGAAATATCTCCCAAGAAGTCAATGACGGTCTGCACCATTTTTTGAATCGCCTGCTTGAGTTGGCCATGCTTCTTGGAGAGAACCGTGACCTGGTCGCTAAGTGTATCCCAATCGCCTGCATTTTTCGATAGTGTGACGATGGCAACGAGAAGGCGTGATGTGGACGCGAGATCGGAGGCCTGGACAATGTCACAATGTCAGGATGTTGTGACTTGCAACAGGACAGTTACGTTGGGGCGGAATATACTTGGCGTGTTTGCTTTTCTAGGAGCGCAAGCTGTTCGATGGCACCCTGTAGATTGGTCTAGGACGCGTTGTTCAAGTTAGTACTGGTCAAGGTCATGGTCGAGCAGCCCCGGGACGTATCGACGCACCTTTGCAAGCAGCTCTGCCTGTGGAATTTGCTGGTCGACTTCCTTAGAATAGTCTTTGTCGGGTCTCAACGATGCAGTGGCCATGTTGCGTGTTTTGAACCAAAAGTTTGCTGTGATGTTGAGGGGAGGGGATTGTACTCTGCGGATGGATGGATGGAGGAACGGCGATGGTTTGTGGATTGGATTGTTTGATATGGCTGGCACTGACGTTGACTCCCGGTTGGGAGAGCTGTCGCAATGGAAGCTCTGCCTGCTGCTGCGCTGCAGCCCGTGGGGCCATTCACGGCAGGCAGAAGCATTACTTATGTAAGCACGCCTTGATATTTGGCAGGCTGGCAGACTGATTACTAAAGGTGCACTGCGTACTATGAATCGTCACACGAATCCTTATGTAAGAAGGACCGGTGGCGGTCATGTTGTGTTCCATTCTTGAGGCAGGTACAGATACGTACATACTATGTAGTAAGCCCCAGCAGCTGCTCAATGTATTGCAAGAGTCAAAGACAATAGCTTAGTCAAGTTGCAGCTGATATTCAACTACATCAAGACGCTCGACGGAACCGAGATGGGATTTCAGAAGCTGCTCATCACAAAAAGACAAGCTAATTATAGTAGCAATCACTGTACCCCGACAGCCGGGTCCCAGTTCCCAGCATTACCAGCCGCCGCCATTGCTTTTGCCCTTTATCAACCGTCAACCATTGCTGCGAGGCTAGGCCACAGTGCGGCGGCCGGCGACTTGTACGCGGACTCGACTCGTGAAACAACAACGGATGTGGTTGTGGATGTGGCTCACATTCATCTCGAGGGGAGGGGCAAAGAAAGTATTGGATTGGAAATCTCGTGACGCGACAGGAAGCAAAGTAACGGACGAGCCTCACAAGCCCACGTGATCTGTCAACTGTCTCATGGCTTCCGTCAGCCACGAGCCGCATGGCAGTCGGCGGCGGCCAGTTAAGACGCCGTGACATCAAAAAGAAGGCCTGCAGGTTGGGCCATCAAATGCTGCAGCACGCGAACTTGTGCCAAGTACTCACCGCTTTGCCGCACGGTCTGGCGGCCGCATCCCTGCATGTTGGTCTCGAGAAGGACCAGAGCCTGCAGAGTTTGCATCCTGCCCCAGCCCAGGACCGAGTACGACGGCCAAGGAGATTGGCGATCGCTTCCATGGGCCCTCACCAAATCCTGCAGCAAAAGCCAGGGATGTGTGTGTAGGATCATACATAGTACACCTACCTAACGCGGCCAGCACGTTGCTTATATACGATCGGCAAACTTGCTATGCATCAAACAAATGAACAAGCCGTTGCTGGTGGCGATGCAGAGCTGGTGCCGAGCCAAATGCATCGTCTTGTAGTGTATGGCTGCGGCCGCCAGCGCGGATACGAATACGCTGCTGCTCCTTGACAAGTCAAACAGTGCGCCGGCCTTTACCGAGAGCCCGAAGGCCGTCCTACCAGCACGGATGAGCGCTGCTCCGGCTGCACCGGCCGTGAGGGCGATTCACGACGTGTCTTTTTGCTGTCTGACAACCGAGTACTTTGTACCAGTAAGTCGGGCGACCAGTCCCTCCTGTTATCTTACTATGGGGACCGTATGGCGCAGCCCGAATCCTCTTTGCAGATGCTTTGCAGACGCAAACACATATCTCCCTATTGGTCCGACACAGCTTGGCCTAGTCATATTAAGGAGGAAATTATGACTCGCTGCATACTCGATCCAACAGTCAGCAGTCGTTGGAACTTGACACATTAGGCTGCAGACCAGGAGAACCGTTGGCACAAGTCTGTGACATGGCAACGGTGCCACCCAACCCGGCACCTGGGTATTTATTTGCTCCATGCCCCCCTCCTCTCGCAATTGGGATTCGTCCTAGACCCTACCCTTTCCTCCTTGCTGAAGGATAGCACTGAACCTTCCAGCAGATAAACGGCCTGCTTTTTGAAACACATAGCAAAAGCAACCATCAGATCACCATGGCGCTTGCCGAAGTCGCCTCCGCCTCTATAGGGCGGCTCTCGGCACAATGGCCGTTTGTCTTGTCGGCGCTGCTCGTTTTTGCTGCAGCATGGTTCATGCAGCCTTTGTTCAAGCAGGATCCTCTCAGCAAATTTCCCTTGGTAAGAAGCGATATTGGCGATGACAGCAAGCGGATGACGGCATTTTTGTACAATGCAAAGGAAATATACGCTCAAGGTTATGAGAAATTCATCAAGCAAGGCGCTTTCAGGATCACCACCAACCGAGGTAAACCGATCTTCGTCGCATTTGTCAACGACAGAAGCTAACGGGACCATCTCCTTTTGTCCAGAATCTCCAATGGTCGTGCTCAGCCCCAAGTTTCTTGGTGAACTCAAGGACCTGCCCGACGACGTGCTCAGCTTCAGCGGCGCAATCGACGAGGTATATATGATTTGCGCGCTCTGAGCTTTTGCTGTCAGTATTGCTAACAAGCAGTGCAAGATCATGTACCCAGCCTACACCGATGTCAGGTCAGATCGCCAGATTATCCCCCACGTGGTCAAGAAAGACTTGACCCCAGCCCTCAGTAAGAAATCCGAAACTCTAATCAACGGCTACCGTTTCGGCACAGCAGGCTAACAATGTCACAGACCGTCTGAACCCTGTCGTGGCCGAAGAAGTCGACCTTGCCTTCCGTGAAGAAATCCTCCCAACTACGGACTGGACAGCCGTGCCGATCAACAACCACGTCCTGCGTATTGTCAGCAAGGTCTCGGGACGCATCTTTGTTGGACCTGAACTCTGCCGAACTGAAGATTACGTTGACATGAGCATCAACTACACTGTTGAAGTCACCACTGCCACGCAAGCTATCAGTGCGCTACAGCCCGCCGATCGCCCTTCCAAGGCGAACAATCTCCCAGAAGTCCAGGCACTCAAGGTTCGAATCAAGCGGGCGCAAGACTTCATCAGGCCCCTGATTGAGGCTCGCAAGAAGGCTATCAAGGATGACCCGGATTTTCAGAAACCAGATGACATCTTGCAGTGGCTGCTGGATGACGGACAAGCCAAGTATGGTGAGCAGGCTGTTCAAGAATTGACGGAAACCCAATTGGGCTTGACCTTTGCTGCTATCCATACGACATCGATCAACACCACGAACGCGTTTTACACTCTTGCCGCGATGCCCGAGCTCATCCCCGAGCTGCGCGAAGAAGTGCGGACAGCCTTGAATGAATACGGAACCTTTACAACAAGTGCGCTGCAACAGATGAAGAAGCTCGACAGTTTTCTCAAGGAGATCATGAGAGTCTACCCTCTAGGCTGGTGTAAGTCATTGCAAAAACGCGCTCACTTTGGCCCTCATAACAAAATCTTGTATAGCCACTCACATTTGCTAATGGTCTCTTTTTCTACAATTCCACGCAGCTTCCTTCAATCGCAAAGTCCTAAAGTCTTTTACTCTTTCTGACGGCCGGGTCATTCCCGCCGGATGCATTATCGAAGTGCCTTCGTACAACCACATGCACGACCCCGCCGTTATTGAAAACCCAGAGAAATTCGATGCTTTCCGCTGGTACCGAATGCGCGAATCCCTCGACCTCAAGGGATCGGGCAAGGCTGCTGCCGCTGCCACTAACCAGCTTGTCAGCGTTTCATCCTTTGCGCTCAACTTTGGCTACGGACGCCACGCATGCCCTGGTCGCTTCTTTGCTGCCAACGAAATCAAGATGATTGTCGGACGTGCGGTGCTCGACTACGATTTGAAGCTGCCCGATGGCGAGTCGGAGAGGTACAAGAACTTTGAGATGGCAGGCGCTGTGAGTATTATCCTTGCATAGTATATATGTGTGTGTCGATCCTGAGCGATGACTGACTTGTACACCTGCCTAGTGCTTCCCTGACCCGTCCAAGGAACTCTTGTTCAAGAAAGCTGCGATCTAGGTCGATGAGAAAGATATGTCACACCATCTGCAAGGATTATGGTTCCGATTCAACCCTCATGTCCTCTTTTAGCTCATAGAAGTTGCGGTTTCATCATTGTACAAATATCACTGTATTTCATGATACTTCGCACGCTGATAACGTTCGGGTCTACGTATGTCAATCATGCCTTAGCACTCTGTATGCAAGGCTTATACCCTCGCGACCGGATTCGTTGACTCAAGGAATGGTCGACCATCTTACATCCTTTTCATCCTTCTCGGATCCTTTCGCCCACCTGCCCCACCGTTCTCACCCGGCTCCCCCCGGAGGAATTGATATCAATTTAAGATGGCTATATCACCTATTGTTAGTTATATACATAATACCGTAAGAGCGCACGCTCCTTCGCTAAGAACCCTGCGCAAGTGTCTGACAAATCTCACCATGGATGATTGGTTAGATTCAGAACAGGTATAGAGTATAAGCTTCCTTCGCAAGCTGGGGCCCTCACTTTTGGTCCTACTCCAAGCATATTAATACTACACAGTGCAACATCTCCTGGCTCAATTCATGGTGCAATGGCGGACGTCTCACTTGATACCATCAGGGTCTTGAGTTGAGTGGAGCGCCAGGATTGCTCGCGTAGTAACTCGTCTACTCGTCTGCTCACCATTTCTTGTTTCGGTTTATATGTTGTGTTTGCCGGAAAACTGCATCCCGTGACAATACGCTAGAGTGTCGGGGCGCCGGGCGTTAATAAATGAAGCATTCCAGGGTTGATGAGCGAGTTATGTGGGAATACGCGATGGACTGTGATGAATATATAGCACAAGGCTTTTCAATATATTCAAAGATGCGGAAAAGAGACTGAGAATGCTGTAGGATTAACGCATATCGGTAAATTCACGTCATCTGTTTGACAGGCCGCTGTAGTCATAATTAAGCCGCGTCTCGGGTTGTACTGTTACGCGTCTTCTTCCTTTTTCCAACAGAAATAGTACCCAAGGATCATCATCCGAGCAACTCAGTATAAGGTATGGGGGGCCTCCAGCATTATTAGCGTGTTTATCATAATCCTATTCACCTTATGGAGACCCTTGTGTCAAGCACACATGTCAGCAAAACTTGCATGTTACTTTGTGTACATAGTATTGCCAGCGCAGGCGTAGCGAAATTTGTTTCAATACGTTCCAGACATCTAACCATGACACATGTATATAAAAAGGGCAAAATGTGTGTGATATTTTCAAAAAAAAAAAAAAATAACAGAGCAAGAGGCAGACGTTTTCCCAACTCCCCGCTACCCGAAATTGCAGACAACATTCGTAACAAACAGAAGGAAATGGTAGAAATAGAACGCGTGAGCTGATAAAGATCATGTTAACAACACAGTTGTTCCCACATGGCGAGAGAGTGATTAAGGCCACAGCGCCACATGCACGGTGGCGTTGTCTTGATTTTCCATCTTCGTTCCCATACAAGTGATGGGAGGATGAGCTGTTTAGAGGTCGTGACCTGGTTACACCAACACCAACGTGTTAGCAAAGCATATTCCCGCATCAGCCACTTAGAAGGAAGGGAGGATTCTTCAAAAACTTACGACCCAGCGCCTTGCCACGCTTCGAAACCTCTCTGGCATGGTACTGCTTGATCTTGGCCAGCCTCGCCTCCTCCTTGGCCTCCATCTCCAGCCTCTTGACCTCTTCCCGCGCCTCACGCACCTCGCGCCGCGCCATCTCCAGCACGCGATCTGCTTCCCGCTCCGCCGCCTCGGCGCTCATGACGCGCTCGCGCGCCTGGACGATGCTCGGGTCGAGTTCCTCGCCGCCGCCGTGGCCGCCGCGGCCAAACTTGTGCAGCAGGCTGCCGGCGCCGCGCGAGGGCCGCTCCGTGCTGTGCGACGCGGAGGAGGAGGAGGTCGAGTGCGCGTGTGAGTTTGAGGTGCGGTACGTCGAGTTGGTGCCGTTGGTGCGCCCCGTGCGTGCGGTGGAGGCGGTCGGTGTTGGGGAAGGGTCGCGGCGGTGCAGGGAGCCGAGAAGGCCGCCGCGCTTGTGTTGGGCGGGCTCTTCGTAGACGGGCTCGGGCTCGACTTCTTCTTCGCGGCGGGAAAAGAAGGGCATTTTTTTGGGTGGTGGTTTTTGTTGTGATGATTTGAGGAGGGGGAGGGGGAGGGGGGGGGTTTTGGTGCACGGATCTTGGGATATAAGAACACTGGAGTGGAGAAAAGAAGAGGGCCAGGTAGATGGATTGTAATTGTTGGTGGTCTTGTTAAAATAGAGAGAATATGGAAAAGGTGGAAAGAATCTGGGGTAAGTAGAGCCAAGATACTATCCAAGAGACAAGCATCCTCGCCCATATATCTGAGCATCTCCAGGCCTTCTTTCTTCTCCTCATCCCATGTAATTCAGCCCTTTTGCAGAGCCACCCCCAAGTCAGACAATACGTACAGCAGCATCATCGCGAGTCCTCAAAACTTGCTTTGGGCAACCACACCATCACCACAAAAAGGTGTTCTCACAGTCGATCACCAGCGCGAATGACGTCAAAAGGCTTGCGGATCCGTTGGGGGGTGAGGCCTGCAGCCAATGGAATAACATGGATTTTTCTGCTCCTTATAGCGGTACATGGCTACTTGGGCTGATAGGCTGCCACATGGACAGGGATGGGCCAAGAGACAGACCCCTAGATTCCGTCAGCCAATATGCAGGGTCCAAGACGACCGGGGGATACATCATCGTTCCCTCCTTGAGATAATCTTGGGACAATCTGGATCTTGGAAAAAAGGACCTTTCTCAGCGCCATAGGTACGTGACTTGACTTTCCATATCCAGGTTATTGGAAAAGTCTAAAGAGGCCTCAGCCATGCAGTGATACTAGACACTCGCGAGCAGTTATCCCTTCTCGGACATTCATTCTCAGAACTGGTTGCGTCCACAGCAAAAAGTCAAATGCTCAAAGAAGCTGATGTCTGTGCAAGTACAATATCAACTTAACAAGAATCAATCACTATGAAGTGTTTGAGGCGACCGACCAGTGTCTATCTTAAAGCAGTTGCAATGTGTGAATCGGCTTTTACGTATCAATCTTTCATTACTGTGAGCTATCTGCCACAGGCCTTTTCTTCCGGTCTTTTGTGCTTGGACTTGGAAAGAAATTCGCCGTAGGTGGTCATTCAACCCCAACATCCCAATCGTAAATGTAAATGCAGTCTCGCCAACCTCTAAAAACGCCACGATATGCATCATACTACTCCCTTTGATCCCACAAAGCAAAATATTTCTCGGTCCCACCAAAAATCCGGCATTTCCATTCCCCTCCATTTCCTCGCTAGGGCATGTAGATTCGCCAACCAAACTCGTTCATATCTATATCGGAGTCCTCTGGCTACGTTTGAAACAGTGCCAACGACTCCCCAAAGACATTCCAATTGTCCTTCCAAAGAGCAACATCAGCTCCGTCATTAGTGACCATGCTGATCGTACCAATGGTATAGAGGTCATAAAGTATGACGTTCTCTGATGTGCCCAAGACATCCTCAATCCAGACGAGGCGAGACTGGCACCTCTTTGAGCCGCCGTATGGGCCATCGCTGCAGGTAGTGTTGTAATTGTTGAAGAAGCTGTACAGGCCTGCACCATACACCACCACATCACTGCTGTCAATGATTCGCAATGCCCAGGCCATACGACATGGTGCTGTGACATTGGCACCAGAGATAATGCCTCCCGAGTCAAGCACCGCACATTCGTGGTCAAAATCCGGATCGTTGAGAGTTGTACTGACATTATCGAATGGATAAGGGGCTGGAGGATTAGGCTGGTAGTATGGTGTTTCAGTCTGTATCTGGCCCATGTAGACATTACCAGCCCCGTGTAACTGGTACTGATACAGAGTCCAGTGTTCAGAGGCAGATGCATAAGCCCAAATGGGGCCTGAGCGAGATTCGATGAGGAAGCCGCGGCCACCATAGACGGAAATGGGTGTGTTGTTGTAGTCTTCGATATCGTGACTGTGCCGGTAATCAGTTTATGCGTATCTAGACAATTGCTGTACCGCAACGACAGCCAAAATGGTACTTACTCAGCCACCCAGAACCAATTGTTCTCCATGTACAAACCCGAAGCTGCTGCTGTGATATGCATTCCCATGTAGGCAGCGACACACTTAAGCTCAATGACATCAACTTCATCTGGTGTGTTGATGCATTGATCTCGCTGAAGTTGGGATCCTGCGAAACCACCGACACGGATATGCACATCCCACATAGCCGATGGTTCAGCCTGGCAAGAGCAATCCTCAAGATTGTATTCGATGAGGACAGCGCCTGCAGTAGCACCCTGAGTCGAGACAAACATGTCACTCCACTCAATATAACCCTCCTGCCCAGGTTGTCCTACCTGCACCACCGGACGTGGATTGTTCGTGTCGGAGAAATTCGGGCCTGAGCCCATGAGTACCGATGCCAGGGCTTCACCAACGATGCGAGAGCTGCCTGAAAAGAGGATTGTATCTGTCACTCTGTAGTAGCCCGCATCCACAAACCCGACGCACCCTTGGTTGAAGCAGCTTGAGATGAATTGGAAGAAGTAATTGAGAGCATCTGTGTCATCATTGATCCCGTCGCCCTTGGCACCAAAGCTGCGTGGGGAGTAAAAGAGACTTGCGGGTACGTCTTCGTACTGTGGCTTGGAGCGTGCATAGTAACGATTACCATCCTCGAGTGCTGAAGGAGAAACAAACCAGGAGTTGTTTCCGGGTCCGGTAAAGACATACTCGGGACCACCTGGCGTGTAGACATTGCCCTGAAACGTGGTTAGCCACAGTTAAAGATGGCAATACGCTGTGCACAATATCAAGGAAACACACCAGGATATATCCAGTTATGTAGGTTGCATTGTAGCCCGAATCTTGGATGACCTCGAAATTTGTGGTATCTTGTAGGATGGACTCGACATTGACGAAGTTGACTCGTTCCATGATGATTGAGCCTTGGCTCTGCATGTTTCCAGGAGCCGCGCCACTGGTGTTGGTTGCAATACCTATTGTGGTTCCGTAGAATACGCTGTCCAGAATGATGGCGGAGCCGACAGAAGACGCCGTCATGTTGATTCCTACGCCGCAATTCGTAATGGTCAGATCTTTGTAGATCCAAAACCAGTCCCACAGCTGTTGAATCGCGGTTTGGCAATTGTAGAAGGTCAAGTTGCGCGTCGTGTACTGTTGGTTGCCAAACTGAGCCCCGATGTGGCCGCCCCAAAAGACGATGTCGCCAAGATAGCCTCCGCTGCCGCCCTCCATGAATATTCCAATGTGCTTATTGCCTGTTTCTTCAGAGAGTCGGAAGACGACGTTTTGTATAGAGGTAGCTTGGGCTGAAGGCCAATGCACGGCTGCTATGTTGACATCCGGGGCTAGGTTGGTGGTGTCAATGACCAGATTGCGGATTTGACGGCAAAAGACATTCGTATCGAGATAGTCAAGTTGACCGGTGGTCAGATTGTACTTGTCTCCGTCAATAACACCGATACCGTCGTCAAGGTCGAAGTTGGCTGTTGCTTTGATGACGGGCATGGCGGTAGGGTCTCCGATCAATTGGGTGTAGTAGAGATCTAAGATGGCCGAGGATATAAGATACGTTCTGTAGCGACGTCAGCTTCTGGTATCCTGCGTTCCTGGCCATGCATGGTATCGTTAATTGGAGGGGTTTTTACCCGGCAGGAAAGTAAACCGTAGCAGGAGTGGTGGTAGAGCCCACGCATGCTCCGTCAAAGCCGCATCGATCACCGGCACTGATGGCGTAGTTGATGGCAGCAGTGTCATCAGCCACGCCGTCTCCAACTGCGCCATAGTCCTTGACGTTTCTGAAGACCTGGTAAGAGGACGGGTCGGGATTGAACGAGGCAATGCCTTGGTGAGCAATGTCCTCCATCCAGTAGGCCAAGGCTGTCTGGACAAGGCCGGCCACGATCCATAACTGGCAGTGCATTCCTGTCAATCGCCGAGAGCAGAAATCTCCTTCGGGGCGACAAGCGGATGGTATGTAACAATGAGATCTACGCAGGCTGCAGAGTTCGAGTACGAGGTCACGAGGGGGATGTGAATAAAACAGTCGAGGAGGAAGGCCAGGTTCTGCCAAAGGAGAGCTGGGAACTGGGAGCAAGAACAGCGATATGGGCCAACTCTGGTTGTCCCCAGGCACATAGATAGGAAGAGAAAGGCCTTCACAGGCAGCAGTGTAGCCTGGCTTGGTTGCTGGGCTTGATGGTTTGTGCGTTCCAAATATTTTGGAAGGCGCAGGGCGTACACCTACAACGTAGCTGCCGTTGCACGAAGCTGAACGAGCAAAGGCAAGTCGCATGGCATCCAGCCATGCCTGAAGGCCGCAGACGTCACCAATGCCTTGTACGTCTTGTGCGGCCCAAGTTCTTGTAGACGTGGCCTTGGGCTTTAATTCTATCTCAGAGCATTTCCTCCTTGATTGAACGCATCAAAACGGCTCTGTCATGTTTTACAGCCAGGAAGGAGCCTCGCCTGGCCAGGGGCATATTGTAAATCCGTGGCCTGCTGTTTGCTTCGAGTTGGCTAGGTATGGCTGCATTGTGAAGTGTTGCAGCTATACGGGTTTGTGTTGCGTGCCTGGAATCCTCCCCGCTCTTTGCGTCAGGTCGCACTCTCCTGTCGAGTAGAACAAGAATAATCTTGAGTGGTTTGACGAGGTTGTGCCTAGAAAAAGCATCGTCCGCGACACCAGGAGATTGCATTCGGAATCCATCTGCAACGGCCCTTAACCTTGTCTCAGAGAAAGGATTTGAAGAACTGTGTGCTACTACACGTATGCTGACTGGTGATTCGAAAGCTCGTTGACTCTGCCGTAAGAGACATCAGACCCTAGAACTTGAATGTATTGTGGAAAACGAACCATCTCAAACCTTGTGAGTAGCTACAGTTGAGGAGGAAAAACCAACCCTAACCCTTGAAGCCCGGCAGATGCTCTGGCGTCATTGCTGGGGCAGCCCACCGCCTAACCTGCCTGCCACTTTTAACCCCTGCTACCCAAGCTCCACAAGGCGAACGGCGGGCTGCAGAGCGCGACACCTGCGCGCCAGAAAGTTTACGCGGCTCTCACTCTTCGCCTCTCATCTACTCTTAGTAGGAATTGTCCAGCGTTGCACCGCAACCACTGATCTTATTCACAATGGCTTCAAGATCGCGGTCGCGGTCGCGATCGCTATCTCGTAATCAAGAGTCTCGCTCGCGCAGCCGGCCCCGTTCCTACCGTTCACACACACGCTCTCGGTCGTATTCGCGACATCGCTCGCCTTCGAGGGACTATCGCTCCCCCTCACCTCGCAATGGCCGAACCCGCGAAAGCCACAGCCGGAGCCGCAGTCGTAGCAGAAGCAAAGCAGACAGCAGGATGCGCAGCCTGAGCCGTGGTCGAAGCCGGTCACGCAGCGAGAGCCCTTTGAGAAGCACCAAGGTCTGTTGAATCCTCTGTAGGCCTTGATGTTTGCTGTTACTGACTTGGACGGGCAGATTGTTGTCGAACGACTGACAAAGAATGTTACCGAGGAGCACTTGCGTGAAATATTCAGCCAATATGGTGACATCGACGACATGGACGTGCCTCTGAGCCGTCAATGTGAGATCCCCCTGCCCTATTGGGTCTTTGAACCATCGCTAATGCATCTTTACTTCCAGATGGTACCAACCGCGGAGCCGCCTATATTCTATACGTCAACGAAGCCGACGCTGAATCAGCTATCGCACATATGCACGAGGCACAACTTGACGGTGCCACCATCAGTGTCTCGATCGTTCTGCCACGCCGCAAATTCTCTGCTCCGCCGCCGACCGCGACTCGTGGAGCCAATTATGATCCCAGGCTTCCACCTCCTAATCGTGGAGGTCGTGGTCCTCGAGGCCCTTCAGGATTTGAGAGTGGTGCACGTGGTCGCGGGCCGCGCGGAGGAGGTCGGTATGGCCGTGGTGCACCTCCTTCCTCTGATACTTGGCGGCCAAGATCCACATCAAGATCCAGATCAAGATCTCCAGCCCCTTCTGCTAGAGGTGGGCGGTACCGAACGCGATCTCCCTCGTACTCTCGCAGTAGATCGCGGAGTCCACCGCCTTCGCGGCGGGGAAGAGGCAGGCGACACAATGATGACTACGAACGGCGACGAAGCCCCAGTCGCGACAGCTACGGCAGCCATGGGGGTCGTCGAGGAGCAAGGAGCCGCTCAAGGGATCGCAAAAGTCACCGTTAAAGAGTTGCAGAGTGGCGAGGATTGAAAATCTATACGTGTCTGGATAGCTAGCCGATGGCTATCCTGGCATTGTGCACATGGTACGCAATTCGGCAATTGCAGATGGGCCCGCTCGATATATGCTGGGTTAGGGAGGCACTATTATTGGGTGTTCATGCTGATTACCTGCTCGACTCCCTTTGAGGGCGGCGACCTTACTGACCGACCGAAAAACTTTGGCAAACTGCGTTTGAGGGCTGGATAAGAGGCTTGGATGGTATGTTGGCCGACCCTGCTGACTCATGCCTTCAGTTTCCTCTTTTTCTCACGGCAAGATGTTGCCACTGATGAACACAGAGTGCTAGAATCAAGCTGCGAGGAGCGAGGGACTCACAAGGCTATTATTGGTTGGGTTGGCCACAAGAGCAAATGAAGACATCAGAAATTAGAAGGAAGGAATGGAATCTTAACACACACACACACACACACACACACACACAAGAACCATGTCGGAATGGTGCGCGGTGCTTGGGATTTTCGTGGTCTGACGGCGGAAATCGTCCCTTTCGCCTGTCGTCCATTACTCACCGAACCTGCTCTACAGGCCTGCTTCTTCACCCTCGCAAACGGTCTGGTCACATGCGATGAGCACAGGCTCCCATATCTGACAATATGGAGGCACAGCCTCGTGGCATTCCCGGGCTGCCATGTCGCTTTCACATTACTTTTGTTGTGGTAGAATCAAGAGGCTGATTACTGAGGGCAGTTACAAATTAGGCCAAGCTGCGGAAGTCGAAGTTCGATGGGAAGGAATGGCCAGCAATCGAGATGGTATCGAGCACAACAAACTGCCTCATCACATGGGTTAGAGAAATTCCAACATAGCAGCGACGACAAGACTCTCAACAACAATTTGCAGCGCACAATCCCCTCATGCCGTGTTCTGTTTATGAAAAAAAAAAAAAAAAAAAAAAAGGGGGGGGGGGGTCGTAACCCAAATTCGTATGGCTTCTGTAGTCACATGCTATAATACGTAGACATTGACCTATACCTCAAAAACCAAGGCCAACCCATCATCGCCCGCCGTCACAATCCGCTTGCCGTCAACGCCCTGCACAAATCCCAAAACACCACCGCCCTCGCCGTCTCCGCGGTGGCCTCTCCACTCCTTCTCCAGACCCGCCACCGCAGCGTTGGGCGCATGCTGCGAGGGCGTCGCGCCTTGCAGGTTCCACCTCCGCACCACACCATCCATGCCGCAGCTGGTAAGCAGCCATTGCTGTGCTGCTGCAGCTCCTGGTCCTGAGCCTTGCGGCTGCTTCACCCACTCCACTTTCACGACGCTAAAGTCCTCGTGCGCGCCCTGGATGTTGCGCCGCAGGTTGAATTGCCGGCTGGGGTCAAACACGGATATGCTGCCATCCACGGACCCAGCAGCGAGCAGGGGAGCTGTTGCTGACGCGGGCGCAAACGAGAGCGTCTCAATGCTGTCTGATTGTACCTCGAGTGACGCGAGGATCTGGCCGGCCTGTGCATCTCCACCGGCTGATTTCCCACCCGCCGCCTTGCCCTTTGCCCTGGCTGCTTTCGACCCTGCTTGTGGTGCGGCGCCTGCCGTTTGCTCTGAGATTCTGGGGAGACCGACAATTCGGATGGCGCCTCCCGCACCGCCCACTGCGAGGTAACCGCCTCTTGGCTCGACCGCGACAGAGTAGAGGCCGCCCTCGACCTCGAACCGCTGGTCCTGGCCGGTAAGAGACACGACCGTCTGGCCATTGTCGCCAACCACACCCTTGGCCGCCGCGAGGCCCCAGACGTCCCAAACGTACAGGCTGCTGTCTTCATCGACCGTTGCCAACAGTGTTCCGTCTGGCGTCCATGCGCCGGCTGTGCACGAGGTGGTGTGGAGAAAGTAGGTCTGGACAATCTGCAGAGGAGTCGCCGCGTCCGAAGGGTCAATGGTGTAGACCCAGACCGAGCCGTCCGAGGCTCCCAGCGCAATGGCGTTGGGGTAGTCTGTGTTGGGGCAGGGCGCGAGCCAGTTGATCTCGGGGACCTCCTGGCTCTCGCCGACAAAGGCGAAGCGCGGCTGCGTGTTGGCTGCCGCGTCGATCTTGTACGCCCTCAGCCGTCCATCCAGGCCGCCCGACACCAAGAAGTCGCCGTTGGGGAGCGTGAAGGCGAGCGCGTTGATGGAGTCTGTGTGGCCGTCGATGGAAAAGGCAGGCTGTATCTGGGTGTTTTCTCTCTGCGTGGCGAGCTCGCGCGCGGCAGCGGCAGGGTCGGCGGCGTAGCTCGGGGGCAGAACGGGTCTGTTGTCGTCGTTTTGGAGGTTCTCTGGGATCACGAGCACGTAGCCCTTTCCTGGTGCGTCGTCGGCGTCGCCCTCGCTGCCGCCCGTGGCGATGATGTTTGGGTTCGTCGGGTGCTGGGCAATGGCAAAGATGGAGTCCTTGTGTGTGTCAAAGTAGGCAATCGAGTTGTTGACGAGATGAACTTCCTCGTGCTCGTCGTCCTCGTCGGGCTCGGACATGTCAATGTCGCCATCTTCGTTCTCGGCTGCGATTTCTTCGGCGACTTCGTCCATGTCGACCATGTCCTGCTCTTCTTGGTCGCCCGCTGCGGGGTCTTGGTAGGGGTGGTTGGCGGACATTTTTTTTTTTTTTTTCTCTCTCTTTCTTTTCTGTGGTGGTCGGAGGAGTGTGGAGAGGATGGGAGGGAAAGGATGGGTATCTCGGGTTAGGTCGGCAGAGTCTGGAGGGAGGAAGTGTAGCAGTAGTCGGGAGCTCAATTTATCGGGCAGGGCCAAAAAAAGTTGGGGCGCATCGCTGGGTGTCGAGGCGCGTCGAAGTATCAAAACTTTTGCTTGATAAGCAGCGTAATGGCGGGGCAAACGCAGCTCCTTATCGATAGCGAGGGTACTTGAATACTTGTGTATACATAGTATAGTATCAAGGTACTGCCTGGGTATGTAATCCAAGGTTTTTACTATCTCAGTCATTTAGCATCAGAATGAGCCATTCTCTCGTCTGGGGAAAATCTCGCGCTCGACACCAATATCTCATTGACGTGACTTACAAATCACATACCAAGGCGGACAACAGTTCTAGTTGTTCTCTTTCCCTTGTTTCCAGGCTGTTGACTGTTTTATACGCTGCAATCGAGGTGTGAACGAAGTGTGGACAGCGTCTGTAACTGAATGGATAACGTGGTTCGGTTCCCGCCAGACAGAGGAGCTGTCAAGGCAGTCCTCTCACAAGTGTCTGTCCAAGGATATTGGAAACAAGAAGGCTTGATTGCCTTCCATTTCGGACGCTTGTCGTAGGCGCTTGTACAAGAGTCGAACTCCATTATTGCGTTGACTAGCTTTCTATCCTGTACTAGAGGGTGTGAAATTCGTTGGTATACTATGTATACATATGCATATATATATCCTAGGTGAATGGATCATCATCCAGTAGCCAGCTGAGTCACCCTATGCCAGCCGTGTTAGCTAGTCAAACATATATACATGCATGATGTATTGGTCTCCTATGCACGAGTGGCAATCGGAAACTCCCGAGAAAAGGAACGTTGTGGATGTTGGCTTACATGTTCATGTTCAGGTTTCCTCTCAGCTGAGATAATTAACACACATATGCACTGGTTGAAAGCATTGGTTGCTTAGTGTTCGACTGTTGAGACTGTGAATAGCCTCATGCCCAAGCTGGTTCCTTACAGACGATGATCCGCTGAACTTGAAAATGATCTCTGGAAATACCAAATAGTAGAATACGATTCAGCGTTTCCTTGAACACTTATGAGACTGCAAGTCGAGATCTGCTCCTTGGCCTTCTGAATTGTTTGCACATTGGCAACATAGAGGTTTCGCGCTCACAAGAGAATGCTCTGTTTTATTTACACTGCGCATGGCTTAAGTACTCTGGAGGTCAAACATAAGCCACTGAATTATCATTGGTATCAAGTACTGCCACCCGTCCGCAGCTGTCAGGCTTGAGATTTTATCCTTGGGCACCTGTTGTCCTGCTGACTCAAGGCTGACGGCCCGCTGAATAAAGCAATGGGGCATATGTGGAGACCCTTACGGTTGTGTCAGCATCTGCTAATCATGACTTGACAGAATGCCTAAGTAGGTACGTACCTAGCCAGGGAATTAACACTGAAGCCACTAGGCGAGTCGGGCCCTGTTTATATCCACGAGGCTCGCCGCATCGAGAAGTCGCCAGTGTCTTGAAACGTTCGTTATTAGCAATTCCTCACCAATTCCTGTGTCATTCAAAAAGCATTGTCTGTATATATTATTCATTCACTCTCCATCGGTCCCAGTCAGGCCCTGGATAGTCCGAAAGTGTATATGAAGCGGCTCATTTTCCTCGTCTCTGCTCTCGTGGCTGTTTTCTCTCTTCTCATCTACAACTACTCTTCGGCTTCACTGCTCCCGCTGCTCTCCATATTCCCAGTCTCGACCACTTCATCAGCGAGTCCTCACACTCATCTCGACAACCACAGCCACACAGCTCTGCACAATATCTCGGAGTCCATGCTCAAAGCAGCCATGGCCAAGACACTCCAGCACGCCAAGATCATCCCGCACAGGTCTGCCACACGCGGCCACAGCGACCACGGATGGCTCAACACCTACCACAGCTTCAGCTTTGCAGACTGTCCGTTCTTTTTTTTTTTTTTAATTATTCTCTTTCTCTCTCTTTCCAACACACCCATAACGCACTGATACTAACACACACTCCAGGGTACGACCCGCGCTTCACCAGCTTTGGCGCCCTGCGGGTCCTCAACGAAGACCGCGTCAAGGCCCAGTCCGGCTTCCCCACGCACCCGCACCGCGACTTTGAAATCTTCTCGTACATCCTGTCGGGCGAGCTCACGCACCGCGACTCGATGCTGCGCAAGGGCGCCGAAGGCGGCAGCAACGTCTCGCCCGACCAGTTCTACCGCATGCGCCGCGGCGACGTGCAGTTCACCACGGGCGGCACGGGCATCGCGCACTCGGAGATGAACGAGCACCGCGCCGACACGGTGCACTTCTTGCAGATCTGGGCCGTGCCCTGGAAGCGCGGCCTCGCGCCGCGGTACCACACGCGCCACTTTGCCGAGGCCGACAAGCGGAGCGGGTTCGTGGTGATTCTGAGCCCGCTTGCGGCTGGGCCCGAGGCGAGCAAGCAGGACGAGGAGGCGGCGCAGCCTGTGCTGGAGGGCTCGATTCCCATCCATGCCGACTTTGTTATGGGCGCGGGCATCCTCGCGCCGCAGGGCGGGGACAAGGCGGTGTTTGAGTGGAAGGTGGGTGCGGATGCGCGGTTTGTGGACGAGGACGGCGAGAAGAGGCAGGCGAGCAAGCGCAAGGTGTTTGTGCATTTGCCCATGACCAAGGGGGGCAAGTCCAAGGTCAAGATAGACGGCCGTGACGATGCGGTGCTGAGCGAGGGCGATGGAGCGTTTATCGACGCCGTGAATGCTGGCGACCGGTTGGTGGTGGAGAATGTGGGCAGTGTCGAGGCTGAGGTTATTGTGTTGGATAGTCGGGCTTGATATGGATGGTCCGTGTGTAGATTTCTTTTATTTTGTTATGAAGCATATTATGATTTACAGCCTTTATCATTCCCTTCTCTGCTCGGATGTCCATGAGCAGTGGTAGAAATTAACACTTCTTGAATGATATATCTCATCCATTCCAACGCATGTTAACAACATCTAGACAAGATGTGGACTCAATAATCACCATCCCTCTACACAACCGACTCAACAGCGCCATAGCCACCTCCTCCAGACGAGTTAATCTGCATCCATTCCCCAGCCTGCAACGTCACCACCGCCTTGCCGCCCAAATTGATCCTCTCCATGTCGCAGCCTTGCTCCCCTTGCCTCCCCGCTGGATACTTGAACGCAAAATTCAGGCCCGCCGCCCCTTGCTCGCCACCAGCCATCCCATATGGCCGAAACACCCTCCGATCCGACAAGATACTGAACTTGAGCGGGATCCTCGCCTCTACGTCCCTCGTGATCCCACACCCACCCACCCACCGGCCGCGCCCTCCACTGCCCTCCCGAATCTCATTTCTCCGCACAATCACCGCCGTCCTCTTCTCCACCACCTCGGGATCCGTCGCCCGCGTGTTCGTCGAGTGCACGTGCGTGCCATGCTCGCCGTCGTACCCTTCACACGCACCCACCCCACCGCCGACCGTCTCGCCGTAGTTCCAGCCGGGGACCACGCGGCCCGTCTCAGGGTCCTTCCCGCCCATACCCCAGCCAAAGCTATTCGCACACCCGGAACTCGCAGCGTGGCGGCCAAACGCCCGCAGAATGACATCAATGACGCGTTGCGAGGCGAGTGTGGACCCGCAGATCGCCACGGCGGGTGAAGGGTCCAGGACAGACCCGGGGCTGACACGGATGTCGACGGGCGCGAGACAGCCCTCGTTGAGCGGAATGTCGCTGTCGACGAGGCACCGGATGGTGTAGATGATGGAGGAGTGGCAGATGGAGACGGGGCAGTTGTAGTTGCCCCAGATCTGCGGACCAGAGCCGGTGAAATCGTAGAGGGCGCTGCCTGTTGTTGGGTCGATGGAGATGGTGACGCTCATGCGTGTTCCATCGTCGAGGAAGTCGGTCGCGGAGAAGGGCTTGTTGTACGGCGGCTGGCGGGCAATCGTTTTGAACCATGCCCGTACGGCGTCTTCGGCGCTGCGCTGGATGCCGTGCATGTATTGGTGCACCACGGGGAGCGAGTATTCTGCGCAGAGCTTGTGGAGCAGGACTATGCCGCGCTGGTTGGCGGAGACCTGTGCTTTGAGGTCCGAGATGTTGTCGCCGATGCGGCGCGTCACGCTGCAGCCGGGGTACGTGCCTGCGCGCTCAAAGGCCGCGCGCACGTCGTCTTCGAGGAAAGCGCTGGCTGAGACGATCTTCATGGTCTCGATGTTGATGCCTTCCTCCCAGAGTTCTTTGGACTCGGGCATCATGGAGGTGATGCCCTTGCCGCCAATGTCGGTGTGGTGGCCGCGCGAAGCGACGTAGAAGGCGATCTGGCGGTCGAGGAAGACGGGCGTGACGACGGTGAGGTCGGGCAGGTGGGTGCCACCCCACTGTGGGTGGTTTGTGAGCAGGACGTCGCCGTCCTTGAGCCGCCCCAGCCAGTGCCTGTGCTGCGCTTGGATAGCGAACTGCATGCTGCCGAGGTGGATGGGGATGTGTGGCGCATTGGCGACGAGTTTGCCGTCCGGGGAGAAGATGGCGCACGAGAAGTCGAGGCGTTCTTTGATGGAGGTGGAGATGGCCGTGCGCTGGAGGGTGTTGCCCATCTGCTCGGCGATGGCCATGAAGCGGTGGGCAAAGACGGAGAGCTGGATGGGGTTTTCTGGTTTTGGTTCTGGTTGTGGTTGTGGTTGTGCTTCTGCTTCTGCTTCTGCTTCTGCTTCTGCTTCTGCTTCTGCTTCTGCTTCTGCTTCTGCTTCTTCTGTTGGCTTGGACGAACGTCGCCGTCGAGTGGTGAGGGTCTCTGGAGAAGGCGGGGAGAGTATCGTCTTCTTCTCCAGGATGACGTGGTTGGCGAGGACGATGGCCTCAAAGGAGGGCTCGACGTAGATGGTCTGCGTCTTGTCGATGACGAGTGCCGGCCCAGGGAGCACGCTGCCTCGAGCAAGATTCCCAAGCTGGTAGACGGGCGTTTGTCTCCAGCTGCCATCCATGTAGACCTCTTGCGCCGAGGCAGGTGGTGGAAGAGCGGCAGGTGCTAGCGATGACTGTTTGTTTGTCATCAAGTCCTGGAGCTCCTCCCAATGCGGTTGCTCCTGCTCTTCCTCCTGCTCCTGCTCCTGCTGTTGTTGTTCTCCCTCTGCACCCCCAGCCTGCCTGCCTGCGCTGCCCGTACCCCGAACCCTGATCGACTCAATGACAATGTCCCTCGCCATAGAAAAGGCAAACTCGCGCACGTGCGTCTCGCCAAACGCCCTCGCGTAGTCGCCGTCGCCCGGCTTCGCAATGGTGATGTTGGTGTCCGTGCCAAAATACCGCAACACCAACGACTCTTCAAAGACCAGCGATTGCGCCCCAGCGCCCTGCTTGACCAGCTCCTCGCCCACTTTCTCCCTCAAGCGCGCCAGCGCCTCATGGACATGCGCCGTGACGCCCTCCCCGCCCGCAAGCTTCTCAGCACACGGCTCCAAGGCCTCGTACTGCAGTTCGGCGAGCGCAATGCCGTGCGCTGACAACAGCGACGACCACCGATGAATCACAATCCGCCGAATCCCCAGCTTACCCGCAATCGAGCACGCATGCTGCCCTCCCGCCCCGCCAAAGCACACCAGATTATGCTTCTCTGGCGCGAACCCCCGGGCCTCTGTCGCATTGCGGATCGGCCTACTCATGGCCTCGTTGGCGACATTCAAGAACCCCAGGGCTACATCCTGCGCACTCAGCCTCTGGCCCGTCTGTGCGTTGAACTGCGACGTAACCACCTCGAACTTGTGCCGAATCACCGCCGTGTCCAGCGGCTCATCCGCACCGGGTCCAAAAATCGACGGAAAGGCAGACACCACCAGCCTCCCCAGGAACAGATTGGCGTCCGTCACCGTCAGCGGCCCGCCCTTGCGATAACACGCCGGGCCGGGGTGTGCACTGGCGCTTTCCGGCCCAACAGCGAGCAGTCCGTTGCGCGCAAAGAGAATCGAGCCGCCGCCTGCAGCGACGGTCGCAATGTTGAGCATGGGCACGTTGATGGTCCGACCTGCGATGGCGGCTTCCGTGATGTAGTCGTACTTGCCGTCGTAGCGCGAGACGTCGGTGCTTGTGCCACCCATATCGAAGCCGATCAGGGCGGGGGCGGCTGCGCTGTCCGTGTCATAGCAGGAGCGCGCAATGCCCACAACGCCGCCGGCGGGCCCGCTGAGGAGCGCCTCGTTGCCACCAAAGTTGCGCGCTTGCTTGAGTCCGCCATCGGAGCACATGAACTCAACGCGGGCAGGCAGCACGGCGAATCCGTCTTCGAAGCTGTCGACGTAGCGCTTGATGACGGGGTAGAGGTAGGCCTCGGAGCAGGTGGACGTGGTGCGAATCAAGAACTTGATCGTCGGGCTCGTGGCGTGGGACGTCGTGATGAATTCAAACCCGACCTCGCGCGCCACCTGCGCCACGAGGTCTTCATGGTCGGGAAAGACATAGGCGTGCAGGAACGCGATGGCAATAGAGGAATACCCTTCGCTGCGCAACTGCGTGAGCTGCTCGCGCACAGTGTCGAGATTTGGCTTTTGCAGTACGCGGATGATTTCGCCGCTGGCGGTGCGGACGAGTGCCGGGTCGGACGCAATGTCGCGCTTCTTGTCGAGCGGGCAGGGGTTGAGTTCGTAGTCGTCGATGGTGACGCGCTCGTCGACCTCGACAACGACGGCGTGGAGGGCTTGCGCTTTGCGGACTTTGAGGTCAAACAGCTTGGGCCGCGACTGGTCGCCAATGGTGCACACGTCCTTGTGGCCCTTTGTTGTGAGCAGGGCAAAGCGCTCGCCCTTGTGCTCGAGGAGGGCGTTGGTGGCGATGGTTGTGCCGATGCGGCAGGATGCTTGTGGTTGCAACAAGTTAATATGGTGTTTCTTTTGGGGATGCTTGGATGAAGTGAAAGTGAGGGTGAGTCAAGTTCGATGTGAGGGATGAAGGCGAGAGAAATGGAAGAAAGCCAAGTGTAAAGTGAGGGTGAGACTGAGAGTGAAAGTGAAAGTGAGCATGAGAGGTGAGTGAAAAGTGGAAGTGAGAGTGAGAGTGAGCATCAGAGGTGAGTGAGAATCACACTCTCCCAAGACAAGCAAAAATAACCCACCTATCCGCGATCCATCCAGCTTCTCCTCCTTTCCTATCGTCCTTCCCTCTGCAATCTCCAGCACCCTCCGAATAGCCTCGGTCGGCGCATCTCGGTAGTTGGCCGGGTCCTCGGACAGCAGCTTGAACGTCAACGTCTGTCTGCCAGGAATCTGGGCAATCACGTCGCAGAACGTGCCGCCACGGTCAATGGCCACCCGAATGCCAGCCATGATTATACTCCACGGACTGGACTGAGCAGGAAAA
Source organism: Coniella vitis (assembly GCA_011317545.1). Classification (NCBI taxonomy): domain Eukaryota; kingdom Fungi; phylum Ascomycota; class Sordariomycetes; order Diaporthales; family Schizoparmaceae; genus Coniella; species Coniella vitis. The sequence goes on along the minus strand of WUJK01000004.1, from coordinate 2,410,689 downwards.
GGATAAACCAAAAGGGGGAATGGGGTGGAAGAATTGGATGTCCACCTAGCAACGCCGCCTCATCCGACCACTTCTTGCCCAACCCACAAAAAAGGAAACAAGATGAAGGATGAAAAGGACGAAACAAGGCTAGAATCTGTCGCCATTCCACCGTGGACTGAGCACATCCAATCCACAATGCTGCTGCTCTCTGGGCATACTATGTACTTTGATACTGCCACATCCGGTATCTGCACGGCGGACCGGTCTCGGAAGATGGCGCCAGTCATGTAAGCCGGGACTTGGGCTCCACTCCATGGGATATCGGGCGGGTGGATATATCCCGTTATTATTATTTCCGTCTCTGGTGTTCTGTATCCTCATGGCAAACCCCCAACGCATGAAACAAACGTGGGATCGTACTGCAGGTTCTAGCGATACTCGAGGGGATCTGTGGTGTGTTATTTGAGCATGTTTCCAAATGGCGATGGTGAGACGGAAACTGACAAATCCCAAGAGATCTGATAGAATGACATTTGTTTTGCAACAAGATGTTGGTCATGACTGGCTTGCACAATGAGGTTATACACCGTCCAGGCCATTATATGCGGGGATCATATGCCTAGCATATCACTTGGACGGTCGTGTTGAGGTCATTTTCATACTTTTCACCCACAGGAATATCACTTTTAGTTTACTACACTATCTCATCTATCCAAAAATGATGGATTCACCGCTGTTCGTCTAGCAACACCAAACGTGCCGGTATTGTCCACAGATTTGGTCAGAGAAAGGCATCACCAAAGGAAGATTGAAGTAGAACAATATAATCTTATCTTTTCTTTGCTCTCGCGACGCATATCCGTGGTTTTGCCGCAGGAACGCCGCACTGGCTCAGATGTCTTTTCCCTTTCGGCTTTTTCCGCTTTCTGCAGACTTGGAAGTTGCAAAGTCATTCTGCCCGAGTGCATGTCGAGCCTCGCTTCCCTGGGGGAAGGGTCGCTTATCAGGGTCGACGGACGAGTCGGCCTTTGCGAAATAGGTACAGGTCTTTTTCGTGATAATATAATACTGCCAGCTACCGTCAACGGAGTCACGCAGAGTAACCATTCCGTATAATTTGTTTATTCGCCGTGATTCTCAAAAGAGAATCCCCCCAAAAAACCTATGGTTATGGATAATCATGATGTGATATAAAAGGAAACAAACCCCTTGGATACTTTGCCGTCTTCTTATCCTCCACATCAAATACTCTCCAATCTGCCTTGCATACAAAGCCATGTTACTATGTACTATAGAAACAGATTAATATGCTCTGAACAAAAAAAAGAAGTTCTTTCACGTCCGTCCGTCCGTCCGTCCGTCCTATCACCGGCCCACTGTGCGTTTCTCGGTCCGGCAAACAATAAAGTAGGCAGCTCTCGCAATGGAACGTCGAATTGCGTGCTCGCTCCACACCACACCTCCAGCGTGATCGGATCAGAAGCGCAGGGCCTGATGAATGGCGATACATTTTACGAATCTGGTTGGTGCAAAAGAAAGTAGACTTGTGTGTATCAGTCAGCCTTGTGTGTACACAGTAGCTGCGCAGTACTGGTTCGGTGAGCGATGATAGATGATGGAGAACATGGAAAGCAAAAAAAGAAAAAAAAAAATGCACAGGGGGAGTCTGTGCTGTTCATAGTATTGGGTCTCGTCGAGACGAGGTTGCGCTGGGCAAGAAAACACATATATACGGGGCTGTATACTGGACGGCATCCATCGACTGTGATTGCGAGACTTTTGATATTGAATCTTCTATCAAGCGACGGCTGACTTGCCACTTGGCAGTTGCGGTGGATATTTTGCCATTATTGGTGAAGTAATAACTCTACTTCCCTCGTCAACGGTGATAAGCAAATTCCCCCAACCATGGCGTCCACAAAGGCAATGGCAATCACCGACGTGGTGGCGATTGCGACATCACCACCACAAGCCATCACCACCGTCGCAGATCGCTCATTTTGCATCCACGACAAAGGCGCAGATGAGCCCCAGCAACTGCTCCAGCCACCCGCCCAGGCCGGCTCGAGCTGGCTGCACTGGCACGAGCCGGGGACCTCACGCGAGGAAAAGAAGCTCCTCTTCAAACTCGACTGGTTTCTGTTGAGCTTTTCATGCCTCACGTACTTTATCAAGCAGGTGAGTATTCATTATCACACCCCATTGTCCACCATGACCTAGAAGAAGGGTAAGACAAAAGGAAAAAAGGGAAAAAAGAAAAGACGCACATGACCAACAACAAAGCAGCTCGACCAAAACAACGTCTCCAACGCCTACGTCTCGGGCATGGAAACAGAACTCGGCTTCGGCCCGGGCAACGAGCTCTCCTGGATGAACACCTACTTCTCCATCGGCACCATCCTCGGCGGCACGTGCTCGAACCTCCTCATCACCATCATCCGCCCGTCCTACTGGCTCCCCGGCTGTCTCGGCGCCTGGTCCCTCTTTGTCCTCGGCCTGTTCCGGTGCCACACCGCCACGCAGTTCTACGTGCTCCGCTTCTTTGTCGGCCTCGCCGAGTCCGCCGCCTGGCCGGGCGTCATGTACTGCCTGGGCAGCTGGTACCGCCGCGCCGAGCTCTCGCGCCGCTCCGGCCTCTTCGTCATGTCGGGCGTGCTCGGCCAGATGTTCAGCGGCTACCTGCAGGCCGCCCTGTTGTCCGCCGGCATGGACGGCAGAGGCGGGCTCGCGGCCTGGCGCTGGCTCTTCATCTTCGACGGCCTGCTTGCCGTCCCCGTGGCGCTATACGGCCTCGCCTGCTTCCCCGACACGCCGCAGACGACGCGCGCGTGGTACCTGGCCGCCCCGGAGCGCGCGCTCGCCGTGCGGCGCATCGCGCGCGAGGGCCGCCAGCCGCAGGGGGAGTGGAACTGGGGCGTCGCGGCGCGCATCGCCGGGTCCTGGCAGGTGTACGCGTTCACGGCCGCGTACAGCCTCTGGACGCTGACGGCGGGGAGCTACGTGCTGCAGTACTTTGAGCTGTACCTGCAGGCCGAGGGCTACGCGACGGCGCAGGTCAACAGCATCCCCACGGCGATGGGCGCGGTCAACCTCGCGTTCATGGTGGGCACGGGGTTCGCGGCGGACAAGACCTCCCAGGGGCGGCGGCGGGGCCCTGTCTGCTTGGCCGTCGGGTGTCTGCTGACGTTTGTGTATGCCGTGCTGGCGGCGTGGGACGGTGTGCCGCACGCTCTGCGCATGGCGGTGTTCATCCTGGCGGGGTGCTATGGGTGTTACACGCCGCTGCTGGCGGGCTGGGCGAACGAGGCGTGCGGTGGCGATCAGCAAAAGAGGGCGTTTGTGCTGGGGTTCATGGTCTCGGTGGGCGCGGCGGTCGTGATTCCCTTTCAGCAGCTGCAGTTCCCGAGCTCCGAGGCGCCGGCGTACAGCAAGACGCATGGATATGCGAGTGCGTTGGTGTTTGTCATTCTTTTGACACTGTGGACGGGCGTGGGGATTCCTGTCTTGCAGGCGTGGAGGGAGCGGGCCAAGATGAAGCGCGGCGGGGTGGGAGTGGAAGACGCTCAAGCAGGAGGAGAGGATGGAGAGTGGTGATATCTATGCCCCTTTCACTACAGCATCATGTCAAATGTATTTGTTCCACTGTGTCCGTCAGAGCCTCGCGTGGAACGCTCGCTACCGAAAAGGGTTGCTTACTTTTGATACCACGACTCCTCGCGATCCATCATTTTCTTTTTTTTTTTTCCTTCCTCTGTCCTGTTTCCCATTGATCCTACCAACCGCAATTTCGGTTCAAGAGAACGAGGAAGCCCCCCAAGGTGAGTCTCTTCCGAAGGCCGCTATGTCTGTAGCCAAAAGTGTGTGGCCCAACCCCAGAAACTCTCGCGACAACTTCCAAGAACCTCCCCCCATCCCCCGGCGCACCCCTTGGATCCCTTTCAGGCGGTCGTCACACCCACCAGAACCGGCAAAAAGCGGGCTGTCGATTTAGTCCACATCGTTCATCAGGAACTCCTCAAATATAAGCTGGGCCTCCCACTCCTCATCGCTCATAGCCTTGCCCGAGTTCCTGGCAGCAGCAGACTCAGCCTGCTGGGCAGCAGTGCCAGGCACAAATCTCTCGCGGTTCCAGTGAAACCGGTGCGCGAACCGCTTGCCCCAGATCTGCAAATCACCCGCGCCAATCTTGCCCGAAGCAAGCGGCTTGTACACGGCCAAGTCGCCAAACGTCTCGTGGCGCAACTCGACCTCCAGACCGCCCGCGCAAAGCACCACCTGGAACCCCAGCGCCCGCATGGCCTGCATAAAGACAAGCCAGTTGGTGCCGCGGTGGCGCTCCGAGTCGGTCTGGGGGTACATGGCGGCAAATACCTCGTTGTAGTGCTGCTGCGAGACGACGAGGGGCTCCAGCGATGCCGGGCGGCGGCGGCTGCGCAAAGACGACGAAGACGACGACGACGACGACGATGGGCCGTGGTGGCGAAACTCCAAGAAGTGTTGGTCTCGCTCCCGCCGCTGGCGGTCCAGTTCGTCCATGGCTTGCGTGGCAAAACTCACGCAATGCTCCGGGTGGGTCATGTCGAAATACTCCTTCTTTTCCAGGTCTGTCACGGCCGCTCGCGCGTACTCGTCCAGCACGTGGAGCGAGATGACGCGCCAAAAGTAGCTGCGGTTGCCGATGAGCGTCTGCCGCACGCTGGCGATGGCCCGTTCGCTTCCAGGCGCCCCGCCGAGTCTCTGGGCCAGGAGGTGCAAGTGCTGCGAGGTCTGGACGCAGAGGGTGCCGAGCGTGTGGCCCGTGTACCCGGTCGGCTCCTGTCGATACTGGCAGGCTCGGCTGCCTGCGCTGTGCGCCGGCTCGCTGGGGACGACGCGCAGGCCGTCAAAGATGTAGAGCATGCGGCGCAGCATGGTGATGCGGCGCGGACCGCGGATGCCGAAGTTGGCGTCCGGCAGGCGCATCGAGGGCCGCAGCACCAGCGGGTGGTGGGTGTGGATCACGCGCTGCAACAGCTCGAACAGTGTCACAATGTCGCAGATGACGCGGTACTCGTGGTCGTCGATGCGCGCTTTCTGTTCCTTGGGCACCGTGTCGTTGCGCAGGAAGGCCTCGAAAAGCGACGCCAGGTTGCGGTGGCCGACGTCCTCCCACTCGTTGGGAGGCCGGGCCACCATGCAGACAAACCACTCGAGAAAGTTGGACCGCATGATCTGGACCGAAGTTCCCGAGCGCTCGCTGCAGATGGCCTGCCGGTTGATTTGCCGCAGAGCCCGCTGGTCCAGCGTCCAACAGCCCTTGAGCGCCGGCGAAAGGGCAAAGAGGACCTGCAGATCGGCAATCCTTTGCTCCAGCGTCTCGAGCAGCAGGTGCTTGAGGCCTTGGACGGCCTGGTCGAAGTCAGCGTAGCCGGGCGGCTCCTGGAACTCGATGATGGGGCCAAACGGTCCTACGGGACGCTGGATGGCGGCAATGCGCGCCAGCTCCGTTTCCAGGACCCGGAAGGAGGTGTAGCGGTGGGCGGCGATTTCCATCTGCATGCAGAGAAGCCGGCCCGCTGCCTCGTCGCTGCTGCTCTGTGTCATGTCGAGCCTGCGTATGACGGACTCGATGGCAGCGGAGAAGCTGCTTGCATCGCCCTGCACCGAGAGCAGGTAGTCCTCGGCCCGCTCACGGCGAATCTTGACCGTCGTCAACAGCTCCTGCAGATCGAGCTCGAGAGACCGGACAGGGGCGCAAAGCGCGCCGTGGCTGAGCCAGGCCCAGCCCTCGATGCCACCAAGCGCCTGGAAGTTCGCGGGGGACGTCATGGCCCGCCACTTTTCCGTGCGGCCTGGCTTGGTGGTGTCGAGGCCTTCCAGGATCTTGTCGACCATGTTGCGGAGAGTCCCGAGCAGCGTGGCTTGGGCTTCGAGGATGAGACTGCCCGCGGGATAAGCCATGGCGTATTTCTGGTGCAGGTCTTTGTAATTCATCCTGATCAAGGTACCAAACTTCTCCTTGTCCTGTCACTGCGTGAGCAAATGATGTTTTTCGGCCATGTCATGTCATTCAGGAGCAGCGATGCTTACATGGGTGACAACCATGCGGTCCGCCCAGTCCACGTCCAAATCACCTTGATGGAAGCGAGGATAGATGTGCTGGGCCTCCTGATCCACCCAGGCATCCGGACTAAACGCCGTGCGATTGTGCAGCAGAGCAAAGAGCGCGTCCGGGTTTGACTTGAGCAGATCCACGCTCAGCCACGAATGCATGAGCTTGAAACGGTCAGAGGCCTTGCGCGAGAGGACCTGCAGTCGATCGGTGCTGTAGAACCAATCGACCACAAAGTTGTCATGGGGCGCCATGTCGGGCGCGACGGTCTTGATGAGGTCCTCACGCTTCTGCTGCGTGCCAAAGCGGCCCTTCTTACTCCAGCGACTGATTATGTCGTCGGCGTTGCGCGAGAGTACCTCGCACAAGTGCGCGCGGTGCTCTTTGATCTTGGACAGGTGGCCCGCGCAGATCGTCTCGGCTTGCTCGGGGGTGAGTCGGCAGCGGTAGGAAAACTGAGGTTCCTCTTGTTTCTTGGCCGTGTACTGGGTGAGGAGGCATTCTGGGCACTGCTGGCTGCACATGAACGATCTCATCGAGTCCGCCAGCTCCCTCGGGTCGGCAGAGAACTCGGGGTTGAAGATGTTATTTCTGACAAGATCCCACGGCCTGGTGTCTTGCATGGTGGGCGACTGGTGCGCTCGAGCTGCCTATCTCGTCACTTCATGCAGACAAACCACATCAGCAAATGGGAACGTGGGACTTGTGGCGAGACGTTTCGCCGCTACGCCCCGTCACAGGGGACTGGCACTGTCGAGGACTCGCGAATATTGACGCAAGGTCCGACGACACGGCCAAATCAGTGGGAAGGGCTTGGGGGAGGCACGGACACCACCAAACGGGCAGGCCGTGCGAGGCTGTCTCCAACGGATGCCAAATCTTTCACAATGTCCTTTGCATTGTGATGGCTGTTCTTGAGGATGAATGTGTTCCTCTTGGGGAAGGGCTTTCAATGGGAAGTCTCACCTCGGTCAACGGTATGCCTATGCTTCTGAGAATGCTTCTGGGCTGCAGACCACAACAGCTGGAAACAGCTCAAGGACGATGCAGAGGCTGGCGGAAATACTGGTCAGTTTGTTGTCTCAGAGTCCAGGGGAGGCATGTTACTGGAAAGGGGAATCCTTACAATGACAAGCCAAATTGGGCGAACAAGAGGTCTTGAGGTGTGGGGTGTTTGAGATCAGAGTCCAAGGCCAGAGCACATTACCAAGCAATATGCGAATAGTTCTTGGCCTTTTGAGTCTGAACAAGAGGACAGGAAGAAGAGATTCGAGCCAAGAGCAGTGATGCTGTTGACAACAGGTGTCTCTGCTTGGGATTCTGGTGCAAGGTGGAACGGAAAGTAAGGAAGATAGCTTTGTGCAAATGGGAAGAGGAGAGGGAAGCTGGGAGGATAAATTTGTGTGCAGGCCTACGGGTCCAGAGCACCACGATAAAAACAAAAAAACACGTAAACCACCTTGTGAGGTTAGCTGCGCAGGGCAGGATGCCCCAACGACGAAGAACTGGACCACAGACATGGTGAGTGAGGTTCGGGCGGTGACTCGTGGGAGTTGAGAGCAAGCGTCGTGATGGTGGCTGTGTCTTGAGATGTCTCCAGCCAGACACCATGCTCTTTCACAAGAGACAATAGGCTTTCAAGAATGGATGGAGACTCAGCTCAAATATTTTGGGAAATCAGCATCACCTTGAGATACCAAGGCTTTGTGCCTCATGAATACCCTTTCTGCCTGTCCATGAAGACTGCAATGGGAATATGATCTCTCACAAAACCAGGGGAAATGGCCTTGTAGCGTGCGCATTGGGCCAGATACTGGTAGTATATGCTGTGGAATCCGTGATACCATAATGTCCTAAAGCTGAGAAGTCGAAATGAGTCATTGCCGTATGTAAAGAGCCACAGGGCAATGTCCAACAGTAGCAAAGTCCGGATGGCCCAGACTTGGCCATGAGGTATGAAAATGTCGCTCAAAATAAGGCAGGCCAAGTACCCATACGGCCTCATCATATAGCCGGCCCTCTTTGGAGTCATTGTCGTCGTTACGGCACACGAATCAAGTGTTTGGAATCAACAAGCTCGTGCGCGGCTCAAGACAGCGCCAAGTCAGTACGCCCTCCGACCCGAAAATGCGTATCGATTATGATCGAAAGAAAGGCAAGTGCTTGATGAGCACGACACCCGGATGGCTTCCCTTGGCATTGAATTCTCGCAATGAAGAATCTGTATGTCATTGGATATGAACGGCCAGCTCTCCCGGGATACGTCAACAGATGGACATCATGGTGAGTTCCAGAATGTAGTGGCAGTTGACCGGCGGCAAGAACGAGACGGGGTTGACGAAGGCTTTCAAGTGTCAAGGATTTGAACCGCCATGTGCAGAATGCTCTGCCGTCTCATTGGAACCGAACCTTTGACAGCAGCGCACCGCAGCGTCAAGTTCCAGTATCGCGAGCTGAGCTCGACCATATTGCCCAAACCAACCTGCCGAGCAATTCTCTGAGGAAGCTACCAAGCAGCAGCAAGCAGCATGCCGTCATTGCGCCAATGACCGCGTAGGCTGGCCGTTGCCACAATTGAAATGATACATAGGCGTGGACATGTTTGCAAGCTGTAGCGCGCGTCAGCGAGTATGCAGTCAAATGGAATTGTCGAGACCCCAATCATACCGACATTGATATCGACTTTCACCTCAAACAGTCATGCTGTAGAGATGCCCATGACAAATTGCGAAGCGTGACATCAGGTGACCATAGACAGATAAAGGCAGGTAGTCGCGGGCTCGAGGAGAACGTCGGCGGCGGTGATTGCACGTGACAGGCAATGGCAGTGCACACAGAGCCACACCGTATGAACTCTCAACGCGTACGTAAGCACTGGCAGAACACGACTCGCAAACACGCGACAGCGATTCAACGCCAGAGGACAACCACAACAACCAACACGGTTCACAACAAAAATCAATCAGCCAACATCAAGGGTATGTACGATCTGCGCCTCAAAGAATTACAGTCAATCCGCACGCTTCTTTTTACTATCGAGTCATCAACGCCATCCTTCCTCATCTCAGCGCACCAGGCACTCAAGACAACGAAAGATCTCGAGAAAAAATCTTCTTCCAGCAAAGAAAAGAGAGGTGTGCCAAAAATTCCCTAGCCAGCCGAAGCCAACTAGGAGTGGTCATGTTATAGTTTTCAACTAGCAAAAACGCATTCTCAGGCGAACCTTCACTGAATTGCGTAAAGCCCGTGCACCAGGATGAAGAAGAAAAAGAGAAAAAAGGGAAGCCCTGAAAGTGGAGGGCTGGATGGGGGCTGGAGACTTATATACCCGGTGGAAGTGTGCACGGACCATATGCAGCTGCTGATGGCCGCTTTGGCAGAATTGCCGGATTAGGTATAGCATATATGGGGCACACAGAGTGTTCGCCGGTGACTCAGCGGGGAGTTGGGCAGCCACTGCCAAATTTGTCTGATTGCTGATTGGCAGCTGGCCCATGGCAGCCTGGCAGTGGCAGGCCGCAATCGTTCAAGTCTCTTAGCTGCATGGCCGGTGCCTTTAACTTGGACTGCTTACATCAAGATAGCAAGCACAAAGCAGGCCCAAGCAATCGCTGGGTAGTGGGACACTTCACCCAGAAGTCATGTCGAGCTACTCGCCAGAAAGGCAACAGGAAGTACAGTCAAGTGTGTAGAAGCGAAAGACTGAGATGATAACATTACAAAGGAATAATTCATCAAGTATCTATAAAAATCAAGACACATACGTTTTGAAAGCCGTTTAGCTGCTTGAACAGCACATACATCATCATCAAATACACACCTTTTCCCAATGTTTGGCCTAGTCCAATAGACGGCTAGCTAGCTGTCATGCTTTATAGCAAGAAAGCAACAACAGCTGCAATCACGGCCGAGGTGCCAAAGCCAAAGGACGCCGCACCGGCAGTGACAATGGGAGCGACCACCGAGGTAGTGGTGGTAGCGGCCTTGGTCGGCGCAACGACCTTAGTAACACCCTGCGTGCTGGTGGTAGTGGCGGTTCCGTTATTGTGAACGAGGCTTGTGCCGTTGAGCGAGCCGGCTGGGTGACTGCCGCTGCTGCTGACGGGCGACGAACCCTGGGTAATCGAGACTGTGCTGGTTGCAGGTGGGGAAACAATGGTGAGGGTGCTGAAGGCCTGGACAGTAGCGGTGTGAATCAGAGGGCTGGAGACGGCCTTGTTGTCGCCAGGAGTTGAGCCAGAGTTTGAGGAGGAATCAGGCTGAGATCCTATGGAACTGGATCCCGAATTCGAGCCAGAACTAGGCTTGGATCCCGTCGAGCTGGATCCCGAATTCGAGCCAGAACCAGGCTCAGATCCGCCATGGCCACCACTAACACCAGTTTGGGCAGGCGAAGAAGAAATGGAGGTATGAGTGGCAGTCGCTTGCTCTGCAGTCACGGGGCAGATGGTGGTGTAGACCGCGATAGTCTCCGTAGTCACAGAGCCGACACGGGCGGGACAGTCAGTTACCGTCGCCGCGCAAGAAGTGATGGTGTAAATGCTTGTGCTATAAACCGTGCTTGTGGTGAACTGCTGAGGAGCAGACTGGCTGTTGGACGCTACGGTCGTCTTGGG